>CANTUT010000159.1:1672500-2332230 GCA_947687605.1 Reutealis trisperma | reverse complement strand
TATATATATGTATATCTATATATATATATATATATATATATATATATATATATATATATATATATATAGATATATATATATATATATATTATATATATATATATATATATATATATATATATATATATATATATATATATATATATATATATGTATGTATATTTATGTTTGTTATTTAAAATATTTAGTTTATTAATTTTTATTTTTGAGTAGAAGTTTATGTACTGCTACATTTTTTTTAATATTTTTTATTTATTTTATTATATAAAATTATAAATTATATATGTAATTAATTACATTGATCAATCAATTCAACCATTGACTCAGTGGTTGAATCACTGACCTGTTAACCCAGCTTATAGACTGGATTAATGTCCGGCTTGGTTTAATAACTATGTGATACAAAATGGCCCTATTAGAGCTAGGGAAGGCTCCAAAATAGAAAGAATAGAGAATAGAAAATTAGAAGGGACAGAGGAGATGAGAGGAGAATCAGAATTCTGCTATTTCTTAATTCTCTTTCCTACACCAGATTCATATATATTTATATTCATTACAAAATGCCCTAATAGAGAATATATTGAATAACTAATTTCTCTTCCCTATGACCACTTAATCTTCCATCCAAATCGGTGCCTTGCTCTCACATACTGCTCTTTTTCTTGGTGGAATATCAGCTGAGCTATCATGGTTTTGTGTTTCACTTGTTGTTGCAATACTCTTTTCAGCCAATGGGTTAATGGATTAGACCAATTCCTACTGCTGGGCCTCAATAAGGGAATTGGTTAAGGAAATGCTATATCATTGCCACCCTCTTTGAATTGGACCTTGTCCTCAAGGTCAAGCATAGGATAGGTGGAATTAAACACATTCCAATCTTCCCAAGTTGCCTCTTCTAAGGGATGGTTCTGCCACTACACTAAATTTTGGAAAACAAGTTTGTTTTAGCGAAGAATTAAGTGTTGGCCAAGGACTGCAAGAGGAGTAGGGAGAAAATGATTATCTTGGATAAATGTGGGAAGAGTGGGCTGATAGGATGCAGAAGAACCATGGAAAGGTTTAAGTTTAGAAATATGGAACACGGGGTGAATCTTACAGCCATCAGGTAATAAGAGGCAATAAGCAACCGGACTAATGCGTTCCACCACTATGAAAGGTCCAAAATACTGGGGACTCAATTTTTGATTAATTCTCAAGGCAACAGTGGATTGGCGATAGGGTTGGAGTTTGATTAGAACAAGGGATCCAACTTCAAAAACAAAATCTTTTCTATGCTTATCAGTTTGATGCTTCATTCGGTCTTGAGCTCGCTGAAGGGAAGACTTCAATAGTTTGAGGGCTTCATCTCATTTTATTAGAGTAGATTATAGTGCTTCAACTTGAGTGGTACCTCGAATATAACTTGGGATTGAAGGGGGCTCCCTACTGTATAAAGCTTGAAAAGGAGACATATTAATAACTGAATGGAATGCACTATTATAACTAAATTCTGCTCAGTCCAAAAATTATGACCATAAGGAGAGTTTATCGAAAACAAAAGCTCATAAATAGTCTTTCAAGCACCGATTAAGAACTTCAGTTTGCCCATCGGTTGTTGGATGATAAGCAGAGGACATGCATAGAGTGGTGCCACATAATTTAAATAATTGTTGCCAGAACTTGCTTAGAAAGACATAATCACGATCGGATACTAAAGTCTTTGGCAGTCCATGTAAGTGTACTACCATATGGTTGAAAAGAGCAGCAACGCTTGCAACAGTGTAATTGGAAGGCAATCCACCAAAATGGGCATATTTTGTTAATCAATCCACCACAACCAAGTTTACTATATACCCATTGGACTTTGGTAAACCAATAATGAAATCACGAGAAAGGTCCTCCCATACCTGTGATGGAATCGGTAGAGGCTGTAAAAGTCCCAATGGTGGAGAAGTGGCATATTTGACTTTTTGACAAATGGAACAATGAGATACAAATTGCTTGACATCAATTCGTAGAGTAGACTAATAGAAATTAGCTGATATGTGAGCAATGGTGTGGGCTACCCTGGGATGGCCTGCAATTGGAGTTTCATGGTACTCTTTAACAAGCTTTTAGCATAAAGAAAAGGAGGATGGCAGCAAATTTTCCCTTTGAAAAACAATAGCTCATTCTTAAATGTGAAATCTTCTTTAGGAAGTGCTCCTATGTCCCACTTGTGTTTCATAGCTTGAAAATCTGAATTGGCAGAATTTTCAACCCGAATTTCATCAAGCACAGAGAAAATTGGTCCCATTACTGCTAGAAATTGAGAGTGCAGTTCAGATTCTTCCTCAATATGAGCAAGAGCATCGACAATAATATTTTATGCTCCTGCCTTGTATTCAATGGTGAAACTGTACCCCAATAACTTACGGAGGCAATATTGTTGCTACGGAGTTTGAATCACTTGATTAAGCAATTCACGAAGGCTTTTGTGGTCTGTGCGAACAATAAAAGGACAGCCAAGCAAACACTTTCTCCATTTTAAAATAGCTTCTGTGAAAGCATGCAACTCTCATAAATAAGCTGAAGCAGTTGTCATTCAGACTCCAAATTTCTTGCTAAAATACGATAGGGGATGACCCTCTTACATCAATACCGCTCCCATGCCTATAGTAAAAGCATTAGTTTCAATAATAAACAATTTAGAGAAATTAGGAACGTAGAGAATGGGAGCAAACAACACAAGAAAGAGCATCAGCAGCAGTATTTTGTGCTTCCGCCTTGTATTCAATGGTGAAACTGTACCCCAATAACTTACGGAGGTAATATTGTTGCTGCGAAGTTTGAATCACTTGATTAAGCAAGTCACGAAGGCTTTTATGGTTTGTACAAACAACAAAAGAATGGCGAAGCAAATACTATCTCCACTTTAAAATAGCTTCTGTGAGAGCATGCAACTCTCATAAATATGCAGAAGCAGTTGTCATTCAAACTCTAAAATTCTTGCTAAAATGCGATAGGGGATGACCCTCTTGCATCAATACCGCTCCCATGCCTATAGTAGAAGCATCAATTTTAACGATAAACAATTTAGAGAAATCAGAAAGGTGGAGAAGGGAGTAGATAACGTAGCTTGTTTTAATTGTTCAAAGGCATTTGTAGCGGCATCAGTCCATTAAAAATTATTATGACGAAGAAGATTAGTTAAAGGGGCAGCTATAGATGCATAAGATTTGATGAAGCACCTATAATATCTAGTGAGGCCCAAAAACCCTCTAAGTTGTTTCACAGAAGTGGGAAGTAGCCAATTTGTCATAACCTCCAACTTAGCAGGGTCAGCCTTTACTGTACCATTACCAACAATGTTGCCGAGATAGTCAATTGAGTGTTGAGCAATGCTACATTTACTGCCTTTGACAAAGAAGTTATTTCGCAAGAGACACTCCAAAGCAATCGATAAATGCTCCTCATGCTTGCCTCTGTTGTACTATAAACAAGAATATCATCAAAAAATACAATAATGAATTTACGAAGGTAAGGACAGAAGACCTAATTCATGGCAGCCTGAAAAGTGGATGGAGCGTTGGTCAAGCCAAATAGCATGATTAAAACTCATAGTGTCTGTTGTGAGTTCTGAAAGCCGTTTTTTGGACGTCTCTAAGATGAACTCTGATTTGATGATAACTCGATCATAAATCAAGTTTAGAAAAAATTGAAGCACCCCGCAACTCATTTAAGAGCTCATCAATTGTTGGAATGGGAAAATGGTCTTTAATAGTAGCAGCATTCAGAGCTCTATAATCAATGCAAAAATGCTAGGAGCCATCTCTTTTTTTTTTTTTTAACTAAAAGCACCGGTGAAGAGAATGGGCTATGGATGTGGCGTATGATAACTTGATCAAACATTTCTTGAACTAATTTTTCAATTTCATGTTTTTGGAAATGAGGATAACGATAAGGGGATATGTTAATGGGTTTGGTACCAGGTTCAAGGTATATACGATGATCTACTGACCAAAGAGGAGGAAGTCTAGTGGGAGGTACAAAAATGGAAGCATACTGGTGGATCACTTGCTGGAGAGTGGGAGAGCAATGATTTAGCGATGGAATTTGGGAAATGATTGAAGAATTGGGAGAGGTTATAAGGTGTGTAAAAGAAAGGCAGAACATGGCCAAAACAGAATCGTTTTGCATTGAGGCTATGAGTTAGTTATAAGTAATGGGTTGAAGTTCCAAGTGGGCTGATCCATCCAATAAGATCCATTTTCCATTCCAATTGAACTCCATGGTGATCCGTTTATAGTCTTGCAAAACAGGGCCCAAGGTTTCAAGCCATTGGATACCCACACAATATCAGCTCCTTGAATGTCCAAGATGAAGATGTCGATTATGAAAAAATTGCCCTGTATCTCCAAATCAATAGGAGTAACCTTCTTGAGACATAGCAAGTATTCACCATTACCAATCATCACTCTAAATGGTTTGATTCAGACAATCGGTAACCCAAGTTTGATAACTATCAATTCGTGTATAAAATTATGAGTGCTGCCACTATCCACCAAAACAGAGAGGCAATGTCCAGCGAAAGAACTAGGTACCCTCAAGGATCAAGGGTTTGTTTAACCCGCTAAAGCATGAAGGCTAATCTCAGACAAAGCTTCAATTCCCTTAATAGGAAGTTCAATTGGGGCCAAAGATGTGTCATCAACGTCATCAATACCCAAGAGCATTAGAAACTTACTTTTGCATTTATGGTTGGGACCATACTTCTCATCGCAACTATAACAAAGTCCCTTGGCTCGTTTTTCCTGCAATTCAGTGGGGGTTAGACGTTTTATGGGTATGGTAGTAGCTGGTGTAATTGGGTTTGGTTTTGGTAGTGGGATAGTATTTTTTTGGAGCATGCATTATATTGGGGGTTGGAGAGATTATTGAAGAGATTAAGGGTGTAAGAGGTGGATTTGTAGGTGAGAATGATGGTTTTGCTGGTTATGAAAAGGTCTTCGGGGTTATACAGGTAGCATAAGATTGGATATCTTCATATTTCTGTTCATGTAATCTAGATAGAGCCATTCTGTTTATATAATCTGGATAGAGCCATGGCTTGAAGCAAAGTAGAAGGACGAGCCACTAGTAATTCCCGACGAAGCTTTGGTTTCAACCCATTGACATAAAAACTGATAAGTAAGGTTCATAGATACCTGTAACCTTATTAGCAAGGTATTCAAATGATGTTTAGTACTCAGCAACAAGGTGAGTTTACATAAGTTTAGCAAGCTATCCTTGATAATCATCATAGACAGATGGGCCCAATCTCTCTTTGACTTGAACCAAGAATTCTTTCCAGGATCTAAGAAGACCATTAGCTTGCATCCACTGATACCAGGTTGAGGTGATGCCTTCGCAGTAGTCAGCAACGATCTGCAGGTGAAGATAGTCCGAGGTTTGATAAAGATTGAAAAACTGATCTACTCTAAAGGTCTACTCACCCAGATTGGTTCTATCAAATCTGGGTAATTCCAATTTGATGGTTTTGAGATATTGAGATTCAGTGGAGAAAGTGGTATTAAAAGATGTTGCAGAGGAGCTGGGGAGGGGTCCTAAAATGCTGTTTGGACAAGGAGTTGGGTTTGTTTGTAAGGAGGCAATTGGCTGTATGGCTAAAGTTTCCAAGCAAGATTCAATGGAAGAGAGTAATTGGGTGATGGAATCAATTTGGGTTTGTTGTTTTTGTAATTGTTCCTCCATGGAAAGAGCTCTCAACGAAAGCACCAATGATACAAAATGGCCCTATTAGAGCTAAGGAAGGCTCCAAAATAGAAAGAACAAAGAATAGAAAATTAGAAGGGACTGAGAGATGATTGGAGAATCAAAATTCTGCTATTTCTTAATTCTCTTTCTTACACCAGATTCATATATATATATATATATATATATATATATATTCATTGCAAATTGCCCTAATAGAGAGTATATTGAATAAATAATTTCTCTTTCTTGGGACCACATAATCTTCCATCCAAATCGGTGCCTTGCTCTCACGTACTGCTCTTTTTCTTGGGGGAATATCGGCTGAGCTGTCATGGTTTTGTGTTTTAGTTGCTGTTGCAATACTCTTTTCAACTAATGGGTTAATGGATTGGAATAATTCCTGTTGCTGGGCCTCCAATAAGGGAATTGGTTGAGGAAATGCTATATCACTATGGCAACTGTCGCCTTTAGTATACAAGTAGCTACTAGTTAGCGATGAAATGTTAGCAGCTAAATGTCGCTCCATTTTTTTTGCAGCACCTTTAGCGACTAATTAGTCACAAAATAGTCACTAAAATAATATTTTACTACTCGCCTAAATATAATCGCTAATCAGTTATTATTTAGTCACTAATTAGCTACTAGATTGGCTTAGTTGCTAATTTACTACTTTCTTGTAGTGTTTTAATAGAATTTTGAGATTTTTAAGTATTTTATTTTGGACCTTATACTTTAAAATTTTAGTACATTATAGTCCTTGTACTTTAAAAATAGAATACATTATAGTCCTTGTATTTTAAAATATAGTAACTAATTAGTTCCCAAGTTCATGCATATTAAGAGACTTTAGTCCATATGTTTCATATAGTTCAAACTATCAAGTCCAAATTGATTTTAGTACAGCCATTTATTTTATTTTTGTCATTATGATCCTCATACAATCATCTAACTACACAAATTATATACATAGCTAGAGAATCATTGGTCTTTCAAGAATTTCATATGAACCTGTCTACAGTCTTGCGCCATCCCAGAAAAGTACCGCACACATTATCCTAACAATAATTATACAACTTATTGGCTTGTTCCTTGACTCAGAGATCCGAATTCCAGCTTGCTTCCCATATTCGTAATACTTGTTCGAGTACCTCCCTTCCCAAGCATTGTCAGTTCTATTTGAGGACGACATGCTTCAACTTGGAAAAATCAATTATGTTTTGTTGACTGAGGGTGAGAGAGAGAAATCAGAGCAAGGGACAAAAAAGTAAGGAAAAAATAATTAAGGTTCCAATAAATATATATATGGATAGAGGAGAGTATCTTTGGTAGGAAAATATTGTATTATATATTAAATTAATGTTTTTTGAGTTGTCGAATGACTTTTCTCGTTGAAAAGATGGGAGAACCAATTCAATTAATGGAATTAAATATCAAAGATACATTTGTTACTTTCTCAAATAGGAAGAACTAGGGGTGAGCATAACCGAGTCAAAATCGAAAAATTAAACTTAATTGACTGGTTTGGTTCGGTTTGTTTAACTTTTTAAGGATTTTAGTTCGATTCGGTTTTTAAAATAGAGAACCAAATTAAATTTTAATTTAGTTCGATTTTAGCCAAAATTTGATTTGAACCGAACCGACCGAAGTTTAATCTATTTATATAAATATTATATATATAAACAATATTTTATATTTTATATATAATATATTATATATTATATATTATTATGTATATATGTAATAATATAATAAATTTGATATATAAATAATATATTATTGATAAATATTGTATATATAATTATTTTATAAATAATAAATATATATCAAATAAAAAATCTTTGTATAAAATTCAATTTCAGTTCGATTTTTATAAAATATAACTTCAATTTTTTAATTTTTCAATTCGATTCGGTTTAAAACCGAACTGACCGTTTGAACAGCCCTACGAAGAACTACTATGTGCTTTTGGTGCAACAATATTTTACCCCCAAATAAAAAAATTGCAATTCGAATGCCAAACATGACCATTAGGCACATGTGAAGCCAATCGTCTCTTCTTTAATCGGCTAAGAATAACGCCTTGAGACTAAAAGGTCTCATGCTCGATCCCACTCTTATGCGGAAAATATTCAAATTTAATTAATTTGTTTGTAATAGATATTTATATTGTATAAAATCTCCTCGAAAAAAAAAATCAATATATATCAAGAAATCTTCCCACCTGTGGCTAGAAAATGCACCAAATCATGATGATACATTGGATTTACTGCAAAATTTCTGCCTCCTCCAATTGGCAGTAGGGTGATATGTAACAGCTTGTTTCTAACCATTAAAAGGCCTGAGCCATTTAGACAGTAATCCAGTGATATAAAATAAAATAAACTGTTTCAGAATGCAAGAAGCCAATAATCCAACATTAAATCGAAACAAGAACATAAAATAAATACATATATAAAAGAAAAGAAAAGAAAAATGCTTGGCATAGACACCAATCCATGAGTAATATCTGTGGAGAGGTGGGAAAGTGAAAAGAATACCCCTCTCCTACGTCCACTGCCAACTGCAAAAGTCTGGTTTTTGGCAAGTGAAAAAAAATAAAAAAAAGGGGCAAATGCCAATTGAAAAAAAAGGTGTCGTACAAATCCTTACAGAAATTTCTCAATCCATGGGATTAAAAAATAATAATAATAAAAACAGAACTTTACAAGATGTCAAATTGGTGATTATGTATATATATAAATATATGACATTACTCTCTACTATGATGAAGATCAAAATATGGTGCTGGCCAAGCCATTACCCACCCTACTTTCAACCCGTCGCTGACCAGAATTTGACCCAGAGAATGAACCCATAATACTTTCACCAACGTCGCTCTTGCAAAGTGGACACGATGCATTGATCTTCAGCCACTTATCTACACATTCCTTGTGAAAAAAATGAGAACACGGTAGTTCTCTTAGTTCATCATTGTTTGCATATTTTGCCAAACAAATGCAGCAAACCTGCCATAATTACAATGTCATCAGTACCATTGATGTAATGATAATTTCATCCTATAATGTGCAATGATACCACAAGATGGGATAAGGACCCAAGAATCAGAGGTATTCTTACCGCATCTTCTCCCGATATCACACGCTCATGTTCTGTTCCTGCAGCCACAATTCCACCATCAACAGCGCCTGAGTTACTTTCTCTATCATCACCATTTCTGTTTTTATTCAGCTTAAACTTGTAAGTTGGCAAGGAATCAATTGATTCTGGTGTAGCTCCTCTGGTCTGGCCCAGATCCTCTCTAAACCCAAGAAGAGAGATTATACAAGGCAGGCAACAGCAGATCGTGGCACACAGAATGAAGGGCATAGCATATCCAATACAGCTAAATGTAAGAAACACTATGCATAACCTGCAAAGCAAAAGGATGCAGAAATGGGGGTGAGCTCTCTGAAATGAAAATGAGAGTAAGAACCAAGCAACAATGCAACCAGTCAGCACCTGTACATGTTTGGAGCCTCATTAGCAGATGAATGCCCCCCAAAAATCCACACATTGCCAACCACAAACCACACTGCGAAAAAGCAGTCCAAAGCCATTTTGAAATACTCAACCAGAGTCTTGAGTCTGCATCAGGCACAAGTTTATTTAATCAGTAACTTTAAAAAAAAAAAAAAATACAACCAGGTATCAAAAAACTGAAAAATATTTTTGTAACAATTTAAACAAGACATTTTTCACTTGACAGAACTACAACAAAACAAAGCACAGCACAATCAACCAGTTGATGTGATACAAAAACCAAAACTTTGCACTATATGAATATACTCTCTAAATATCAAGCTAAAAAAAAAGATACTATTCTCCTTCCTTACATATGCAATTGCTTATTGCCACTGTAGTAGGGCCTTATCAGAGATAAGAAAGAAACAGGGTGGGCATGAAGATTCCCTATCCACACCACAAAGAGCTAGTGTCAAGCCTCACACTTAGCTCATGCCTTGATTTTACCTGTTAAAAAAAACCCACCTGAACTCGAGTAAACCCTTTTTTTTTTTTTCCCAATTCCAATATCTACCAAACATGGCAGGTAGAATCTACCACAGAGTGAAAAAGGGGAAAAAGAGGAGACACAGTCCTCATTAATAAAATCTCTCAATGTGTCTTAAGGTAATTGAAGCCTGGGTATCAGCAATTAATAAAACAGAAACGGGGGAAAAGAACAACATCAAGTGAGATACAAAAAAAGGGAAAATACGTATGCATGCACATCCGCAACTATGTGCTGTGATGATATACTGTATCCACATGGAGCTTCATTAGCTAGTAGTACACAAAGCTACACCATACCAAAAAAAAAAATTCTAAACAGTATTTCTCATCAAAAGAATCACACAGGACCAATAAAAAAAAAAATCCCAAACAAGGATATTGAAACTCCGAGATCTAAATCAAACTATCTATGTTTAAGAAAAACAACAAAATAATCATCAGAAACAACACCTTGAATTCAGTGCTCCAGCAATTTGGCCACCACCTCTTGGTGATGTTGCGGCAGCTCTGCGATCATCTGCCTCTGAGTTCCTGCTGACTGAAACAGAAAAGGGCCCTGCTGGAACACTGATATGTGCAGAACCCTGCCGAGGTTGAGCTGACTCTTGCTCCAAAGCCTGGTTACGATGCCGATAACGCCAATAAAGAAGAGGAAGGGTTGCAACACACCCAGATGCATAACCAACTATCCATGCAAATAACGGTGCCCGAGGATGCTCATCCCTCGACACAGACAAAACAACAATTGATGCGACAATCTGGCTAATTGTGAGAACCAATTCAACAGAAATCCATAAACCAGAGTTCAATGGACTCCTCCGTCGACGAGCTTCACTTCTCCTTGTTGCTGATGAGTTCCTAGCGTTTGATCCATTAGTTGAAGAGTAAGAAATGGGTGTTCTCACACTGGTTGATGGTCTGTCTTCAAGCGATGAGGCTTCCAAACCACTAGCAGTTCTATCATTAGACATTGATGGGGAGTCATCACTGCGTCCTGATACATCAATAATGTGCTCACTACTGGTAAGACTGCTGGATCGCTCCATTAACAACGGGTAAGTATCAATTTGACTTTCAGAATTTCGCTCTGTTGAGGAAACATCCATCTAAGTCCACCAAAACAATTGGAAATATCGAACGCATAGAATCTCAGAATGAGATTAGCACTTTGACATCACTAGGTTTAGCTCTTGTCCAGACTTTACCAAGTTGTAACCAGCAACTTTAATTACCGGACACCACATGCAGGGGATAATTGAGCAATATTGATTCTGTTTAACAAACAAACCATAAAATCAATTTTTTGTTGGATACATAATTGACCTAGCTGAAGCACCAAATTCAATATAAATTAATGATAAATAGCATAATCCAAACATATAATTTCTTTTTTCTCGGTTTCATCAAGAACCCAAAAAATGAATAAACAAAACCTATCTTCGACGGAAATAACGAGGAAATTGCCAAAATTGTCCACAAAATTCGAGAAGAAGACAAAGACTCGATCTTAACTCTACCTTAGAAGAGGCGAAAAATGAAAAGCATAGAAGGGGGGAAGTTTCAGGCTTTCAGTCACCCAATCACTAAAAGAACTAAACCCACAATTGCAAACTGAGAAATTGAGTTTTCTTTTCTTTTTCTCTGAGTTTCCTAGCAGCCAAACAGATTAAAATCAACCATTACTCACTGAAAAAAAAAATTAAAAATTAACAGATGCACAAAGAATCGAAAACAAAACCCACAAAATTAAACCCTTTGAAAAAGAAAATAGAGAGTATAGAAAAATACTTAATCAACTATTGGATGAGCAGAAGACTGAAAAACCCTAAAATTTGGAAAACGTTGACTACACTTTCAAAGAACTGATCATAGAAACCAAACAACACATCAACTGAAAGAGAGAGAGGATCTTACCAGTTGGGCTTGAAGTAGAGAAAGAGAGAAGAGAGGAGAGTCTGTAAACCGTCGTCGCTTTAAGTGGAGAGTAGATTTTTATGTAATTTTATTTGTGTGTTTGGTTGCTTTTCTTTTCTAAAGAGGGAAGATAAAGAGTCAGCTTTCTACTCCATTGCTTCGCTGCGTTGTCTGCGAATATACATATTTCTCATATTTCTCTAATTTTCTCTTATGTATAGATATATGTATATTTTCTTTTCTAAAGTGCTTTTACATTAAATTCATTATAATTTGTTACAACTCATTAGATACATAAATATTTATTTTAAATATTTTTTTATTAAAAATTTAATAATTAATTTTTTATTATTTAAATATAAAATTATATATTTTTATATTAAGTGAAATTTTCAATTAAAATTATATAAATTTCTTAAATAAACATTATGAAACTAAAATGTTATTAATCGACTTTTAATATTATTATAGTGAAATATTTATATGACTTTATTATTAAATTTCACTTTAGTTATTGAATCTAAATTAAGTTATTCATGTGAAAATCTAAAATTTCAATGGAAATGTAATTATATATAATAAATATTATTTAAATTCTATAATCGTGCATGTATAATATAATTGGACTAATGACATAAAATTATTATAGATTTTGTATAAATATATGAATGTATAAATATATATAATATAGAAAAAAGATGATTTACCCTATAATTATATATGCAAAATTTTCAATACCCACTTTTATTTAATTGTTGTCTATATGTCTCTTTTGAGTCCTATCTACTTCATCTCATTTCTTTGCTATACAATTTTTCTTTTATTTTCTACAATTTAGAAAATAAAATAAAAATTAATATATATATTTTAAAAAGAAATAATAATAGCATAAGCAAATAAAAAAATTTAATTTTATTACCTTCCTGTCACGATTGTTTTTTCTTTTTTCATTATTTTCTTTTCCTTAATACAAAAAGTTGATTTAATATTATCACGACCCAGATTCTAGACTGTAACTGTTCTAGAGTTCAGGAAGACGTAAGGTCACTTAAACCCGTAGAACACCATTGATCCTATTATCATCCTACGAATCTTATCTAACCATGTTGTTCACCACCAATTCCCAATAATTACTTTAACTATAACATAAACATAATTATAATATCATTCTTAATTATATTCAAACATTTTCCATACATTCTTAACTAGTATCATAATTATATACATATCTAATATAAGTTATCATTTACCCAAGTTGTTTTTACACCAAATAGGTAATTAACATCATGCCTTTAGTCACCATGGAGCTCTAAACTATATGTCTTCAAAATGACACGAGTAACATCTTCACAATATTTATAGCAGGTCCCAAGCGGAGATACATGACTCGGGATTACTTTGCTAATAATGCACCTTGACCTAAAAAAATTTAACAACTACAGGATGAGTCAAACTCAATGAGTACAAAATAATATAATGTGACATACAAGTAGTGTAAGATGTTATTAATTGGATTAATTCAGGAGGGCAATAGAATGATGTAAATTCAAAGTTGGTCATGTGGAACTTTAGGATGCATTTTAGTAGAAACAATAATGTTTTGGAAGCGGAAAGCTTCCCATACATAAAGTGGAAGAGTGGCGGCCTAAGATTTGCTCACTCACATATATCACATTACACGAGACTGATCATGTCTCATGGTTAGGCGTTTCCCCTAACAAAAGTTAGGTACTCTCGCCCTACCCGCAGGCTTATATCAAGTGCACATAGTTCGATGTGTTACCCCACATCGAAAGGGGTTTTTTGCTTGTCATGGGTATTCATAAAGGATACGCCCAAATCAGTATCAAACATTCAATAATAGTGATTGGTATCTCAAACATTGAGCATAAAATGGCATCAATACAAGAGACTCTTTATGTTCATATTATCATATACGAAGGATGTGAAATTCAAAGGCTCACATTCTAGGGGCACTACATATTCAATGTCCCTTTTGGGCATGTATCAAAAGTAACATTTAAATCAATAGCTGCAAAGAATATGATGGCATTACATTACATTATTGAGTACTTATATTGACGCCTTTGCTCCTAGTGACTATTTGTTCTTAGTTAGCTCAAAGTCTTTCACGAACTTAAACAATTCCTTTGCCCTTTCCTTATGGTTCTACACATCACATTTCAATCACATATCAATTAGTAACTAATGATGTTACCAACTATATCTTTTACTTGCTCATTGTTTTAACTTATAATAGAAACATTCTAATTATATCATATACATACTTATTCTTATTCCTAATCAATTTTAAGCTAGATTTCCCATTAAATTTTTGTATTTCAAGTCTAAGTCCTAGAATCTCCCAATTGTTCCATAAACCCTAACTTGTCCCATATATACCAAATTTGGGGAAAACTCTCAATTCCTATCAAACCTCCAAATTAATTGTAAGAATGTGAAATTAAGCTAATACATAACACATATATTCACTCAATCATCACAATATAATGTTAAAATACCAAGTCTTTCTTTTAGCCATGTTTATGTCTCAAAGCTTCTCCAAATGTAAATCATGTTCCCAAAGTTCAATTCAACCCTTCTAAATTAATTTCCTTCATCTAAGATCAATCAAAACACATCATAAGCATAATCATCCTAGGTTGGCCGAACCCCCCATGTATGATGCAAAGGAATTCTTTAAATAACTTAACCACTATAATCAATCTTAGAGCATAAAAAGAAAGGATAGGCATAATTTCTCACCTTGATTAGTTTTGCTTGTTAAAACTCTTGTTATGAGTGGGGTAGATAGAGTTTCTTCTTTTGGGTGTAGAATTTTGGTGTAGAGAAAGCTAAATGAAATTTCTCTACACAATTTTTGCTTATATACATATTGAATTGGATGGTAAAGATTCATCAAGCTACATCTAATAGCTATGATTTAACTTGAGTGAAAGGTTAAGATGGTATCAAGATGAATGGCTAGGATTCTCTCTACAAAGGTGAAGTCATCATAAAGGGTTGGGTTGTCCCAACTGAATTTTGACTTATGTGAAGAGAAGGCAAGAGTTCCATTTGTTTAGAATTTGACTTAGTCAATTTTAGTAACTAAGGAGCTAAATACCAAAAATTCATTCTCTACACATCTTTTGTCTTTACTTTGGGCCAACCATTTTACTCATAAGTTTGGGTGTTGTGCCATTCTTAGGCCCAATAGGCCGGCCTCCCTATGCTAAATTTGGGCCCCTAAATATCAAAGCCCAATAACAAGTCTATAAGCCCATTTACAAACTTAGAAGTTTTCCTTTTCAATTCCTTTCCTTACCTTTCACTAAAACTTTCCAATTTACATTTTCTAACTTCTTTGCCTATATCTTTAACTATCATATGGACTTTATCTAAATCATTAGAATATAATTAATCATCATAAAATCATGTACCAAACAAACATCATACATTATATTATAAGGTTACTACTCAATTTTCTATCATTCCCATATCACACTAACATTCAAAGACCTAATCTGTTAGTGTCATTCACACTCAGTGAGAGATAAGAAATGCTTAGGTATTACAAATATAAACTACAACACCTAAAAAATTTGTACAATTAAAAAATAAAATAGCATTATTAAAGTTAAATAATTAGACAACATAATAATAATAAAATAAATCATATTAGAAAATTATAATAAAACTTGCCTATAAATTCATTTGTTTCCTTTTATTTAACATATTCTTAAATATCATAATATAATTTAAAATGGTATGAAACAATTTCTTTATATATGTTTGACTTATCTTATTTTAGTATTGTGTATGTATTGAAATGCAATTCTTTTTGTTCATGAACATTTGAAAAATTAATTTGTAAAAAAAAATATTTGGAGAATTATGATTGGCTTTTTTAACTGACTCATTAGTAATGGTATAGGTTTTTCCCAATAAAAAAGCAAATCTTTCTATTGCATTTTTCCATATTACAACACAAATTTGATACCATGCAAAATAATTAATTATTTTTATTATATAAACAAATAATTTATGTAAGAAAATTAAAAAAAAAAAAAAACAATTCTTAATGTCAAGTTAATTTTTTTTATTAGATAAATAATTAAAAAAAATAAAAGTCAATGGATATTAAACTATAATTTTGACCTACTAAAATTACATTTACATTTTAGGCAATGGACCAGTTGACAGAGATATAGATATTGTTGATAGGAATGATCCTCCTATTTCAAGTTATCCTCTAGTAGAGATGGAGAAGGATGCAGCAAAAAAAAAAAAGTAAATGCAGTAGTTTCAGTTAATTAGATAGGTCAAGCCTTTGGTTTTTTTAATATTGTGTTTATAATTTCCACAAACTTTAATATCAAATAGTAAAATAAATTAAACATTCTAACCTTAATATCAACCAAAATCAATCGTTTAAATTAAATTTTATTATTGTCTTAAAAACCTACTCGTAAAATCATAAATTTAATATTTCATTCTATTTTATAAAATTTAAGAATGTCGATTATTTGATTTTATAAATTATTTACACGACAACTTAAAAAAACTAATGAGAATAGAAGTTTATGAATTAGATTGATGAAAATAATAATTATTTATGTTTATATAGAGTAAATTAAGTGTAATATTAATAGGAAAATGAAATATAATTGACCTAAAAAATAAAGTTTGTAGTAATATTAGGATTAATAATAATTAAACACAATTTAATAAAAAGATGAAATTAATTTAATAAAATTATAATTGATCTAAGAAATAAAAAAGTTCTATTATGATTAATAACAATTGACCACGTAAATAAATATAATAATTAATTAATTTTGTAACTTACTTTCTAATGAATAGTACTTAAATTACGAATTTGTGTTTACATATTTTGAGTTTGCATATTGAAAACATCGAACAATCATAATTGATTTTGTAATTAATTTGAGTTTACATATTTTTAATTATTTTAATCCTCAAATTAGGAATGGTTTTTTATCTTGCATAATAACTATTATTTTCAAAGTTTAGGTAATTTTGTAATTAATTTATTTTAATCTTAAAAAATAAAATTATTTTAATAAATAATAGTCAAAAACCATAGTATCTTCAAATTAAATATATAATTAGTAAAATCTTAATAAGAGGCATTTAAGTAAAATCGCTTATCATTCTCTTATCATATATTTATATATAGTATAGTTATAAATATATATAATCCCATTTTTTTTTTAATATGGAATTTTCGAATCGTAAAATTTACCCATAAAATAATCTCATGTAGACTAAAACACTAATTAAAGAAATTAATACTTAAAAATAAATAGGCTTAAATTTATATTGTAACAGTTAAAAAAAATAAAAATAAATTTCAGCTTAAATTTATATTTTTAAAATTTATTTCATATAAATAAAATTTTAAAATAATTAAATTTAATTATATGCCTATAATAATTTAATAATAAGTTTATATATTTTTTTCTCAAAATAATAAATGTATATATAATACAAGCAATAAATTGAGATTTAATTTCTTTTCCGTTTAATTTTTATTTTAACATATACTAATATTAAAACTTTCTAAATGACTCCTAATTTTAACTTTTATTATAGATGTATAGATTTTTTTAAGTCTTGCTTTACAAGTTTAAAATCAAATCAAGGATGCAAACTTGAAAATATCATAAAAGATAATAATAGGAAATTAAAAATAATAATAATAATTAACAAATATCATTTGCAATATCAATAGTATTGTTTTTAAAACCGGATCGGATTAACCTGTTAAATCGATTAAACTGGGAAGCAGAGGCTAATCCAATCAGAGTGACTCTAAATATTTCTAATTAAACCATATTAAACTAGCCAAATCGAAAAGCCCGTTAACCAACCGAATAGGATGAATCGGCCAATTTTAAAAATTATTAAAAAAATAAATTTCTATTGTATTTTTTTTTTATATGCGTTTAGATTTGGCATTTGATTAATTGTATTTATTTTTTTAAATGTGTTTTTTTAAATGGTTATAATTTAATATATTATATTAATCATATAAAAATATTAAAAAATATATAAATATAGATATTCTACAGTAAAATAATTAAACTAGCTATTAAATCAATAAGATTAATTGGACTAAAAATTAATAATATGGCTAATTCAATTACCAATTCGATCAGCCGTTTAATTTTTAAAACACTTATCAATAGTTTCGTCCCTCACCGAACCATGTTCTCTACAGTGATATATTTACAATAGTGAACATTTTGTACGGTAATTCGTCTGACAGTAGTAATATTACATATTTATCCTCTCGGTACTTGCGTGTCTCTTTTTTGCCGTTTTATTCTTTTTAGGTCCGATGCGCAAATGACCTAATATTTTGTTTTTTCTTTTTGTTTCATTAATAAAGATTAAAGAATGATAAACACTATTTTAATAAGCTTTTAATACGTAATTATGTTATGAACACTTGAGATTTTTAAGTTTGAATCTCACTGAAATGACAACCAAAAAGTTTTAAGTAATTGATGAATTATGCCTTTTTCTTTTATTACGAAAATCAAATGAGATTTAAATTCAAATATAATGAATACTCTAATGACATAGCTGAAAACGAGGATAGCTATATACATATTTACTAAAATATAATAAATTTTAAATGTAACATTATTAGAGATTTTACATTGCTAAAAAATAAAAAATATAAACAACTTATAAATGCTAAAGTCCAACTAACTAATTAGCTAGTATTAATTATTTTAATATTGGTTGAATTTAAACCAATTCTCATTCATTTCACCCTCTTCTTCATCAATTCAATTTCTAATATGGTACCAGAGCAAATCTGACCTGGTTTCTTAATTTTTCAGATTTCTATCTGGATGTCCAATTCCAGTAGTCTGGTGACAACTCGGTATTAAAGTCAAATCCTAGTTGCACTTAAGAGGGAGTGTAAGAGATTCCACGTTGCTAAAGAATAAAAAATATAAATAACTTATAAGTGCTAAGGTCCAACTAACTAATTAACTAGTACTAGTTATTTTAATATTAGTTGGACCTAAACTAATTCTCATTCACTTTACCTCATTCTTCATTAGTTCAATTTCTAATAAACATCATAAAAAAAAAAATAATCAAAGCAGACAGTATTATTACTCCTTCATAGCCAATGCTTCCATATGCAAAGGGCTAGAGAAACCCATGGTAGATGCCACGATTTTGCCATCCCAATTTTTTATTATAAAAATTTAGTCTAATATTCCATTTGACCCCCTATTTTAGGTGAAAATATTCTTTAGATATATAAAAGTTGGCTTAATTATATATGTATCATTTTAATGTAAATTATGGTCTAAGAAATTTGGCATCCTATAAAAATATGTTCTGTCTCTATCACTGCATAACTCAAATAGCTTGATCTAAAACACTAAGACTATAAGGTTTTAAATTCAAATTTTGTCCTTTTACAATCCGTTTGGAACATTGGATTGTTTAACTAAATCACTGTATTAGTAAATAATACTAAGTTATATTTAACTAATCCATGGAATAGGTGTTATCTAAACCCTAACTCCATATCTTTAGTAATCTATATTTAGTGGGATTACTAATCTCATTATTTATGATATTTTATTTCCTAAAATAGTCTCACTTTTTATTCAATTTATTAATCTATTATATTAAATATAAGATTACAAAAGTATAATTACTTAATACTATATATTAAAATTTTTGTATCAAACAATATTTAAAATAAATAATCATATAGTTTAACTAAATCTATAATTTAAACTAATTATAAAAATTACGAATCTATAAACCAATCGGACTGTTAGAATTAAAATATCTCACATGAAAATATAACAAATGGTATCAATATTTAATATAATATTTAGATCTTGTCACTCAACTTAGATTTTTAAGTTAAATTCAAGATTTCTCACATGGTATTATAGTGAACTATGCATTTCAATCTTTTTATACTCTATGCATAAGCTTAAACCCTTGAATTAAATTCAAAATTTCTCACATATATTGATAACTCATTACAACTATTTTGCCCCTACTTTCATAACCTAGGAGATTCGAATTTTTCTCTTTCAATAAGTGGATCTAATAATTTCATTAAATTATTTTAATACTCATCATATTGAACATGATTAACATTTTAGTCCTTATTATTTCACATTTTTAATCTTTAAAATTTGTTAATGACCAACACTTTATTTTTTCTTTTATAAAATAATAAAATTTTTATTACATTTTAATTAGTTTATATATAATACTTTTATCTCTAAAATTTTAAAATACAATATACTTTAGTTTTTCAATTATTATTTTATAACATTTTATTACTCAAGATTTGACATTGACATTAGTTTCAAAACTAAAATTACTAAATTTGGAACAGTAATGACTAAAGTGTCGATTATGTCAAATTTTAAAAATGTTAGAGTTATTTACCCTTATGAGTTTTAGTTTCAACTTTCAAGTTTGTGTTTTTTGTTTCCTATTTAATTTAGTTATTAAGGTGTTTTTTATGATTACTTTGTTTAAAAATAAAATAACCTACTTTATTTATGAAAAAAAATAGATTTTTTTTATGAAAAATCCTAATTTTATTTGTATTTTTTCATAAAGTAAATTATTTTTTCACAATTTTATTTAATTGTGAAAAAAATTTCGATTTTACAAAAATAAAATTTATTTTATACAAATTAATAATTTTAAAGAGAAAAATAATTTTGTAATTACTAAAAAATGTATTCTTTTAAAAAAAATCACAATTTTCTTATAAATAGCATCATATAAGCAAATATTTAGATTACTTTATTTTTAAAATAAAGTATAATTTTTTTTTTTTATAACCAACAGAATAGTAACAAATTATAAATATAATTAAAATATTTAAAGTATTGTAATTAAATTAACCTGCTATTATATTTCACTAATTAAAAATAAAAAATGTTAAAATGATTGAATTAGTATTTTAAATTTATATACCTATAAATTTTATAAAAAAAAGTTTAATTTACAAAAAAAAAATATAAAAAAATTTTGATTTTTCATAAGAAAGCCATTTTTTCATAATTAAAAAATTATTTTTCTTTTTATAAAATTATTGTTTTGCAAAAAAATAAGTCAATATTTTCATAAAATTAAAGTTTTTTTTTGCAACTAAAAAAAATTACGAAATAATAATTTAATTAACGAAAAAATATACATAAAATTATGATTTTTCATAAAAAAAATATTTTTTTCACAAATAAAGTAAATTACTTTATTTTTAAATAAAGTAACTACAAAAAATATCTAATTATTAGATATCTCATTACACTTAGGTCCTGTTAGGTTATCATGTGAATCAAGTTAAATATTTTTAATTTGATTAGATATACAATCATTTGCATGTGCTTATTTAAATATTAATATTAAATATATAAAATAATAAAATAAATAAAATATTAACAAATAACTTTAATTAATTAAAATAAAATAAATATTAATAAAATAACAATGAATCGTAAAAATTTATCTATGGTTACTTAAATATTTTTTTGAATTGTCATTTTAAGAAATATAAAGTAAAAATTAACTAACAATTCTAAGAAATATAAAATAAAAATTAACTAACTAATTAATTAAAATTAACGTAAATTAAGAAATAAGTTATTTAAAATTAATAAAAATTAAAATAATTCAAAAATATTAATTAAAATAAAAAAAATTATTTATTTTAAAATTAACAAGCTTACCATATGGAATAATAATTTTACAAAGTATAAGATTAAAAATTAAAACATATTTTAAAATTAACAAATAAATTAGAATACTTAAAATAATTAAAAATTTAAATATCATCATAAAAATAATAAAAATATTATTGATCATTTATATGCGAATTGATAATAAAATTATAAAAATTTATTAAAAAAATACATCCATGTACTCAAGAAACAAATAGTTTTGTAAAAAATTGATTTTGATTCATTCATTTTTTTTTTTATTAGACTACACACTAACGAAAAACAATCATTTCATTTTTTATTTTGCTTCGTTTGATTTCGATTGTATTTTCCAACATAAAAAATAACTAGATATTATCTCATTGCATAAAGGTCTTCCATTATCTGGACATACAAATTTATTTTAAATATTTTTAGTCAATTCCATTGTATTTCCTTTCAGCTTTTCAATTCATTATTGTTGTTTGTAGAAATTGTTAGAAAAATGAATTGGAAAATTGAATAGATTATTATTATTATTTTTTTAACATTCTTTTCAATGATGGATTTATGCATTTATAATTTTCACATGTATAATTAAAATATTTAATATTTTTATGTCCATTTTAACTTTGTTCATTCCCATAGAAGGAAGTCTTTTTATTCTTTAAAAACACACCGAAAAATTCTTCTCTCTATCTTTCTCTTATAAGCTCTTTAATATTCTTAGAGAATTTTTAAGTTTTCAAGGTTTTTCAAATAGTGATAAAGTTAGCACGGTTTTAATTCATAAAAAAGTAATTTTGTGGTGCTCAAAATTACTTAGTTGCCACTGTGTCACGAGAGACAGACGTTAAATCAATTCTCAAGTACAAACGGTGAGAGACGAATCTGTTTTAAAGAAACTATATGTAACACAAGCCTCAGTTTGTATTTTTTATTTCTTATATTATTTTTGTGTTCTTTTAATTTTATTTATATTTATTTATAAATATATTTATATTTCAATTATAGTTTATTACTTGACTAATAGTTTTAAAACAAATTATTTGAGTGTAATCTCAATATGATTTTTTCATTTATATACACTAAATAGTCACAATTTAGAAATTATGTCTAAGGAGACCGGGTTTTAAGTAGGACCTGTTTGTGACCCCTTCAGTCTTTTTTTGAAATTTCTATTAACAAATTTTGTCAAAGGAGACTAAATTTTAAGTGGGACATGGCTATGATCCCTCCTGCATTTCCTAAGAATTATCTAAATGGTACTATTTAAATAGTGAAATTATTTTTCTTTATGGGAAAAAATAATAGTTTCATTTGCTATATCAGAAATGAAATTTGTCAATGTTGAGAATACAACTCAAGTACCATCCTTGTCAGGTACAAAAGGAACTGCCCTGTTGTGCCTATTTCAGCACCTATGAACCATAGAGAGAAGCAAGAGAAATTTAATGACTTGAACTTTAAAAGGTGGTAGCAAAAGTATTGTTCTATTTGACCATGTTGAACCTTACACGGTTCTTGATCGAAGATGCTCCTACTCTGAAAGAGGATGAGCAAGATGTTCTTGTGAGAGTTGCTCATGATACTTGGTATCATTTTGACTTTCTGTGCATGAACTATGTCTTGAATGGACTGCATGACTCACTATATAATGTGTATAGTGCAATGAAGACTGCTAAGCAGTTATGGGAATCTTTGGACTGGAAATATAAATCTGAGGATGCTGGCACCAAGAAATTTATAGTAGGACGTTTCTTGGATATAAAATGGAGAATTACTTGAAGCTCTTGCACTACTATTAGTCAAGTGGTAAACTATAATTGACATATAAATATATTTATAAATAAATATAAATAAAATTACAAGGACACAAAAACAATATAAGGAATAAGAAATACAAACTGAGGCCTGTGTTTCACACAGTTTCCTTAAAACAGATTATTCCCTCACTGTTGGTAAAATACTTTGAATTTTTAATTATTTTTCTAAAATCTTATTTTTGTATGGAAATATATTATTTTAGTTTTTTCTTTATTTTATTTATTTAAGCAAATATTAAAGTTATATTTTATTACATTATATATATTCATACTATTTGAATATGTATTATAAATGATAACTTTATTTAAATATTATATATGTATATTATTATAAAATATTATAATGGTTGTTGAAGAATTTATATTTTGATATCGGAAATTAATATTATATTCGATTAATTTAAATTATATTGCTAATTATATAAATTACCGGAAGTTCGGGATTTCATTATAATTATTATTATTACTATTTTATATATACATATATATATGTTTATGTTGTAAATTAAAAAGAAGAAGAGTTCAGGATTGGAGGGTTTCTAGCCAATCAGAAGGCTAGGTTTTGAATTAGAAAGGAACAGACGGAGAGAGAGAGATTCAGATAAGGAGCGAAAGAGAGAGAGAGGGAGAGCTGTGTGCCGGTGGACCGTCATCCGGCCGACGGTGGGCTGCATCGCCACCACCAGTGGCTAGCCCACCATCCAGCAATCTCAGAGGAAGCAACGGTACTCCGATCAGGCAGTGGACAGCGGCGTACGCGAGGAGAGAAGGACCCATTGGCGCCGAGACTTAAACTCCAGTTTTCGGCCAGTTCTGGCAGCCAAATTGAGTAAGGCCAGTTCCGTTCGACTCCTGGTGGCAAGGGCTTCCTTTTGGTACTAGCCATGCCTCCGATCGGTTATTAGAGGAAGAGATCAGTGTATTTAAGGTCAAAACTTTGAAGGCAATTTTCGGCGAAATGGGAGTGAATGGCAGTGAGTGACATCAGTTTCTAGGATCTTGGCGTTGAGGTGAACCTGCTTGTGTGAAGATCGCTCAGATCTGCCACCGGTAACAGCGGCGTGTGGCCAGCCGGAGATGCTCCGATGGCCGTGCGTAGGACAGTCTAGCAGCTTCATTTCATCGTTCCGGCATGACTCTCGACGTCCATATGATTGAAATTTGTGAAGGTTAACCCGAAACTCTTATATCTCAGTTGTTAATTAAGTTACATTATGTTTAACGGATTTTAGTTTGTAGTTGTTGTGAGGTTGTTGAGTCTATTGTTGAGTATAAGTTGGGAGGACTTAAGAGGAGTCGCTGAGATTGTGTTGTCTATTAAGATTGTTTTAGAAGTATTATATTTTCTGTTGTTTTGAGTAGTATCCGAGTTTAGTGAGGTTCTGTTGAGATCTCGATAAGAGTCTCAATATTCTTTAAGTTATGTCTTGTTATGTGAGTCATTCATATTCTGATGATATCCTTTATTATCTAGTGTTGGTGTTCTGGTGTCTTTCTGGTTCCAAAGGCTGCACTTCCGATGGAAGCCAGTCAAACGCGTCGTCAGTTAGGTGAGTGATACTCTTTAATATATTACTCCGTCTTTATATGCATTAGCATATATTGTGTGTATATATATGTATATTATGCATTATTATTGCATAAATGCATGTTAACATTTTATTGGATTCAAAGAGTCAGGATAGGGGGATCGGCTCCCCACATTGGTTATTAGTGTGGTACTGTGTACCGTATCCCGTCCTTGTTTAACTGTATGATTTGTCTATCTCTGTGACATGATGTATAGTACGAACACGAGAAACCTGTCTGTAGGACACCAGTTTAATATATTAGTTAGTGTCATTCACTGAATCGGACGCTCATTCATGTTCAACTTATTATTTTTCAAGTCAGGGAATGAGTTGGTGAAGGAATTGTAAACTGAGTAAACTGCCAATTTCCCTTCAGCAGTAGTTTGTATTGTTAAGCATTGAGAAGTGTAAATAATTTGTATAATTGTATAATAGTTATAGAACTTCGCAATGCTACATCTTTTACTTGTATATTGTTCAATGTTTAGATGATATGTATATTTTGAGTTGGGACTTGTTTGTTAAGCAATCCAATTGTATAATAAATGATATTATATTTATGAGATAATTGAGTTATTAGCCCAGCATGACTTTGTTATAAGTTGATATTGCGTTAGATCTGCTTAATTTGTGTGGGCCCATAGCCCTATTGTGAGATAGTTTTTAGGTTGTGTGAAGTCAGGCTTATTACGGGCACTGGTAGCCACGTGTATTTCTCATGTCCTAGTGCCGATCACGTGCCCTCGGATTCGGGGCGTGATAGTTAGTACTTGAGAATTGATTTGATGTTTGTCTTTTAGGATACAACGGCAACCAAGTAATTTTGAGCACCATAAAATTACTCCTCCACAAGCTATAATCGTGCTAACTTTATTACCAATTGAAAAACCTTGAAAACTTGAGAATTCTTTAAGAATACTAAAGAGTTTCTAAGAGAAAGTCAGAGAACAAAATCTTTTGGTGTGTTTTGAAGAATGAAAAAGACCTCCTTATATAGGAATCAAGAAGGCTAAAATGGGCATAAAAATATTAAATATTTTATCCATAAATGTGAAAGTTACAAATGGATAAATCCACCATTAAAAGGAATGTTACAAAAAAAAAAATCTATTTAAGTTTCCATTCATTTTTTTAACAATCCCCCAAATAAATGAAAATTGAAAACAAAATTATGGTAATAAAATTCAATGGTCAATTCCTGCAAATAATAGGTAGGCGTAACCCTTTGAACATTCCATTGTGAAAGTATATTTACTTTACTACCTGACCAGTAGATGTGATATTTTTGAACTATTATGTCATTTGTGTAAATGATGACATACTTTATACAGGAACATCTCCAACATAATTTTGTTCTCATTATTATGTTCATTTTGGCCATAAACATATACCTGGTTCTGTGAGAGTTTTTATAAATCGAACCCAACATGATTCCTTTCAATGACGCCCTACTTCTCCCTCACATAGGTGATCTCTTTCAAGAGTAAATAGTATTACTCTATTTAGATTTCCGAATCAATAAGATCACTAAAAGCATCGCTTAACCTCTTCTTTGCCTGCATCACTGTTTTTATCTTAGAAATGGATAGGAGTGTAACTCCCCATAGTGATCTAACTAAATTATTATTTGTTTGTGTGATTTGTTTGTCTCTGTGACACGATGTATAGTATGAACATTAAAAATTTGTCTATAGGACACCAGGTTAATATATTAGTTGGTATCATTCACTAAGTCGATTGCTTATTCCTATTCAATTTATTTTTTTAGATGGTGGAATGAGTTTGTGAAGATATTTTAAATTAAGTTATGTTGTCTTTCATATTTCGACAGGGTTTTGTACTTAATTATTGAGTTATGTAAATAATATTTGTATATTTGTATTATCATTCTAGAATTCCATAATGTTATCTCTATTATCTGTAATTTATTTTCATTATTAGTTGTGTAATATATTTTGAGTTCATAAGTTATCTGTTAAGCAAAAACCAATTAAATGATATGTGATATTTTGAGACAATAATTTGATTAGCCCAGTGTGGTATTGATGTGACTGATATTTGATTGGTTATACTTAATTTGTAGGCCCATAGTCTTGATTTATGATAGTTACAGTTATCACTTGATAGTTTTATCATTTTGTAAGTAGTTATGCTTACTACAAGATACTGGTAGCTACGTACATCATTTGTGTTTTAGTATTAATCACATACTCTCGGGTTCACATCGTGATAATTTTTTTCTTTTAATATAAAATCAAATTGATCTTAGAGAGAAAAAACTGAGTGTGATAGATTTATATTAAAAAAATAGAAGATTGTTAATGGAGAGTGATGAAGTTGAAGAAAATTAAGGGTATGACGGTGGCGTAATGGTAAGGTTAAAAAAGATGAATGATATATGGTAGTGGGTCACTAATTAGTAGAAATATGCTTGAACCACAATTTTATAATTTTTTTTAATAGAATGAGATATTTAATTGATACTAAATTTATAATTTTAGAATGTCAAGAACTTTTTCCTTTGTTTTAACTATTTTTTAGTGAAATAGTAAAAAGCATTTAGTACAGTGGAGTATCTTTTATTTAATATTTAATAAATTAATAATTTTATTAATTAATAAAATTTCAAAAAACCAATTTCGTTTCTCATTAGATAATTAATAATTCTATCATTTAATAATTAATAAAATTTGAAGAAAATTTCATGTAATTATAAATTATTAGAGATAATATGTAAAAGTAAAATATCATAATATGAAATATATAATTTATTCTTAATATTTGGTAAATTTATAATTTTATACTTGAAATATAAAAATATGAGATAATGTTTAAATTATACTAAAAGTAAATGAATATAATAATAATATTTATCAATATTATTCATATTATTATGAGTTTGAAGTGATTAATTTATTTTAAATAATGAGTAATAGCTTAATTGCAAAAGAAAATAAGTAAAATTATAATTCAAATATGTATGCATATTTATGTAATCAAATATTAATTTTAAATTTATGTATGTGATTATTTTAAATACATTAATTTCATATTAATTTATAATTTTTATTTTTTATAAATTTAATAAATTAATATTTCTAGTATTTAATAATTTTTTAACCCATCAAATATGTAAATTATTAGAGAAACTACTATATATTACATTGTTAATTAATTTTTATATTGCACAATGCTTTTTCCCTTGTTTTTACTTTTTTTTTTTTTTTCATTTTTATTACATGAGTGAAACTTTTCTTTTGTCTGCACTTTAATAAATGGTCTTACTTACATCATAATACATAAAATAAATTTTAATGAACCAATCAAAACATTTTTTTATTTGAAAAAGTAGATTATGCTTTAATAACGATTTGCCCACAAATGGGCATTTTTGACTTGGCTCAAAGTATGTACACAAATTCTTATTCCACAAATGCCCTTGTCCGTGGAGATTCTTCTAGACAGCGATGTCCTCAACACCGTGAACCGCATTAGCTCCGGTGCCGGACATAGCAATAATAGAGACACTGCATGTGAGCCAACCAGGAGTTATATGCACTAAGAAGCTTGGGATTCCTCCCTCCCTTGCCACAGAAAACCTGCAGTAGCGGATCTATGAAGGAGACACCCTCCTCTTCCATGAAACGGCCATCGTCTAAGGAGAGTTGATCTTCCTCCACTGGCAAGAGAGCTCAACAACAAAAGAAACAAAAAAACCAAATTAGATCAAGCAAATCCTCCCAAACCAGAGCTAGCCTTTCTTTTTCCCTCCCACTGGAAGCCATAGATCTAAAGATAGAACAGCGGTGAGCAGGCCGGATATGACGGAAGAAGGGCGAGGCAGCCACAACGTCACTCCAGAAACTACAACTACACAGATTTACAATGGATCCTCTGTAGATCTAACAAAAATTGTATAAAAAGGTATAAAAATACTTAGAGCTTATATAATCATAATTACGAGGATGTTCATTGATATTAAAGAATTCAATTATATATAAATTTATTTAATATTTTATATTTAATTAACGCGGAATCTATTTATATATTAAATTCATCTTTTTGATTCTTTTTTTCATTCTTGACAATCGGCAGCTAAAATCCTAAGATCAGGTCATATAACCTATTTATTCAAAGTAAAAAACAAAGAGGGTGTCCTCCCAGCAGCCGGAGCCGCCGGAGGTGTCCCCTTAGCAAAACTTGAAAAAGGAAACAAAGGTCAGGCGAGTAGAAATTTGATAAAACAAATAAAATAGAGATTTAGTTGTGAAAATATTTGAAAAAAGTATATTATAATTTATTTTTAGTTGTGTTTTAAAAAGAGTAATTTTTGATTGGTCAATCAAGTATTGAAAAGACAAGAGAGGAGGAAAAATTAAAAGGAAAAACAAAGAGGAAAAAACAGATGTAATAATTGTAGTTGAATGTCTTGACGCTGACATGTTGACGGTTACGTGTCTAAACTTAATCTATACTAAATATATTAAAAATTCATTACTCCGAATGATAATATTTTTTTTTTCGTTCGTTTGAAATTACAATTCAGTTACTTTTTTTAACTGTTAATTAAAATATAATGGTCGAAAAAATCATTCATTTCATAATTTATAATAAAAATTTCACTTCATTTGATATTGTAAATATACTTTACAATAATTATTTTAAGTTTTAATATATTATTTTTTAAATATTATTTATATTTGAGTATTATTATTATTTCATTAATTTAAAGTATTATGCACTGTTAAATAATTTAATAAAGATTTTTTTAATAAAAAATGTTTAAATTTAATATTATTAACAAAAAAAAAAAAAAAAAAACTTTTCTTAACCTATATACAAAATGAGATTTCCTTATTTTTTCTGAAAGGAATGAATATTTTTTTAGCGTTAGAGAAAAAATATTATTAAAAAAAATACACTTCAATTCTAATAAATCAAATCAAATTTTTGGGTTATTTATATTTGTTTTTTGTTACTAATGGATTATAATGTGTATTTTCTGCCCAATATTAGACTGATATTTATAATTGATTTGTACATGTATATATTAAAAAATAAAATTAATTTTTTAAAATTAAATAAAAATAAAAAAAATGAAAACTTCAAAAACGACATCGTTTAACATTGTTTGTGGCTGACAGTTGGAGAATATTTATTTTTTATTTATTTGGTCCAAACCAAATCAAACTGGTTCTGACCGTACAGTGTTTAAGCATAATATATAATATATATTTTTTTAATTTTTAAAAAATAAAGTTTCAAAATTTTGATTTTTTTTTTTAAGTTCCAAAGTACTTACATTTTCCGAGAAAATGCCCGTAGTTTTCTCATCAACCGAGAAAAACTCCAAATAAATGATAAATAATAAAACCCATTTTCGTTTTAAGCTTTTTTTTTTTCCTTTTTCTTTTGATTTCACTTTCAGAGAGATGAAATATTAACATCATCATCAAACAAACGTAACTTCGTCCTCTTCCTTTCCTTAGATCTGTTTCAAGTTTCTAACTTTAAACCTCAGATTTCTGTCTCTGTCTCACCCATCTATGCTTCTGTCTCTCAGAAAACGAGTTTAATTACAATCGGGTTTTGTTCATTTTTCCTTTAAAAGAATAACTTGGTTTTTGTTTGATGCAATCAAAAGTGAAAACCCAGTTTCTGATTTTGAAATTTTTTGGGGATTTTTAAAAAGATTTTTCGGTTAAAGATCTGATTTTTTTTTTTACCAAAAAATGTGGTTCAAGGCACAAACTTTTTTTCACCTTTCAACAACTTTGAAATCCTTGGATCTAAGCACATTCTCTCAAATCCCCTTCGGATCCATCTTCAAAACCTAAAGGGAGTTTCCTGTAAATATCCCGTTCATTTACAATTTCTACCCTTCAATGGCCATTATCTAATTTGTTGTATCGCTCTGGATTTGTATTCCTTTGGGAAAATTTTACAAGGACAAGAAAAGTTTTAATCTTTCACCATGTTGAAGCAAATCTTGAGTAAACTCCCCAGAAAATCATTGAAGCCTGAGTCTACTGAGTTAGCACGGCCTGAGTCTCCTTCCACTCAGCGATCCAATGGCTCAAGCACTGGCTCTGTACCCAAATCTAATGGTCCGAAACGCACCTCATCTGTGGTGTTTCCGGTGAGTGTGGTGGCTGGGATTGAGCCTCTGGTGCCATTCAAGGATGTGCCTAGTGCAGAAAGAATGAACCTTTTTGTAAGTAAAGTAAGTCTCTGCTGTGTAACCTTTGATTTCACTGACCCAACTAAGAACACACTGGAAAAAGATGTAAAGAGACAAACTTTACTTGAGCTTGTAGATTTTGTGGCCTCCGGGTCCATGAAGTTTAGCGAGCCCGCCATTTTAGCAATGTGTAGAATGTCTGCTGTTAATTTATTTAGGGTTTTCCCACCGAATTATCGGTCTAATTCAATCAATGTGAGTGAGAATGAGGACAATGACGAGCCAATGTTTGATCCTGCTTGGCCACATTTGCAAATTGTGTATGATTTGTTGCTTAGATTTATCACTTCTACGTGCTTAGATGCTAAAGTAGCCAAGAAGTATATAGACCATTCGTTTATATTGAGATTGCTTGACTTGTTTGATTCGGAGGATCCAAGAGAGAGAGATTGTTTGAAGACTATATTGCATAGAGTGTATGGAAAATTTATGGTGCATAGGCCATTTATTCGAAAGTCTATCAGCAATATATTTTATAGGTTTGTGTTTGAGACTGAGAAGCATAATGGGATTGCTGAGCTGTTGGAGATTTTTGGGAGTATAATTAGTGGGTTTGCTTTGCCATTGAAAGAAGAGCATAAAATTTTCTTATGGAGGGTCTTGATGCCTCTACATAAGCCAAAGTCTGTGGGGATTTACTTTCAACAACTGTCTTACTGTGTAACACAGTTTATTGAGAAGGAGCCCAAGTTGGCTAGTATAGTCATAAAGGGGATATTGAAATACTGGCCAGTCACTAATAGCCAGAAGGAGGTAATGTTTCTGGGTGAATTGGAAGAGATTTTGGAAGGTATTAACATGGTGGAATTTCAAAAGGTCATGGTCCCATTGTTCTGGCGTATTGGATGCTGCATTAACAATTTCCACTTCCAGGTACTCTTTATTTCCCTTGTACCCAATACTTAATATGTTTTGTTCCTTTGCTTGGCGTAATGCCGTCGATCTTTGTTCATCCAGTATGAACTTACTTGAATGTTTCCAGTCTGCCACTTGGTGTTAACATTTTTATAAAGTAACAGTACTAGGTGTATGGAACCGTGGACTAATCAAGAGATTTGGAAATGCTCCATTTTCTTAACCGTTATTATTTAAAAAAAGAAAAAAGTCCCTGTAGTCTACCCCGGATGTGCTTAGATTTTCATGATAGAATCCTGTCAACCTTTCTCAAGCTGAGTCATTTTTAGTTAGCATTCAAATACAAGTGGTAGTAAGGTGCAATCGATAAATCTTGGTGGCTTTACAGGTTGTAATCTTTAGCTGTACATGTGTTCAGCTTAACACTGAAATGGCCATGGTATCCAGTAGCAAATATTCTTGAAATTGTTACTAGTTTTCCTTGCTATGTATTGGGTGCTTCTTAATGAAGATAAAGTATGACTTTAATGTCTCTCATCGCACAGGAAACTGCATATTGTGCACCATTTTTATTTTATTTTTCCAGACTATTAATGTAGAAGTAGCTTAAAATGCGTCATTGGCTGAGTTGAAGGTATTTTGGTGTTTTGGAATGGCAAAATGTGCTTCTTGTTTGAAGTCCATGGCAATGCACTTTTTCATATTGATTCATTAGCCATTCCTCTGGTCATTTTGCATTGATATATAACACTTATGGTTTAGAGAATTCTGAGACCAGTGTGTGGTCACTTGCTGTTGATTGGTGAGATAATATGGCTTATTTGATGAAAATTTATGTGAGCTGGGTTAGGAGAGGAGAAGAAAGTAACTCCAGTTGATGGATTAGGGATCTCTTCTTTAAATCTTATGTTGAAAACTTGACTTGTTAGAGTGGTCCAAGAATTAGACCTTCATTAGCAAATGCCAAATGGTTTGGTGCCTTGTATCATGTGGTTTTGTGCAATTTCTCAAGTTTGTGGTACTTTTAATTTAAAAAGACACTCCATGCTCTTCTCCCTAACGGTTAGCTAGGGCATGTGAATCTTTCTCTTTTTCTAGGCTATTTTGTTGCAATTGGTCTGAAGTCAGTCTATATAATGACAGAAATGTCATGTTCCCTTGAGGATTCAGTATTTTTTGAAAGATGCGGGATATTATTTTTCTTCCCTTTGGCTCTCTCTTTAAGGTTATATCTTCGGTGAATGCTGTGTTTTGTAAATACCAAATTTGCAAAAACAATGCAAGTTTATTGCTGAGGGTAAGATGAGGATTTCTTAGTGGCACAGTGCCAGAGTTTCATAGTTGCTTTTGTAGGGCGGCCATAGGGACCATATGCCTTTTATACCAGTCATAGAATTGTAGTTTGTTTTAACAGTTTCACAGCATCTGCACAGAAAGAAATTACAGGCTCTACGTTCGTTACTTGTTTCGATTCAGGTGGCTGAAAGAGCCCTTTTCTTGTGGAACAATGATCAAATTGTCAACTTAATCGCACATAACCGGCATGTGATTCTGCCAATCATTTTTCCAGCGTTAGAGAAGAATGCACTTAGCCATTGGAACCAAGCAGTGCTCAACTTGACTCTGAATGTAAGAAAAATGTTCTCAGAGATGGACGAGGTACTGTTCATATCCTGTCTTGATCAGTTCAAGGATGATGAAGAAAAATTAAGCTTGGTGGCTGAAAAGCGGAAGGAAGCATGGCGGCGCCTGGAGAATGCAGCCAGTCTCAAGCCCATAACAGGAAATACTGCGGTTTTGGTGACTCCTTTGGCAACCTCAATTGCCTGTTAAGTGCAATTTTTGAAACCGCTCTTCTGCCCAGTAGTTTTTGTTTTTATTGTCTCCCTTTAATGGAGGTGGTGAAAAGGCAGAAAAAAGATGTGCAAATTGCTGCAGCTTGGAGTTGTAGGTCCCTTTTTTTTTTTTTTTTTTTTGTGGGGGTTGATATTGTCATGTGACAGTCAGTTGTTGTAACTTGGTCTTGATCCTGTTGTCTTTTCTGTTGCTACTGTGTGGGTATTAATTGCCTCCTTGGTAAGGTTATGGGAAGGGCCATGCAGTGGAATTATACATTTTTCTCTTAGTCAGCTGCTAATTCACTAATTATCTCTTACTTTATATATATATTTAGCTTTCATTTCAACCAATAACTTAATAAGATCATTTTATAGGTTTTTTTTCATTGAAATGTATAAACACATATACACAGGAACAGAAAGAAAGGGACGCGTAACCATCTCAAAATCACAACAATTTTGAAGATCATTTTGTGATTAAAAAGGTTATCTATGATCATGATTCTTAAAAAAAAAAAAAATAAATAAAAAAAGGAGGAAAGGAAAAGGTTATATCTAATCCTGTTAGGATGGGAACAACATGGTTCTCAATAAATAATCTAATTCCCAATCAAAGGTTTTAGAATGTTAGTTTTTGAGGTTGAACTTTGTTCAGTTAAAATCAAAATACTAAAAATAAGAATATCTAGACTGATGACCAATTCTCTATTGTCCATAATAGTGAGTGTTAATTATTATTGTTATAAATATTATTTCGTTGTTTGACTTGGAAGATTATAAAAATTTCAATCCTTTCGCTCATTCTCAATTTTAATTTTATTCAATTTCATTATAATTTAAAATGTTAATTGCAATTTTATCTTGGGCTAAAACTGGGGAGAAAAATGATACTATTATTTTATTATTCATTATTAATCGAATATATTAGAAGGACAAATCGACCCTTTATATTTTAGTTGGTTTGCGAATTTAATTTCCAAATTTTTGAAATTTGGATTGAGGTCGGATTAAACTCTTAGACATTGTTTGGCATAATAAATTTTAAATTTATAAAGTTGATTAAAATTTATGGAATCAAAAATCTATATGTCATGTGGATTTTTAAATTCTTCATTTTGAAAGTTTTAAAGCATGATAAATTTTAATAAATTTATGAAATGTAGCTCGATTTTTCAAATCAAACAAGATATTATTCTACACTTCATAGATTTTGTGAAATCCATTACGAAATCTTTCAAAACAAACGAAGCCTTAGGGTAAGGTTATTCCCACACTTCCAAATTCCTCAAACACTCATTATTTTTTATTTTTTGGGATATTTAATGCTTAATAACAAGCTAATTGTCATTATTTTTTTTTTCAAATGTCAATTTTAACTCTAGCTATTTTTCTCTTTATATTATAAATGAATTATAATTGTTTTTTCAAATATAATAAATTGGCATGACCCAATTTTTAGGCTATGACTGTCTTAGAATTTAGGAAGACGTAAGGTCATCTAAACCTGTAAAATACCATAAGTCTTATTATCATCTTATCTAATTAATTTGCTCCTTTCTCCTAAGATCGAAACCACAATGTTCACCATCAATTCCCAATAATTACTTTAACTATGTCATGAATATGGATATAATATCATTCTTAATTATATTCAAACATTATCCATACATTCTTAATTAATATCGTAATTATACACATATCTAATACAAACTATAAGTTACTTATATTGTTCTTAGACAAAATAGATATTAACATCATGTCTTCAGTCACCATGGAGCTCTAAATCATATGTCCTCCAAAATGATACGAGTGATATTTTCATAATTTCTACAACAAGTCCCAAGCGGAGATACATGACTTAGGATTACCTTGCTAATAATTCACCCTAACCTAAAAAATTTAACAACTACAGGATGAGTCTAACTTAGTGAGTACAAAATAATATAAGATGTTATCAATTGAATTAATTCAGGATGACAATAGAGTGATGTAGATTCAAAATTTGCCATGTTCAACTTTAGGATGCATTTTAACAGAAACAATAATGTCTTGGAAGCGGAAGGCTTCCCATACATAAAATAGAAAAGTGGTGGCCTAAAGCTTGCTCACTCACATATATCACATTACGCGGGGACTGATCAAGTCTCACGGTTAGGCGTTTCCCCCTAACAAAGGTTGGGTACTCTCGCCCTACCCGCAGACTTATATCAAGTGTACGATGTTCGATGTGTTACCCCACATCGGAGGGGTTTCTGCTTTTCATGGTATTCATGACAGTCATATTCAAAATCAATATCAAGTATTCAATAACAAGTAATTGGTTTATCAATCATGGGGCACGAAATGGCATCAATGAATAAGGCTATTTATGTTTAAATTATCGTATAAAAAGATGTGAAATTCAAAGACTCATATTCCATGGATACTACTTATTCAATGTCCCTTTAGGGCATGTATCAATGGTAGCATTTCAATCAATAATTGCAAAGAACATGGTGCCATTACATTATATTATTAAGTACTCACCTTAACGCCTTTGCTCCTAGCGGTTATTCGTTCTTGACTAGCTCAAAGTCCCTCACAAATTTGAATAATCCCTTTGCCCTTTCCTTGTGGTTCTACATATTACATTTCAGTCATATAACAATTAGTAACTAATGATGTTACTAACTATATCTTTTGCTTGCTCATTGCTTTAACTTATAATAGAAACATCCCAATTGTACCATATACATACTCATTCTTATTCATAATCAATTCTAAGCTAGATTTCCCATCTAATTTTAGGATGTCAAGTCTAAGTCTCAAATTCTCCTAATTGCTCCATAAACCCTAACTTATCCTATCTATGTCAAATTTGGGGACAACTCCCAATTCCTCATCAAACCTCCAAATTAGTTGTAAGAATATGAAATTGGTATAACATATAACACATATATTCACTCAATCATCACAATATAATATTAAAATACCAAGTTCTTCTAGCCATGTTTATGCCTCAAAGCTTTTTGAAGTTTGAATTATGTTCCCAAAGTTCCATTTAATCCTTTTAAATCATTTTCCTTCATCTAAAATCAATCAAAACACATCCTAAGCATAATCACCCTAGGTTGGCTGGACCCCCATGCATGATGCAAAAGGAATTCATTAAATAACTTAACCACTACAATCAACTTTAAAGCATAAAAAGCAAGGGTAGGCATAATTTCTCACCTTGATTAGTTTTGCTTGCTAAAACTTTTGTTATGAGCAGGATAAAGAGAGTTTTTTCTTTTGGTGTAAAATTTTTTGGTGTAAAGAAAGCTAAATGAAAATTCTCTACACAATTTTTGCTTATATATATATTGAATTGGATGGTGAAGATTCATCAAGCTACATCTAATGGCTAGGATTTAACTTTAGTGAAGGGTTGAGATGGTATCAAGATGGATTGCTAGGATTTTCTCTACAAAAGTGAGGGTCATCATATGGGGTTTGAGGTGTCCCAATTGAATCTTGACTCATGTAAAGGAAGAGCAAGAGTTCTACTTAGTTTATAACTTGACTTGTTCAATTTTGGTGATTAAGGAGCTAAATACCAAAAACCCATTCTCTACATATCTTTTGTCTATTGTCTTAGGCCAATAACTTGCTCACAAGTTTAGGGGTTATACCATTCTTAGGCCTAATGGGCCGGCCTCCCTATGTTACATTGGGGCCTCCACTACATCAAGACCCCTCGACAAGCCTATAGGCTCACTATCATGCTTGAATGTTTCCTTTTTTTTTTTTTTATTTTTTTTATTCCTTTCCTTATAGCTTTTTCAAGTTACATATCCTAACTTCTTTACTTGCCTCTTTGACTATGGTATGACTTCTATCTAAATCATTAGAGCATAAGTGATCATGGCAAAATCATATACTAAGCTAACATCACCCATTGTGTCATAAGATTACTACTCATTTCCTTAACAATCCCATACCATTTCATCATGCTGTGGTATAGTCTCTTAGTAGTGTTTATAATTAAGAAGCTACAAGACATTAAGATATTACATTCTACCCTCCATAAAGAAAAATTCATCCTCAAATTTAAAAAAAAAACAAAACTCACTTGTTATTGGTTGAACAACTGAGGATATTTCTGGAGGATATCATCTTCACTCTCCTAAGTACATTCTTCTACATTATGGTTGTGCCATTGGACTTTAACCTGTGAGGCTTCGCCTGAGCATCGGCTTGGTCCACTAGAGGGAACCGAAATGCTCATTCAGGTTTAGACTCATGATGAAATTCTCGGGTTCGGATTTGGTTGATTTTGAAAATGATTTTTAGGAGTCGCCACCTTAATTTTATTTAGTTAGAAAAATATTAAGGAAAAAATCCAAATTGACTCTAATTCATTAATTAATTTGCCCAAGGATAAAAATCACTAACTTTCGAACTAGGTTGAGTTTGGGGACTAGGTTTTTAGTTTTAAATAATCTAAATTTGTCTTTTAAGTTTAATTTGACTTGAAAATTAGATTTTATGAATGATATTTATAAGATGATATTAAAGAAAATGCATGAATATGGCAAAACACGAATACATGGTGAAAATAAAACATTCACAAATTAATTAAAAAAAGAGAAAAAATTGATAGAGATTTGGATTTAAATTCTAAACGTGCCTACGTACCCCATTAAATGGGGATCAAAACTCAAGTAGTTTGTTCCACAATTAAGTGGAGGGGTTTAAGAGTTGATCATATTAATTTTGATTTGGTTATTTTGAGAGTGAGGGAAAAATGTTGATATCTTTGCTTTTGGTAAGCGAAGGGTTTTACCGGATCGAAGTTCCGTTTTATTGGGATCGGGTGATTGGATGGATTGAAAGATTAATTAATTAATTAAAATGATTAATTAATTAATATGATGAAAAGGATGGATGATTAATTAATTAAAAGATTAATTAATTAATTTGAATGAAAGGTGGATTGAGAAAAAGGACTAATTTGATTTTGGAAAAAGGAATTATTTTTGAAAAAAGAGTGATTAATTAATTAATTAAAAAGATTAATTAATTAATTAATTTAGTGATTAATTAAAAAAGAGTTTTAGTTAATTAAAAAGATTAATTAACTTGATTAGGGTGAGGTAATTAATTAATTAAAAAGATTAATTAATTAATTAGAGAGTGAATGGAGGGAGAAGAAGAGAGGAATTTGAAGATAGCGATCTACTCAAATTCAAGAGGTATAGAGAAATGAGGGAATGGGGAGCCTATTTATGGCAATCGGGATTTCTTCATAGGAAATGTCTTGGTCGATCTCGATCAACTGTGGTTGCAGTACATGTGATGGATTAGGAATGTACTTCCTCAATATTGACACATGAAATACTGGATGGACATGTTCCAACGTTGGTGGCAATGCTAATCAATGTGAAACTTATCCTACTTTGTTAAGAATCTCGAAAGGTCCGATAAAGCGTGGGGATATCTTTCCCTTCTTGCCAAATCTCATCACTACTTTCATAGGGGAGACTTTCAAGAAAACATGGTCACCCACCATGAAGTGAACATCTTTCCTCTTAGGATTAGTATAGCTCTTCTGGCGACTAAAAGCAATTTTCAATCTTTTTTGAATTATCTTCACCTTCTCAATAGCTTCTTTAATCATGTCTGGAGCTTCTAGATACTTGTCACCCATTTTAGTCCAACAAATTAGAGATCGACATTTTCTTCCATACAGCGCCTCGTATGGTGCCATTCTTATGGAAGAATGATAACTATTATTATATGCAAATTCAATAAGTGGGAGGTGTTCATCCTAACTTCCTTCGAAGTCTATTACGCAATCCTCCAAGGTCTGTATTGTTCTCTCAGATTGCCCATTCATTTATGGGTGGAAGTCTGTGCTAAAGTCAAGTTGTGTACCCAGTACTTCTTGCAATTTTTGCCAAAACCTCGATGTGAATTGAGTCCCTTTATCCGAAATGATGGAAAGTGGAATCCCATGCAATCTCACAATTTCATTAACTTATATTCGTGCATATTGGACTACCAAATATGAAGTCTTCACTTCAATGAAATGTGCAGATTTCATCAGTCTATCCACTATCACCCATATGGAGTCATACTATTTGATTGTCTTGGGAAAACCCACTATGAAATCCATGGTGATCCATTCCTACTTCCACTTTGGTAAGCTTATTTCTTAGAGTAATCCAGATGGTCTTTGATGTTCAAATTTCACTTGCTGACAAGTGAGACATGACGCTACGAAATTTGCTACATCTCTCTTCATTCTAGGCCACCAATAAGTACTATTTATATCATGGTACATTTTGGTAGCGCCTGGATGAATACTGTATGAGGTTTGGTGTGCTTCTTTCAGAATTCTCTCCTTCAATTCCTTCACATTAGGTAAACATAATGGATCTCTGCTGTCACGACCCACCTTTTTGAGCCGTGACGGTCCTAGGGTATGGGTAGCCATAAGGGCACCAAAACCCGTAGAACCCATTCCACTCATAATCAATTGACATTCATTACATTGAACCATATCCCAAGACCGTAGCCTAATCACATTTCCTTAATACCCATTAGTTGCTATCATTTCCACTTATAATATCATTTACACATATAACTTGTAAAACCTTTAAAATTTCATTTCATGTCATTAACTCAACGTTCAATAGTTCATATATAATCACAATAACAGTTATGATACGAATCATATTATACAAACATCCTTTAACATATTAATGCTAACCCATTAATAACCATTCATGTTACATATGGACCTTATAACTTTCAATAACCATGGAGCTCTACTTATAACACCGAAACTTAACAAAACAGTTTCCAAGCGAATGATGGGCTTGGGACTTTTATTTTGCTAACTCATTGACTGTACCTGAAAAGTTTAAACCACTAAAATATGAGACAGAACTCAGTGAGTACAAAATAATACTATATAAAATAAACAAATGGTAGGTGGTTTAATGATAATTTCTTATAGCAAAGAAGTAAAACGGGTCATGAGTTACTCTTATAAAATAGTTTTCCATATACATTAAATATTGCATTTTTAGCTGAATATTTCCCTTATGGAAACGGTGTGTTTCCCACATTATCATTATCATTCGAGTGGCGGCTTACGCCTTGCTCACTCCCATTTCAGTCACACGCACAACTGATCGGGTTGTACGTACTGGGGGCCATAAACCCTTCCCAGCTAGGATTCGGATACTCTTTACCCTATCCGTGGGTTCATTACCATTGTGCACAAGGCTGATGTATTGCCCCACATCAGAGAGGTATTCTGCTTGCCACGATATCATTAAAACATTTTTCCTTTCCATCCATGAAATACTTCAATGGATAATATATCAATAAATAATCAAAATTCCCATCATTGATCATATTAGGAAATGAAGCAATAAGGCTCATTTGGCCAAGTGCCATAAGGGATATTTAATTCAATAATTGGTAAAACATATCATGCATGCCAAAGAATTGCAATGCATTTTAATTAGGAAAGTGATCCAACATTTAGGCTTATACTTAAAGCACAAGAAATGTAATATTACAATGGATAATATATAATATCAATTGGGTTCTCATTATTAATCATATTATAAGATCAAACAATATAGACTCATTTGGCCAAGTGCCATAAAGAAATGTTTGGTTCACTTTGGCTCAATAATCAAGGAAGTATTATATCAACGGTTCAATATTCAATAAGCAGATTAAACTTATCAAGAAATCAAGATTTTGGAATATCAATGAGCCATTCAACTTTTCAAGGCATAGAAACAATTCAACCATTAAGGTTGGAATAATAAAGGTTCAAGTATATGAAACAAGGAATATTATATTATTAAGTACTCACCTTTTGCTCCTTAGCTCCTATACCGATAGTTCTAATGTAGATTATAACGAGGCTCCTCGGTATCCCGAGCAATGCCTTTGCCTTTCGATTCTACAAATATACCCAAATAATCATAAATTAATTCCTACTCGTTTAACTTGCTAATCTCATTATAACTCAACTTAACATTAACTTCCTACTACTAATCACCAAAACATATTCCAATACATTAAACAATACGTACATAAACACATTAATTATTTACTCACTTTATTCCAAAATCTCATGTTGTCCAAATCCTTTCATTAAAACAATTAGGTCCCTTTTTCCTTCCTAATTCCTTAATTAAATTTTATGTTTATCAAACTAATACTCAAACAATCAACATTCATTTACCAATTGAAACTAATCTCTTTCAATTCCCATAAATCCTAACTTTACCAAATTGGGATGATTTGGGGAAAACCCAAAATTTCTCAATCAAATCTCAAATTGATCTTGCCAAGATGAAATTAATGCCATGCAAAGCCTACCACAATAATCAAGCATCAAACTACACTTCATATTACATACTTTCCTTGTATCATGCATTATGCCTTCAAGAAGTTTAATTTTTGAATAAAATCTCTAAATTCAAATTTTACATTTTTAAACCACTTTTCAACATTCCAAATAACCTTAGATATTGTTAAAAAAAATTTTGGACACTTCCCCTAAAAATCCCAGTTTGGCCGAACCTTATGTAACATTCTTCCTTATTGATCTTTCATGCTTCCCTTGTTATTATTCACCTATTAAACCCCAAATCCTTAACCCCAATTCTCATATTTCATCACTTAACATGCCAAACTAACTCTCCTTCAAATCATTCCACCAAAATCCAATCATAGAGATTAAAAGAAAAGGGATAATTGCTAACAATTTATCACACTTAAGCTAAAGAAAGAAAGGAATTACTTAAGCAATAAATCTCACCTTGAAATGCTTCAAATTTAGTTCTAAGTTGAAGAATGAGTTGGGAGGTTTTTGGTCTTTGATGAGGGTGAAATTTTTGTGTAGGTTACAAATGAAATGGTTTAACACAATTTCATTTTATATACAAATAAAATCAATGGTGGTGATTTAATCACACAAGATCAATGGTCACATTTTTGCTTGAAATGGAGGGCTAAGATTGATCAAGATGGATGGTTGAGATGGCCCTTAGGTGTATGGTGACTAAGCATCAAAATAATGAATACCATCATCACCAAAGTGAACATAATCATGGTGATGGAAAAGTAGGAGGCTTAGGTGTAAAGTTGGCATAAATCAACAAATATGACTAACCAAATTCCTTTCTCATCCTAACCCCTAATTAACTTGTTCTAACCATTATTTAGTCAAGCTCCACCAAAATTTGAGGCCTTAGGGCCGGCCACTCCATGGGCTTGGGCTTTGAGTCCGAAAGCCCATCAACAAGCCCACTCGAAACGTTTCCCGAACTTAAAAATTTTTTGTAACTTTTTCCTTTCCTTTTCACTTGGCATTTTAAATCTTACCTTCCCATATCATAATAAGCTTAAACTAAGCCATTTCTTCTAAATTAATTCAATCATACATACAATAAATATTCTTATCTCATAAAAATACACACTCAAGCACTTAACACCAACAAGAGTCTTTGTCATTCTATCACTATGTTATTGATACTATACTCATAAAATTTATATTTTATGGTATTATTATAACTCCGATGAGCTATGGAGATGTTGGGTATTACATCTGCACTTCAAAATGCCTCCTTCCACTCGAAATTCTAGGGCTCGTGCTTTCTCCACATCTTCAAAAATTTTCATCAATTGAGGGTCTTGGTTTTGCGATGCTTTTATCTCATTAAGGAGGTTAGGCCTTACTTGGAAGTAAGCAAGCAACACTTATGATTCATCTACTTCTAATTGTAAACCTTCATCAAACATTTTCTTTAACTCCTTTATTATTGGCCTCCTTTGCACAGCAATATGTAAGAGACTACCCATTGACTTCCTGCTCAATGCATCCGCTACTACATTAGCTTTATCGAGGTGGTAAAGTATTTAGCAGTCATAGTCTTTTAACAATTCCACCCACATTCTTTGCCTCAAGTTCAAATCTCTTTGCTTTAAGATATATTGAAGGCTGTTATGATCTGTATAGACTTCACATTTTTCTCCATACTAATCATGTATGCATATTTTTAAAGAGAAGATAACTGTCGCCATTTCTAAATGATGCATAGGATAGTTCATCTCATGTCGCTTCAATTGCCTAGATGTGTAAGCAATGACTTTCCCATTCTGCATCAACACGCATCCCAGACCAATCCTAGAGGCATCATAATATATGAAAAACCTTCATTTCCCTTGGGTGGTGCCAACACAGGGGCTATGATTAAACAGTCTTTAAGCTTCTGAAAGCTCTCTTCACAAGTCTCAACCCATTTAAACTTAACTTGTTTTCTTGTAAGCCTTGTCAATGGCACCGCTATCTTCGAAAAATCTTTTATAAATTGATGATAGTACCCCATCATACCTAAAAAACTCCTTACTTTTGTAATAGTCGTAGGTTAGGGCCAATTTATTACTGCTTCTACCTTCTTAGGATCTACTTTGATTCCCTCTCTACTTACTACATGACCCAGGAAACAAACTTATTCCATCCAAAAATCACATTTGGATAGTTTAGCAAACAACTTATGTTCCCTTAGGGATTACAATACTACTCTCAAGTGTTCCTCATGTTCTCCCTTACTCTTGGAATAAACTAAAATATCATCAATAAACACAATCACAAATTTATCCAAGTAGGGCTTAAACACTCAATTCATCATATCCATAAAGCCGCTGGTGCATTCGTTAAACCAAATGGCAGCACAGTAAACTTATAATGCCCGTATCTCGTTCTAAATGTAGTCTTACAAATATCCTCTTGTCGGATCTTAAATTGGTGATAACCCAACTGCAAATCTATCTTAGAAAAATAACTAGCCCCTTGTAACTGATCAAACAAATCATCAATTCGTGATAAAGGATACTTATTCTTCATAGTCACCTTATTCAACTGCCTATAATCGATGCATAACCTTAAAGACTGTTTTGTCATAATTTTATCTTATTTTTGGTTCTTTTAATTGTTAATTTATAGTTTATTTTATGATGCTTTTAATGTGTTTATTAAGTTATTTTTAGTTGCATTAATAATTGAAAAAAATGGAAGAGACTTGGGCTAAATCGGATAATTTAGCGGAACGTTGCACGACATGGTAGGAGGAATGTTATTGCAGCAGAAATGAAGCCCCAGCGCCATGTAACAAGTACCAGCAGCGGCCTGTCTCTTGCAGCCAATAAGCCCAGCAGTGTCCGCCGAAGTCCCCCAACGCCCTGTAGCAGTTTCATTCTTGCTGCCTGCTTGTCCCAGCGCCCCGCTGCATGACCTTTGAGCAGATAATGAAGATTTTCTGAGATTTTCAAGGATTTTCATTCCTAAATTATTTTAGGAAAGTAGTAACTAAATAAGAAGCTTTGTTATTATAAATAGGGAGGTCTCGAGGAAAAGAAGGAGGCTTGATCTTGATTTTGGATTTTGGGGAATTTTGGGGGATAATATCTTCCCTTCCAATTTTTCTTTTTTCTCAATTTTACTTTAGTTTTTAGATTTCAACACTTAAAAGAGAATTTTGTTCTTAGGAATTCCTTTGTGAAGATTCAAGAGATTGAATCACATAAAACGGATTGATTAGTGTGGTTTAATTCTTATTTATAATTCTTTTGGATCATTGAATTGATATAATTGATTTGATGAATTCTTTTGATTATAATAAGATTATGATGATTTCTTTATTTACCATGAGCTAATTTCATCCTTGTTTAGGGTTTGTATGATGTGTTCGTGTTATGAAATTGAATATAATCCCTTTTGATTATTTTAATTATTCCTAATTGAATTGATTAATTGTTTGAATTAGGTTTTGAATAAAGGAACAAGAGTTGAAGTTCAAATCTAGAATTCATTCCTTTAGGATCTTAAAATGAATTAGAAATATAAGTTTTAAGATTATGCTTTAGTTTTTGATATATGATTTGATAGAATGATTTCTATGAATGCGATTGCTAATAGATTGATTTTTATTCTTTGAATTGTTAGAAACTAAAGCTTTAGAATAATCAATTGGTTATATTAATGAACATATAGGATTGATAAACTAAATACAAACCCTAGGCATCATTCATTCATTGTTTTAAAACTTATTGCATATTAATCTACATTTTCTTTTAATTTCTTGTTTTGCGATTATTTCTTTTCAAAACTGTCACGACCCATCTTTGAGCCGTGACTGTCCTAGGGTATAGGGAGACATAAGGTCACCTAAACCCATAGAACAACTTATAACTTATAAGCTGTTACTATCACGTTATCCTTAACCCAAGATCGAAACCATACTTTCTATTCCTTATTACCGATTACCATGTTAATTACCTATGTGATAGTCATTTATCGTTTAAATTCATTTTCATACTTATCGCTTTTGAATTCTATTTTCCAGTATTTTAATTGCAACTCAACTGAATATTACTTATGTCACTGAACTGTATTAATGTAGTATCCAACCACACATAACTAATAATATTCTAAGTTATACCATTATTACAGACTTTAACAAAACCATGGAGCTCTAGAGTGAAACCTCCAAAATACAACATAATATGTACATTATGATATCAAAACTACAATGCAATTTCCAAGCGAAGACGTAGAACTTGGAATTTACCTTATCGATCTATCAACTAGTCCTGAAAATAAATAACAACTATGGAGTGAGACAAAACTCAATGAGTACAAAATAATACTATATAGAATAAACAAATGGCGTGTGATTTAATGATAATTTCTTATAGCAATAAAATAAAATGGATCAAAAGTTATTCTTTATGGAATAATTTTCCATGTATAATAAATATTGTATATTTTAGTAGAAAATTTCCTTTCTTGGAAATGGTGTGTTTCCCCCATAATCAATCGAGTGGCAGCATACACCTTGCTCACTCCCACATTCCTAGTCACATGTACAACTGATCAGGCTATACGTGCTGGGGACCTTAAACCCTTCCCAGCTAAGGTTCGGATAATCTTTACCCTATCCGCAGGTCAATTGCCATTGCGCACAAGGTCTGATATATTGCCCCACATCAGAGGGGTATTCTGCTTATCATGATATTATTATAACATTTTATTTTTCTATCCATGAAATGATTCAATGGATAATATACCAATAAATAATCAAGTTCCCATCATTGATCATGTTATGAGATTAAGCGATAAGGCTCATTTGGTCAAGTGCCATAAAGGATATTTGATTCAATTTGACTCAATAATCGGTAAGGCAGATCATGCATGCCAAAGAATTGCAATGCATTTCAATTAGGAAAATGATTCAACATTCATGCTTATATTTAAAGCACAAGTGATATAATATTATTAGGTACTCACCTCTTGCTCCTTAGCTCCTATATCAATAGTCCTAACGTAGGTTATAACGAGGCTCCTCGGTATCCCGAGCAATGCCTTTGCCTTTCAATTCTACAAATACACCCAAATAATTGTACATTAATCACTACTCGTTTAACTTTCTAATCAATTTTAAACTCAAACTTAACATCAACTTCCTACTATTAATCACCAAAACACATTCCAACACATTAAACAATAGCATACTTAAACACATTAATTATTTAATCACTTTATTCCAAAATTCCATGTTGTCCAAATCCTTTCATCAAAACAATTAGGTTCCTTTTCTTTTCTAATCCCTTAATTAAATCCTATATTCATCAATGGGAACCAATGCAATTAATTTTCTAACATTTAGTGGAATTAACAAAATTCAAAATCAAAATCCCTAATTTGGTAAATTCCAATTAGATTTGAAAAAAAATCATTTTTATCAACCACATTTCAAATTGACTTTATAAACATCAAATTGAATCAATTACAAGCTTATTTAACCAATTAATCTTAAAAATTCAAGTTTAAATTTTGAAGCTCCCAATGTGACTCAAAACTCCAAGATTTAGGAAAAATTATCAAATTCATTTTCAAACTTCAAATTAAACATGGATTTATCAAATTAACACTCAAACAATCAACATTCATCCACCAATTGAAATTAACCTCTTTCAATTCCCATAAACCCTTACTTTACCAAATTGGGATGATCTGGGGAAAATCCAAAATTTCTCTATCAAATCTTAAATTGATCTTTCAAAGATGAAATTAATGTCATGCAAAACCTACAACAATAATCAAACATCAAAATACACCTCACATCATACATTTCCCTTATATTATGCATTATGCCTTCAAGAATTTTAATTTTTGAATAAAATCTCTAAATTTAAATTTTACATTTTTAAACCACTTTTCAACATCCCAAATAACCTTAGATAGTGTTAAAAAAATTTTTTGGACACTTCCCCTAAAAATTCTTGTTTGGCCGAACCCCCCTTTTAATTTCCTCATTATTGATTTTCATACTTCTTTTGTTATTATTCACCTATTAAACCCCAAATTCTTAATCCCCATACTCATATTTCATCAATTAACATGCCAAACTAACTCTTCTTTAAATTACTCCACCAAAATCCAACCATGGAAATTAAAAGAAAGGAAGTAATTGCTAGCAATCTATCACACTTATGCCAAAACAAGGAAGGAATCACTTAAGCCTAAAATCTCACCTTGAAATGCTCCAAATTTAGCTCTAGGTTGAAAAACAAGTTGAGAGGTTTGTAGTTTTTGGTGAGGGTGAATTTTTTTTAGTGTAGGTTACAAATGAAATGGGTTAACATATTTTCACTTTATATATATATATATAGAATCAATGGTGGTGCTTTAATCCTACAAGATCAATGATCACATTTTTGCTTAAGATGGAGGGCTAAGATTGATCAAGGTGGATGGTAGAGATGGCCCTTAGGTGTATGGTGACTTAGCATTACAATAATGAATCCCATAATCACCAAAATGATTATAGACATGGTGATGGGAAAGTGAAAGGCTTAGGTGTTAAAGTTGACATAAGTCAACAAAGGTAACTAATCTAACTCATCCTTACTCTAACCCTTGGTTAATTTGTTCTAACCCTAGTTTGATCAAGCTCTACCAATTTAGAGGCCTTAATGGGCCGGCCACTCCATGGGCTTGGGCATTGAGTTCAAAAGCCCATCAACAAGCCCACCTCTCGAACTTAAAAATTTTTCATAATTTTTTCCCTTCTCTTTCACTTGGAATTTTAACTCTTACCTTCCCATATCATAATAAGCTTAAACTAATACATATTGCCTAAAATTAATTTAATAAAATATACAATAAACATTCATATTTCAAAAAAATATACAATCATGCACTTAGCACCAACAAGAGTTTCTGTCATCCTATCACTATGTCATTGATACGATACTCATAAAATTTATATTTTATGGTATTATTATAACTCTGATGAGCTATGGAAACCTTGGGTATTATAAAAACATTCAAACTATTTTCATTTAATTTGCTTTAAACTGAGACAAATATTTTTATTTGCAATTCCTTGAGAGATACGACCTTGGGTGCTTTCAATATACTACAATTGCCCTGTATACTTGCAGGTCGCTTTTTGACAGGTTATTTTGAGGCGAACAAAGACCCATCTTTCTTTTTTACCAACAGAACTGGAGCACCTCAAGGGAAACTACTTGGTCTAATGAATCCTTATCAAGCAGATCCTGAAGTTTGATCTTCAACTCTTTTAACTCCGAAGGTGCCATTCGATAAGGTGGTATCAAGATTGGCTGGGTTCCAGGCAAAAGCTCAATTGTAAATTCTATCTCCCTATCTAGTGACATCCCTAGTAAATCTTTAAGAAACACATCTGGGAATTCATCTATTATAGGTGTCTTCTTAATAGATTCATCTACTTTCTCAATATCTATAACATGCACCAAATACGCTTGACAACCTTTCTTTAATAATCTTCTTGCCCTAATAGCTGAAATAAAACTCATAGTAATACTACTTCTATCACCTTGAAAAGTGAATTCGATGCTACTTTCTTCCTTGAAATTAAACTTTTTCCTATTACAATCTATATGAGCATTATGTATAGATAACCAGTCCATCCCTAATATCACATCAAACTTCAAAACTTCTAATTCAATTAGTTTTGCAGGAAATACTCTATTTTCAATTTCTATCATGTAATTCTCATATACTTGTTTTACTTCTACAATTTCCCCTAAAGGTGTAGTTATAATCAAAGGTTCACTCATCCCCTCCTTATTCTTATTTAACTTCTTAGCAAAACATGGTGAAATAAATGAATGTGTTACACCAGAATCAAATAAACATCAAGCATTTGTAGATTGAACAAGGATGGTACCTATCATAACATTATAGAATGTAGAAGCATCTTGTTGATTGAGTGCATAGACTCTCCCCCTTCCTCTTCTTTCCATAGCTTGCATATTGCCAGAGGACTGTCCGATACCACGATCTCATCCTCCTGATCCATGATTTTGTGCCCGCTTCATTTGTATAATGAGTTGTGAAACTTTTATAGTCGCTCTTCGATTGACAGTCATTAGACAATCTTTAATGAAATGTCCCATCTGTCCATAGCGTAGGCATGCTCTCGTGGCTCTTCGATAAGATCCTCGGTGTTATCGTCCACATATAGTGCAAGTATGTATTAATTGACTCTATTGTCTTGCTTGGTATGGGCTACTGCTACCTCGAGTTGAGGCAACCGAGACACTTTCAGCTTAAACTTGACCTTGTCCTCTTATTCTCGGCTGATATAGAGTAGACATCGTAGAACTACGCTTGGGACCCTTACTTTGGACAGGGCCTTCTTGTTGCTAGCTACTTTGGCCTCTCCCTTTTCCTTTGTGCTTTTGGTCCTTCTCTTCTCGCTCTGCTCTTTTTGTCTTATGTCATGCCTCCATTAGCTTAGCTTTATCAATGAGCTTGGCTATAGTAGGGAAATCAATTGCTATCAATACATTATAAAGGGGAGCAATCAACCCTTTCCGAAATCGATCAACCTTACTTGCTTTTGTACATATTATGTGAGGAGCATACTTGCTCAGAAGTTTAAATTCTCGAGCGTATTTTGACACAAACATCCCAGGCTTTTGCTTCAGTTGTTCAAATTGAAGGGCTTAATTTTGCCTTTCCCCTTCGGTTAGGAACTCATCCATCAATCTTTGTTTAAATTCGGCCAAAGTAGGATGGTCATCTCCATACAGTTGGTCTTCAATCTCTCTCTGAAACCATTCATATGCATCTTTCTTAAGTTGTAGTCCTACCTATTCAATTAACTTCTCATCGGAGCATGGTAGTCTTTAAGCTATTTTATCTAATTCCTCCAAAAACTCCTGGGGATCTTCTTCTTCCTCTCCTTTGAACTCAAAGGGCTTCATTTTCTTAAAGTCATTCATAGTAATTCCCTCTTCCAGTAACATTTTTCTTCAAACTCGGCGTGGTGCCCTTGGTGGAAGAGGAGGAATATGTTCAGCTCTAGCAGTAAGTGGCATTGCAAGTGGTGAAAGGGGTAGAGGCCTTTCTTGCCTTCGCCTCATTTCTTCAAGCTACTGTCTTAGTTCTTGATTTTCTTTCATTAATACATCTATGTCTCTTGGTGATCCTTATCTCCTTGTATCCACTGTGTGTTGTCTTCATCTGGACGATTCACTCTCATCATCTCTTGCAGATGCAATATTAGATGCCACATCCGGAGTGGTGCTTTCAACCTTTTGAGATCTCAGTCCCTCTTGTTCTATTCTATAAGGTAGCATCTGAGTCACAATATTAACAACACTCACTTTTAGTTTGTCCTATACATGTCTCATTATACAAGTTGTATATCTATATATATATACCATATATCATTTAACTCCTTGCTTAGGCATATCGCAAATCAAGTCATTTTCCCCTATATATCTTTCATCATACCATCAAGGAATACATATAACTTTTATATCTAAGTTATGTCCTCTATTATCCTATCATAAAACACAAGTAGGGAAATTCATGAAAGCACTAAATGGAATTATCTAGTCAACACCTATAGCCTTGAATATTTCTAAACTAACATTTAAGTTCACACAGCTAGACCTACAGCTGGGGTTCCAATCATGCCAAAAACCTATTTTCCCCCACAGGTGAAACCTCAGTCATGCCTCCACCCGTGTGAGGCTACTGGATGAATTTCTAAATTAATCCTTATCATACGGCTGAAATCCCAGCCATGTGGCCACCCGTGGCTGCCCAACTTCTAGCTCAAAAATTTCAAACCTTTGTCTTAAGTGATTCCCCTATCCATTCTCAATTTGGGAGCTAATTTCTCCTCAAAACTCAATCAATACATGTAAAAGAACTAACATTTTACTCAATAAAATTTATTTCTCTATAGCTCATTTAACATTTGTACATCATGTGTACACAAAAGGGACTTATATATACATTTTACTAGTTACCTTCCATACTATATTACTCATTACATATACATATATACCCACTATTTCACCAAAATTTCTACTCAAAAAGATCTATTCTTCTTTCTATCTCTTAGTTTCTTGAATCCCTTTCATCATTTTCTGCTTCACTTTCCCTAGGGCCCATATGCCTACGGCCTGTTGACAACTGTGAAAGGGATATCATATGTCCCATAATAGGACATTCTTCTTCTAAATGGTCCAATCTTCCACAAGCCACGTATAGGTGCTTGGGAAATCCTAGCATGACATCACAGAGGGGTGGAATTGGCTTTGCTTTCGGATTTTGATAAATTTGCCTAACTCGAGCTAACTCCTACTTCATGCTTCTAACCATCCTTCTCAAGATCCATACTTCCTCCCTTAACATTTGAACTTCCCTCATTGCTTCTTCACATTGTACTTTCATTCTCACTACCCAAACTGGATCAAGATCTTCCTCTGGATCTGTCTCTTCAAGCTTAGGCGGAGCAGCCGAAGCAGCATCTGACACCTCCCTTTTGTCTAACAGGGTTATGGATTTGTGGCATCTACATCCACAATCAAACAATAGAACAAAACGACAACACGATAACACAATAACATGCATATATAAAGCACATAAATGAAAGAATAACTTAACACGTACTATTAACACAGATCTAACTTAACAATACTGTTCAATAACAAGAAGGATTCCTATGCTTCATAGTTTAACCTATAATTCATATAATTATTAAGCCTAAATAAGATTTAAACCTTTAGCTCTGATACCAACTCTGTCATGACCCAACTTTCAGGCCATGACTGTCCTAGAGTTCAGCAAGACGTAAGGTCACTTAAACTCGTAGAACACCATCAGTCCTATTATCATCTTATCTAATTAATTTGCCCCTTTCTCCCAAGATCGAAACCACAATGTTCACCAATAATTCCCAATAATTACTTTAACTATGTCATGAATATGGATATAATATCATTCTTAATTATATTCAAACATTATCCATACATTTTTAATTAATATCGTAATTATACACATATCTAATACAAACTATAAGTTACTTATATTGTTCTTAGACAAAACAGATATTAACATCATGTCTTCAGTCACCATAGAGCTCTAAACCATATGTCCTCCAAAATGATACGAGTGATATCTTCATAATTTCTACAAGTCTCAAGCGGAGATGCATGACTCGAGATTACCTTGCTAATAATTCCCCTTGATTTGAAAAATTTTAACAACTACAGGATGAGTCTAACTCAGTGAGTACAAAATAATATAACGCAACATACAAATAATATAAGATGTTATCAATTGAATTAATTCAGGATGACAATAGAGTGATGTAGATTCAAAATTTGCCATGTTGAACTTTAGGATGCATTTTAATAGAAACAAGAATGTCATGGAAGCGGAAGGCTTCCCTAGAAGAGTGGCGGTCTAAGTCTCACTTACTCACATATATCACATTACGCGAGACTGATCAAGTCTCACGGTTAGGCGTTCCCCCCTAATAGAGGTTGGGCACTCTCGCTCTACCCGCAGGCTTATACCAAGTGCACAAAGTCCTATGTGTTACCCCACATCAGAGAGGTTTCTGATTTTCATGGTATTCATGACAGTCATATTCAAAATCAATATCAAGTATTCAATAACAAGTAATTGGTTTATCAATCATGGGGCACAAAATGGCATTAATGAATAAGGCTATTTATGTTTAAATTATCGTATAAAAAGATGTGAAATTCAAAGACTCATATTCCATGGATACTACTTATTCAATGTCCCTTTTGGGCATGTATTAGTGGTAGCATTTCAATCAATAGTTGCAAAGAACATGGTGCCATTACATTATATTATTAAGTACTCACCTTAACACCTTTGCTCCTAGCGGTTATTCGTTCTTGACTAACTCAAAGTCCCTCACAAATTTGAATAATTTCTTTGCCCTTTCCTTGTGATTCTACATATTATATTTCAATGACATAACAATTAGTAACTAATGATGTTACTAACTATATCTGTTACTAACTTTAACAAAAAATGGACTTTTTAAATTTAAAATTTAAATATTAAGTGACCATCCATAAAAATATTTTCACTTATAAATAATAATTATTTATATGTAAAATAGGATGATAGAGATATATTTATCTAATTTATCTAAATTCAAAAATGATATATATTTATTTAAATTAACTAATAACTAACTGATTATATTAAATAAAAAGAAGATAGATATATATTTATCTAATTTATCTAAATTCACAAGTGATATATATTTATCTAAACTAACTAATAGCTAACTAATTATATTAAATTAAAAGAAGATAGAGATATATTTATCTAGATTAAATAAATAAATAACTAATTTTAACATATTATTTTAATTATTTTATCACATTAATTAATTCAAATTAAAAAATATAAAATTAATTTAATTTTAAATTAATTTAAAATATAATTATGTTTTTCAAATAATATCCACTTTAATTTTTAAAATATACAAACAAATTACCATTCTTCTTTTCAAGTTGGAGAAAAACAAAAAACTAATAATTATTATCACATTAGTAATTAAAAGAAGATAGAGCTAACTGATTATATTAAATTAAAAGAAGATAGAGATATATTTATCTAATTTATCTAAATTAAATAAGTAGAAAAACTAATTTTAACATATTATTTTAATTATCACATTAATTAATTCAAATTTAAAAAGTAATGCATTTATCTCTAAATTTTCTAAATATATTTATCATATGTAGATATGACTATTATATAAATTAAATTCTTAGCTTTTCTTAGACTTATATTACATTACTCTATTTATGGCAATTACACTTTTGGTTTTTTTTTTCCTAACTATTATGTCAAATAAGGAAGAATCGCTTCAATACACTGAGATTAGAAAATAAAGAAATAATTGTTGATTCCAATAAAGATGCACAACATGATTTGAAATCGAAGGACATAAAAATTGAAAATGAGTGAATTCCTTGAATAAATATGAAGGTTAAAAAGAGAAAATTGCTATTCGAGTATTTTGTATTAGTTTTACTTATAATTTTTAGTGATTTTCTTTAGTAAGTTTAAGACTATATTAAATTTAGAAATGCTTTATTATTTCATATTATTGTTCATAAATAATATGTATTCCATTTAATTTTCTTAATAACTTAGATTTTAGTGTTATAATTTATTTATGTTTTCTCTTAAATGAGATCAAATTAAAAAGTTTAAATAATAATAATGAGTATGGTGAACGATAAACAGATCTTCTTTATTTCTTAATGTCAATATTGAGTTTATGTAAATCTTATTTAGTTTCTAATTTTAATTTTTTTTTATCGTCTTGTTTAAGTATTGTTTTCCCTATTACAAAAAGAATTTATGATAAATTTACATTTATTATTATTTTTTTAATTTCATATAATTAATTCTCTTTTTTTTAACAATAATATAACTAATTCTGTTTATTTAAAAAATTTAAAAATAAATTAAATCACGAATTTAATAATAATTTTAATCACATGTATTTCACATGAAAAAAAATTAGTATTTAAAAAGTGTCACTTCCATCTCACAAGTTCTATCTATTTTTATCGATATTTTTTTTAAATAATGAAAGCCAATTTTAAAAATGAAATATATACTTTTATAATAAATTTAAAAAAAATAATGATTTAGATTTAAATAAAAATTTATTTTTGTATAAATTATAGTAAATTGTAAATAAATTTTAATATAAGTTATTTCTTTTGATAAAGAATTTCTTTATAATATTTATAAAATTACAAAAGAAAAAATATTTATCGTAAAAATAATATGACTCGAGAATTAATAAAATATTTTTTATAAAAAATAGTGTATTTTCATATAATAATAAAATCAATTGTTTTATAATATAATTAAAGTATAATATTTATCATAAGGATAATCTATACAAAAAAAATTAAATTAAATACATATAAAAAAATTTAAGAGTACAAATTTGTTTTTAAGTAGGAAGTATAGTATAACAATATTTCATAAATAATTTGAAGGAATATTCTCTTAAATTACTCTTGAAACAAGTAAAATATATATTTTATAACAATATTTCATAAATAATTTGAAGGAATATTCTCTTAAATTACTCTTGAAGCAAGTAAAATATATATTTTTTTACTTTGAAAATCTAGCATATTCTTTTAAATTTTATAAGATTATAAAATAAATTTATAAATTTTGAGATCATAACTACATATATCATAGAAATTAATTTTTTATTTAAAAAAAATAATTGAAAGGATTCATTTATAATATAAAAGGGTTAAAATTGACCCACTAAAAATTTATAATTAAAGCCACTAAATTATTTTGAAGAAATTCTAACTTCCTATTTCTAACAATAGGACTATAGTTTAGCCTACTAGATACAGCATTTGAATTTACTCTAAACTGTACTTTTAGTAAGAAAAATGCAAACGCAGTATGAAAAAAAATGCTCAATATGAAGAAATAAAAGTAATTATTATTTTTTTTTCTTTTTCTTAATATAATTCACAAGGTTTACATGAAAAAAATGATCTCCAAAATAGGTACATTTCCCGGTGCCAAGTTGCAACCTAGCGATTAATCTCTAGCTACTGTTAAAACTTTCCCAATACACTGGCATTAAGAAAGTTCTAAACAACATTATTTTTCTGCTTAAGACACATTAATTACTTCCGTAAGTGTTGCAATTACTGGTTACAATGTGATTTTTGGTCTGGAAGCACCAGAATAAGATTAGATGTTACAACAATTGACACTAACTAACTAATATTACACAAGGAAATTTTGACAACTTTTGATTTAAAAAAAAATAATAATAATAATAGAAAGTGTTTATGATTAGAATTAGGATCACCTTCAACTTTAAGGTGTTGTGATGTTAAAGAAGGCCAACCTATTCTTCAAATCTTTAGAAGAGTGATAAAACTCGTTGTTCAGAGATCAAAGTCGCCACGCACTTGAACTGTCATGGTCATAACAATTTATATAAATATCCTGGACATTTAAAACTCTACCATAATTCATACTATTGCTAGTCTCAGAAGATGTAAGACTTTGTATTTTTATTTGGTTGATTAATTCAATAAAGAAATACTTCAATTCAATAAACTAATAAAACTTAATGGTGATTTAAAACTTAAAAAAGTAAATAGTCATCTCAACAAAAATTCAGATTCTTTAAATAAACAAATGTATTAAAAAAAAAAAAAAACACATTGAGAACCAAACAAGAAAATGAAATTTTAGTCTTGGACTTGCAATCTATAAAGTTTCCAGAGCAAGCTAAACATGAAAGTTTTAGGCCTGACTATGCCTACGTTACTGTTGAACTAGTATATTACCAACGTTTTATGTGTTTGAAAATGTAATGTGCTCATATTTTTCTTTCACATGATTTGATTCAGATGCTAATGGGAATATAAAACCTGCCTTGCACAGTTACATGGTTTTTAAAGAACTAGCTGACCATATTTTTAAGATAGTTTTATTTGTAGTAAGACAATGTCAATGTTTATCAGCTAGTAAATAGTCACATGGTAATAATTAGTTACCTTTTGTTGTCTGTACTTTTCACGTATAGCATTCAGGGAGCAACCATTAGTGTTGAGCTGCAAATCTTCAAGTGCAAGTACTGTATTTTTCAATTCTGATGCATTGTAACTCGTATAGTGCTCTAGAGTTGGATTCTGCAATGCACATATAAGGGTGTTTTTAGACATTTCTACAATGATGAAAGAAATAGAGACAAATAAATTAAAAACTCAAATGGAACTAAAAGGGGCAGAAAAAAAGCAGACCCATGGGTGGTCTGACTGATCGAGTGTCCATCGTGCAAGGAACACAGCAGAAGCAGCTATAAGGGAAGGTAGGAACTTTAGGAAGTCATATTCGACAAGAGTTAGTTCTGCTAAATAATTTGCCAGGAACTCCAGTTCAATACACGGAACCTACATCCAAGCAGAGCTAGAAATTAGTTTAATTTTTAATGATTAGTTAATTTCCAAGAAGTGATGTTAGAAACAATAGTTTCCATTTAAAAATACCTCGTAAGAAGCTTGTGCTGCTTGGATGAATCTCCTAAAAACCAATCATTAGGTGCAGAAAGATAAGTAATTTCACTATCAGATGGGACTTAGCCAATGGCAGAAGATAACATTTTACCTCAGAAATGTTTTTGTGGTGGGAACAGAGATTTGGAAGTACAAGAAATTCAGAACTTGACTCTCCATTTTCAATACCTGCCATAATACTGCATTAGGAACCTTATTTATCAGCAGCATGCAACTAAATTTACTATTTGAAAAGTGATCTAGATTAGATTTTAGGTACAACACATGATCTATACTCTAAAGCACTTTGATTTTATCTAGATGCTATGGATTGCCTTGGAGGTAAATTTTGACTATGCAAATTTGTCAAGAATCCCTCCAAGAATATAACAAACACTTTACAAGACATTTTACTTTATGTCGGGTACCCCTAGAGGCAATTTATTAAAGAATTTCATCCTATAAAAAGCTTCAAAAAGTTCAGCCTTTGTTATCTGGGCTTTTCAGCTGAAATGCAATGCTGTGCTTGCTGTCTCAAATAATTTCTCATGTTTCCAGGACTCAAACAATTCATGAGGATGAAGAAAACACAAAAGAAGGCTGAGGCATAAAAGTATGAGGTTGAGCTAACAAAAATTAACAAAATGTTAATGATGTAGTAGACAATGTGGGAACTTGGATATAAAGTTGCCAAGTAGCCTAGAGTTACACCTCTCTTTTGGTATAAGTGTTGTCAGTGATGAAGCAAAATTCTTCAACCCGTGGTGCACAAATTTCTTCATACTTTCTGCAACCATAAGAAGTGGATATATTTCAATCAATAAAATATAGAAATGTATGTGACAGGAAAAAAAAAAGGTTATTAAGACCACCAAAATGCTTCCAACATATTAACCTGCACATGTGCAAAAATGTTTATCCTTGAGACTTGCATATATGGAAAAATATGGAAATAAACAGGGAGATGCAACCTTGTCCAAGGCATCAAATATGCCAGCATATAGTAGCCAAATATACAGCAAGGATTTTTAATTGTAAAATTCAGAACACAGTGAATCATGTGCCATATTATACTAATTAGGCCAAGGAGTTCCATCATTATATATCTTCAATATGAGATCAACCATAATTTGACTTCAGAACTCAAAGAAAGCAGTGCACCTCATTCCACTAAGTTCAGAGTCACTTGTGAAACTTACGAGGCAATTAGCATGCAAGTAACACCAAGCAGTTGGAGCCTTTGTTTCTCAATATAATTTTCAGAGAGGAATCTATCAATGAGATTAACTGTAAGGTAGAGTGTATCTGGAACAAGCCTATATTCTTCAGAAACCTGAAAGGGAACATGTAAATTATCAGTCTTTACTCCATTTGCATCTAATATCAATAAAAAAAAAGACTTGACATTTGGTTCATACTTAGATGAGAAAAAATCGATGCATTCTTAGAACTCTAGAGCTTATATGCTAAAGTCCCAATTTCTGGTCAATGCACTCTAAAAATAAAACATCTCAACTAGTAATCAGATTAAGGAGCTCCGTCTCCAATAAAAAGAATCCCATAAAGAACCATGAAAGCTGAAACTGTGTTTTGGGCCTTCAGGCTTAAATGGCAACAAATTAGCAAGAAAGCTTCAATGTGTCATGATGACCCTATTCTTCCTTTTGACTGAACAGACCTTGGGATTATCCTTCTATTAGATTGAGAATATGGTTATAAAGCTTGAAAATGTCGATAATAATATTATAGGGATGGGAGAATGTGAAGGAGAAAGGAGATCAAATCTTCCAAGAAACTTGCTTTTGATTTGGGATTGCTACAACAAAAGTTGGCATGCAAAACTACAGCTTAACCAAGAAATGTGATGCAAATGCTTGCAGGATGATAATAGCTTCTTGGCAAAGACAAAAAAGTTCCTTTTTATTTAAAGGACAAAAAAGCAACTTGTTTCAATGTATTTAGTTAAAACCAAAATGCTATCCTTGTTCTGAAGTATGTACCTCAGATAGCTTTCTCAACATATTGCATATTTGAAAATACTCACCTCCACAAGCCAATCAATCAGAATTCCTCGCATACTTGCTGTGATATCATGCTGCAATTTTTCCATGTAATTGGTTAAAGGTCTCTGGTCAAGCTGCGGAAGCAGAGATGTCACAGAGTTAGTACCATATATGTAGGGCGATAAGCAGTGAGCTGTTGAGTCTCCAGTTCTATTTTTCATAAACACCATCCTGAGCAAATTCGAATTTCAAACCAAGCAATAACATTGTTTTTTAGATTTTTTTTTTTTTTTTCATTCCCATTGAGGGGGAAAACTCTATGTTGCCTCTAATGCCAAGCTGGAGAACAATGGTAATTAGATTGATAGATTTGCAACACCTTCTATATCAAATTATGCTGAATTGTAGTCAGCAGTGGTGACACTTTTCAAAGATGAAAGCATCAGCAGCAATGCAATTAAAAAGCTGTGGGAAATAATAATAACAACAAAAACAACACGTTTAAGATGTGAAACAGATTTTTTCTTTTGCATTTTAGAATGTACAATTATTAAAAAAAAAAATGACTGCATCAAGTACCAGAGTAATGACTAAAGCACCAACCTCTTTAACCCTTGTGTTGTTATATATGTCAGGGGCATACAATCCACAGACTTGAGGATCTTTTAGATTTGAATCAATGTCCACTACACCTGGACCACTTGAGGACTCCGCTTCCTTGCAAATCTTATTTTCTTCTGCACAAAAGCAATTAAAAATGTATGGGCCCGTAATATATTAAGAACAGAACAATGCAACTAGGAAATATCATTTGACTGGCATGTAGTTTTCTTACAAAAACTAAATGCTAAGTGAAACATTAACCATGTTAACCAGAAAAATAAATTTGGCTCTCTTTCATAAAAAATTGTCATGTTTCCCTTGTAGCCTAAATAAATTAAGTTGTCATCAACTGATTAATTTAGTCGCAATCATTATTTCAGATAACCTTTATATGCACATCATAAAGGAAGACAGACCTTTCCTTTGAGGACTTAGGTTTCCTGCAAGTTTTGTAGAAGCCAGCATAGCACCTGCTACAACACCTTCTCTTGTGCCAAGATCTGTTTGTTGTTTTTCTTCTGTTTTTGCTGGTGAAGTTATCTCTTGCACTTCAACCATCCTGATTTTTGACAGTTCTTCAGCTAACTTTGTTTTCACATCCTCTTCACCCTCATAAATTCCCATAGAGATGTCAGCAGCGACTTCAGCATTCTTCTTTGCAGGACATTTTCTAGCCTGCTTAATAACCTGAGAAAATGTCAACAGGCAGTAACCTCAGATCATAAAAGCAAGCATCCAATACATGAAGCAGTTAATAACTACAGGTAACATTAGCTAAAAGTAAATTCTTTAATCAATGGCAATGTAAAATACATTAACTTGTAATGAGAATTCAGAATTTGGTATACCAACTAGATAACTGCATGCCCTTACCTGAACTTTAGTTCCATTGCTGCAATTTGTAGATGAATTCTCACGAATTAAGTTAGTCACATCTTTAAGCACTGCCCTTCTCTTATGCTGAAGACCAGGAATTGCGGTAACACAAGCTTTGTTATCATCTGATGCTGTTCTTTTCGTATTGACTCTAAGAACACGCTTCTGGTCCTCTTTACAAGAAGGTCTTGAGCCATGAAGTATTCTTCCTGAAGTCTCGAAGGCTTTAGCACGTGCTCGAGTGATTCGTGTATTAAGCTCTTCAACTTTGGCAGCAACTGCATTTTCTTTATCCATTTTTGCTTGCCTTCAGGAAGAGCGATATCTGATTTTAAATTGAATTACTCTCCATTGAACCTGCAACAACGACAGTTCAATATCAGATATATGAAAAAGAAGTATAAATCCAAGCTGGAATAATCAGTAGATAAACATATAATATTATTAGTCATAATTAAAGAAAATCGAACACATTCTTCAACTAAGTAAAACCAATTTCACTGAGTGCTGCAAAATTATAGGTCTAACTCGAAAAAACCATGTCTCTTGTCCAGCAACTTGAAAAATTTTGTAGCCAATTACAAAGTCAACCCGTTGACTTTGTTTAAAAGTTGTGCTTCAATCACACAGCAGATCAAGGGTCATCTTCATTTCATTTTATAGAAATTATGCACTGTATCTTCAACCTTCTCTTCTTTCTTAGTCACTAATCAAAAATCCATAGAATGACAACTCCTTGAATTTATTTTTTGGTTGCACAAAAGACTGAAAATACTGCTATTTTGAAATGCATAATAGAACCACATACTAATTTCATTTCAAATTTACTCAACCTATATCAGTTAAGTGTAAGAACAAGGTGACGCTAGTTTTTCCTGTTTATGTCTTTTTCCCAGTAATGTAGCAAAATTTTGAAGCCTTTCAAATAAGATCTACGATTAGTTTAGAAAAATCTTATAAACTAATAACACGAAACACAAACATGAAATAAAAAGAAACCCTAACCACATCAAATTTCTAATTTGTCTACCCTTAAAACTGAAAAATAGAACTAAAATCAACATCAAAAGGAGCAGAAACACCATCAATTAACCAAAATTCCTCCATGAACTAGCTAAAAACAGCAAAATCGCAACAAAGAAACACAATGCACTTAAAATTCCAGAACAAAAACAAACAAAACTTCTCTAAACAACGTCAAAATACATAGAGAAACGAAAGAAATGTATGGAAAAAGAGTATCAGCCACAGATCTATACAGAAAGAAACTCTAAACAAATCAGAGTTTCAACAGAATCTGCGGCTCTGATCGATCCAGAAACAACAAAATATCATCTTCTATACAGATTCAGAGTCCAAAAAAAGAAAAGCCAAAAAATAACATACATTACCGAAAAAACGAGTTACAGAGAGAGAGAGCTGAGCTTACGTACTGTGTTCTTGGGAGCTCCGAGACCTTCAGTGACAGTCTAGAAAGCTCTGTAGAGAGAGAAAGAAAGCTTTTAGGTGTGGTTTTGAACGAGACAGAGACAGCAAAAGAGAGAGAGAGAGTGTGACTGTGTGTGTGTAGCGTAGTGTATTGATATAAGCGGAGCGTGAGCGGGACGGAGACACAGTTTGAACTTCATAAAAATATTGTTACATTTCCAATCTTTTTTATTAGGGTAGGTACATTGTGTTCAAAAATACATTGTATTATTTTGTGTAGTGAGAAGTCGGTTTAGGGGATGAATTTGGTTTTATTTAATTTCTATTTTCATCTATGAATTGTGTATATATACATTATTTCACTTTAAAAATTGATGATTTTCTAGTTTTTTTTATTATTATTATTTCTTTTATAGAAATTATTGATTAAGATTAGTTTAATGGTGAAATATTCATCTTTCTATCCCAAAAAATTTAAGAAATTAATTTTTATTTATTTTACTTGTTAATATTGGTATTATATTTACATTTAATTTATATATAATCTCATTTTTCTATTGGGAATTTTACAAGTAACATGATTTACCAACTTTCCATGTTATATATATATATATATATATATATATATATATATATATATATATATATATATATATATATATATATATATATATATATATATATAGCAATAAGATGATTTTTTTTTTAATTCTAGTATTTTTTTTTTTTTGAAACCCAAAAGGGAAAACTCATATTATTAAATCAGAAGTAAGAACAGAAATAATAGGAGAAGGAGGTTCATCAACCCACTCCTTAAGACCTGACATAGAACAAGCCGCTGTAGCAATACAATGAGCAGCGTTGTTCGCAGATCTCCTAACAAACTGAAACAACACTTGCCTTAAGGACATGGCTAAGTATTTACAATCATCAACCAAAAGGTGAAAAGAAGAATGCAAAGAAGAATTTCTAATATTGTCTATAAGTTGAGAATAGTCTAACTCAAAAATTAGTTTATCAAAGTGCTTTCCCTTGAGCCAGGATAATGCTTCTCTCATACTTAAAGCTTCTACCTCTCTTGGAAGATAGCAACCAGACACCTTAGTCATCCGAGCCATCATAAACTTCTCATTCCAGTCTGGAGCCACACAAGCGAACCCCATAGAATTAGATTGTTTATCAATAGCGGTATCGATATTAATCTTGATCCATGAGTGAGGAGGCTTAGTCCATAGCACATCGCCCTCTGAACAAAATGAGTCAAGTTTCATTATACTCGTAGGGCTAAGTTGAGCTTTGCTCCATTGGGTAAGGAACTGACTTGCAAAATTGAGTATATCATAGCTTGAGCTAAACTTCCCATTCCAAATGAAGTCATTCCTTTGTTGCCATAATTTCCAACACATAGTGACAAATAATGCATTTTTATCCACATCATTATGATCAAGGGAATGACTGATATACTCAATAATAGAAGCCCCATGAGAGTGAATTACCGTTAGACCTGAAAGAGCCTACACATGCAGCGCTCTTTGACATTCAAACAACACATGTGTTATAGTTTCAGCTGCATGTTTGCACCACGAACACAATGGATCAATAGCTACATGCCTCAAATTCAGGTTAACAGCTGAAGGAATACATTCTCTGCTAGCCTACCACATAAAATTTCAAACTTTAGCTAGTACTTTGAGTGCCCAAATCTTCTTCCAATAATTATTTGCAGCTTGAGGAATCTCTCCTTGAAGCAAACGGTAATAACTCTTCACTATATATAAGCCCTTATTATCATGAATCCATACCCACTGATCATTAACACCACGGTTGGACAGAGGAATTTGCAAGATTAAATTTCCATCTCTGTCATTAAATAAGTCTGACAATAAGTTGTCATCCCATCTCACCTCACTAGGAACCATAAGATCACAAACCTGAGAAAGAGCAATATAAGGATTTAGAGGAGTTGTGACCTTACCGTTATCGACTCAAGGCAGCCAAGAGTCCTCAAATATATACAAGTTCCTTCCATTCCCTATATGAATGCGACAACCACTAATAACAAAATCCTTAGCTGCACATATACTTCGCCATATGTAACTTGGGTTCAAGCTTAACGCAGCCCTCTGAAATGGAATATATGGAAAATAACAAGCTTTGAATAAATGGACTATAGGAGAATCAAGCTGTGTGATAAATTTCCAAGCCAGCTTCCCCACCATAGCAAAATTGAAATCTCTAAGACGTTTGAAGCCCATTCCCCCATATGTATTAGGACAGCACATACGATCCCAAGACATCCAACGAATGCCTTTCTGATCATTTTTATTGCTACCCCACTAGAAAGCATTCATGAGACGCTTAATTTCAGCACATAAATTAATAGGGAGAAGGAACACTTGCATAATATAATTAAGAATGGCTTGTGCTATGAATTTAAGGAGGACTTCTTTGCCGGCTTTGGATAAGTTTTTTGATTTCCAAGCCCGAATAGACTGCCATATTCGGTCTTTGACAAAAGAGAAAATCTCTCTTTTATTTCTCCCAATGACTGAAGGTGCGCCAAGATAGTTGCCCTAGTTACCAACTTCATTCAGCTGTAACATAGAACAAATACTTGCACTATTAGATACATTAGGGCTAAATATGATAGATGATTTGTTGAAATTAATAGTTTGGCTCAAAGCTGTCTTATAGAGTTGAAGAGCATCTTTGATAGCTTAACTTTCTCCATCGGTAGCATAAAAGAGAAGATAACAATCATCTACGAAGAAGAGATGACTGATAATTGAAGCTCTTCGTGCAATCGACATCTGTGGATCTTCCCACTAGCTTCTTGATTCCTCAAGGTAGCACTAAGGCCTTCTACACATAGGATGAAGAGGTAAGGGGAAAGGGGGTCCTTTTGCCTCAAGCCTCTCTGCGGCACAATAGGTCCAGTTTCTTTCCCTTCCAATAAAACCCAGTATTTGACAGTAGAAACACAAGTAAGAATACGCTGAACCCAAGTATGATTGAAGCCCATTTTGATCATCATACCTCTTGAGAATTCCCACTCCATCTTATCATAAGCTTTCGCCATATCGATTTTCAATGTTGCAATTCCTTGTTTGCCCTGAGTTTTTCTCTTCATGTAGTGATTAAGTTCAAAGGCTGCCATTACATTATCACAAATAAACCGCCCTTCAACAAAAACGCCTTGATTTTTTGAAATTAGAGAAGGCAGAATCTGTTTAAGGCGATTAGCAAGGATTTTTGCAATAATTTGTTTAAGGCGATTATAATCTTGTAGGATTTTAATTCTAGTATGTTTAGGTGGTATCATTATCTATTTGGATATGAAAATGTACTCTTTTTAAATATTATAAATATTATAGTAAAAAATAAATCATTTCTATTGAGAATTATAAAAATTATGTGTACTAAAAATAATTTTAATTTTTATTAATTAAGTGGGAGAAAAAAAAAAGGCTAATTAGCTAGGTTTTTTTTTTCTTTTTTTTTTAGTTTAGCATTTTTTTTTTTTATATTAGAAAGGAGAACATTCCACAAAAATATAATATTCTACACAACATGGAGTAGTATTTTCCTTTAAATCTCTCTCTACATGATACCTCATACTTCTTACTCATTTAAAATAGATGAAAAAATCAATCAGACCACACTTAATTGACCTTTTTTAAGTTTAGTATTAAAATAATATTATGTGTCAATTTCATGCATTTTATTAAGTTTATCTCTCTGATCTAATATGATTTGGTAAAAAAAAAAAAAATCATCTATACCTAAATTAGGAGATTCATATATAAATAATTTTTTTTATCTACAATCTGAGTCCAAAAATCAAAGATTGGTTAATAAACATAAAAATTAAATTCTATTACTAACCAAGTTCACCCTTGACTAATTTTTGCTCCAACTTCTATCAATCCTTTCAAAGGAAATAAGTAAGTACAAGGAAGGAATGTGCATTCTCAAGATTATTATGGTAAAAATAAGGAAAATGATACCAAAATACTAGTAAAATCTAGGCTGGCTAAACCCAAAAAGTAAAATTTGCAATCAAACTTATAATTACATCCCACTTAAAATACTTACCTTATTAATGGCATTTCATACCACATTTGTAATTAAATACAAATTGTATCATAAAATAGATTATAATAAAATATAATAATGGAAAGGTTTAAGTGATAGATTTGAATGATTTATCTTCAAGTGGGAAATTTAGTGGAGGAAATGATTAATTTACACAGCAACATCGTTAGTCTACTAATGTAATTTTTTTTTATGTACTAATTAATCAAGTTGACTAGTAAATTATAGAAAATGCAAAGCCATAATTAAAAATAAAAGTCATTCAGTCAATTTTTTTTTTTTTAACTTCAAACTTCTCATTCTGTTGTTTTGACTTAACTTAATCATAATTTAAGGCTAATAATAAAATGTTAAAGTAATATTATTATTTTCCATTTTGAAATAGAAAGGGCTCCCAAATTTTGAAAAGAACCCATCAAATCAACAACTTAATTATGCCATATAACAAAAATTACTTGCATGAAGGAGCATAATGGAGAAGCTTTGCATTCTATCCAATAATTGCTGGATGTCTAATAAATATATGGTTTTAAAAATTGAAAAAAATTCATTATTTTTTTTGATAAATTTCTTTTTTCGTAAAAAATTAAATAGACGGTAATATTAGATTTAGAAAATAACTTTTTATATTTTTATAATTCTCATTATCAAATATCAAAATTTGTATATAAAATTTAAATATTTTTCTTGCGTATCTTTAAAGAAAATAAAAAACTATCAGTTAAATTAAATATTACTGATGTGACAAATACAATTTGATTTTATTTTTTTATTAATATGATAAATTTTGACATTATGTAATGTTTGACATATTAATATTAATATTTTATAATTGTAAGCCTATTCACTATCTTTGTTCTTTATTGTATGTTTAAAATTTTTTCTTTTTTTAATTATATATTATTTCTTTTAGTGTAGTATAACTTGGATTAAAAATCCAAAATTTCTAACTTTCCAAACAAATATGAAATTGCTGGCAAATTTCAATAACTATTTTCATTTTTCCAAAAAAATTAAAAAAAAAATTGCAATCACAGTTTGATTGAATTTTTAGGGGACAACAAAAAAAACAAAAATATTTGAATTGATTGTCGTACTGAGCGTTCAGGAAATTTGGGGAAACCTCACAAGTCCACACATGGCCCATTCTCAAGCCCCAAAAATGTGGACCCACAGTTTTAAGACACGCAATAACGGAAAGTGGTTGAGTGGACCCAAAACCTTTTTAATTTCACTTGCGTGGAGGCTCTGTACTTGGCCCAAGAGGGGCCTATGGTGGCAGGTTGGCCAATATATGTGGTACTAAAAGACCATTGTCCTCAAACCCAACCCGAACTTACAATCGGTGATGACGAAAGATCACGGACTAAAAAATTCAATTAGGATTAAATGAAAGTTGAACTAAAGATAATTAAATTAATAATATATATTTACTAGATAAATAATATTATAATTTTTTTTTTATTTTCACAGTTATAAAATTAAATTGCAAAGAAAATAACTAAGATATAATGGTTAGTTTAGGTGGTTACTGATATGATTTTTTTTTTTTTTACCTAAAAGTCTTAGGTTCAATGCCCATAACCTGTAAAAAAAAAATATATATTTTTTTCAACGCCTAAAACGGCCTGATTCACCATATTAACCGAAATCTGATTCAATTTTCAATTTTCAATTAAACCGATTGAATTAATCAATCTGGTTCGGGCAACACAACAAAAGATAACAAAAATGACATTATCTATGACCCAATTTTATTATTATTATTTAGAAAAGGATAACAAAAATATATTTAAAAAAAAATAAAAGGGTCCCAAAAAGGACTAATTAAAATGAACATGGTCCATCTAATCAAAGAATAATCAATTTCAAATGATAAAGACATTGACTTAAGAAGTGGTTTTGTGTTAAGCTTATATATAAAGTAGTAATAAATATAATAAGTTTGAGTAGAACCCAAGGAAATGGTAATGGTCCCCTTTTCTTAGCTCCTCTCCTATCACCTTCACCTTCCACACCTAATCTATCTTCTTGCAATTATTTGCGGGAAGTGTTATAATAAAAAGAAAGCACAAAAGGGAAATAAATAGATTTAGTTTTTCAAAAATGGACCTTTGAGGGCATGTGGGGCCTCCAAGTTCGGTACTATAATTTTGAAAAATGTTGTAATAATGTTGAGATAGACCATAAGATGCAAACTCCAATAACGTGGGATGTTATGAGCTTTTATACGGAAATGGTTTTTAAGATTAAAAGATATTGAATACAAGTCTCAATTAAAATTAAATTAAATTATGAATTAGCCCTTCTTTTTTAGGGTTTGCCCTCTCTTTTAACGCCGTCTGGTTTTTTCTTCTAGGTTATTCTTGGTAGTTACCGCTACCAATGAGAATACCCATCATTTTGATTTTATTTATGTAATTTTCTTCTACTTATAGTCTATAATAAGGCTGTTTGTGAAGTTTTATCTGTTTTTTGAGTTTCTTATATATGGATTTTAGGATCTGATGTATTCATCACCTTTGTTATTTACAGTAGCATATCTGGATCCACCTACGATTCTGTCTGGCTTACTTCTCATGGTGGTCTTTGCCTTATGAAGGTTTGGATCCTTCATTAGCAAGTAGGGGATATTATATCTAGCATTGACTTTTGTGGTTTAGCGTGAACATTCTTGAAGCTTTTGGTTCTAATTGTGTTGAATCGTGGAACCAATGATAGTGGTCACTTTCTTCTCAGGATTTAGCTATTATGTGGTAGATGGGGAAGGCCCTATTCTTGTTATATTATTATGGGATTTTTGTAGCAGTGGAGGGGGGATTCTCAAGATTATCAGTACTTTTTTTCTTTGGTAGGCTTTGTAGCTGTGCCTTTATTGATGCTTGTTCCATTGTTGATGCTGGTATGGTATTTGGTTATTGAGACTGAAGTTTTTAGAATTTTATCCAGTACAAAAGACATAGCTGGAACAAAATTTTTTCCTCAGGTTTTAGGCCTGCTTGTGGTTTGGGCTTCAAACCCATGGCTAGTAAACCTTAAAATAGGTAGTGTTATGTATCATTCTATTTAGGTTTTGCCTATTACTCTTACATTGATTGTATTTATTTTGGGCATTTTGTCCCTATAATGCTAGTATGATTTCTTTGGACAAAAAAAAAAAGAAATTAAATTCATCAAAAGAAAATGTGTTATAAGTATATAGACAGTTAAAAATTTTTCATGTAATAATAATAATTTAATTAGTAACTTAGTGATTGATAGAAATGTATAAAATTAATATAGTTAAATTAAGTTTTAATGAGCTCAAACTTTGGCTCCTCAACAAAAATGGTATCATTTATATACATATCATGTCACTGAAAAAGGTCCAAAAAATAAATGAAAAAAAGGCTGAAAATTCTGTCTCCACTTCAAAAGCCTTTTCCTTTCCCTTTTATGGCTATACAATTTGCACGTCCAAGTCCTAATCTCGTTGATTGATTATTCAAAATCTTCAGATTCCAATAGGGAGAGAGAAACCTTTTGTGTATGGTTGTAACTTAAGCCAACTAACCAAAGCCATAAATAAAGGAACAGTTTTGGACTTTGGGCCATAATAAAAGACGAAGGATTGAATTTTTATAAATGTTGCTACTTTCTTTATGTTTTATCCAAGTCTCTCTCTCTCTCTCTCTCTTTTTTGTTGTTAATAATTCTATAGTCATTTCTGTGCTTTTGTAAGAGCAAAAAGTCTTTTTCTACAGTCATTCTGAATGGTAAGAGCAAAAAGTAAAAGCTTGTCCCTCTTTTCGAATTGCATGCGAGACACACTGATCATATTATATTATACACAAATTAATGGTGGAGCATTAGCAGTAGAGTTCTCTTTTATCTATAGTAATGTTGTTCTGGTTAAATGAAATTTGCATTCCTGTTAAAAAAAAATAAAAAATTAGTTGTAGAGCCATCAGTAGTCTGATCAAGATTTCTAGGAAATGTTTAAGGCCTAGGAAAACTTTTCCCTGTCTTAAATACTAGGGAAATTTTTCCCTATCTTTGAAAAACGACAGGAAAACTTGAACTGGTTATTTATTAACCTAATACAATGAGCTCAAGCCCATTTTCTCTGTTAATGAAAAAGAATAATGATATTTTTAAAGCTGGATGAATAAATTACATAAAATTTTATATTTTTATTTTTTTTATAATAAAATTACCTTCATTAATTCAAATCAAGAGCCAATACATTAATAAGAAATGGTGGGGGTAGGAGTTCCACCATCGTTGGCCAGACACAGAATTAGCATCCCGGACTAGAGAATGGGTGGCCATATTTGCTGACTTACAAGAAAAAACAAATTTACAACTAACAAAATCTCTAGTTAAAACTTTACAATCCGAGAAAATTAAACCAAGATTTTATGTTTAACATTAAAAAATTAGTAATATATTTTCATGAATTCAATTTTATGAAATTCTATATAACTAGATCACATTATATTAATAACAATTAAATTTTATATTTTCAAATTTCTTCATACTAAACAAGGGATAAAGTATGATCGTGAATTAGATATAAGCTCTAATGTATTAGTTTTTTCTGTTTAGCAGTGATCTGCTTCATATTGAATTAAGTGAATGTGGGTTTGTGATGTAGGGATTGATTATTAGGTTTCGCTAGGCTTGCGAGATAGGAAACAAAATCAAAAGGATGTCAAGTCTTTTGCCCGGTGAAAATCCACCAATGATTAAATCAGTGCTGAACTACTTAGTATGGTGGCCGGACAGAGTCAAGAACTAGCTCTCTGTGGCCAGAATATTTAGAGAAAGAAGGGGGGTGAAAGACAAATAACTCACCATGAAATATGAGTATAAATTTAAGAGAAAAAAAAAGAAGTCCAATTGAGCCCAACCAACTAACCGAATTGAACTTTTCAGTTTGATGGGACAAAAATATGAATTTCGATTTTCTAGTTTTTTCAATTTGGTTCAATTTTAAATTAAATCGACCGTATGCTCACCCTAGTTTTTAGTGTAATGTATTCTAAAATAGTCATAGAACATAGATATAGTATATAAGGAACATTAATTTGTAAAATTAAAATTTTTTAGCTGAAATAAAATTACAATATGATCATACAAAGTTGTATAGATATGGCATCACATCACAATACCCATATGCAAGCTTAAACTGCTGGAAAAAACAATTTGACATTGTGCATAGCAGAGGCAATGTGTTTTAATTATAGATAGCGAATGATAAATACAGATACTAATATACATTTACATACTAAGCTAAGGATTCTTGAGAAAGATTACCATGAATTTATCATAAATCCTATTCAGTTTCATTTCTTCCACTGGGGCAACCTCTGAACCACAACCTGTGACAATCACAAGAGCAGATATCCATTCAATCTGTAAAATGTACAACCTTAGCAGTATCGATGTGATTATGCAAATAATTTGGCTTTATATTGTCATTTGTCAGAAAATTTTGATAGGATAAATTCTTATATAAATTTAGAAACCAAGGCCCTGAATATTCTTTACCTTGCCAGAGTTTTCTTTATTTCCAACGATAGTTTGACAAGCAAGTCTCCAGGATTCAGGTTTCTGCAAAATTAATAATCAAAACTAAACATATATATGTAAAGAGAAATGCTAAATATCTTCTCTTATTGTTTTCTCCATTTTTATGATGACACATAAGCTAAATTTGTGAATAATACATATTTATAAAATTTAATGCAGCTTATGTGTCATCATAAGAATAGAGAAAATGATAAGAGAAGCTAAAAAAAAGAAGATATTTAGCACTTATCATATGTAAATGGTGTGAAAACATGAACTTTACTTGCGATATTCCCACAAAAAGGCATAAAAGATGAAAATAACTTTATTCATATTAAAGAACACAAGTGTTAATTCATGTTGGTTTTTGGTTATCAAAGTTATCAAACATTTTATTTTTTCTAATATAGTTAAGCATTAAATTCATTTCGCTATTCGCATTTTCAAATTTTGAGAGGAAGGTGACTAGGTGAGTATCACATTTGTATTTTGGAGATTAGGCAACTCAATAATTTAATCAAGTGTAAAATAAAAAAAAAAAAAAATCTTTCAAGCTCACATAAATCAGATGAAAGAGAGAACACCTTCTTCAAATAACGGAGTTCAGTATTTGTTCTTTCATTCAACAGATCTTTCCCATACAGAATCTGCAAAAAAAGTACTGGTAAATCAGAGTGGTACTCACAATTTTTAAATATAGACTGTGTTTGGTAGGCCATAACGCAATATAATGTAATATAATCAAATACATTTTTTGTGTAAACATTATACTAGAAATGCATTTGATACATTACATTATATTGCATTACAGTTTATTAAATATGTCTTAAGACTATTTAATATTGCTATATGAATGAATCTTGATGAGAGAAAAGAATATTATGTTGAAAATGTCAATTAAAAGTTGTCAAAATTTATTGTTAAGTTAAATTTCATATATTCTACTAATAAAAACTTCAAAACAGCTAGGCAACATTCTCAAATTAACACTAAATAAGACTAAATACTAATTCAAGAAATTTCAGACTTGCTTAATGTGCTCAAAATTTATAGCTAAACGTATTGGTATATCAAAAGCTTACATCCACAATGCAAGTTCCACAGCTTCCACCACCTCCACAGTTCATTACTTTCCCCTGTTGCAATTTCCATTTTAAGTTGCATATTAGAAATAGAACTCTGGGCTTTGTCGTTTGGTGATTTGACGTTCCCTAGCCGCATTAAACGACACCCTCTTTACAGAAGATGGAATTATTCACGAGTATAGCCGTTTTGTCGTCCGACAAAGCTAGGCTTGCTACTCGCTAAAACGACAAAACAGTTTATTAAATCACAATAACCAACTTACATACGTCGCGTAGAGCTCGATCTTGTTATCCAGCATGATGTTTCTCAATAGCTTCTCTCCACTTATCGCTTTAGCTTTATCCACCGGAAACCTCCCATCACCGTCTGCCTTCGGCTGCCGCCGCCGCCACCAGTTTACCGCCAATTTGTCATTAGTTTTTAAACCATAATTAATTTGTAGGAAAAATTTATAGGTTTAACTGATTTGTAGTAATAATATATAGTTTTAACTGAAACATTTGTATTTATATTTTCATAAAAAATGCCTAATGCTTACCCCGATGAATTCGAGCTCAATTTCAGGTTTTTCCGGCACGGGAGATGAAGATTCCAATGATCTTTCACTTGCAACTAAAAAGACTGAGGCGACAGGTCTCTTTTTCAGAATTAACGAACTCCGGAATGTGTTTCCGCTGCCGGAAGAAGAGAGTTCCGGCAGCCGCATTGAAACGGCGGCGAAATTAATGGCTGCCATTATTTCTCTCTCTTAATACCAGCTCTGTCCGTCTCTTCTTCTTCTTTTTTGTTCTTTCCTTAAACTTAAAAAAATTAGAATTCTCTACTGAGGGGTAATTTCGTAATTCGATTATACGATTTTGTGCTCTACATTGTGCCACCTGAGAACTTCAACTTGTGCTCAGAAATGAAATCCCCAAATTGCTTCTACCAATGCAAAGCTCTGCTTCGTCTTTCTCTGTCCAACACTTTAACGACTTGTCGTTTCATCAATTTGCCCTCTTCTTCTTCTTTATCAGACCAATCAAGGTTTTCTGTGCCGCGAAACCCTTTTATCAAATTGCCCCCACCTCCTCGTCGCTCCCACCGCTCCGATTGGGTCCCTCCGCTGCCTCCTCCGCACCAATTACTACCTTCCCCAACTTCGGATTTGAACGCTAACCGTAACTATTCGTTTGATGACTTCTCGACTCTCTGTGACCTGCTCAGTGACCCGAACCTCAGGCCTGGACCTTCCCTGGAAGCCGCCTTGGACCAGACGGGAATCCAACCGGAGTTGAGTCTGTTACGGCCGTTATTTGATAATTTTGATTCTTCTCCTAAATTGTTACATGCTCTGTTTCTTTGGGCTGAGAAGAAACCTGGGTTTCAATCCTCAGCGACGCTCTTCAATTCAGTGATCAATGTGCTTGGTAAAGCGAGGGAATTTGATTCTGCTTGGTGTCTGATTCTTGATCGCATTTGTGGCGATAAGGAACCGGATTTGGTTTCGAGTGATACGTTTGCGATTCTTATCAGAAGGTACACTCGCGCAGGTAATTTCATTCACGCTTTACTTTTCATTTTACTTCCATGATTTGAACTCTTTCTATGGACGGGACAGGTATTCAAAATTTTTTGTTTTTGCTTGTTATAATAATTAAAAATGAATTTTGACGCCTGTTACATTTAGTTGCTGGTTTTCATATGCAATTAAATTTGTATCTTATGTTGTTGCTTTGTGATTGAAAAATGGTAATTGCAGGAATGCCCCAACCTGCAATTCGGACATTCGAGTATGCAACAAGCAGGTTAAACTTCATCTGTAATTCTGATGCTGGAATGAACTTGCTGGAAATTTTGTTGGATTCCCTTTGTAAAGAAGGGCAGGTTAGGGTGGCTAGAGAATATTTTGAAAGAAAAAAGCAACTGGACCCTCGTTGGCTGCCGTCAGTTCGAATATATAATATTCTGTTAAATGGATGGTTTCGGTCAAGAAAGCTCAAACATGCAGAGAGACTTTGGTTGGAAATGAGGAAGGACAATGTGACACCGAGTGTCGTAACATATGGTACCTTGGTAGAAGGGTACTGCAGAATGCGTCGTGTTGAAATGGCAATTGATTTGGTTGATGCCATGCGGAGGGAAGGAATTGAACCAAATGCAATTGTGTATAATCCAATTATTGATGCATTGGCAGAAGCAGGTAGGTTTAAGGAGGTATCAGGAATGATGGAGTACTTTTTGCAGTCTGAATCTGGCCCCACTATATCCACTTACAATTCTCTGGTAAAAGGCTACTGTAAGGCCGGAGATCTTATAGGTGCTAGTAACATAATTAAAATGATGATCAGTAGGGGGTTTGTCCCAACCCCTACAACCTATAATTATTTCTTTAGGCATTTTTCGAAATTTGAGAAAATTGATGCAGGAATGAACCTTTATACAAAGATGATTGAATCTGGGTACACCCCTGATAGGCTCACTTACCATCTTTTGTTGAAGATGTTGTGCGAGCAGGAGAGATTGGACTTGGCTATTTGGATTAACAAGGAAATGAGAGCAAACGGATGTGATAAGGACTTAGCCACTAGCACCATGTTTATTCATTTGCTTTGTAGAGCGCATAGATTTGAAGAGGCTGTTATGGAGTTCGAGGACATGTTACGGAGGGGTATAGTTCCTCAATATCTTACTTTCCATAAATTGTGTGATGAGTTAAGGAAACGAGGAATGGCTGAGATGGCACGTAAACTAAGCTCTATGATGTCTTCTGTCCCTCATTCAACAAACTTGCCAAATACATTTAATGTTGAAAGAGATGCATCACGACGTGCAAGAAGAATATCAATATTGCAGAAAGCGGAAGCAATGTCTAAAATACTGAAGACTTGCAATGATCCAAGAGAACTTGTTAAGCTTCGAAGTTCAACTCAAAATCCTGTATCAAATGCAAATCAGTTGATGGATGATATAAAAAAAAGAGCTGATAAGACATGAAGAAGCAAGTTGTAAACGGAAATAACTCTTTACAGGAATATAGAGTCAAGATATTCAATGACAAGATTTTGTTGTTGTGTGTGTATTAGAACAAATTCGCAAGGACACAGATTCTTATTCCTTTAATCACACTGGTCTCTCATCCATCACAGTTGCCATTTCTGCTCCTCTCTGGGACCACTGTCTGTCTCTTAGCTTCTCCACTAAGCCATTGTTGATTGCTAAGCTCTTCCACTAAATTACCACTGTTACCATCACAGGTTTAATCTCCCTCTCTGTTTTCACCTATGGTTTTGTATTATAGTTTGTAGGTTTTGGCTATTGAGGTGAGCGGATTTTTTATATTTTTCTGTGGGTTTTGCTATACGCATAATACTTCTTTCATCAGTTTGCTGCATCATTGGCTCAGTGATAAACCTAGTATAATAAATGGGTTATCAAACAAAGTTGTTCTATTAAATTCCGTCATCTCTAACTGAAACTTTTGATTCCCATAATGGTACAGGAAATGATCTTAGTCAAATCTATCCTATTTAGTACCAGTGTTAATTGTTATCTACCATGAGATTTTACTGTTACTGCAGATTTATAGTTTCCTTATTGTGAAGCCAACAGAGTACAATGAACTGGCAGGGCATAACTTTTTGTGTGTCCATGTCTTTGTTAAATCGTTCAAAGCTAAATGAACAAGTTGAAGGTTTAAATCTTTTGAAATGTTAGAAGAAAGAAAACTCCAGTTTGGTGCCATGGATTACAATTGCATGAGGGTATATTTAGTAGTTTGTAACTTGTGCTTGAGACTAGAGAATAGCTGACAAACCAATTTACCATTAGCATGCATTAGCCAGAACGGAGTACGCAATGGATTCCGTGTTTCTGATGGGTATTAATGATGTTTGGGGTTGTTCTATGTAAGATGACATGGAAGGGAAACTGAATATGTAGAAGTGTAGATGTTGGGTATTTTTTGTTTCATGAATTAATTAAAGTTTGTGTAAATTAGGAATTCTCAGTACCCTTCAGTGGTGAGTACTAAAGATTTGGTTTGAAGTTTCTAAATAAATGCGTCATTTTTTTAACAGTTTCTGCTGTTTCCGCGGTTGAGTTCTAGCTAGAACTTCTGGCATCTTGTATTGTTTCTAGATTTCTTCTAATACATATCAATTAGCTCAGCCTAGGTTAATATTTACAAGTTATAGTTTTTATCATCCAGTTTTGGCTATTTATTCACTCAAGCTGATTTCTTGATGCTTTTTATTCATACTAGATAACAGCACATGGATATGCAAGCTAGGATTGCATCATCTTCTTAGATTTTCAATCACTTTGGGTTAATTAGTTTTGTTTAAAAAAGAAAGTTCAAGGCCAGTTTCCCTACCATAGAAACATTTTTTTTTCTTTTTTGAATTTTTAATGAACTTCAAATTTTATTATATTTAACATGATTCAGTTCTCTTATTGAACATCTTGTTAATTGGCTTATTCCAATTCATTTAAAAACAACATTTTGGGGTACAGATAATTTTTTGTTTCTCTCCGTAATATCTGAATGAGCTTTGCCAGGGTTATTTCAATATGAGAACAGGAAGTTGGTTCAGACAAAATGTGTTGCGGGAGGTATTGTCTTGCTTTCTTGCCATATCTATTTCTTAATGCTTTGAACATGAAGGGATTAATGCTTCTTTTTTTGGTATATAAGAAATTTTAATGTTTTGAGCTCATAATGTCATGCACTATGAGGCAGAGGTAGACACTGGGTGCTAATTGGATGGCAAGGGATCAATGTTCTTTGGTTAGTCATGGTACTAAATCCAGTTTTATGCAATTATCTTGGAGTAGATGGAACTCCACTGCTTCAAATTGCAATGGAGTCCGCCAACTCTGTCCAAGTTGCTTACAACAGTTTATTTTTTCTCTGGGGTTCAATTACTACTAAGATGAAAAAGAATTTGCCTGCAAGAGGATTATTCACTCAAAAGCTGATTAATATACTGATTTGTATTTGAATATATTCCAGTTCTGTGCTGCTTGCATTTCAAGCCATTTTCTGTCGACAAGTTGTAGTATGGTAATTGGTGTAACATAATTGAATGTAATCGAATAAATTTTAGAAATGGATCCAAACAAAAAAAAAACCAAAAATATATTGCACTTTAACACTTTTCAAATCCTGGCCTAGTTTGAAAAAATAGGCCCAAGTAAAAAACTGAAAAAAATATTATATTAAAAATGATAATTATAAATTATTAAAATTTATTTTTGGGGAAATTTTTGATAAATTCTAACTTCTAATCAAGAAACTCCCCCAATGATATGAGTATTTTTCAAGAAAATAATTTCAATTTCATTGCCAAATATAATACTCTAACCTAAAGTTAAGCTACTAATTGTTGAATTATACTAGACTAATTGATATATCTAAAGATTAAATCGATTTATTTATTTTTTGCCAAGAAAAAATGGTAGCATTGTATTAAAGAGACATGAAATTCAATTGAATATGAATTACAATGAAGATCATTAAGAGAGTCTAGATTACCATATTATTAGAGGACAAAGAGTTCAAAAAACGAATACCTATTAAAGGGTTTTTTGACATGAATTTAGGACCCAAATTAATTACAAATAAATAAAGGGTCTTGAAATCAAGAACCAGTGGCCTGACGCAAATGCTAAAATCGACAAATATCCCACGCATTTCTTCTCTCTATCAACAGTCCCTTCTGCCACCGACTGCTTCGATAAATACAGCGGCAAATCATCTTCACTGCTGTAAGAACTAGAGAGAATAAAAATATCACAGCTAGAAGGGAATTAGCTGGACTTTTCTTTAAAACTTAATACCATTGAGTCTCATCCTTGCCTCTCTACTGCCGGAGAAAACAAGAAAGTATACTTGACAGGAAACAAAGTCCCACCAAGCTGGCTACGCCATGTAAGGTTTCTTCTACTATCGGGGGCCTAATGGATTAAGCAAAGACAATTTAGATTGAATTAGACAAAAATTAAAAATAAAAAAATAAAATAATTGGTCCCATTAAATAGATACTCTCAAGTTGAAATATGGAGAATGCAATAGTTGAATGAATAGTAGGAGATATTGGAAGTGGTAGAGTGATATTATTGTTATAATATATTGAGATTCAGCTCTTTATTGCTCTGATTCATTAAAAATAAAAATTTGAACAGTTTAAGTGGGGAAGGAAGGGAATCTAGTACAATAATAGGGCTTGACAAAAACTAAAAATAATAAAATGGTCCACATAGGAATATTTGAAGTGTGTAAGAAACATCAACCACTTATGCTATCATGCACAGTTTAATTTGTTCCCCCATTTCTTGATGTGACTGCTTATTATTGGTGGGGTCCTGTTATTTTGCTAAATGCTAACATCACTTATTATTCTTTAATTATCTTTAGATTGTAAGGAATTCTTTCTACCAAGTACATCTCAACCCTACCCTTTGCTATATGGAAATTTTTTACGTTATTAAATCGCAGTGAAGTTATAAAATTTGAATTTCAATTATTTAGAAAATTTATAAATTTAACTAAGTTAATATTAAAAATTTTAATTTTAATTTTAATTATATTTTATTTTAATTTTGATATTTTAATTGTAATTATACTCATATAACGAAAAAGAAAATGAAGATTAATTCATTATATATATAATAAACTGAATATTCAATTCTATTATAGATAATCTTTTGATAAATGTATCTCTTCTTAATGGCAAAAAATGATGGATTTAATCTATTTTAAAAAATTTGGGCATAATTATAATTTTTCAAAAAGATTAGGATTTTTTTTTATGATTAGGATATTCAAAATGAGTGGTTTGTTGGAGTTAATCAACACGGTTAGCATAATTTGATAAGACATAATCATGTTGTTTTATATTGTTAAGAGATTTTTTTTTTTTTGGGACGGAGTTGAAAGATTAACTATGATAGCAATTAGGTTTAAAAACATGGTGCATAGTTCTTTAATAGTAACAAAAAAAAAAAAAAGGGTTTGGACACGCATATCACTTGCATTCCACAATGAGTTTACATATAAATGAAAGGAGATTGACAGTGTATGTTATTAGAGATGTATGTTATTAGAGATGGCATGCTTGAAAAGGATACTTTGATGGTTAAATTAATAACTAGTGTTTAATGATAGTTACATAATTTGTCTTTGTGTAATTAAAAAATATAAGAAAATAAATTAATAATGAGGAGATGTTATAAAATAAAGAACAATTATAGAAAATAGAGAAAAGAGAGAATAAAATTTTTATATATTTTTTCATTAATTGTAATACATATTTATATGTTATTGAAATAGAAATAGAGTTTTATTTATATAAAAATATCTATCTATAGAGATAGGATCTCTAATATTATCACATCACTTAAATATTATCACACTTCCATTCGAATGTCTATTACAAAAAATATGTCTCATTAAAACCTTATTAAGAAAAAAGCCTATGGAAAAAAATCTTACTGAAGGAAAAAAAGTATATTATTTTTGTAGATACTTGCAACATGACACTATCTCATTAAAAACCTTTCTAGGAAAACCTAATGGGATAAAACTTAGGTTAAGGGAAAAAAAATACAGTGCACAAAAATCTTCTCCTCATGAAAAACATGATTTCTAACAAAGATCTCTTAATTGGTGTATACCAATTTTGTTCACCAACTTTTTAAATGTGGTTATAGGGAATACCTTTATAAATAAATCTGTCAAATTATCAAACCGTATACTTAATGATGTTTAAGTAATATCTACATATAATAATTTATTTATAATACTTTTTTAGGATATTACTTGCACTATGAATATACTTTATTAAAAACCTTGCTAGAAAAATCTAATAAAAAAAATATAGCAAAGGAAAAGAGTACAATTTGTGCACTATTCTATCGCACAGATTACCTCATTAAAACCATTGGTCAAAAAAACCTCATGGCATAAAGACATGACTAAGGTAAAATAATACAATTTTATATCAATTCGCTCTCTTTGGTGAAGATAACATCTCAACATGGTGCATATCAATCGATGAAATAATATTATTCCAATATCACATTATGTAATGGCTTAATAACTAAGTTATTTTTCGAGCGAATTAGTAGATATCAATTTCATCACTCTTTTGGAGTTTATGCATGTAAGAGAATTTGAGTAAAATATGTTTACTTTATCCACTTATTTTATGCAATACATGTTGTGTTAATTTCAAACAACATAATGGGAGTAACTTTAATTGAGGTACTTAAGGATCATGAAATTGCAATATCATTACATAACCAGTCTAAGATTTATCATTATGATAATCAAGTAAATAACTAGCATCGATAAGATGATGCAATAGTACTTCGAAGATAACATAATAAATGTCTTGCACTATTCTAATATTGGCTGGTGCAGAATTATATTTAGCTAGAAAATTTATTGCAAATATAATATCAAGTTTAATACAATTTGCAAGTGCTCTTATAACACTCAATATGGTACTTCAAGACCAAATAACTCATTGTTATCTTCTTTAGGTCCACAAGGATCTCTTTTCACTTCTATTGAATAGACCGCCATTGGATTTATTCATGCAAAAATTGTTTAAGTATCTTTTCTACATAAGTAGACTGGTGTATCGGGACTCCTTAATGATCAATTTACATATCGATACAAATTTTTTGTATGAACTCACTTTTCATATAGTATATGCTTTCTTGAGTTTGTCAAAAGTCCCAATGATATTTAAATCATTAACATATACTGCAATAATAACCAATTTGTGATCCTTTATGAATACATAGTGGATTATTCATATATTATTCTCTTAGAAAAGATTCACTTTTATATCTTTAGTCTTTTTAGGACTCGCATAATATTTTCATAATGTGCATCTCAAGCTTTTCTTTAACTGCCATACTAATAAAATAATGGAATGTAATCATTTCCATAATAAAAGAATTAGTTTTCTCATAATTAATGATAGGGCAAGTTTAGCTCTACTTTAGTTGCCTCTTTTCATGATGATCAATCATGTTTATACTAATATTCAGTTATATTTATAAATTATGGATCCAGATTTTCTCTTTAAAAAAACAAGAGCTACTGTTGAGATAAATTCATTATCGATAATAATCGAATTTCTATCAACTTTTTCTCCTATATTACAAAATTAATTAAGATATCATAGTTTTCATTTGTATGATTATCAACTCTAGAAGTCATATCTGGAAGATTTAATATTCCGCAATCTTAGTTTGTGTCTCATAATTAGCTATAACTCTTTGGTTGAGATTTTCCTCTTCAGGAGATTTTATGAGTGACATTGCTTTTTTTTTCTAGGAATTCTTATCTTTAGGTCATCCATGCTTCTGATATGTGTCGAGCTCAATTTGATTTTTAGTTTCAATTAGAATCGTGACCCTTACTAGGTATCAGCATATATAATATGAGACTATTGTCACTTTTTGACATATATTAATGTATTTGGCAGTTGAGTTACAATTTGTTATAACTGTATTATTTTTATGAACTTCTAATTCATTCTGACTTATGTATGGATCAAAAATATAGTTTTTCATCTAGGAAATTTCTCGACATTCTTTAGCACTGTGGGTGCTTTTTCTCCCTAATCTCGGGAAATGTGGCTCATCAAAATAAATTTCAAGTCTCTTCTTCAGACTTTTATTTTTTTGCATATTGAGATGATGCTATTAGCATATACAACAAAAAAACTCATATATATAAAATAAAGCAACATGTATAATGGTATGTCATACTAAGCCTTTAAGATTTGATTATTGAACTACAAGTTTAATACTTGAACTATAGGTTTAACGTAATATTTTTTCATGTATATTGAGGATAAAGCACCGATGAATTTAGTCATAAATTATAATACAAAATAATATGGATAAATAGATAAATAATTTATCGATATGATCCCATAAGGTAGTAAGAATAATATATATATAAATGCAAAATCTTAACCAATTACTCCTTTAGGGAGTCTATATATTAAGTTGAATTATATCTTCTAAGTGGGTTATTTATCTTCCAAAGTGCTCAGGATTTACAAAATTTACCTCATTTTTTACTTTTAGTAATCTACAGCATTCACTTTAAGGACTGCTATTGTACTAGTGGCCCTAACTTGATAATTAGAAATTTAATGTTCTTTTTAGTCTTTAGATAACAAGCAATAAGTTGAAAATATTTTATAAATTTTCACTCTCTATACTGCTACTGTAAGACCATGTTAGAGACATAAAATTACTATACTTTATCACTACATAGTTTCAGCTGTGAAGTGATTATAAACATAATTAAATTGTATTATGAAACAAATTTAAAATCTTTTAAGTATATATTTAGCAAGTTTTGTTGAGCTTATGGTGGGACTACAACTTTCAAGTGATCATAGTCCTTCAAAAATTTATAGACAATTTATTTAATTCCTCAAGAACTTAGGATATCAGTTATTTAATAAATTATGATACTTAATTCTTCAGGAACTTAAAATGTCAATTCTTTTGGAATTTATGTTTTATTTATTTATTTATTTTGATTAGTTTTTTATGAACTGTAAAAAATATTAATTATTTAGAAACTATATTAATTTATTTAATTATACAATAATTTAGAATAGAAGTTCTTCAGAAACTATAATCAATTAATTAATTAATTCTTCAAGAAAAATAGATAATACTAATTCTTCAAGAACATGAATTAAAAATATAAATTTTTAGGAATGGTAATTAATTTATTAAAATTAAATAATATCAAATAAAATCTCCATAAAAAAATGATAAAAAAATTATTATCACGTAATAACTATAGCTCATTACGAGTGATGCATATGGTAGAATGAATTTGATAAATCCTAAAAAAAAAAAATCAATTTGGAAAATATGAAAAATAAATTAATAATAAGATACTCCCTAAATTTCTATGAAAAAGATGCATATGGCCTTCATAAAATAAACTTATGAATAATAATGACACATATAAAACTTATAATTAATGGCCTAGTGTGATTTAAGAAACTCACGTATCATGTCATCTAAATGAGTGGTGCATCAATGCTCTAAACATAATAAATTATATTTATCATAGCCACTATTAACAATCCTTCAAAGGGTTGTTACAAAAAATTAGTAAAACAAATTCGTACTAATAATGTATTATAAAATAAATAATAATTATAGAGAATAGAGAAAAGAGATAATAAATTTTTGTGTATTTTTTCATTGATTATAACACATATTTATAAATATAAAAGATTATAGATATAGGAATAAAAATAAAATTCTATTTACATAAAAATATCTAGATAAAAATAGAAATAAAATTATATTTACATAAAAATATCTATCTATAAAAATAAAATAGACATTCAATTTTATCATATCAATTAAATATAATCAAGATAGGAAAGACAAAGTTGAGAAATAAGCTTCATAGTAATCCTTTGGGTTAAAATTTAAAAATAATAAAAAAATTATAATTAAGTCATCCAATTTGTTTATAGGTAAATTTAAATTTAGAAAATATTAAAATTTTAAAATATAATCTTAGAAATTTAATTTTGTTAATTAATATTTGCAATCCAATCTATAAAGCTTTTTGGTCATTTATAATCTTATAATTAATGAAATAATCTGAGCATTAAATGTAGAAATGAAAAAAAAAAAAAAAGTTAGTTGTCTCCTCATACTAATAATCAACCTTTGGGAGTACTTTATTGATTTGAAATTATCTTTTTTAATATAAAATCAATTTTTAAATAATTCAAAACATATCTATATCAAGTGATGTTAAAAACATTCAAGATTATTTTATTAATCTTTGGATAATCATTTTGTTTGGTTTGTAATCATTAAACAAAAAAATATTTGCAAGATAAGTAATCCATATTAGATTCAGTGACGTTTTGAATTGCCTTTTGAAATTGATAATTCAGTAATTAAATATTTAATCATTAAAAAAATTTGATAAGAAAAATAGTAGAATAATATTTTTAAATTTGTCATTGATAACTTTCAAATATCATACATTGTGCTATTTAAAAAAAATTAAAATTTATAGCTTTTGAAAAAAATAATATAATAAAAATAAAATTTTAATAATTTAAATATGAACCAAAAACCGATACTCTAATACTAAAACAATAGTTTTACAAGAAAAACCATAAAAAATATATTGTCCTAAAAACTCTTTTCTTGCATAAGCTTTTAAGATATTATTAATATTAATATTAATATTATTTAGAAAGTTGAAATAAATATTAATGTTATAAAGTTATCACTAATTTAGTAAAAAATATCAAAGGAGAAGAGTTACCTCCTATTGTGTAGTTTATAATATTATTTCGATCTATTGAATCTCTATAGTATAAAAAAAAATTGTAATATGTATAATTTATTATCTTTAATTAATTTATGTTATTATTTTATAAAAAATTAACTAAGTATAATTTATCTTTTTATTTTTATAAAAAACTATAAATGTTCAATTTAATAATTTTTTATTCAAATGCAATATTAATGATTGAATTATCAAATAATTTAAAATTAATTTTAATTATCGACTGTTAATTATTTATTTTTTATTGCTATCAACTCACAATTGACCGTTGGTAGTTAATAGTTAATCATTCATAGCTCACCACCACTCTAAATTAAACATCCTCTATGTAACAAAATAGAATTTAAATAAGTGATTTTAAATGAAGAATTCTCAGTGAATTAACAAAGAGCACTTGCTTCTAATTTTCATTCTCATAAAAAAAAACCATTAATAGTCTCATACCAACCACTACAGTTTTAACATAATTTTATTCATGTTTGATATAAATCCACATGAATTTGAATTGAATCATTTAAAGTTGAGATAATGTTCTTTTGAGTCATTCTAAGTATCACCTCCTTTGCAGTCGTGAATAAATTTTAAAGTCATATTTTTAAGCGGACAAAAATTAAAATTATATTCCAAATATTAATAAAATGATCGTTATTAGGTATTATTATTTTTTTCTTAAAATGAAAATTAACAGGTGACAAAAATATTTATATGAAAATTCTTTTAATAATTCAATGAAAATGAAAATAAAAAAATAAGTACAACATTCAACATGTTTGGAGAGACTCTCCTACTCATTCCTATTTTTAGTATGTGTAAATTAAATTAGTTTCAGAGATATACTAGATTAACTAAATAAATTTGAGTGATGAACTAACTCATTTATGTATTAAGTTAATCTTCTAAAAATACTTTAGGTCAATTTATAGATTTCAATCTATATATTTGTGATATGATTTTTTTTTTTGAAAAATAATTTAAAATTTTTATTTTCAATATTTTTTTATTAATTTAATTTGAATTATATTGAAGTAAATCAAGTTAAATTACAACATATCATATTTGTAAAATAAATCAAATTAAATTAGAATTTGTCATATTTATGAAATAATTTTGAATTTTATATAAATTCAAATGAATTATAAATTATATTAAAACAAATAAACATTAATGAGTGAAATCAAAATTTACCACTTTTACTAAAGGCACGTTTGGGATTTAGTTTTTTAAAAATATTTTTTAATACTTTTTGCAATATTATTTTTAAACAAAAATAAATAAATTGATTTTTTTTCAGAAATATATTTAAAAAAATTTAAAAAAAATAATAAAATCAATCAATTAAATTAAAAAAATTCTAAAAATATTTTTTTAATTCTTAATAGTAATCCTAAATGCATCCAAATAATATTGACTAGATCAAAGCCTTGAGATCTATGTATGAAATAATTTTCAAAAGTTTAAATTGCAATATTTGAATGATAAGAACAGTAAAAGTTATTCCAAGAGATCCCTATAAGGCAAAGAAAGAGTGACTATAATGATGCCCTTGTTTGTTGATGTTTACTTTATTTTTATTAATGATTATTGTTTTATCCAATAATGTTGTAATATATTATCTGTGTGATATTGTGGGCCAGCCACATGAATTTATCATTGTCCACTAGGATTTGACAACAAGTTTGAAGATCCACACTTTTCCCTTAATTAACAAATCTACCCCTTTTATTTTAATAATCATTCTTCACCATAAACAAATTTTGAAAAATACCTTGCCCAAGTCACATGTATACATCCAACTAATATAATAAAAATATATATGATAAATATGAATATAAATATTTTTTTCAATGAAAAAAAATGTAAATATAATTTCAAATAAATAATCTGTTTAAATTATCTGTAATTATTGATTAAATGTATGAAAATTGAATATACACTCATTGCAAATAAGTATTTCATTTTTATTATTTCTCAAATGTTATTGTTTTTTTTTTTTTTTTGTACATTAAGATTTAGTTTAATGGTAAGTGCATATATGGTATAGGCAATAGACTTATATTTGATTCCTCCCTCTTATACTAAAAAATATTTTATTGATTTTTTTTAACATTAATTTTATCGGTGAAATTTAAATCTTGATACTTACTCTTAAAGTATATTTCCTCCGTTCTAAAAAAATTGTCCATTATTCTTTTTTAAAATATCTCAAAATACTAGCTAACTCTAAAAATAGATATAAATATTTGTCCCTTTTATTCTTATTAATTAAAAAGTGTGTATTATCAAAATTAATAATAAATATAATAATAAATGAATATATATAAGAGTATAAGTGAAAAAATATAATAAAATTTATGAGTTTGCAAACAATTAATGATATTTTTTTAAATTTTATAAGAAAAGAAAGTGAATAATCTTTTTAAGACTGAGAGAGTAGTTAATTATTATAATTTGAAGTACAGCTAATTAATATAGCACTTGTTATATGAAGAAAATAAGTTAATGTTTAACTCTTGAGAAATGGTTAATTGAAGTGGTAAATTTGGATGGCATTGAAGGACAAAATGGGTAACTTATGAAAATGAGGTGCTTTACATGGAGGCTGGCGTGGGGAAAAGACGGCGTGCAAAGGTGGTGGGTGGTGGTGGTGGTGATGGTGCTGGCTTCAGTCAACAAGAGCACTTGAAGAGGATCAAATGCCTGAAGAGTCCTTCATGATCCTCTCTTTCCTCCCCTAGTGGCCACTACTCCCACACTACACTCACCATATTACCCTCAAAATCCATATTACAATCATAACCTCCTCTCTCACCCACTCTTTTTAATTTTTTTAATAATTTTTCTACACGTATACATTTAAATATATTCGAATCTCTTTAATATTAAAAAAATGATAATTTTAATTTAATTTTTTATATTATAATCAAAACTCTTTTAATATATTGCTTAAAGAAATAAAAATTAAAAATTTAAAGTCTTGATAATTATTACTAAACTATTGACTTATTCATTCTTCTTATCCCAAAAAGGATATATATATATATATATATATATATATATATATATATATATATATATATATATATATATATATATATATATATATATATATATATATATTGTTATATACAATTTTTATTTGTTAATTGATATTTGATATATTTTTCTTTTTCCCTATTAGATGTTTTAGAGGCATGCAAGGTTACAAATTTGAATTTAACCAAAGACAAAACTATGAAACTTCTTAGATTTGTTTTGTTTACCCAAAATAAAATTTGAATTTTTGTCCTTGTCTCCTACGTGAAAAAAGTTCCCAATCAATTTAAAAGTAAATAAATAAAAAAGTGATAAAGGCATTTCTCTTTTTAAAGAACAATAAGGAAGGGGAACCTATCTAGCATAAATTCTTGCTATATATATATACATAAATTAATAATATAAACTTTTAAAAAAGCACAATACTTTCCCACATCCCCTAGAGTTATTGGACCCTAATTTGTATAACTAAATTTTTATGTTGCTATTATCATATATTCTCTTGAAGAAGTATTGAAATTTTTTTTTTTTCAATTTAAAGGGAAAGAAAATAATTATTGCATAATATTATACATTCATATGAATTTTAATTTTGATTTTGAATTTTAGAAAATAAAAAGATAAAAATTTAAATTTTTAAGAACTTGCACTTTAAGATATTGATTATTAATACTTAAAATTAAGTATAATTATTTTAATGGTGAATAACAATAATTTAAAAGTATTTTTTTGAAACCATGATTTAAAAGTATTTTAAAAGATTGAGAGTTTGAATACAATTTAGTGTAATATATGATTAATGAAATGATAAATATTCAGGCTATATGCATTATTATAGTAAACATTATGTGTTAGAAATGTATTTATCTATATTATATTATATTATATTACGGTCTATCAAATATATTTTAGATGTATACATAGTCAAAATTATTTTAGTAAAAATTTCTTATGTATTGCTTTTTTCATTTTAATCATATATAAACATTGACATATCCATTGACAGAGGGTCCAAAATCTAACATTTTTTAGTATAAAATTTTTAAAATTTGGCTATATATGTATTTGATATTCTTATTTTATGTGAAAATTTTTCATAGTTACGTAGAAGTTGGTTTATTTATATATATCACCTTAATATAAATTATGGTATAAAAAATTTAGCCCACTTAAAAAAAAAAAATCTAGCTTCGTCACTAGATATAACTACATACCAAATTTAGTCATAGAAAAAATTCAAGTTTGTATAAGGTTAATCTAAAAAATTTTAAAATTTTTAGTACAATTATTAAATATTTATTTATATATAAATATAACAACAAATAAAATTTGAGAAAATTTATGACAATTTATATATATTTTAAAGAAAAAAATTATGAAATATACATATAATATATAAAAATTCAAACATTTGGAGCGCCAAATATATATATGTATTTTAAAAAATATATAGTCTAAAATAAAAAATTTAAAATTTTGGAAGGACTAGTATAATATATTTTTAAAAATATATGAATATACATGCACCCCAAACTTCCATCACATTCCGGCCTTGAATGTAAATGATATCATAAATAGTTGGACAAGCCTAAACCTTGAGCACGTGCTTGTCAAAGAGTAAGTTGGGGATTCACATGTAATTGATTGGTTAATTCTCTATGTGTATGCTATAATACTATGACGAAGGGATTAGGGAGTGAGTATATATTATGTTAATTGAAACCAAATTGAATTGAATTTTTAATTAATTAAATTCTTTTTACTATTTCTAAAATAATAACTTAATAGAATATTTATTCATTACATGTTATTAATTGAAGGACTAGACGAGGCTAGAGAAGCAGTAGAGCTTGTTGGTAACGCTAAGAGGACCTAATGGCCAAAAGTTGAAGCCCACTATTATGGCCATAGGAAGAGATGAACCCTCTAAAGGAGGAGGAATGGAGATAGATCTGCTTTGTTAAAGGATAGTCACATGTATGGGCATGACAGGAACACCCATGCAAAAAAGTAAGCGGCGCGTTGACAAAGATAGGCATTCTCATCGAGGTAGAGGGATTGAGAGTAGGACTATCAATTGAAGAGATGCTAGGAGGCACAATCAAAGTAGAGACCAACAAGGTGAGGAACCTGGTAGGATCCAAGGGAAAGAAGGAAGAGAAACGAAGTATATCACCCCAAGGTTCGCCTTGTTGAGCAAGAGGCCACTAGGAGGTAGAACCCACTGGAGATAAGGGAAACTATCAGGAAGTTCATAGAAGAAATGAGTGGAGATAGAAACAAAAGGATAACTAATAAAAAACTTATGATAGCCTTCAAATATCTATTCATCAAAAAAATTAACAAGTATCAGATGTTAGAGAATGGTGGGATTGATCCAATAGTCCATATGCTAGACTATAAACATATAGTGAAGTTGCAAACCACCAGTGATGAGGAATTGTTTAGAGCCTTTAAAAGGTCCTTGGAAGGAGCTGCTACAAGGTGATTTGACGAACCTAGAAGAAGGAAGCATTAGATCATTCACTATTGGCATTGCTCTAGAATATGTCATAGTGATGGCAACATTCATAGTAATTTGCATTCCAATGACTTAAATGCCCTATTGGGAAGGCCTATGCTTTATGAACTAGATGCCTTAATGAATGGCAAGCATTTAAAGATGACAATTCCCAGACCAAGGTGGAGAGATAAGGATATATAGTAGGCAAGGAAGAAAAGAAGAAGAGGTAGAGTAGGAAAAGAAAAAGAAAAAGATGAGTTCAACTTTAATATAGTTAGAACAAGTGGCAACAGTCGAAGGGGCAATGAAGGCAAATTGAGGGCCAAAGCAAAGAACATAACCGGTGAATGAGTTGGAAAAATTTATTATGAATAAAGGAGAGGCATAGAGGTTCTTTTTAATCAATTCATCCCAACGAGGTGAGCAAAAGGAGGAAGCTCGATAATTTTTAAAAGCTAATTTGTCGAGCTTTGCTTGGACCTCGGCGGAGATTAAAGGGGTCAATCCTAATATCGTCACTTGTCAGCTTAATGTCAATCCTTCATTCAAATGCATTAAGTAGAAGAAAGGGTGCTTTAGGACAAAAAGACAAGTAGTGATCGACGAGGTAGATAAATTAATGGGAGTAGGTCTCATCAGAGAAGTCTAATACCTTGAATGGCTCGCCAATGTGGTATTGGTAAAAAAAGACTAATGGTACCTATGGAATGTATGTCGACTTGACATATCTTAATAAGTCCAGCCCTAAGGATTCCTTCCCTTTATCGATGATTGACAAATTAGTGGACTCAACAGCTGTATACGAATATCTCCATTCTTTTCATGTGAAGTAGGGATATCACTAAATCAAAATGCATCCAGATGATGAGGAGAGAACCTCGTTCATCATCGAAAAAGGGATTTATTGTTATATCTCTATGCCTTTGGTTTTAAGAATGCAGGGGCAACCTATCAACATATGGTGAACAAAATATTCAAAGACTAGCTCGAAAAGAATTTAGAAGTTTATGTGTATGACATGAATGTCAAGAGCAGAAGCTTTAAAGATCACACCAAAGACTTGGTATAGGTATTAGGGGACCAATACAATATGAAGCTCAACTTAGAGAAATGTGCCTTCTTTATATAAGAGGACAAAATTCTTTGGATGCATGGTTAGCGAGCGATGTATTGAGCCTAACCTAAATAACATGAAGGCTATACTAGACATAATACCTCCGTATAATACAAAAGAAGTTCAGAGGCTGACTGGGAGGATAGTTGCGCTCAGTAGATTCATGTCCAAATATACTAAAAAATATTTGTCATTTTTCAAGAACTTAAAGAAGGCTAAGACCTTTGAGTGGACAACATAATGCCAAGAAGCCTTTGATATGTTGAAGAATTTTTAGAGCTTGGAGCAAATCTTGAGCAGGCCATTGCTAGGAGAAGAAGTTTTTATTTATTTATCTACTTTAAATCAAGCCATCAGCTCGATATTGATAAGAGAGGAAGGTATCGTTTAGAAGCCTATATATTACTTTAGTAAGGTCCTTCAAGGGGGCTGAGCTAAAACATGTCCCCTTAGAAAAGCTCACTTATGCCTTGCTTCTATCTGCTTAAAAGTATAAGATTTACTTACAAGCTCATTAAGTAGTAGTGGTAATGGATCAACTTCTCTATAAAATTTTGCACAAGCCTGAAGAATACTATATATTACTTTAGTAAGGTCCTTCAAGGGGGCTGAGCTAAAACATGTCCCCTTAGAAAAGCTCACTTATGCCTTGCTTCTATCTGCTTAAAAGTATAAGATTTACTTACAAGCTCATTAAGGAGTAGTGGTAATGGATCAACTTCTCTATAAAATTTTGCACAGGCCTAAAGAATACTATGTTGGTCAATCAAGCTAGGTTAGCATGGACTGCCATACAAACTAAAGTTTGCAATCAAGGCATAAGCCTTAGTAGATTTCATAGCTAAATGTTCATGTGACCTTGAGTCTGAGCCCCAAAAGCTGAATGCTGAAGGAGAAACAAAGCTAGTGCCCTCTACCCCAAATAGTAATTTAACTTGGGAGTTATATATAGATGGGACAAGTGGTGTAAAAGGAAGTGGAGCTGGCATAGAGTTGAAGAAAGCAGATGAATTTTTGTTAGAATATGCACTGAGGCTGGAATTCCCTACTACCAACAATATGGTTGAGTATGAAGCCATGTTGCAAGGATTTCTTCTCATTGATTGTCTTTGATTGGAAATGGTCAAGGTCCATAGTGATTCTCAACTGGTGATAGGACAAGTGAAGGGGGAATTTAAGGCAAAGGGAGATAGTATAGCCACATAGTTAGGTAAAGTGAAGTATATCATCTAAAGAATGGAAGGTAGAGGTGTCATATTCACTTTTGAAAAATCCCTTGAGTAGACAACTGCCAAATAGATAGCCTCAGTAAGCTTATAATAGTTCATCCTACCGTGGTACCTTGGAAGATTTTCATAGGCTTGCTTAATTTTTCAAGTATATAAAATGAATTGCTGTCTGATGAGGAAGAAGCAAAGAAGGTAAAACAATGAAGTGCTCATTTCTCACTATATAATGGGATCATATTCAAGTTAGCATACTTTTTACCTTAGCTGAAATTTTTGAGGCTAAGTAAGGCAGTATATGTGTTAAAAGAGATCTATGAAGAATCTTGAGGAATGCATGTTAAAGGAAAAGTCTTAGTTGTTGAAGCAATTAAGCAGGGATATTATTAGCCTAGGATGAGAGAGGATGTTATAAAGATGGTTAAAAGATGTCTAGTATGTCAAAAATTTAGGAATGGCAAGCATATTCCTACAATTAAGCAAATGTCGATCCACAATCTATGGCCTTTTGCAAAATGAGGAATGGATATTGTAGGGTCTTTTCCCATGGCCTTAAGACATAGAAATTTCCTTTTAGTTACAGTCAAATACTTCACCAAATAGATTGAAGCTGAAGCTCTCACCACCATCACAGTTGAGAAAGTTATTAGCTTTTTATAGAAGATTTTATGTAGGTTTAAGAATCCTTATCAACTTGTTAGCGATAATGTGAAGCAGTTCGATAATATAAAGATAAGATCTTTTTGTGCATGCGTCAATAAATGTCAGCACTTCTCATTTGTGGCTCATCCATAAACTAATGGCCAATCTGAGGTGACAATTAGAACTATTCTGCAAGGCCTAAATAGAAGATAAGATGGATATGGGTGAAGCTGGGTAAATGAGCTATATAATGTTCTTTAGTTTTATAGAACTACCCTAGAGAACCAACTGGCAAAACCGCATTTAGCTTGACCTATAGGACAAAACCAATCATTCTTATGAACATAGACATGCTTAGTAGGAGGGTCAAATTCTTTGGGGATGACAAGAATGGCCAAGCTAGAAGGGTGGATTTAGATCTCCTTGAAGAACTTAGAGACTAAGTTAAACATGGTTGTTTATAAATATAAAGTAAATATAAAGTAGCTAACTATTTTAATGAGAAAGTCAAGAGCAGAGTTTTTGTTGAAGATGACCTAGTGACAGATACCTGGAAGCCATTAGAAAGTGAGAATGAATAGAAAAGCTTGCCCTAATATGGAAGGGTCTATTCAGAGTCCAAAAATTCATTGGTCTAGCAACTTATAAACTTATAATAATGAAAGGAGCTAAAGTTCCTCATACTTGGAACACATAGCGCCTCAAAAATGTATTGCCAATGAAGTTATTAATGAAATCTCAATTCCTTGTCCATGAAATCTCTGTTTATAAAAGTCATACACATATATACCTCATGCTTACAATGCAAAAGTCCTATATAGATAGGTAAATAAGACCTATCTCAATAGGCAAAAGACCTTGCTAAAGGCAAGGCATTAAGCCTTGGTTTGGTAGGCATTAAGACTTATTTTATAAGCAAAAAACCTTGGTGAAGGAGAGGAACTAAGTCTTGGTTAAGCAGGCATAAATGATTAGCAAGGCAATAAGGATGCCAACTAGCATAAGACCTAATGGACTTCAAGTAAAAAGGATTTTATCCAAAATAAGAATAGTTAAACATTTTTTGCCTCAGGGAAAAGTTCCCTCTTTGAAGGGGGAAGATAATGTCCCTTTTAAGGTGGCTAAGGAAGTGTATAAAAAGCAAAGCCCTTAAGATAGCTAAGGAAATGTATAAAAAGCAAAGCCCTTAAGGCAGCTAAAGAAGTGTATAAAAAGTAAAGCAAGTAAACTTGCAGTCATTTCAAGCAAAATTCAAATGCAAATAGAGCTTATCTCAAAACATTCAATAGCAAAATATAAAAGAGCATCATACAAGACAAACATTTTCATTTATTGAAAAACTTTAAATGATTACAAGCATAATTCCAAAATAGCATATGAAGGATTATAAAAAAAAATCAAAATTAAGTTTGAGGGGGCTCGTGAGAAGTAGGATGAGCTTGAGAAACAAATGACGAGACTAGATCTGAAGTTAAAACAGGAATTAAAGCTGAGGTAGAAGTTAGAGGCATCTGAGGATCTATTGATGATGATAAGCTCGAAGCTCCCTTTTTAGCTTGAAGTACAAAAGGCTAATGTAATAGGAGTTTAACTTCCCTCCTTAGCTTTGTTAACAAAGAACTCGGAATCATTAGGGGGAGGAGCAAGCCCTTTAGCTTTCTTTTCTTAATAGTAGCAAGGACTTATAGGCATTACCTCAGCATCTAAGGCCATATTGTAATAATGGCAAGCCTTCTCAAAACTTTTAATGAGCACCCTCTTCTTATAGTTATCAAACTTAAGAAAATTGGTGATAGCCATCTTGCGCTCAGTCTCTATTTATTTTTGACGATACTCAGCAATTCAAGCTTATGTAAAGGCAGTGTTTAACTCGTTGTCTTTATCAAAAAGTTAGGTTTGTTTTCAACCAATCTCCTTATAAAGAAGCTCAATATCATTATAATCATCCTAGTAGATATCCACTTTCTTCTGTAGCTCCTCAGCTTTGTCCCCAGTGTTATTTCCGAAAGCTTTCTTTTCTTCCTACTCTTTTGTTTTGGCTTTCATCTCTTAACAAAGAGAAGCTATAGTCGCTTTAGCTTCCTTAAGCTCTTTCTCTCTACAACTCAATGGATTTGGAGAGCTCTCCTTACTAAGTCAGGATATCAATCCTCAGCTCGTCATTCTCAACTTGTAAAGCCTCTAAATCCTCTTAGCGAGCCGAGCTTTGTTCTAACCTCTCAAACTCCTCATAAACTGCTCCCGATTTGGCACTTAAAGACATGATGATCTCTATACTCTCTAAAGTTGTATCACGATATTCCATATAGAGATCATCAAATGACAGAAGCCTTTTCTTAAAGGTCTTTAATGTCCTAATGGTCTGCCAAAAAACATAAGACAATCAAAATACAACATCAGTAAAAAGATGCCACAAAAGTTAGATAAAAAATCAAAAAAAACTTACATCATAAAATTTTCATTTATGTTTTTCCACCAGATCCTAAGTGGAAGTTTGATGTTGATTTAAGGTCTTAATAAGAAGATGGAGAGCTATGGCTAGATCATTTGCATATTTAAGAGAGTCATCAACTTTCCTAAACTCTTGACAATTCTTTAAGGCCTTAAACATTGCTATCAACTTTGTATTGAAAAGCTCATGGGACACAGTAGGAGGTTGAGGAGTATCGACTGGAAGAGTATAGCTAGTGTTCTTAGGTAATTGGGATCAATGAAATCTAGACCTTTCAAAAAAGCTTAAGCAGTAGCTCAGCCCTAGGACCTACTTTGTTAGTCCTCCCCAAATATATATATAAAAAAAAAAAAAAAAGAGAAGGGTAAACAGGATTTCTCACTCTTGCTCGTGCCTTGGTAGCTCCAGGACTTGTCCTAACAGTTAAAATGCTCGTCTTAGTGACTAAAGTCTCAACTTGTTGCCTCTTGGTTGGGGGAATCACAGGAGTGGCCTTAGTCTCAACCTAGCTGCTAGGCTTAACTAAAGATTAGGACAATCCATAATAACCACTATTTGGGATGAAGTACCCCCAATACAAATTGAAGTAGGAGGAGAATTCTCAACATTATCACCGAAGGATGGAGTAAAAAGAGAACCATTAAAAGAAGAGGTGAAGACATTGAAGTCAATCTCTTCAATTCCTTTAATAATGATGTAGATGTTGGAGGAAGGACAAAGGTTGATGAAGTAGTATATAGTGGGCCAGCGTGAGCTAGAATAGTTGAAGTAGTTATAGTAGATGTGGGATTTGATGAAACAATGATAACATATGCAGAGGCTGCTATGGAGGTTGGAGTGGAGGCTAATAATGCAGATGAAAAAATCTCTATTGAAATAGCTAAAGAAAAAATAACTTCAACAATAGGAGGAATGAACAAAGGAACAGTTGGGACACTTGTGTGAGGAGTACTTCTAGTGGCAACAATCCCTAAAGCAATATAATGTATTTTGATTAAGTTCAAAGTCATAACAAGAGGAGCAAAATCCTATCATAAAAATGTTGAAAAACAAATGTAAAACAAACAAACTTGGAGCAACCAAAGAAGTAGCCTCGGTTGAAGCAAGAACAATCGAGGTGGAGTCTTGATTGAAGCAGGAGCCTCAGTAGTGGTGTGAACCTTAACAAAAATGGAGTCCAAAGTCTCAACTTCTGTATGTTCACCTTAAGACTTTGAGATCTCCTTTTCCACCTCAATTATACCTAACTCGCCTTCATGCTGCTTGGTTTGAGGATGTTCCAAGATATTCTTTGAAGAAATTGCTATGATAAAGTTAGGAGAATTAGAATGAACTTTACAATGATGAACAAGATAAGAAGAAATCTCACCATCATCAAAGTCATTATCAAATAAGAAAGAAGAATAGCATTCTTTAGGTAAAGGAATAGGTAAGGAAAAATCATCCTTACCAAGCTCTCTTAGAGTCTTATTCCCTTTTCCTAAGGTCATTAGATGAGATGAATCGCCTTTAGTCTTTTTGGTTAAAGTGGGATCGATGATCTTAATGCTCATTGCAAGCTTACCTTGACTTATAAGCTAGAGATGGCAAAAGTTGATCCACTTCGATATATATGTGTATATGTCAAAATATATAAATTATAAAGTTTTAACATTAATAAAAATATAAAAATATAAAATGGGGATCTTTATCCCCGCTTCGTACTTGATTTACCTCACTTGCTATTGCCCCGACCATTCATAGGGTGGTGATGAAAACCTCAAAACTCACTCCGCTTTGCCCTATTGTTATTCTTACTATAAGCTTCTTAGTCTTTTTAGAAGGAGCCTCATTGGCAATAGGTTCCCATTATGAATGGTCGAGGTAATAGAGTTAAGCGCATTGTTGTAGGCGTCATTGTTAGAGCCGTGAGGCCTCAATAAACTTGTTATGCTATCAAGAGTAGGCAACTGAACACCCAAGTTAACGATTTGAGCTTGAATGTCTCTGAGTTTGTCATCCAATTTTGTCCAATAATCTTGGGAAGGGACCACCTTTGCAATAAAAAATAAAAGGCTAATTTAGTTACTACTCAGGTGAAATTTAAAGAGATGAGCTATGATAAAGAAACACATCCTTTATTTGAAAAAACCAAAGTGGTAATATAACTTGAGCATCTTTAATAGTGTAGCAGGTGAGAAGGTTCTTGATGTCATAAATTACATTGACATGTGTGATGGTTTTTATAGTGACCTTATCCGCCTTGCTTAGGTCCTCAAGCCAATCAGGAAGGCCAAAAGCAGGTAGCATCAGTGAGCTAGGAAAACCAAAGTCTGGATCCCCCTTCTTCACTATCACAGTGAACTTGCTCTTTGAGTTTGCAATCTTATTTTCTTTTCCAGTAAAGAGCTTTCAATTAGGCTTTGGGGAGATACTCTAAGAACCAGGCTCGAATGATTTGATGATCTTAAAGAAGACCTATAAGATCCTCACAGTAGGAACCACTTTTAGAGCCGTGCAGATCACCTCAAAACTAAAAATATCCTTGACTGAGTTAGGATGTAGGGACATGGGTTTTACTTGGAAATGATAAAAAATCTCAATGAAAAATGGAGATGGAGGCCATCTTAGACCCATTTCCATTTGATGATAGAAGAAGACATAATTCCTATCATCTTTTGGAATTCCCATAATAAGAGCTTCATCACCAAAGGCTTTGATCCTTTCACCTGCTCCAAGAATGCATAATTCAATCTGGTTTGCCTGCTAGATTTTTATTGAGTTCCTTGAAATCCTTCATGCGGGTAGTAGAAGCAACAACCCTCCAATGTGGAATCATCGATTCCTTAACCTCAACAGGAGTCATTTTTAGAGCCATTGAAGATTGAGTGATGGAAAATTGAAAAGAGAAAGAAAAAAATTATAGAGAAAAAGAAACACAATAAGAATAGTTAGCGAGAGAAAATGATAGTAGAAGTCTTAAACAAAGAAGAAGAATAGGATTTGTACTTAAAAGCCTTTGGGAATCCATTCCCTCATCATTATTCTTGAAATTTAAAATTGTAAAAATGGTGAACGCAGACATATTGCAAAAGGTTTTAGGATCCTTTGGCTGTTATTGGTCTATGTGTACAAAAGAACACCCAAAAGTCATCCTATAGTTAATGCTTGAGTCTCAACTGTTAGAAGATGAATAGATTTGAACCTTCTTGAAGAAGCAATATAAAAACAATAATGTAGTGAAAGATAGCAAGGTTCGGGGTGACACTTCGACTCGACGATAATGAAGACCCTATAATGAGACATTCAAATTGCTAGAACATGATATTGTTTCACCAATGCTTGCTAGTAGCTTGCTTTGTTGAAACAGAGATGCATTTGATAAGGAATAGAATAACCGATATTTGCATTGGAACCAAAGTGGATGAAAGCCCAAACTAGAGGAAGGCTTTCCCGGCCCTAATGACCAAAGTAGACCAAGCCCAAGATGAAGACTCGTTAAAAGGCCCTCGCCAATAAGCTATAAGTCCATGTGAGGATATTGTAATAGGGGTCATTTAAGCATTTAATGCAAGCCACCCCATAAAAATGACACTTGTCAGAATAAGGTCTTTTCCATTAACACTTTATACTAGAAGGCATACTAGTGTGTGCAGCCAATACAAATTTGTCTTGACAATAGAGGTTCATCCCATAACTTGGACCAAGTATACATCATCATCTTAGGGATCTGTGCATCCCTTCCTCCATAAGCTTCCCCACGAGGATAATTATTAAAAGCAAGGCACCTATTCCATTTGAGGTAGCTAATTTTGCATATTTCCATCCCCTTCTTGTACTTGATACATTGGTTGCAAGGGAGGTATCCTCCTTAGAACCTTGAAAAACTCTATTAGTATTTGAGTGTTGGAGGACTTTGTGGCTTAGCACTTTCATGTGGCTTTCTCTTTTGTAGGCTATTGGATCATTCAGCTTGCCTCGAGATCAAAATAAGGAATCCAGCCTAACAACTATTCTAAGATCCATGGCTGATTATTAATGAAAATACTATTACAATGATACATCATTAATAAAAATTCATTTCAAATTACACATTACTAATAAAAACATGTTATAGATAAGACATATCAATGATAAATATTAATCAATAGAAACACTAAAATTATCATTTTTGAAGTAACCATATTGATAATAGAAAAACAAGTCAAATAAAAAAATTTAATTTAATTTTATTGAATTAATCAATTTTTATTGATTTAATTATTTAATTATAATTCAATAGTCTAAATTCCTATATACTGACAGAGTAAATGTATTGAGTTACTCATAATTTGTATTAATTCGTAAAATATTCGAATTCAACTTATAAGTTAAGAATGAGTCAAAATTAAGTTTGATTTGTAAAATACTCAAATTCGACTTATAAGTTAAGAATGAGTCAAGCTTAAGTTCAAGTAATGAGTCGAGCCAAATTCAAGTACTATGATATTTTATTTGAGTGGCTTGCAGTTTTTAAGGAGGCACAAAATCTAAACACAATTACATACAACACATTCTAGGTAAAGTCACACTCATAATGTCTTGCAACATAAGCTCTTTAAGCTCAGAGAGGCTCTTTAAGAGAATGATAACTAAGGCCATAATTAAGACCCAAGTTAGCAAGGTAGTCAAATGCACCTATTGCCTTCACAATGGACATACTTGAACACAACCTCTCAACTATGCTTTAGCAACCTTTTAATTTATTTTACCAATGATAAATTTTTAAGAGGAGTTGTTCACAGTTTAATTGATAAGATTGAGATCTTATATAATTTTAAAATATATTTTATAAATAATTTACTAATTCAATATCAAACTTGAGCTTATTTTTTTGATATTAATAAATAAGATGATTTAATCTTTTTTAATGAAAAATAAATCTAATTAAATTGAGTTTACATATTTTTAGAATTTATTTAAACCGAACTCGAGTTTTAAAATGAAAGCTCAATCGAATTGGAGTTAAATTTTAAGACTCGATTCTTCAAATCAAGTCGAGCTCGAGCTCATTATTGTTTCGATTCGATTACAAACCTACTGTATACTTATAATGTTTTTGAAAAATAATTATAATATGATGGGTATGGAAATTGACATTAATATTATAATAAGAAATTATTGGAAAAAAATAGTATTAAGATTATACATATAATAAATAAAATGAAAATAATGATACGCGCGCACGCGCACACAACATTTATACCCTTAACAATTAAAAGAGAGAGAAGAAAACAAAGGCAGTGTTCAGACAGACACAAAAACCCCATTTATTTGATCAAACAGAGAAGAAAGAACCTTTTGCTTTTTAATGCTCTCTCTCTCTCTCTCTCCCCTCAGATTTTCAAACAACTTAAAAGACTTTGATTCTCTCTTTTCTGAAAATCGTGCTCACTTTTCTCGTTCTCTCTCTTTCTCTTTGAAGGGTAAAGAAGAGATATGAAGAAGAAGGAGCAGCAGCAAAACCATGATGATGATTATTATTGTTATTATGATATGGTGGAGATAAGGAAATGGCCGTACTAATAATGGCTCACCAAACTAAAACCAACACCAATAACAATGCCAATACTATACACCAACAACACCAACTCAAAGCAATGTTCCATGACTTTCTGGGTATGAAGCCAGCCTCTGCTGCTGCTACTACTGATTCGCCTGTTGTTTTGCCTCCTAAGAACCACACTGATGCCTCTCCCTCTGCTTCCCTTTCTGCTGGGGCTTCTTCTGGTGGTGGCGTTCGTGCTCCTCTCTCTACTACCTCTGATCTCGCCTCCGGTCTCTGCTTAAACCGCTTTTTTCTCTTTAATTTTATGTGTACTGGGTTTAGGTTAATGGTTTAATTTACTCGCCTTTTTTGGTTTTATCACCATATCTAGCTCATTATAGTTCGAGGATAAATGTGCTTACTTTTTTGGCCCCCTCTTTCGTATTTTTATTGGGTAATTTTGATTTTTGTTTCTAGATGGGTGAACTGTGTTTGTGTGTTTAAATGTAGTAGGTGTGATTTTCACCTGGTGATGTAAAAAGACTCTCTTTCAACTTTCATGTAGTGGGGCGGGTTTCTTTTGTTATGGGTTAGTTTTAGTTAGGTCAGTAATGGGGTTGGTAGCTTTTGTAGGTTTTTTTTTTTTAAATTATTATTTTCTCTTTCTTTTGTTTATTAACTTATTCTTTCTAATGGCTAGTTTAATCTGTAATGACTAGCAACTTCCTATGTTTTGTTTTGTTTCTATATTTAACTTGCTTCAGCTTATGGGTTTTACCAATGTGATGTTATGTAGTTTTCTTTAATTAGTCTTGTTTCCTATAGAAGAAATTATATATGTGCTTTTTACCCTTTTGCTTTTGAAAATTCCTTATTACAAGTCGAGGAACTTGATTAAACACCATATTGCTACTGATCAGGAATAAAAAAAAAAAAAAAAAAATCATTTTTGCTACTCAGCCATTCTGCATTGTGGTTGTATGCGTTATTTGCTCATATGATTATCCTTTGTTTGTGATTCTTTTCTTCTTTCAATCTATGGTCTCAGTTAGTGAACATTACTAATCTTTGAAGCTTACTTGTGATTATATTGTTGAAAATGTGCCATATTTAAGATATATTATGGTTTCTTGTTTGAAGGTTCTACCCATTGACATTAAAGTTTGATTTCTCATTAATTTCAATAGAAAGGCAGGTTGGAAATCATCTTGAGGGGATTCCATTTTATGGTCCAAGGAGTGATATTTCGGGTCCTGAGATAAGCAACAGATTAGCAGGAAGTAAGCGAAGCAATTCAGATTCTGCTTTTGCGGGGTCTACCAGGGATGGGATTCCGCAAATGGGTCATGACTCCCTCGAGAGCCTGCAGTTGATGAAGGTAAGCTTTAACAACTTATAGTGTGGTTCTCCCATTTTCATTTATGCCAAAAACCCCTTACATGGATATTGTTCTTCGTGTTTACTAATTCCTATTGAAATTCAGATGCTCAAGAGTGGAGGTGGAGGAGATCGACCGAGAAGGTCCAATGATGATGAAGTTTTCTATGGTATGCAAGCAATGAGACCAACTTCTGCATCTCTCATACTGCAATCCTCTGCTGGCAGTAGACTTGATGCCAATCTTTCTAAATGGGAGCGATCTATTCCTATGGGAGGAGCCATACAGTATCCCCCTCGTGTGGGCCAGTATGTCCCTTTTATTCATCAAGTTCCTGCAAACAAATTTAGGGATATCAATCCTGGTCCTTCACTTATCTCTCAATCAGCTGCTGATGAAGGATCTAGAACTGGAATTAAAGGTCCTGGAATTTTGAGTTCTATCAATGCTGGCAGTGGCATTTCTGAGAAAAATTCATCCGGGACATTGCCAAGTGGCAGTAAACCTAAGTCTGGGAATCATATTTCAGAGCCAGAATCTTCAAACCCTGCAAGGTAAACTTAATATTACGATCCATTGTCTTACCATATTCTTATTCTTTAAGTTTTTGCTTCCTGAAAGGAAACTTGATGCCATGTATATGTTCTGTTGTTGTGGCAGTCGACAGGGCTTAACATCTGCTAGTCGTCAGATGACTATATTTTATGGTGGCCAAGCTCATGTTTTTGATGATGTCCACCCAAACAAGGTTTCCTTCTCTCTCTCCTCCTCCTTAACAGTAAAGGCAACTTTGTTGAATCTGATTGGTTTCTACTGTCTCTTGTATCAAAATGCATGCATTGGATGCTTAAAGAATACTTATGTTGGTCTTCAAACGCTTATGTGACAAAACCATCTTGATAAAAATCCATATGGTTTACATGATCTTGGTTGCCTGTGTTTAACACGTCTTAATTATAACTGAGAAACCTCCTAACCTTTTGTTGGTGATTTAGAAAATGCATTTCTGTTGTTAAGCTATCATTTCACTGTTGTACTTGGTGTAATTAATGCCAGTCTGCCGATATGAAGCTTGTAGTGCTTCAGAGTTTATAGAGATTGAAAATTTCAATGGAAGCACATAACTGTCACTGTTCTGTTGGTTATTTGGCTGTGCTCTTGGAGGCTTACTTTTGAATGTGGCATGTTTTCATTTGTTTGTGAGAGCAAGTATGCTGCCCGACAAAGGTGTGAATGGTTTGAATTAAGATATGGAATGATTAATCTTTCTTGCTGGTTCTCTAGATGAATTATAAAGGTGAGAATTGCATTATGAAGTCAATGAATACCCAGTTTATAACTTGCTTTAACTTTTACTGGGTCCTGTATTCAGTGTTTTTGTGAAAGAATTGGATTTTCAATTTCTATTTTGAGTGTTGCCAAGTGTCATCATCCAACATTTCAATATCTTTGCAAATCATTGAGCCAGAAAAACTTGGTTTTGCTTTCATGGCACATAATATGGTTGGGACATTGTAATCTTCTGTGATAGTTTTCAATTTTGAGTGCTTTAATTATTCATTGTTGTAAAACTGAAATTTTCCATCTTCTCTTTTCTAACTTCGAATGATTCAATATGCTCTCATAAAATGGGGCATTAATTTTATACCTCTCTTCCCAGTTGCCTAGTGACTAGTGAGCAGAAGTTTCTTCTCCATCCATTTGTTGCTATGCATTTCATGAGAATATGTTCCCTATTTCTTCATGCCAGCCATTTGTTGCTGCAGGCCTTCAGCTGTTTTCAAGTCATTTTCCAAAACCCAATTGAATAAGCAATGATTTTTTTGCTTAACCTTAATAATTTCAAGTCTTATGGATATGGAATGCCTTTAGTGATGCCACTTAAGTATGTAGATATGTGGACTACTGCCATAGGGTTCGTTTAAACTAGAAGTCAGAAATCTTTTCTTGAGGCCCTTAGGATGATCCTTTTGTGTGTGCTCTTGGAGGATTTTTTCTAATGCCTTGACCAGTTGTTATGGTTTAGGTATTTTTCCCTGGCTATAAGCATCCAGTCCTTGGACCTGCTAGAAACTCTTCTTGTTCACTGAAAAATCTAAAGGAGAATAGAAAAGATCCACACCCCTCAGTTTGATTCTAATGAAGTTGAGACAGGTTGAATAGTATTGCAATGCAAGGAAGGGGGCAACGTTCATGAAATTTTAGGAACAGAATCTTTCTCAGAAATGAAAGAAAATGGTTTAGACTAATTTGTGGTTGCTCTTGTAATTTGTTATGGTTTGTTGTTTGCTCCATATAGTGATTATGAATCATACTTTTTGCTATGCATCCATAGTAGATGTAGTAGCCTTTAGTGTTTGGTTGTTTAGATCAATTGTTATGGTATTTGACATATGCTGTATGTGAAGTAAACTAGTTATGAAGAACTTCAGAGTCTACAGCTGCACTGCGCATATGAATATGTTATAGTATTGTTTTATTACAATTTCTATGTTTACTGTGGGGAATATAACGTCAGATGTCCATATAGACCTTTCTAATGGGGGTAAGGTTGTTAATTTAGATGACTTGCATTTAAGTGACTGTTTCAGCTTTGTTTGGTGATTATCATCCATAAAAAATGGTAAAGAAAGAAGAGAAAAGAAAACAGAGCTATGTACACTGATACCTAGATTTTATGGTTGTGTTTGTGTGTGTTTCCATGTGAAGAACTATATATATATATCTATATATATATATATATATATATATATATATATATATATATATATATATATATATATATATCTTCTTCATTTTCCAATGGAAATTTCTTCTCCATATCTTTTATCCTGGAGTTCTGGAGTTTTATGCTACTTGGGGCGTCTGTGTTGGTTTCTTTTCTGGATTACTGATTATCAACAATGCAATTGGGCAGTATTTTCCCCTTAAATAGCATTGCACTTGCTCGTGCATGAATGTCTATGTTTCAGTTTGTGGTCTCTTTTCTGAATCATGAATTTTGTTGGACTTTATTTTATCAACTGTCTTCTGAATTCTTTTCAACTTGCATTTGTTCATGTGCTGTCTAATTTCAAGGGTTATCCTCAGTGAGCTTTATGCATGGGATTGATGCTATGTTTCTCTAATCTCTTTTTCTCTATTTTCTTCATGCTTCCATCTTTGTCACTTATAGTATGGCTACTAGGCAATTGCTATTTTACTATCATTCTTTCTATAGCTGCAGTAATTTTCCAAGTAGATGGAGAGGCTAAGTTATGTAGTGTTGGCAATGTGTACCTCTTGTTTTTACTTATTCGCACATGATTTTGCAATTTTTGCTGCAAATCATTGTCTTTTAGGCATATTTCTTCTAATTTTTTGTGCTGAAGCTGCCATTAGCTATAGAAATGCCAAACTGGCTCTAAATAAGATATGTACCTGTTGCTTTGATGTGTTTTTATGTAACAATGATTACATTACCTGGATATACTTTTTGTAGTTAAAATCCTGCATAAAGTTGAGCTTTAATTTCTGATAAAGCTATCATGCCCATATGAAATGGTGTATCAAAACAAGACGTGCTAAACCTGTTTCTGGTGCTCCATTTCCCAAGATAAATCCACAACAGCACCTTCTCTGTGCACTTCTATTGCTTTGTTCTTTTATATTTTTAATTTCTGTTGAAGATGACTTAAGTTTAGTTTTTTGGAGCATTAGGGGAAGGGGAATTGAACCTGAGTCTATCGCCTAGGTCTTATATGCACTTGTTACTAGGCCGTATTGCGGGGAGATGACTTAAGTTTAGTTTTGTAAAATTCTAAGTGTTGAGTTTTTCCCTATTAGGGGGTTGTTTTCTTTGGCTTTTGAGGCATCTTTTCATCTATTCAAAAAGTATTTTCTGAATGATTCATAGCTGATTTGATTACACCATGTCATTCCTTTGACCACTGTGTGCTGCCTGATCTATTTCAGGCAGATGTTATAATGGCCTTAGCAGGATCAAATGGAGGATCATGGTCAACTACCTACTCACCAAAACCTACCATGAAGCCAGGTGGTGATAGTAACCTGACCAATGGAGAAAATGAAGCATTTGTCGCTGCTAACACTGCATTCCAACGTGAATTCCGTGGGAGGCTATCAGGCACTGGTAGTACCCCTCAAGGAATTGGCTCTGGTGACAGAACCTCTACACCTACAGGTACTGATTCAAATTTGTTACCAACTAAGTTTACTCTTTGCGTTAGGAAATGACATTTACTCTATGCTTGGTGTAAATGATCAAGTCTACAAATTTATTGGTGTAAATGATGAAGTCTATATATTTATGCTCTCATATTTGGTACAAACGAAATATTCATTTCCCTTCGAAGAAATTAATTTTATGGAATTTAATATAACTAAATCAAATTCTACTATTTATAAATGAATTATATATTTCAAACTCATTTACACCAAACATGGGTTAAATTTATTTTTCCATAATTGATTTATATTTGTAGGAGGTCATCATGGCAGCATTATAATTGCTGAAGATACAAGAAAGCAAGTTCAGGCAGGAGAACCAACTACTGAGGAGAAAAGAGAGGTGTGAGGCAAAGGGGAAGGGAAGTTTGGGTTATCTTGTTTATAGTGCAGTTGACTGAGCATATGAGATTCACTAGGTGTAGACATAGCGCTTCTCATATGATTGTAGATTATGCTATCAATTTTTAGAAGTTAAAAACTTTTCTTTCCCCACTTACTTGAAAGTTGAAATGAAGAATCATCTGGCTACTTTAATGGTAGGTTTTTTCTTTTGGTAAATTTTGCTTTGACTCAGACTCGAAGTTGACACGTTGTAGCACTGGAGACGATTTAAATACCACTAAATCAAAAACTCATTGGTAGTAATAGGCTATTTTTTGTGAGCAGCTTAGTTAAATATATGTCTGTATAAAACATTACGCATGTGAAATTTTACATGTAATTTCCACTAGAACTATAGATTGCTAGTGAATTAGAATTAATGGCCTAATCTCTAATGAGAGAACGGTTTTTGAGTCAGAGCAAAATTTAGTAGGTTCAAAGTTGGTAATTTTAATATTGTCGCTAACAAAAAATACAATATTAAGGAATTTTGAACAACTAAAATATCATTAAAAAAAAAAAAAAAATTCAATATACTGTAAAATTTTTAAATACATTACATTCCTCATTGTAAGATTATGAATTCATTTCTTCAGAATAAAATTATGAATTCTTTCTCATCGCATAGCATATTAAAAAGTTATAAAATTATTTAATAAATATAAATATATATAAAAATAACATAACTAAAAAAAATTAAAATTATACTCTATACGAAAATATAATAAAAGTGGCAATATATATATATATAATAAAAACATTTTTGAGTTAAGAGTCAAAAATATTTTTTTATATTAATTATAAATTAAAGAAGCTAAATAAATAATTAAAAAAAATTAAAAAGTAAGATGAATGTAGTTTTAAAATCAGTGTATATGTATTATTGTCATGTTATCATGTGAAGAAAAAAAAAAAAAAAGGAAAATGGAATGAGTGTATTAAGAAAAAAATTTAGAGCGTATTTAGAAAAGAAAGGCAAAAAATGTTTTTGTAGCTAAATAATTGATCAATATCAAAGTTTATGGTCCATACAAACATCCATACAAACAAAAGTTTGTAAATGCATTGCATCAAAGCTAATTAACACATTTTATTAATCTTCACTACCCTTTAAGAACCACCGGATTTGCGAGACATTTGTCGCCAAATGGGCCTGCTAATATTTTGTCCTCCACTTTGTTTTATTGGATAGGGAATATGATCAATCTAATTATAGAAAATATTTGGCTTGTTTGTGTACAAATTTTTGGGGGAAGTATTTCATGCTTATTTTAAAAAGGAAATTACGCGACGTACATTTTTTTTTTTAGTGCTATTTACTTTTTAACCCTCAATTTTGACTTTTTATTTTTTTATTTTTTATGCTTTTTTTTAGTTTTGTTTTAATACTGTTACATTTTTTTTTTCCATTTGTACCATGTTTTTACTTCTTTTGTCTATTCATTTGGTTCTTTCTTTCTATTTTTTCTTTTTCTATATATCTCATTTATAGAATGCTATTGTTAATTAGTTTAGTAATTCAAAACTTTTTATATTTATGCTATTAATTAATAATATAATAATCACATATTTGCATGATAAAATAAGAAATTATTTTTTAATTTAAAGCAATATTTAATATAATAATATACTAAATAATTATGAATTTTATGTAGAAAATTTTTGCTCCAAGCTAAAGTTTTTTGTACTAAATAAAGAATAAGGTTGAGAGTGTTAAGTCTTCAAGAAGATGAAAAAATTTATTTCTGGTATATACTTATGATATTTCTAAAATATACCTAAAATATACTCGTGATATACTTAAAATAAATCTAAAATATACTCTTTACTGTGAAAACTGAAAATCATTTGTTAATTTTTTTTAGTCTCTCAAAAATTTAATTTAACTCTTAAATTCTTTAAAAATATTCATATATTCTAATTAATATTGTTGTCCATGCTTGATGATGAATCACATTTAAAAAAAAAGGATTGTTGATGATATTTCTTAAAAGAAAAAAATTGAGTGTGTTAAGTGTCTAAGTAATACGTAAGCATTTATATACTTAAAATATACTTGAAATATACTTGTTATATACTTGATATACCTAAAATATACTTGCTATATACTTAAGGTATATTGTTTATTGTGAAAATCATTTGTTATTTTTTTAAGAATATAATTTTTTTTATCTAATATATAGTTGATGTATTCTTGTTATATACTTATATTTTTGTAATACTCAATATCCAAAAATATTTGAAGATATATATCAAATAAATACAAGTTAATCAAATTTAGTAAAATATTTACTTATGATATATCGATGATATACTTTAGATATACTGTTTCCTGGGTTTGTTGAAAAATATCTTTGTTTCATTGGTTTCTATAAGTTTTAGATCTGAAATTCAATTTTCATATTTTAAAGCTTTTAAGTTCCTAAAAAAACCATATAATCTCCTCACTTTTGAAGATTTTTAATGTAATAATAATTAAAAAATCGCAAAATTTTAATTAAACATATCTGTAAAATTCAAACTACTTCTCAAACTATTGAGGAAGTGAATATTTTATCAATTAAGCTAATTGAATCTTAAAAAAACTGTATATCTAAATCAATTTTGTTTAAAACTTAATAGTACCTTATAAAAATTAATTTTGATGATGATTCTCACTATAAACAAATTTAAAAATCAAAAGATTTAGGATTTTTCTAATCACCTATGGTAATCATTAACATCAATATCATAGCCTAACGGCCTGCAAAACAAACAAATAAATATAAAGATTTGATAATGGAGTAAAAAACAATAATAAAAATAACAACAAAAATAGCAAAAAAAAAAAAAGATTTCTATAAGACAAATCAAAGCAAAAAATGTAGAGAAAATTAAAAAAAGATATATTTTTTATTTAATTTTTTTTGTCCATTGTATTTTTAAAGTAAATTTAATATGATTTTAATTTAAAAAAAAAACTGATAGAATTTACCCAAAGGAAAAACAAAAGATGCACAAATACTTCTTTTGGTTGTTGATCTAACACACAAGAGGACAAACTCAATGTGGGCATCACATAAAAATAATTAAATAATAATAATAATAATAATAATGGCTTTATTACGTGTTATTCTTTCATGAATTTTAGCACCCTAATTAGTGATTTTTTGCTAAAAAGTTAAAGAGGGTAGAAAAGTAAAAAAAAAAAAAAAAGGTATTTAGGCGTTTTTGTAATAATCTAAAAGTGGGTGTATAATTATAAATTGATTCTTTTTTTTTTAGATATTTATGTAGAAATCCCTATTTTAAATGGATGCTATGGTTTCTTTTCATGATACTTTAATACCATGAGCTTACTGCTAGCTGTTTGATTCATTAGTACTAATTTATTTAATGCTGTCAAAATTACTAGCATAAAAAATTAAAAAATATTATTTTTTTTATGTGGCATCCAATGTCATAATATGAAAATGGAAAAAAAAAATTGAAAATGCAATATTTTACAAATTTACCCCTTTTAATAAGAAAACCAAAACAATTCATTAATAACAATTTTGTAATTTCCTTTTAGGATTTATGAAATCCTAAACTAAATAATGTAAAATTATAAGTTTGTCATCTTCTTTTGGCAACCATTATAGTCACAAAAAGGTTCAATTTTGTAGCAACATTTCAGTTGGAAGTAGGGGTGGGCAAAAATCAGTCAGGACTATTTTTCGGACCGAACAGAATTGAAATATGCATTTAGTTTGGTTAAAATGGTAAAATGGTTCGTTCGATTCGGTTCACAAAAATAATAGTATAATTCGGTACTCGGTTATGCTAAACAGAGGACCGAACCGACCAAAATAACCAAATTTAGTAAACCTAATAATCCCTATCTTTAAACAGTGTTGTTTCGTCCTAGTATATATTTATCCTAAAACCTAAAATTTTCTCAGTCTCTCACTCTTTTCCATTTCTGCAGCGTGTGTTGGTCAACGGTGGCTGGAAGGTGGTGGTCCATGGGTGTAGCTCTCTCTCTCTCTCTCTGCTGACTCTCTCTGTTTCTCTGTTTCTATTTCCCTTCCCTTCTACCTGTGAATGGGCTATGCAGTAGTTTATAAATCTTTTTTTTTCTTATATATATATATATATATATACACACACACACACACACACACACACATATTGACAAATAATAATAATAATAATAATAATAATAATAATAATAATAATACTTAGCTACATAAAATCTTCAAACATTAATTTTGACTAAACATTAATTTCACCATATTATTCAATAATTATAATATAAAAAATCATAATATATAATTTCAAATATTAATTAAACAAATTTCTATATTTCATAATAAAATTTCAATTTCCTTAATTTAAATTTTCTCATTTTGATAAATAATAAATTTAAAAAATCAATACTTCATTTAATAAAATATTCTCTTAAAAATATTAACATGATAATATAATAAATTAATATCATTTCAAATATCAATATAAAATATAATAAATAATTTATTCCAAATATCAATATTAAATTTGAAATAATTTTCTACTATTTCAAATACTCATATAACAATATTAATAAATCATATCTATAATATTAAATATCAATATAAATTTAGCTTATCAATATCAATATAATAATATAATAAATATTAATATCAATATCAATATCCAAATGTAAATTCACAAATATCTATAACTTTGAATGTCAATATAATTATAACAATAAGGAAAATATTTCCATATAAAATTATTATTTAAAAAATTTAAATTCAAATCATTTGAATATTTAAAAATATTCATTTCTTAGCTTGGGCATGTATTATATTACTAATCGGATATTTTCATACATATACTGTACATACGTTCTATATCGGATTGGGATATTACAGGAACAGTTTATTAGATCGGAGTTTTACTTTCATAATGCAAAAAGTATGCAAAAAAGTATAAAGTAAGTTCAAATCTTGAAACCAAATCAAATCAATGAGAAATGACTTAGTTGCCACACATAGGGAATATAATATGTCCAAACTATTAAAAATATTAAAAACCCAATTTAATCCAAGGAGGACTAAATTAGGCAAACTAAAACTAAGGAGGAATAACCCTATGAATCTTGTATTAAAAAAATAGAGGAAAGATTAGAAGGATGGAAGGACCATTGTAAACTATGCATCGAAGGGGTGAGTTGGAATGAGGTATAGAACCAATTTATATAGGCCAAGGAGTAGAGGAAGGAATCTCAACTTTCAATGTGGTATTGGAATGCAAAATAAAAGAAAAAACGCATACTAGCATGGAGGTGCCACATGATGGGCCTACGGTTCTGCAGGGCCTACCTGTGATAGTCACATGTTGCTTCGTTCCTTTTCTTAAATTTTTGATCCATTTTGGTTCCTTAGGGTTCTATTTTTTGAGTTTTTGCATATTGAGATTGATTTCATGCTAAAATACTTCATAACTAATTCCATTTAACATCAATTGACTAGTCTTTTAAGTATGAATTAGCCCAAGTAATCTTGTTTTTCTTCTTCCTCTAGGCTTAGCACAGGTCAAGGGAATTTTGGCTATGTTGAAGGGGGCATTAGGAATCTTTGGCTACTTAAATTGGGATACCCTAATCGGGATCCACCTAGGACACAATATGGCCCTTTGGCCAAATCTTGTCTATCTTAAAGTTATTTCTCCTCAATTAAAATGTCCAATCAAGGTTTTTCTATTAGCTTCAATCTATATATAAGCCTGAGCTTCTTTAATCTGCTGAAACATCTCATTGACAACATATAGTTATATTTAAAATAATAGATTTTTTTAAAGAAAGAATTTCTTAGATACGCATACCTTTAGACTTGGCCGATTCAAATCCTTGCATAATATGAGATGAATTGTATCAAATTAGGTTCTCTTAGATACTTTCAAGGGAGTTGTGAAATCTTTCATCTTTGAAACTGCGTCAACTAAATCCTTCATCCTTTTCTAAGTAAATCGATTCCACCAGCTTAGTTATAGCTCAAAACAGTCAGGATATACAAAAAGGTCATTCATCTATAGCTCAGCCAATCTAACCTTATAAAGGTTGTTTATTTCTTGAGTCTTGTTCAAATTAATAGTTAGTTTAGTCATTTTAACTATTTTGTAAGAATAAATAATGGGCAAGGGAAGACATTGGACTAGGCCAAATTAACAAGCAACATGTTAGGGTGATACACCTTAGCATCGCATTTATTATCCATAATGGTGCTAAAGATTAAATCCTGAGTTGTCAATGAACTACCTTAAGACTCAGTCTATTCATCCAAAATAAATTCATACTTTACAAATATAGAAAAATACTAAAATTTTATCCACCTATTACTGAACTCCGTAGGATAGAAAGGGCAAAATTTAATGAGTTCTTTTTGTTCAGTGGAATAAAAGAATGAAAAGACTTATTGGAAAGGTTAATCTCTAAAAATGAAGCTTTTTACTCACTATCTACAATGAGGGATAGATTCAACTGAAGGTTTTGAGTTATGTGAACAAGCTCAAAAAAGCAAACCATTAACTAGAATTGTACCATTTATGAAGGGCCACTTACCGAGCCAAATGATTGATGCTCATCACTATAAAGGAAGGTGTGAATAGCCTTGTAAATATGGGATAAGATGTAATGCCTAAGAGCTAATCGTGTACCTAAGGCTAAGGCTATATCCACTTTGAGGTGTTCTTTGGTTACTTTTACCAAGGTTATGCAGAAAATGAATTTACACAACCAATAAAGGAGAAATGCTGCATGTTCTTTGAAGTCAAGTTCAGTATCTAGGGTTTGGTTAAGTTCCACAAAATTACTATAATTAGGATCAGTTTTACCAAAGGAATATCAAGGCCATCTATGTTTGCTTCCAAAGAAGAGTCCACAATCTCACCAATTAATGGAATATTTAAAATGATGGCTAATTGCTATTGGACGACTAAAACAATAAGGATGGGAATAGAAGTCTCTCTCTCTCTCTCAAAAATTTTTTTTTTTTTTGCAAAGGAACTTTAGTCAAGGTAAACTGTATTAAGTCCTCTATACTTAAAGACCTCTAGCTATTAGAGTAGGTCAACTTTAGGGCTCATGCCATGCTAGGAAATCATTAGGAAAAATAGGCCAATGTATGAGGTTTCTAGATTGATTCCATGAATAAAAGAATTTTTTTATTAAATATAGGGGCAGAATTATTACCATAACGGAAATGCTTAAAAATAGTTCCTCGATATGAGATAATTAGCCCTAGAATGAAACGAGTATCAGATGAAATTAGTACCTTGAGGGAGATCAAATCATCATATTTGATTGTGTTATCGTATGTTGTCTTTGGGGTATCCATATGAATAACTTCCTTTCTCTTTGATTTTGTCATTCTAGCCGAACCATGCAAATAGGAACCAAGTAAAGATTTAAACTTAAACGAGATCAAATATTAAATAATTGAATGAAACATTTGAATACTTACTTGAAGATTGAAGAACTCTTGAAGATCATCACGAATAGAGAGAGAAAATGAGCCAAAAATCTAGAGATAGAAGCAAAAGATATTCATTTGAGAGTAAAAGCAAAAATGAAATAGGAAAGTTTCAATTATAGGCTCTTGAGGAAATGAAAAGACGTGACCTTGCGACTTCCTTGAATTCAAAAGTCAAAATTTTATAACTGCCAGTAACGGCTGATCATTGATAGGGTGCAACTTTTCATCTTTTCAAGAAGTAGAATAGCAAGTGACATTGTTAACACCGATCTAAAAATGGCAGTTATATCCAATTTTTTTTTTGGATATGAGTTTAAAGAAAAGAAAAGCCCATATAAATAAACCTAGAATCATAACAATGGATTTGGATGTACATAATGAGCCCAATATATTTGTATTTACCAATCTAATTATGAATCTGTATATAATTAGAATTTTTTAAGATGTAATTACTATTGTACCCTTATTTAGATCTGTATAAATAGGTTTGTAAATTCATTTTATATTCTTTATCACTCATTTTAATAAATAACTAAATTTGCTCTAAATTTGTGTGATCATCCTTTTTTCTTGGAATTGACGGTTTCTTACAATTTAAATATTCGACCCTTTGATTGACAGCTCCCCATAGCTTATATATCAAACCCTTAGAATAAAAGTTGACGGTGCCAGCCACCTATATACCGGAAAGTCATATTACTTTTCTTGCATGTTAACAGTTGATGACGTTCTGATCCCTATATACAATAGATTAGGTTAATTAATTATGTCATTTAATTAATCCAATACTAACAAAATAGAAACAAAAGATCCAATACTAAAATAATCTAAAGATTCTAATCTTAATTAATATGTTTAGATTAAATTTAAGGTTAACAACAAAATACCTTGATTCATATATAAAAGCATACATGAGAAAATACAAAAAAATAAGAGAATAGTTTTTATTTCATTCAATATACTCCAATTATATTGATAGAATATTAGAATTGAGAACTCATAGGAAAGTGTGCTATACCTGGTATTGATTAAGTCACTAATTGAACTTCATATTTTCCAACAAATTCAATTGTTTGAATATCAGTAAAAAATTCAAAATAAAAAAATTGAAAACTTTAAGTAGTAAAAAAAAAAAAAAACCAAATGACTTCTATAAAAAAACAAAATACTTTAAAAAAAATAAGTAAATCCATTAAAAGAACAAAAAATCTCCAAAAAGAAAATTTAAATCAAAATGAACCATAGCAAATCCATATTGAAAAGAAAATATATGTATTAATAGATTCGGAGAAATTTGCATTTATTAAATAGAAAATTCAAGTAAAGAAAGAGAAAAGATGCTCAAAGAAAAAGTAAATTAGTCCAACACACATTTATTTATTTATTTATTATTAATTTGTATATTTATTTTATATGAAATTTCCATTGTAACACATTCCCTAATTACTTACAACCCAACTAATTCTTTGACATTAACTTGCAAATCAACCTTCTTCAATTGTGGTACAACTTGCAATTAATAGCAGTCAATAGCTAAATCAATGGCCATAAGCAGAACACATTAATTAAATCCTCTAGTCAGAGAGTTAATTAATTCCACTTATTAGTCTAATACTATAGAGTATGTCATTGTTTTGAAAATATTAATCCACTTGGCGGAAATTCTGGAATTATTATTGACCTTCTCTTAGCCGACAATTTTTACATGAAGAGAAATATTTATTCACTTATTGGCTTAGCTTTCTCTAGACTTTCTTGTAATAATTTATCTTAACTCCATTCCTTTGGTTTTGCCGACGATTATTATTTAAATTTTACCTAATATCACCGCTATTTTAAAATATTTATCGATTAAAATTTTAATATATAAATTAAAAAAATTATAAAATTATCATAATTTTAAAATAAAAAAAAATAAAATAATTAATTTTAATGTAAAAAAAATAATTAATATAAATATTTAGTGAAAGAATAAATGGATGATAATTTAGTAAAAAATATTAAATATATTTTTGAAATCCTAAAATAACAAATAATTTTAAAAAAAAATTTCTCATTTTTATATTAAAATAATAAATTTTTTCTTCTAAAATTATAAATTATTTCCATTATTTATTTTAAAATAGCTAAATAAATTAAAAAAATATTAACAATTCAAGAACATAACAACACAAATCTAGACTATCAAGAACATAACAACACAAATCCAGAATATCAGCCAATCCTTTATATCTTATCATCATTATATAAAAAAATATACAAAAAAAAATCATTATATACAATTAAAAAAAAAAAAAAGAAGAAAACCCTAGAAAATTCTATTGGTTTTGGCCTGCATCATCATTATATAAAAAAAATATAAAAAAAAAATAATTATATACAATTAAAAATAAAAAGAAGAAACTCCTAGAAAATTCTGTTGGCTTTGGCCTGCATCTACCATCCTAGAAAATCCTAGAATATAAAAAATGATTTTTTTTAATAAAAATCTGATCCAATTAAAAAAAAAAAAAAAAAAGAAAACTCATTGTTGAAATTAAACCCAAAAGCATATGGAAAAATTGCCATTTTAGGAAACTTTTTATTTCTATAGTAAATCTTGTTATTTAGCTCTGATTTAGACGTTATTTGCGGCGTCTATTTTACTTTATTGCCTATTTTTATTCAGGATAATTTTATAATTTCGCTATTTTTGGCAGCTTTATACTTAGGGTTTTGGATCTCTATTTAAACTTTTGTTTTGGGCCTATTTGAGGCATCAAATAATACATAAATACTTTGAAACCCTAATTTGGATTTGTCTTTTTGCTTACGCTGCATCAGGTGGTATCAGAGCCTATGGCATTTGGCAGTGGTCTTTGTGATGGTATTAGGAGGCTGGAGCCCCAATCCTTAGGGATGACATGCTGCAACGATTAGAGCAGCGTTTGGAAACACATGTAGAGTAGCAGATTGATTGAAGATTCTAGCGTTTTAAGGAACATTTTGATGCAATCGTAGATCGGTTGGATGCTATGGGTATTGACATGAATTGGGACCAAAAGAATGACAGAAGGCCAAGAGTCGAAGTTGCTCATGGTAAACCTGTCAAGAGACTTGTCCCTATCCATAGGTGGCAGAATATTGAGATTGATTCTGAGTCTGAAGATGAAGAAGAGTTTACAAGAGGTCCATATGACAGATATGGAGGGAACGGAGATCGCGGTTGAGAGGATGGTTATAGATGACATAGGAATGATAGAGAAGATAGGGATTTCCGTTTGAAAGTTGATATTCCTAGTTTTAATGGGAGTTTGGGAGTTGAAGATTTTCTAGATTGGATACCGGAGATTGATAGATTCTTCGATTATATGGAAATGCCTATTGAAAAGCGGGTGAGGTTAGTGGCCTATTGATTGAAAGGCGGTGCTTCTACTTGGTGGGAAAGAACACAGAACATGAGAGTGCGTGAAAGTAAGGGGCGAGTTTGCACTTGGTGCAGAATGAAGAGCTTGTTGATAAAGGAATTTTTGCCTCTAAATTATGAGCAAATACTGTTTCAACAATACCAATGTTGCCAGCGGGGAAATCGATCAGTCTATGAATACACCACAGAGCTTATGAGGTTGTTTGAAAGAAATAATTTAGTAGAGTTAGGAGGGCAGCAGGTTGCTAGATATTTGGATGGCTTGAAACTAGTGATTAGAGACAGAATTGGTGTACAGTTTGTGCAAACCCTAATTGAAGCAAAGAACATGGCTATGAAGGTGGAGTTATTGCAGCAAGAGCAGAGTAGGAGGAACTTTGATAGTTACAAGCCTGCTGGTGTCTTTGAGAATTCTAGAATAGACTTGGATTTTGTTAGGCGTAATGAGCGTTATAGCAACAATCGCTATAATAGTGATCGAAACTAAGGGGATAAGGCTGCAGGCAAGTGAGCAGTGAATGAAGGGAAAGATAAAGAGGTACAAAAGGCAGCAAACTCTTATGCTAGGCCAATAGCAGGGAAGTGTTTCAAATGTAATCAGTCGAGATATAGATTTAATGAGTGTTCTCAATGAAAAACTATATATTTTGCAGCTAGAGAGGACAAGGAGAAGGAGTATAACTGTGAACTAGATGGTGAAGAGGATGATTTTGAGGACCAGGAACTAGAAGGGGCCGCCTGTGTAGTGCGAAGAATGATGCTTGCACCCAAACAGGAAAGGGAGTCCCAATGCCACTAATTTTTTCGTACTCAATGCACTATCTTTGGTAAGATATTTGCTGTTGTTATTGATAGTGGCAGCATGGAGAAGTCATAGGGAAAAGAAGTAGTCAAAAAGTTAGGGGTGTCTATAGAGAAGCACCTGAACCCTTATACTTTAGGCTGGATCAAATCAGGGGCTGGAAGTATTGAAGTGACTGAGAGATGCAAAATCCCCTTTTCAATTGGGAAATATAAAGATGAAATTTATTATGATGTCGTGGAAATAGATGTGTGTCACTTACTATTTTGGAGGCCCTAGCAGTATGATGTAAATGCTCAACATTCAGGGAAGAGTAATTAGTATAGTTTGGTGAAGGATGGAGTGAAGTACATACTGTTGCCGTTGAAAAACAAGACAGAGGGGTCAATGGTAAAGAATTTCTTAACCCTTATAGGGAATTTAGAGGTAGAAGTCAAAGAGACCAGGATAATTCATGCCTTGATTGTAAAACAAATCTATGAGGAGGAGCCTGAGTTAGAAGTGGAGGAGCTCCTTAAAACTGTGAACCCTTTGCTTTTGAAATTTCAAGATTTAATACCCGATAAGGTTTCAGATGGTTTGCCACCCATAAGGGACATTCAGCACTATATAGACCTGATACCTGGTGTTAGCCTACCTAACTTACCGCATTATAGAATAAGCCCAAAGGAGAGCAAAATCCTAAAAGAGAAGGTTGAAGAGTTACTAAGGAAGGGGTATATTCATGAGAGCATGAGTCCCTGTGTTGTGCCTGCATTACTGACTCCAAAAAAGGATGGCATTTGGAGGATGTGTGTGGACAGTAGAGCAATCAATAAGATAATTGTGAGTTATAAGTTTCCCATCCCGTGGTTAAATGATATGCTGGATCGGTTGCATGGGGCTTAGTGGTTCACAAAGCTGAATTTGAAGAATGGCTATCATCATATATGAATTAGGCTTGGAGATGAGTAGAAGACCACTTTCAAAACAAAGTAAGGCTTGTATGAGTTATTGGTGATGCCTTTCGGTCTTTCAAGTGCCCCAAGTACATTTATGTGGCTTATGAATAAGATATAGAGGCCCTTTATTGGTAAATTCATTGTGGTTTACTTTAATGATATTTTGATTTATAGCAAGACTGAAGATGAGCATTTATTGCACTTGAAAGAAGTATTAACGGCCTTGTAGGAGAACAAATTATATGTAAACCTTAAGAAGTACAATTTTCTTATAAATAAACTGCTATTCTTGGCGTATATTGTTAGATTTGATGGTATCTAGATTGATGAAGCCAAGGTTAGAGCAATCAGGGAATGGCCAACTCCCAAAACTATCTCGGAGGTTTAGAGTTTCCATGGGCTGGCCACTTTCTATAAGTGCTTTATCAGGAATTTCAACACCATTGTAGCACTGATCATTGAGTGTATAAAGAAGGGCAAGTTCCATTAGGGGGAAGAAGTAGTAAATAGTTTTGCCATTCTGAAAGAAAAGTTATGCATAGCCCTAGTCTTGGCTTTACCAGATTTTGATAAGCTGTTTAAAGTTGACTGTGATGCAAGCAGAGTTAATATAGGAGTAGTACTATCCCAAGAGCGCAGGCTCATATGCTATTTTAGCGAGAAGCTTAGTCATGCAAGGTAGAAGTGGAGCACTTATGATAAAGAATTTCACTCTGTTGTACGAACTCTTAAAACTTGGGAACACTACTTAGCTAGCAATAAGTTTGTGCTCTATTCAAATCATGAAGCACTAAAGTACTTGAATAGCCAGAAGCAGATTAGTAAAGACATGCATACCTGATTGTGTCAATTTTTACAGAAGTTTCCATTTAGGCTACATCACAAGTCAGGGATGCATAATGTTGTTGTAGGTGCATTGAGTCGAAGAGCTAGTTTATTAGTTACTTTGAGCCAAGAGATACTAGGATTTGAGCAGCTAAAAGATTTCTACGCTAATGATGAGGATTTTTGACAAATTTGGGAGACTTGTTCTAGTGGGCAATCTGTGTCTAATTTTTACATTCAGGATGGGTATTTAATGCATAGCAACCAACTCTGTCTTCCTCGCACCTTATTGAGGGAGAAGGTAATTTGTGATTTACATAGTAGAGGGTTAGCAGCTCATTTGAGGCGAGATAAAATAGTTGCAGCAATTCGAGAATGTTTCTATTGGCCACAAATCTTAAAGGACATGACCAAGTATGTTTAGAGGTATTATGTGTGTCATATTGCCAAGGGACAGTCTAAAAACATTGGATTATATATGCCTTTACCTCTTCCTAAGAACATCTGGGAAAATCTATCTATGGATTTTGTCTTGGGCTTACCTCATACTCAAAGAGGTGCAGATTTTATTTTTGTTGTTGTTGATAGGTTCTCCAAGATGGCGCACTTCATCCCTTGCAAAAGAACTTTTGATGCTATGAGCATAGCAAGACTGTTCTTCAAAGAAATAGTCCAATTGCATGGTGTGCCAAAGACCATCATTTCAGATAGAGACAATAATAGGCACTTCTGGCGAACCATGTGGAGGCTATTTGACTCAACCTTGAATTTCAGCAGCACTGCTCATCCTCAAACTGATGGACAAATAAAAGCAGTCAATCATACCTTAGGAAATTTGATTTGCAATATCTGTGGAGACAAACCCAAGCAATGGGATGTAGCATTGCCTCAAGTTGAATTTGCCTATAATAATGTTGTTCACATTACTACTGGCAGATTTCCTTTCTCTGTTGCTTACACTAAAGTGCCATAATATACTCTAGATTTAATTTAGCTTCCTAAAAATGTAGAGAAAAGTATTGCAGCAGCTTATATGGCTCAACAGGTGGTAGAGGTGCATCAGGAAGTTAGCAGAAATTAGAAGCAGCTAATTAGAAGTACAAGAAAGCTTCTAATAAGCATAGGAGAAAGCAAGTTTTTTTTGTAGAAGATCCAGTAATGGTGTTCCTTCAGCGTGAACGCTTTCGGGTACTTATAGCAAGTTTTAGCTAAGGAAATATGGCCCTTCCACTATCAGCAAGAAGATAAATGACAATGCCTATGTCACTGATCTTCCCAAAAGTATGGCTATTTCGAACACTTTCAATGTAGTGGATCTGTCACGTTATCATTCCTCTGAAGAACCATTGTACCCTAATCCAGAGTCCAACTCAAGGATGAATTTTTACTAAGTGGAGGAGACTGACGTAGAGGCTATTCAGAAGACATTCCTAACTCATTGGGACAAGCAATAGCCAAAGTACAGAAAATAGTAGCCCGTGTTAGCTATGATTTTAGTCCTTATAAATATGTGATTCAAAAGGAAATAGGCCAATGGTTCAAAATCATCGCCTTTAGCGATGAGCAATGTCATTTTTCGGCCAAATTCTTTCATTTGGGCCCCTAAAATGGCAATTTTTTCATTTATGAAAACTTTTTATTTTTGTCATAAATCTTGTTATTTAGCTTTGATTTAGGCACTGTTTGTGGCTGTCATTTTACTTTATTGCTTATTTTTATTCAGGATAATTTTGTAATTTCATTATTTTTGGCAGTTTTGTACATAGGATTTAGGGTCTCTATTTAAACTCTTGTTTTGGGTTTGTTTGGGTATCAAATAATCCAGAAACACTTTGAGAACCTAATTTGAATATGTTTTTTTGCTTACGTTGCATCACTTGACCACTATTTTTGCTTGATGTGAGAGAGTTATATTCAAAGAATAGATAATTCTTTTTGTCAAGGTGAGTAAAAAAAAACAAAAAATACTATTATGTATATTTGAAAACCTTAAGGTTTAAAAGCCTATTTCATGTTCAAGCTATCATGCTTTATTTTTCCATGATTTCAAGTGTTATAATTGATTCATGAATTATGTTGACCCACATTATTTGCCCATCAGTTTATTGGCGATTCCTTCATGTGAACCATGTAATTGAACTATATGATTATTGATATCCTTTGACACAAGAACTTCAATTTCTTGTATACAATTTGCTAATTTAAAATGAAGATCTCTGATTGATGATGGGTAAGACATCAGAATATGTGTACACAAGTACCCACAAATAGGTTGTATTATCTAGATCTTAGGAAGGATTTTATATGTCTTAGACATAGGGCTTTATCAAACTCATATATTTATTATGGGAGTATGCTTGTAAAAGAACCTCTATTTTGGGCATGGTAATAAGTCTCTGCTCCAACTTATAAGGGGAGTAATACATTTATGCCTCTGCTTTCATTTCATACATTGATCTATGTTATATCCCAAAAAAACATAATTCTTACATGCCATGTTCCATGTTTATGAAAATAAGTCAAGTTTCATGTATACCATGTTTTATTTGATACCAAAATTCTTGTATACCATGTTTTATGAGTAAAAATATATACTTATGAGCTAGTCTTGAAATACCTAGCCTTCTAAAATATGGTAGTATATTCTCCACTCATTGAATTATCTCACTCCTTTATGTGGTTATTTTTTTTCTAGGAGAGCAGTAGCTAGATTGGTTCCTTAAGTTTCTTTCTTTTCTGTGGAACTATTTTGATTAATGTAAAGCTTAAGGTTTATATATTCAATTATGGTTAAATCTAGATCTCCATATATGTTAATGATATTAATGAGTATAGCATGTTGTACAATAAGAATGTAAATGATAAACATTAATGTTAATGGTGGATGTATTAAGTTTGATGTATGAAGTTTATGAATATGATATATGAGGACAAGATTGGATTAAGGATGTTTATACTATGTAGGTTGTGATCTTTAGGATTATGCATTGATACCATATTGTATTGATAGCAAGTATGGTTCATAGGTACTCAATGGCCTTATGTTTATCCATACCCTATGATCATCATAGCTCCTGAGCTGGGATGTGACAAAATTGGTATCAGAATATAAGTTTAAGTCTAGAATAGACTATATGAGTCATAGGACATGTGAACACCATAAAGCATGAGATTATCCTTCCATGTCATTTGATGTCATCTTATGTATATAAATCAACATTACCCTTTATATGTTAAATCTTCTCATTTTTTTTATTAGATAGATGCCGCTTAGAATGAGGTTGAGAACATATCCTAAATAGGGACCACTTCATCCCAAAAGGAGAGTGGCACTCGATGTAGCCTTTGATATTGCATTAGCACGTAAGGGATCTATAGCATCACCTAGAACTCGATGTTGGATACAAATGGAGGATGAGTGTGCTCCTTCTGAGAATATTGATGCCATAAGATGTGAGCTTAGGGAATTACGTCAGGAAAGTCCATGAGCTTAGATAGGCTAGACATCAGTAACCTGATATTTTACCACCACCACTTGTTCGAGCATGCACTAATACATAAGCAAATGGCTAGTTGAGTACTTGATGATGGTGGTGTTACCATGTATAATTTCTTGAAGATGGGTTTACCAAAATTTCATGGTGAGAAGGGTGATGAGCCATATGGATTTCTAAAGGAGGTAAAGAAGGTGATGAGGAGATTTTTGTGTTTAAATGTTAGGGCTATCAAGCTAACAAGTTTATTATTAGAGGATAATGCATGGGATTGATTTTAGAGACATGTTGAAAACCAACTATTGGTGATGATTTGCCAACTTGGGATCAATTTAAGTAAGATATGATGGATGAATCTTATCCAAAAAAGGAAAAATAGAATAAGATAGCTCAATTTGAGAGGTTGAAATAAAAGGGCATGGTAGTATCAAAATAAGCCAAAGAGCTCAACAAATTGAGTAAGATTACCTAAGATATTGCCCTATCGATATAGTAAGGATCAAGAGATTCAAGAGGGGACTCATGACTCATTTGAGAAATGCTATGTGCTACAAAATTTGTTGCTTTGTCAAAGTTAACTGACAAAGCTAAGGAAATGGAATCAAAGCACAAGGAAGAAAGAGTTGAGAAAGACCAGAAGAAGAAAAGTAAGGCTAAGGGGCAGAGTTATACCCATCCTATTTGTCACACATGTGGAAGGAGACATGAAGGGAGATGTAGGCTTACCTTAGGGATATGTTTCAAATGTGGTCAGTTAGACCACTTTATCAAAAATTGCCCTCAATGAGGAAACCAACGCACTGTACCCATTGCTTCACATCCTACATTACAAATGAATAATACAAATGTTAGGGGTTTAAAAGGTGGAGACATAGGACAAAGATAGGGTCAAGTTAGGTAATAGGATGTAAAGAGAGTGTTTGCTCTCAACCAAAAAGAGGAACAAACATCTAACACTGCAATAACAAATATTATACTTATTCAAAATGTGTAAGCAAGAATATTATTTGATTCTCATACTAATTCATTTGTGTGCCTATATTTTTGCTAGGAAGTTGGCTAAGGATAGTGAGAGTATGGACATTTCTTTATCTATCACCAAATAAATTTCTATGTTTTGTCAACTTGAATGTGAGATCATTATAGGACAAAGAGTTACATTTACAATATATATATATATATATATATATATATATATATATATATATATATATATATATATATATATATTACACTTGTGAGGGGGATAGCATTGTTTCTTTTGTTAGTGGCAGTTTAGTATGACTGAGAGTATGCTAGGGAAACTGCGGGAAAGATTAAGCTTGAGGTAGTTAATATAACTGGTAATGATAAAAGATTCAGGAATGGTGCCATGTTAGTTTGAGATTCCATAAGATTATAAAAAATTAAATTGAAGTTATGAGCATTCTGTATATGGTTATATGGAAATATGGTAAATGTGATGGTTTGTCAATGAAATACTTAAGATGAATTTAATTATAATACTCACTTATGAATAGGTATGGACATGTTGTGTTGTTAATGATATTCATTCATGAGATAATAGATTAAGTTAAACTTAGTTTAGACAATACTTAACTAATCGAGAAACTTTTATAAGGTTAAATTTAAGATGTTTTTCTTTTCTCTTTCCATGCATGATTGAATTGAAGATTAGGGACAACAATGAAGTATCCAAAGTATTAATATTGGCCATGATAAAAAGATATGAGATTATAGTAGTTTAGCACATTTTTGCAAGGATTTAGAGTTTAGTGATGATAAAATATTAAACTACATACATAGAGTTAGAAGATTGTGATATATAATATAGTGTTTAAGGTAATTATTGAAATTAAGAAACTTAAAGATGCTTATGCTTTTCTTTGAGAATCCTTAAGACTATGATGAGTTGGCATGAAATTATGGGCTTCTAACGTGCCAAATACATATGGATGTGTGACATAAAATATTTGATAGTTTATTGATGATGGATGCAGGTGTCCCTCCTTTGACATTTGAAGGAAGTAAAATATGTGGAGATTGTGATGACATTTAGAGTATTGATGTCTATAGTTTTGAGATTGACATTGGATATGATTTTGATTATGTGATATAATACTATAAATGTTAGATTTTTTTTTAATGGGTTTTATGCTTTAAGGAATTATTGAATTGATAAGATATTAATAAGATATGTACTTGAGTAATTTTTACGAAAGGGTAGAATTTTGAAATCATAAGAATTTGATGTTATTGTTATACTACTGATGCCACCCGCTAGCTATAGAGAGCTAGGGACCGATTATATTGAATCAAAACCCAAAGATCGATCAAATAAGAATAAAAGAAAAGCTTAACTTAATTCACACCTGTTGAAGAAAACCAAAGCTATAAGGAGATGAGCACCACAAGTTACCTTGATAAGCTCATATTTAAGTTCTAAACAAGAACTTGGAAGAATCTCTCACTTGAAGAAAATTCAAAGAAAAGTTATTATTATTGATGAAAAAAAACTGACTTCAATTACAATGGAGTCTTTAATTTATAATAAGGCTGAAACTCTAAGAACTTAACTAAGATAGGAAATCTATTTCTATGAGGAAATAAGAATCCTTATGGAGAATAGAATCCTAATTAAGAAGTCCTTATTGGAGAATAGAATTCCTAATTAAGAAATTAACTCCTAAAATCAAACCAAATAAAATAAATCTAATGTGGACCTACTAATATATCAAGTTCAGGACTCACAACTGCAAAGAGTATATTTAAAATATAAAATTCGTAAAATTTCAGAGAAAACATATTGGAAGCTCGTTGCGCCCACGACGCGACACAGCTAGAAACCCACTATTGCGCCCGCCCTGCTGGTGCGCCCGTGCTGATGGTCTGCATTCTGGGCTCGTCGCGACCGTGACGGGTGTCGCGACCGTGACACCTTCAGTCTTCAGCATTTCCTTATTCTTTGCCTCCCTTTTGTAGCCAAGAGTAGGTGATCAGCTTTTTGGTTAGTTTTGGCACCTTTTGGATAGTATGGAGGCCTTCCAAAGTTGATTTTTCATCTTGCATTTCCATGATCAACCATTGTAAAGCTTGTTTCATTTTCTTTGTTTTTGACCTCATCATTGGACTTGCAATTCCTTATAAAGGATCTTCGGAATATCTTGTAATCACAGCTCCTTGATCTCTATCAACTACATTTCATTTTTGAGATACGAATGTGGTGTTAATGAGAGAATGTTAAAATTTGCATTTTTATGAGTTGTGATAAAAATTAACATTCATTTAAAATTTTAATGAGATATAGGGAATATAGAGTATAATGAAGCATGATGGGATTGAATTGTCTTGAAGTTTCAATAACTCAATAATGTTACATACTCCTTGTTGTAGCCTTTATAAAGATGAGCTTTTATGATGAAATAAATCATAATTGAATGTTAACAATTGGATTGCTTAATGGAATGAGGATGTGTTTGAATGTAATTAATCATATGAATTAGAGTTTTTAATTTGCTTAATAGAGCTTAGGTACATGAGATACCTAGTTCAAATGTGACACACACACATATATATATGAGGATTAGGAGTCATAAGAAACAATTGATGGTAAGTAAGTTAGTAAAGAATGAATTAAGATGGGTGGATAATAAGAATTTAATTGTGACATAGATAAGAATATATTACAAGGGTTGGTACCAAGTGCATATTAATACGGCTTGGTAAAGTGAATGTTCGTGCCTTGAGGTAAATGGTTCAGGATTATTGTTAACACACTTTAAGATTTGATAAGTACTATTCAAGAGGCTTCTTTTTAGGAGATTTTCTTAATTAGTGATGTTTTTTTTTTTTTTTTTTTTTTTTTTTTTTTTTTTTGCTGTGGATTTTTATCTTTAGTTTCAATTTACTGTCCACGCTTCTAGCATGTATGGAACTTGATTGATTTTCTATTTGCAATTGGAACCATAACTCTTGCATGTAGCGGCTACAATATGATATTTGATCACTCTTTTAGGATCTATAAATGCATGTGGCTGTTGAGTTACAATTTATTACAACTGTGTTATTTTCTGAACTTTTAATTCACTCTAACTTATACATGGATCAAAACTGTTTAAACGGTTTTTCCTTCCAGAAAATTTCTCGATATTCTCGAACATTAACAGGTGCTTATCTCTCTCCCTAATGTTGACAAATATGCCTCATTAAAATAAATTATGAGTCTCCTCTATGGATCCATTTAAAGATGGTGCTTTCTGTGTATACACGGCACAACCACAAAACTTGCAAATATGAAATATTAGGCTCATTTCCAAGTACAAGTTGTATGGGAGGGTATTATGATATGCATACTGGCATATCATGCCAAACATTGGATGATTGAACTATATGTTCAATGCTTGAACTACAGGTTCAAGCTAATAAGTTGTGCATTATAATTTATAAATCATTTCATTATTGTTTTGTCCTCAGTATACATGCACAACTTATTGATAAAACATAATCTAAATAAAATGTAAAACAGTTAAAATAAAATCCAATAGAACAATAAGAATAATAAAAATGCAAAATCTTAGCAAATTATTCATTTAGGAAGTCTATATATTGAGTTGAGTTGTATCCTCTATGTGTATTGTTTCTCTTCTATAGTTCTCATGATCTACCAAAACTGCTTCACTCTTGAGTTTTAACTTTTGGTTATCTATAACATTCACTTCAGGGACTGCTGCTATACCAGTGGGCTTAGTTTGATAATTTCTCATTATCAATTCATTGCTCTTCTTCTTCTTCTTTATTTATTTATTTTTTTAGCCACTAGAAGGTAAATAATAAGTTCAAAATATTTTGCCTTCTATACCGTTCTTGCAGGAGCATATTAGAGGCATAACATATTAATGTTACGTAATTTTATCACCACACAATTTTAGCAGTAAATTGATTCTCAACATGCTTGAATTGTGTTATGAAATAGGTTTAAAATCTTAATCAAGATCACAAAAATCTAAAAAAAAAATTATAAACTTGTTCTTTTCAAATATCGACGGAAAATTTAAGTTAATGCTCTTAAATGAAATTAATTTTTTTTTAACATAATAAAGTTATGAACTAGTAAACAAATTTCTAAAACAAATGGCAAATAAAATACAAAATCCAAATGTAAAAGATTTCATATAAGATATCTAACTTATAAAACATAAAGGCATTTAAAAGAGAATATGCTTTATACGTGTAGAACTAGATATTCAAATTGACGGCCAACAAATGGTTTAGATATAATAACCTAATCATCTATTAAATTGATTTTCTAAATTCTACATGAACAGTATATCCAATCTAACAAATAATAATCTTGGACCTTATATAACCTAAGATTTACAATTGCAGTCAAAGGTTTTCAAAAATGAAAACATCATTATTAAAGAATTAAATTACTTAATCATGATATACATGCATGAGTAGCAAAGAAGCAACATTGAATGACCACCTAACAAAGCAAAAAAAAAAAAAAAAAAAAATCATAACCACTTAATAAGAAAAAGAAAATCACATCCTTAAAATCGAAAATGAAAACTGTTAAAGTTGACCCACATATCCAAACCTGCATCATTTGAATAAATCTTAAAATTGATACACGCTAGAAGACCATATCCAAAATTCAAAATTCACAATTTACTGATTTGATATCCGAAAGGATATAAAAATTCCAAGCAATCTTAATCTCAAATAAATTCACAAATCAAATGTGAATTAAATCTTATAACTTTTACTGTGTTTAAATCTTATGATTGATCTCAATATCAATATTATTTATATTCACTATTATTGGTTAAGTATACGTACCTCATCCTCATCGCCATCATCATCATTATCAATAGCCCCAAACATTGAAATTTCAAAAATATAACCAATAAAAAAATCAATCATAATTAAATTAGTCTTCTAAAAACTTATAGATAATTTATTTAATTTTTCAGGGACGTAAAATATAAGTTCTTTAACAAATTAAGATACTATTTTTTTTAGGAATTTAAGATACTAGTTCTTCATAAACTTAATGTAATAATTTTTCAGGAATTTATATTTTATTTAATTAATTCTTCAAGAATTATAGAGAATATTTGTTATTCAAGAATTATAGAGAATATTAGTTTTCAATAACTATACAGAATATTAGTTTTTTAAAAACTGTAGAGAATATTAGTTTTTTAGAAATTGTAATTAATTTATTTAATTTTGCAAGAATTATATAATATTAGTTTTTTAGGAACTGTATTAATTTATTTAATTTTGCATGAACTATAGAATATTAGTTCTTCATAACTTGTATTAATTTATTTAATTCTGCAAGAATTTGGAAAACAAATTCTTTAGAAACCATATTTACTTAAAATATTTTTCTAACTTAAAAATAATTCGGAAGATATGAAAAATAAATTAATAATAAGATATATGATCCTATTATAACGAATAATGATGTATAAGTACGTGTGCATAAAAATATTTTATATAATAATTAATAAAAATTGCATGAAAAAAATGCATATGGCACATAAAAATAATGATCCTATTAATGAATTTCTATAAAAAAAAATGCATAGGGGAAAAAATTTGGACACATCAATTACTCATAGGGGAAAAAATACCTATTAACCATCCTTCAAAGGGTAATTTAAAAAAAAATAGTATAACGAATTCGTACTGATCACGTATTATAAAATAGAGAGAAAATAATAAAGAAAAGTAAAGAAATGATAGAAAAGATGATAATTTATGTGTGTATCTTTATTTATTGTAATACATAATTATTAGTGTTAATAGTTACAGAAATAGGGATAAAGATAGAGTATTATCTCATAAGAAATTTTATCTATAGTGATAAGGATTGACATCCAATATTATTATAACACATATAATATTATCATAACAAAATTTTCATTTAGAATAATAAAATTTATGTATAAGTGAAGTAGCATAAATCATATGGGAAATAATAAAATCCTCACCCATTTTAAAATATCAAAATTTGAAAATTTTAATAACTTAAATCCATAAGAAAATCATTTTTCCACTTCCTTAATCACTTTAGACTATATTAGCCAATAGCCTCCAGAACACGTTCTAATTTGTTCTTGAAAGAAAAAGAGAATTAGGGAAAAGTTCAAGACTATATTATATATAAACACAAGAAGAAAGATGAAATTAATGTTAGCACCAAATCAAAATCAACACTGCTAGGATTTCGATGGGTACCACACAACTAAATTATTATACATGGACCAATCCTCTTTGCCTCTAAAGTACCATTTGCCTTGGGTGAGACAAAACATAAATTTGATAATCACACGTTTTTAAATGTAATTGATTCAATTAAATTATTATTAGAAAGCAATTGATCCAATAATGATCATAATAAACCTATTAGAATAAAAACAAATTAAGATGAAGTAAATTAATTTTAAATCCTTAAATTTCTAACAATATAATAAATTATAGAAAAATAAACACTGTATTCTTGAATTAATAATACGATGTAATTACGTAATTTTTACATTAAAAAAATAAAATTTTAATGGAAAAAATCAACAATACATATGTAAATTACTATTGATTTGCATTTTTATAAAGTCGATCATTTGACATTGCCAAATTATTCTTTCCCACAAATTTTTCCTAATAGTCTCACCATTAATTCTCTTAAAAAATGGATTTCTCTGTTTTAATTGTTTCATTTGACATAAATTATGCACATATTTATATTTACACTACAATAAATTTTGTGATTTGATACATATTATTAAAACTAATTATTAATAGCAAATATATATTTATAATAATAAATTGATTACATTAGGAGTCTTCATAAATTGCACCGCTCAACCTGATCCAATTCGCAATCAAACTATGGTTTGATAAGTATTATCGATAGGGTTAGTTTATATTTTTTTTTTCAAACTACACTTTGTAGATTGGATTGAATTGAATTTTTTTTTTTAATCCCTGAACCGACCTACAATCTGCATTATATATATATATATATATATATATATATATATATATATATATATATATATATATATATATATATATATATATATATATAATCAATCTTTTCTTTTTTAAATCTTGTCATCTTATGTTTACTTTATCTATTTTAGCTAAAAAATATATACAATAATAAGAGCAAATTTTTTTTTCAAATATATAGTGATTAATTGATTATTATGTTAATTAATAATTTATGTTTTGTAATATGCAATTTTCTTATATTTATTTGTGTTGTTGGGAACTTGCTGCCCTTTTTTGCTGGAATTTTTTATTACTAGTTATATATATATTTTTTTAATAGTTGGAGCTTATAATGTGGTTTTTATGGATTGATTTCTTTATTTAATTTATTTGCTGCATAAATTAGTTTATTAGAATTTAAAAGTAAGTTGAACTTGTTGCTGTGTTTTTATTTTTTTTAATATTGAAAAAATATTTGTTAATTAAAAAGTAAATAGTATATAAATAAATCCACATCCGATCTGCATTTATAAATTGAATTGGGTTGTTTTTTTTATTTTCGTGGATTGGGTTGGATAGATGAATTTTCAATTTGCAATATGTGGATTAGATTAAATATCTCATAAAACTGCACTAAACTGACCCATGAATACCCTAGATTACATTTCTCTCTCCTTATATATATATATATATATATGTTAATGACATTGGCAAATATTTATAATAATAATATTAAAAAAATTTAGTGTCAGAAGATTTTATAAACAAGGCGATTTGAGAGAATGAAATAATAATATTATTAATTTATATTAATATCAAAATTTTAATTTTTAATAATATAATTTACATGTTAGAAACAGCCATTTATATTAGTATTATTTTTCAGGCGTGAGACCAGTTAATGGTCAGACTGAAAAATTAATTTCCTTTCCTTTTGCATAATTATTGGATATCCTAGCAAATCTATGATTAAGGGTCAAAATATTGGTGCTGTGAGTTAAGGGCCTTTAGTGGTCTTTGGGGTATCCCACTTTCCACCAAAAAAAAAAAAAAAGTCAAAATGTTGGTGCACCTTATGCCCTTTACAAAAGAAATTTGCCCAAGTGTGGGCTTCCTTTGGTCTTTCCCCACTTCACCAAACTCTCCTGCACATGTGTCGGGAAAGCATACGAAAAATGAGAGAAAAAAAAAATACGAAGAAATATTTTCTTGAATTTTGTAAAAAATGAAATTTTAATATTTTACGCAACTTTTCCATCAATTTTCTTTTCAATTTTAAAAAGAAAGTCGGTGAAAAATAGGTTGGAATTTGTATAAATTATTAAAAAAATTAATTTTTATAAATTTCAAAAAAATTTTCCTTATGATTTTCTTTCCTCTCATTTTTCATATGTTTTCCAAACATAGTATTAATGTGAAATGGTGAATAACAACAACATCTTCAAGCCGGTAATAAGAATAAATGTAATTATAATATTAATGCTTAGATTATTGTATTAATTAATAAGTTTTTGTTTGGTGAATTTAGTCTCGATTGAAAATTTTAAATTTGATATTTTACAGCTCTAAAAATAATTTATATAGAATTAAAAATTAAACCAAAATTTTATTAATATTAGATTGATATATATATATATATATATATATATATATATATATATATATATAAATATATATATATATATATATATATATATATATATATATATATATATATATATATATATATATAGTTCAGTAATTGGATTAATATTTAAAATTATAATTTAAAAAAAAAATTCTCCTGAATTGAGGTCCAGCTAATGTCATCCTTTTGGATGTTTCAATAATAATTTGGATCACATTTATTAAAAAAAAAAAAATTATAGTCGATTTGGTTGTTTTTTGGCTTGATTGCCTATTCCACTAAGGGACGAAGACATGATTCAGTGAGAAAATTTTATATGTTCTACATGCCCATTAATTTATTAATTATTTTATAATTAATGGGAAGAAGTTATAATTATTTTATAATTAATTATTTTATTATTTTAATTATTTCATCAATATTTATTTTGAAGCATAGGGATATTATATTTTATTACATGATAATTTTAAAATAATATAATTTCACTCAACACATGAGCACATGAGAGAAAATAAATACAATTTAATAGTATATTTTTTTAATATAATATTCAATTATATTTTTGGACATCATGTAATACAAAAGTTGTTGGCCTCATGAACCTTTGAGTAAAACAATTTTAATAAATGTGACATCATCAAGTTTTTGGTTGGTTATGGAAAATATTTTTTTTTATTTATAAATTAAAAATTAAAAAAAAATATTTTAAGATTCCTTTCTATTTAAAATTTTTTTCTTTTTCTCCATATTCATTTTTATTTTTAAGATATTACATGTATAATAATTATTTTTCATAACTATCTATTTTAAAGGAAAATAAAAAAATATTATAAAGTATTTTTCTATAATATAATGTAATTTTAGAAAAATTGAAAAATTATTTTCAAATTTTCTATTTAAAAACTTTTAATGACTAAATATCAAATTCTAATTTTTTTGCTTTTTTGAATAATTTTATGGAAAACATATTTTATTTTTCACAACTAAATAAAATCTAAATAATTTTAAAAATCAAATATTGTATAATAGCTTTTTTTTTTTTCTTTTTCAAACTAATGATGTGGAATAGCTATGATTGTTGATTGTAGTCCAATGGTGACTGCCGGGTTTTGATTATTGTAAAGTAAGTTGTACATGCCTTCTCTCTCTCTCTCTCTCTCTCTCTCTTTATTCTTAAAAAAAGTACATTTTTTGAATGTCATCATGTTTTAAATTCTTAATTAATCCCTTTCTGTATGAGGTGTTGTTAAATTAAAAATTCAATAATTAGGACTTGTTTGGTTTTTCCTATTTATAATAACTAATAGTTGATGATTGTTGCATATAGTTGATATATAGTTGGAACTGCTAGCAAATAAATATTAGTTGTATGATAAAGATTTGATAATTGTTGATTATGAGATGTAACGAAGCTAGAATTTATTCATTGGAGCAAAAATAAATTCATTCATTGGCGCAAAAATAAGTCATTAAAATAATATATAAGTTATTAAATATTTATAATTTTTCATTTAACATTCAAAATAAAAGTTTAATAATACAAAAGAAAGTAAATCTAATTTAATAAAAAAGTTAAAATATAAAGAGGAGAAAAATGATTTATTTTTGGATTGTAGGTTAAATTTTACTATTTTTAAAAGGATTAATTTAATTCTTTAATTTTAAAAATACACGTAGATATGATATAATTTGTTTTTGTCTCTGGCCTATCCTCTCTCTCTCTCTCTCCCTATATATATATATATATATATATTCTCTAGCGTGTATGTCAATCCTCATTTTGACTTGTTCCAATTCATTTTAAAACATGATTTAATTTGTAAATATTTATATTTTAAACTTTAGTATAAAAGTTATATGATATATAAATAATTTAAATGAATATTATATAATATTAGTTTTAAATTATGATACCTGTTAGATAGCAAAACTTTTTTATAAATTACATTTTTAGTGTAAGTTTCTTTCTTTTTATTTAACCTTTTTGCTTTTATCAGTACTTTCACAATAGATGCTGAAATATCTCTTAACAATGTAACATATAATTATCTATGGTAAATACAGCTTTACATTAGCTATTGTTTTTTTATATTTTATTAATAGTCATTGCAAAATAAAAACACACATGAAATTTAAAATGAAAAGGATATCCCTCATTTTTATTTCATGACAATGATATCTTTGACAATAAGACATATTTCCATGTATATTGCTGTACTATTATTTTTGCATGTATAATATTTCTATTAAATTATTTGCACACAATTCTTATTCTATTGCATAGTCCATTAGGTGCATCTAGATTTATGAGTAATATTATAGGATAATTAATTTAATTCTAACTTGTGAGATGATAAGCCATTTAGTAACAATGTATTCAAAAATTATTTTTTTGATATAATTCACATCTTCTCTTTGTTATTATATTTAATATCACTATTCGATATTCTCTCTCTATCTTTCTATCCAATTTAAATTAAACATTTTCAAATTTAAAAAAATTGAGTATTTATGAAACTTTACAAATAAAATATTTAAATAAAATTTGATTCTTTTTAATTGTATAATTATACAATGTAATTAATTGTAAATAAATATATCATATAAAAAATAATTTTAATAATAATAATTATAATTTTTATAGAAATAATACAGTAAAAATATATGATAGACTATCAACTCATAGAAAAAAAAAATTCAAATTCAAGTTTTTCAAATCAACGACTGATAGAACATCTAACAATTGCTGCTGATTGTTTAGTTTATCAAATGGGTTAAGTTAGCCTTGATAGATAATTTTTTTTTTTTTTTTATGGAAGCCTTGATAGATAAATTAAACACCCATTTAAATTCTTTTATTTAAATGCATCACATTCTTTAATTTTATTAATAATTCAAATATATATATCACATTCGAACAGATGGGTAGATTCATCCTCAATTGATTATTCTCAATTGATTATTTTGAGTTTTATATGCTTTTTTTTTTTTTTTTTGAGAAAAAGATGAATCTTCATTTATAATTGATAAAAGTACATTTTGATTTTTGAAATTAAAAATATAAAATCATACATCAAGAAATATCAAAATTTCAAAACTAACTTAAATTTCTTTTGATAATCTCCAATCGTGTTTATAGAGTATATTTAAATAAGTTAAAAAATTAAATTAAAATATAAATGAATCTAGAGGTGAATGTTTATAAATTGAATCAAAATTTATCATCTTCAAAGAATATAATTAAATAAAAGATCATGTGGCTACTTTATAATATAAGGCAATATAGATTTAAATTTGAATCCTCATATTTTGAAAAATATTTTCAATATGCCTAAAAACAAAAATTTAGATGTGTGGATATTACATGGTCAAAGTGGTGTACTCATTAAGTCTTAAGTTAAAAATTTTCCTTTCCTGTTTATTTAAAGGCAAGGCATGTTCCATTGTCTCTATAAGGAGAGAGAGATGATCTCATATCCTTGTCATAGGATCAAAGAAACTGTTTGATGTCTTTTTATTTTTTATATAAGCTTTACTTTATTAAATGATTCTTAGAAAAAGAAAATTAAGTAGAAAAAATTAGATGTAACAACGACAAGAAGATTAAAACAAGGGATTTTTACACAAACGTATCAAAAAGATAAAATATTTTCTTATATATCTATAAGGTATATTATAAGTATATTAAAAATATATCAAAAGTATATCAAAGTATACCATAAGTATATTATAAGTATACAAAAGAAAAAAAGAGATTTTTTGAAAATTTTAAAAGATAAAAGAGTATTTTTGAAAAAAAAAAAAAAGTGTATTTAGTGTAATTTCCTCTTAAAACAATAATAGAAAATAAGACAGCGAAACTCTGTATTTCATACCATAATATAACTCTCCAAAGAAAAAGAAAAAAAAAGTATTAAGAGGATCCAATAAGATTGGATGACGGCAAGATTAAAATAAGAAATAGTTGAAAAAACAAAAAGAAACAGCCAGTAAAAAATACACAAACCACCACTATGAACTCCAATATGCGTAAAGAAATCTTGAAAGATTTCATCCATTTGAAAGAAACAAATCTTGGAGAAGGCGTAAACCCAAAGAAAACTCACTATGGAAAAAATGAACACCAAAAGTCTTAACTTCTTATCTACTTATAGGAAGCGGATAAAGATGAACTGAATTGATAAGATTAAAAGAGACCAAATCCAAAGGAATTTCCAAAAATCGAATAGCCAAAAACCTAACTGAGAACTTCCAAAACCAAATCCAGGAACTCATAAACTAAAAAAAAATTGATGAAAATTGAGTTAGGGAAATAAATAATAATTGGGAATAGGAAAAAGACTCCAAAGAAAAAACAATTGATCTATCAATATTTGCAAATTCAACCTCTCTTGCAAATAAATAAGCTTATTATCTATCAATGTTGATCTATTGCTACTAAAATTCAACCCAATTTTCTCTCCTGCATTGCGCTTCAGCTCTAGGGGACGATATAGAACAATCAATTGCTTCACTGTTATGGCAAAGGAGATTGTTCCTATTTCTTGTATCTCCATCAGAAATAGAGATATCAGTTACCGTCTCAGAGTAAGCATCTGAGGGACATTGATAGATATTGTCTTCTCATCTTCTTAAAGGAATAAGAAGTAGGAGATATCGGATTTTGGTTTTCTAAACTATAAATAATTGTTATTAATTTAGTGAGAGATGTTATCGAGGAAGGTTGCCCCCTGTTGTATAGCTTATTATGTTTTTATGGAGTGTTCCCCCTTTCTAATATAAAAAAAAATAATTAAAAGAATATTAGCATAAAAAATTAAAAAATTAAATGAATATTTTTGAAAAAAAATAATTAAAAGAAAAAAAAAGACAAAAAATATAAAAAATCTTAAAATTACTAAATTTTGATAGTTTTTCACTAAAATTCATTTAGTGTAAATCTGAGATAGTGTACTAAATGAGATGGTTGATGATTGAAAAAATAAATTAAAATTTATATATTTGTTTGTCGGGAATTTTTCTCTAATAATCACATTAAAAAATATCAAAATTCAATGATTTTTGCGATCATTTACACTTTTTTTTAGTTGTACAATATACTAACCAAGCTAAAGTGGTTAGACGTCACAATTTTCTTTCAGTACTGATTATTCCTTATTTTGTCTCATCCAATAAAAAAAAAAAAATTCCATCCATGCGCACATCCTTCCAAATTCACTAACAGACAAATTATATCATCATTAACCTTAACCTTATTTTTATTTATTCTATAATAATTCATTTAATTTATTATAAACAAGAAAAACAAAGAAAAAACCCTGAAGTTTGCTTTTATTTACATTTATTAATTCCTATATCTTGCACTAGGCTAATAATTTTTACCATATGATCATGGCTAGTCTCTCTGAAGCCTATAGAGACAATCCTCTCCAGCTCCACCAAATAATCCCTCTAGACTTTGATTCAACCAGAACGGTGCCGGATTCCCATATTTGGCCGGAATCCAATGATTTTGAGTCCAATGATAGGTTATCGATACCGGCAATTGACCTAAATGACCCTGAAAAAGTCGAGCTAATAGGGAATGCATGTGAAACATGGGGGGTATTCCAAGTAATAAACCACAAAATTCCATTGAAGTTGTTAGATGAAATTGAGACTGAAACTATACGCTTCTTTTCTCTTCCGGCTAGTCAAAAGTTGAAGGTCGTAAGATCCTCCGACGGAGCCACCGGCTACGGCATAGCTCGAATATCGCCATTTTTCAACAAGTATATGTGGCATGAAGGGTTCACTATCATGGGTTCCCCCGTTGATCATGCTAGAGAACTTTGGCCCCATGACTATCAGAATTTTTGGTAAGTCCATGCACTTCCATGCACGTAAAGAATTAATCTTTTATTTTTTTAAGCATCAGTGAGAATTTTTATCAGTAAGATTTGAATCTCTATTACTTTAATTTATATATATTTTCTTTATTTTGTATCTTTTAAGGATGTTAAGGATGCTCAGAGAGCTTAATTAGTTGGAAAAAAAATACTTTTTAATAGGATTTTTTTTGGAGTATTTATATATAATTAGATTAGATAATTCAAGCTACAAAGAATTAATAATGAAGTTACCCTTTTCTAAGAATATTAATTATAAATTAAATAAGCAAGTGGGTGACCACTTGAGTAGGTATTATCATAGCATTTATTAATTAAAATAACTTTTTTATAAATATAATTCTATAATTTTATGTATCAACATATTGGGTACAGAAAGAATTAATATATATAGTAGGGAATTTTTCTTTTTTCTTTTTTTTTTTTTCAAGTTGAAAGTATGAATATATATATATATATATATGCGCGCGCGCGCGTGTGGTGCTATTAGGCATATCCACTTGGGGTAACGTTTCTCTGAGTTGATACTGCAAATAGTACTTTACGAATCTTTTCAAGATATGTAAAATTTAGCATAGGCCTAGTTGCCAAGAAATTCTTAAACTTCAGACAATTTTTATAAAAAGAAAAATCTATTGGGTATTTTTTAATTTTACTGAACATTGTAAATTTTTTAACATATTACTGTTTGCATCTAAGTGAAATTTTATACCTTGAAAAACTATTAACATGGCATTTGAATTCTATTAAATTGAATTAATTTTAACAGTAATTAATTATTATATGTATACTAACTATAATTAATTTGTTAATATATATATATATATATATATATATATATATATATATATATATATATATATATATATATATATATATAGATTCATTAAAGGCTAATAGCTGAAATAACACTGCAACAGGCTATACAACATGAAGTAGTCCTCCTCTTTAATGTCTTTCACGAAATTGGTGATAACTTTATTGTGGTTTGAGAAACTCGAATCCGAAACATTCCACTTTTCATCCTCTTAAAGTATGTAATATTACTATATGAAATATTAAAACTAGCAGTAGACATTTTTACTGCTAAAAGTATAAAAATTGTAGCTATAAGTTTGTTGCGGAAAAAATAAATTATTGAGTCTTTTCCTTAAAATTTAGTTTGAGTCAAAATGTTATCAATGTCGACAATTTCCTTTTGTGAAAAAATTAGATAATTTATAATTATTTAAAACAAAAAAAAAATAATATGTGCAAATTTCAAGTTTCATTAGTGAATAATCTCTTTTCTAATATTCAAAAAGAAAAGAAAAAACCCTAAAAAATCCATTTTAACAACAACTGTTGATGTTACTATTGTATATTACTTGTTGTTATGTATTAGTTTTTAACAGCAAATGAAATGTTAGTTTTACTATTTGTTTTAGTATATGTAATTGACCGTATTTAATATTTAATTTAAACAGTGACATAATGGAAGATTATCAGAAAAAAATGGAAGAGCTAGCCACAAATCTAATGCGTCTAATGTTCAACTATTTACCCATAGAAAAAGAAGAAGAAGAAGAAAAAATTAAATGGATTGGTTCAAAAGGAGAAGCCAGCATTGCTTTACAGCTAAACTCATATCCATTTTCTCCAAACCCTAATTTAACCATGGGTTTAGCCCCTCATAGAGACACTTCCCTTTTAACAATTCTTCATCAAATTAGCACTATAAATGGTCTCCAAATTTTCAAAGAAGGAGTTGGTTGGGTTTTCGTATATCCTATTAATGGTGCACTTGTAGTAAATGTTGGTGATTTCTTGCATATTTTATCTAACGGTCGATTTCATAATGTTCTTCATCGTGTGGTCATCAAAGAGCCTAAACAAAGATTGTCTATAGCCTTTTTTTATTCTCCCCCTCTTGATTTTCATCTCTTTCCTTTGGGTTTGAGTTCCAATAATAATGATGATGATCATGAGCAAATTCCTCTATATCGTTCTGTATCAGTAGCTGAGTATTATGGAATCAAGTCTAAAAATCTTGATAAAGCACTTTCTTTGATAAGAATTTAATGGGAAATTATAAAAATGCTATGTATATATGTTTTAATTTGTGTAGTAGTTGTGAAAATATATATTTTTAGTTTTTATATGTTTTTTTTTTTTTTTTTTTTTTTTTTTTATATATAAAGTGTGCATTTATTTATTTATTTTTGGGTTTTGGTTGCCCAAATGAATTCTCACCTAATGAAAGCCTAATGAATTCTCAGCTTTCTCTTTGTTGATAATAAAAATGGAAGGACTTTGTCTTCAACAAAAAATTAAATTTATCACTATTACCACTATAAATAAATTCTTTATTAATATGTTGTTAAAAATAAAAAATTTGATACTAATAATAATTAGCAGCATTATTATCCGATATAAAACTTATAACTAAAAGTTTTTTGTAATGTTATTATAAATATTCGATAGCACCATTAACATAATGTTTTTATATATATTAATATTTAGTAACACTATCAATTTATTGTTATAGATATATGTTTGTTGTTAGCTGTTAGTTTTAACATGTATCAAATAATGTTAAATTAACATAATTGATTTCAATATTAATTTGTTGTAGTATATATAGAGAGTAAATTAAAAACTAACAATGTATGATATTATCAAGTCACAAAATTAAATATAATCCATATGATCTATATATATATATATATATATATATATTGTAAAGGTGATTCCATGTAAATATTAATAAATAATTACACTAAATATTCTGCATAATTTTTTCAATAATTAGTTACTGGCTAAGTTATTAATCTTAGAATAAAATCATCATCTTAATTTTTTTTTGTATCAAAATTATTTTTAATATGAAAACTGAAAATATATGTGCATAATCTATTTCACATTTTAACATAGAATATAATTAGTGATAGGGTTTTTGTTAATTAGTTAATTAGATGTAGGTAGGTTTAAGGTAGAGCCATCTCCCATCATCTTTTATGTATTTATTTATTCCATTGGGATTGCTTATATATATCACACCCAAGTGTAATTTGTTGCCAATTATAGTGTCTGTTGTAGTGTTATATAATACAGAATAGTTCAACTCATTTGATATCTATATTAAAAAAACATAACAATAATTAATAACCTTCCACAGAACCCAAATTACCCAAACAAATAAATAGGCAACTTTACTCTTTGTCCTTATGCTGATTTAGAAGACTTTTGGTGACGTAGAAATTTTACTTTGTCTTTTTTACAGGAAGTCGACATGCATGGGGTTCACCATGTGGATAATTGGTGACGTATATATATATATGCATGTTAAAATTGTCCTAAATTACTAATTTAATGGCTTGTTATAGTGTATATAATATGTATTTGGTATCTTTTTTCTTTGAATTAGCTTTTGATAATAAGTTTTATCTAAATCTATTTGACATGATATCAGAGTTCAAATCAGATCCTTATTATGCATTTATACCCTCTTTTCTTTTGAGTTAGCTTTTGGTTCTACTCAAACCCATTTGACAATATATATATGTGTTTGTGTTCCATTTTCCTTTTATTGAGAAACCACACAACAAATAATCATTTGAAAATAGGCATCTAAATTATAGTTTTAAATTATTAATCTAACAAGAGATTTACAAAACTAATCTTCATTAAGATTTCATTGCTTGTTAAATTTATTCTTTTCATATACCTCTTCCAAAAAAAAAAAAAATGTATGAAGACTAGACAATTCAAACTTATTAGAAGTAAGTAATCATCACTAATCATCATATTTTATATATAATTTTTAAGTTGGAAAGACATTAAATAAAAGAATAATAAGAGCATGCTAAGCCTTTTTTTTAAACCATAGTTATTATATACATCATAGAATTATAAAACTGGACATAATGTTAAAAGTTTAAAGCAAATAAAATTTTTAGTTATTCTATATCAAAATTTACAAATGTAATTAAAATTCAATATGAATAAAAATCCAACTTGAAATCTGTCGGTTTCAAAGATCTTCATTTTAATCTTACGACTATACCAATAAAAGTCTGATTCGAGGATTCTAATTAAGCTACTTAATTATGAGAGAATCCATCTGTAATCTCTCTGCAGTGAATAGTAATAATTATTAATAACAATAAAAGAAAAGGTTGAAAAAAGACAAAAACACTCTGCTAGATTTTGTCTTAATGTCCCAGTCCTTGACTGACTTGTATTGCACATATATATATATATATATATAGTCGACAATACCAAAAAGTAGAGGCATGGGACCTCTTGGTTGTCGGCTCCATTTCTTTAAATATGGAGCGTGTATTTTTTTTTTCTTTTAAAAAAAAAATTGATATAATTGCTATTTTTTTAAATAAAAAAGTCTTTTTATTAATAAAAATTAATCAGCACATGATGAAATAAAGAAGTAAACTTTATTGTATTTAAAAAAAATATAAATTTTGTTATAAAAATAAGTTTTTTCTTTAAATTTCATTGATTGTGTTGGCATCAATAAGAGGTGGAATCATGATAGGACTCAGGCAGGCTGTAGCCATAGGGCAATTTAGGAAAAATAAATTTTTTTATTTGGTTTTTATTGTTTCATATTTCTAATGTACTATAGCCTGAGTAGTTTAGGAAAAAAAAAAAAAAAAAACTTGGCTTTTAGTTACTCTAGCCTAATTGGGTAATCGTGGGAATTTTTTTTTTTTTGCAAAAGACTTATTTTTCATTCTCATGTCACATTTTCTTTTTGTGATATATGATAGTTTTGGTGGAAAAAAATATAAATGAACCAATCACATAAGGACAACAAGTATGTGTATATACACACACAGACATTGAGCCAGAGTATGGGGAGAGTGAATTGCGTGGTTTAACTGAAATTGCATGTGTCCAAATTCCATACAATAATGAGCCCCAATAATATCCCCAACCTTCCATAAGTCCTTGGCCAAAAAAAAAAAGCCCCTCCATAAGTTGCATGAGAAACTTTCAAACTTCAAATTTTGAGTTTTGAAAAAACGTATTAATTACTTGGACTTGCATTAAATAAACAATTTTTTAGAAAATATAGAAAAAAAATTAATTTGCAAAAGCGATATATATATATATATATATATATATATATATATATATATATATATATATATATATATATATATATATTGCAAACAAACAAAATTAAATAAAACTACAAAATTGTAGATCATGATTTGATTTCCCCAGCCTAATACATATGATGATTTTCAAAAGATATGTAGGCTGAGTCAACAATAAGATAAACTCTCTGGCAAAATAAATAAATAAATAAATAAACTAGGTCATGTGAGAATTTGAGGTTATTTGTTGATACATTACTTAATGGAAAAATATATTTTTAAATTAATTTATGTGATAATTAAGATTAAATATTATTTTCAGATAATTTTAAAGGCGAATCTCCCATATTGAAAAATTAAATTTTTTCCACATTAATAATAAATCTTTTAATATTATCGCTAATAAAAAAATTTAGAATATATCTATTAAGAATATAATCATACATTAATTAATTACAAATATATTAAGTAATTTATATAAAAATAGATTTTCCAACCTTAATAGCTAATTTTTAATATTAGTTTTCCCAAATCTATATTAAAAATTTAATATGGTATCAGAATTTAATCAATTCTTATATCACCTCATGTTCTATTATAATTCAAATTGAGATTTTAATTTCTTGTCAGTGGAGAGTTTTTTTCAATTTCTCACCCGTGGAAGATTTCTTTCAATTTCTCACCTAGGATTTCTTCAATTATCTTCCTCGTATAGAGTTTCTTTCAAATAATTCAATTAGTATCATAAATTGCAAGTGTGTCAACTGAATTTAAGAAAAAATTATTTTCATTTAATTATCATTTAAGAGGGATATTAAAAATATAATATCATATTAATTAATTACGAACATATTAAATAGTTAATATAGAAATTGATTTCTCAATTTTAAAAACTAACTGTTAAGAATTTTCTTATGAATTTAATAATATCCTTTAAAACATGAGAATTTACTTATAAATGAATTCTATATTTGAAATGATTGTTACTGTTTCTAGCTAGCCCATATCTAGGTAGCTAAAATACTCATGCGAGCTAATCAAGTGTGGTTTTATTGGTATTTTCATTCTTTTTAAAGGAATGAGAAGTGAAAGTTTCAAATTAGAGTCTTTCAAATCACAAAAAATTATCTCGGTTATATAGTTTATAATGTTATCTTGGTCTATTTGATCTCTTTAGTATATATATATATATATATATATATAAAAGCTCATATCTATGATGGTACAAAAGGTTAGAAATTCAAAACTTGAAAATTTCTAATCTTTTAAGAATTTTTCTATATATATATATATATATATATATATATTTCTCTTAAGTAAATTCTCAATTTTTTATTTCTTGCCATCTCCTTCAATAATATTGGCTTCCATGTATTGTCAGAAACACAAAGGCGTTGGCGGACCCCACTAAGAAAAAAACATATCTAATATTGTATTTTATTTCTGAGATGGAATCTAGAATTTATATGAATTTGTACTAAATCTAACTTTTCAGTATTTTGTTTGAACTCTGTCACATACATATTTTTTATCTAATGAACAAAAATGCAGCGATATGTTATGGTGACATGGGGTCAGGTTAATTGATATGCTATTGTCTCTATCAACTATGGAGGATTTTCATTTCCATAGGAATCAAAAGTTGAGAAGCATATGATGATTTCTGAATCAGATTTCATAGTTTTTTGAAAAATTATTAGATACATCCTCTTTCACATTCAGGTAAAATCCATTTTTCATATATAACCACTTGATTATGGATACACCAGATGTACAAGAAAATTTCTCAAATTTTTTCCAATTTTTTTTCTCTTTGATTAATTAGTAAATATGAGATTTTACTTATAATAAGATGCATATAAATGATTAAGGGCCCGTTTGATATTGAGTTTTATCAAAAATAATTTTCAATAAAATATTTTATACTTTTTTAAAACTGTTTTTAAGTAAAAATAGTTAAATTGATTTTTTTTTCAGAAACAGATTTGAAAATGCAGTTCATAAAAAAAATAAAAATCAATTAATTGAATAAAAAAATTCTAAAAAATTAATTGAATAAAAAAAATTCTAATTTTTTTTTTTAATTCTTAAGTAATTTTAAACACATCCAAAATAATTTATTGCACATTATTTATATATATATATATATATATATATATATATATATATATATATATATATATATATATATATATATATATATATATATATATATATATATATATTTTTTAGGGGTTGGTAATTTGTGGGGTGTGCCTTGTCTTTGCCAACAGGACACTCGTTGTTTTAACGTTTAGTGCAAGGGAGAAGAGAGAATCTCTCTCCTAATGAATCATGCATTAAACTTTGTGTCCAGACTAGCGATTAGGTATTGACATTTGACATTTATCAAGTAGTGGTGATCATTGTTATTGAAATTTAATCATTATCCCCTTTTCTTTTTTTTCCAAAGACATTGTATACATTACCAACTAAATACGAAATTGAATTGTCAAAACAGTACAAACTTTTTCAGTCATCAAAGTAACAATTGTATCAAATATCATAAATTAATTTTAAACCTCTTCACAATATTTCAACTTTAATCTTATCACTTAACCATTATTTCTATTAACTTGAGATATCCATTAAAAAATTAGTATTTAGATTTTTTTTTTTTTTTTATATAAAGACAGTGAGTGGTGGATCAAAGTTGCACCAAAATATTTTGACTAGACTGACATTTTTATAGTATAGATTAATCTAATCATACACAATCTTATTAATAAAGAAAAAAGAACACAAAAAATGAGTAAGATAAAAAATCACAAAAAATGCAAGACTACCATAAACTTGCCCTTTTTAGCAATTAATAAATTTAGTTGCCAAATTCAATTAGTGAGAGAAGTAGCAATGAAAAACTGTAGTAGTTAAAAGTCTACTTGCTAAAATTTTTTAGCGAGGGAAGTAGTCACTAATTAACGACAACAAAATTTTAGTTGGTACTTAGCGTGTATAACAAATAGTCAATAAGAGAAAATAATAATAGCTAAATAATTATACTGCACTATTGTATGTGACTAGAAATGATGACTGCGGGATACTATGAGATGATAGTTGCTAATGTTAGCTACTATATAGTAGCTAAATCTAAAAATCTCTTTTGATAAAATATTCTCTACTATTAGTAGAGAATATTTCATCAATGGAGATTTTCATGAAAGGATTTCTTTGTTGTGTGTTAAAATATATTAAAAAATTAATTTAATTTATAATTTCAATTAATTAAGTTAACTAATGATATTTGGTTGGATTTTGGAAAGTTGTATGGAAAATATGGGGTAAAAGGTAAATTCTTCCTAAATATGTTAAGTTTGTGTAAGTCATATTGTATATTAAATAATTATGTAAAGCCAATTAGTCGCACCATTGAAACATTTAGGAAGACTAACTACAAAAGTAAAGGGTTGGGTTTTAGAGAAAATATAATCATCGTGAGTTTAGGTAAATCAAGTATGTAATGAGCAACAATAGTCGCTCAATAGATCATTTCAACAATTCTGCTCGACATCAAAGTTTCATATTAATCAATTGAAGCTTCTGAAAATGCAATTTATTTAATCAGTTACCATGATTTAACATAATGTCCCGACCAAAGAAATTCAATCTCCATAAGTCTTAATTTATCCAAATCAAACATTTGGCTCAGCAGAATTAATAAATCGATTCATGGACCACGACTGTTGTTGATCACTTGAGTCAACCAAACACATGAAGATATCTCTCCTGAAACTCAACCCCTCACTTTTACAACTGGTTTGTCTAAATATTTCAAAAATATGACATGATTGAAAATAATAGCCTATATACATATGGTGCACACAAACTTAGCATATTTTAAAAAAAAAAAAAAACCTTTTACCTCATCTATTACATCCTACTTTGCCAAAAATCCACCCAGAATATTATTAGTAAACTTGTTTTTAAATTAAAGTCGTCATAATGTGTGATTCACGAAAAGAAAAATTTCCTCAACACAAGTCTTAATTGAGTAATTGATTAATTTAATCTCCTTTTCTATAAAAATAGCATTTTCAGACTTGTTTAATCCTCCAAGTATTCATAAATAGAATAGAATTGCATAATTCAAAGGCAGAAGAGAAGATGAGCAATAGCTCTTTCTCTGATATATGTTATGAGCAAGAGTGACTGGCCATCTTCTCTTCTGCCCTTAGAATTATAGAATTCCTTTCCACTTATGCATACTCAGAGAATAAATCAATTTGGAAATCCTATTTCTATAGAAAACATAATAATACAATAAATCTTTTAAGGCTTACTGAGAGAATCTATGGTTTAGACATTATGCATAATGACGAATATAATAAATTAATGTATTATAGAACTAATTTTATTAATATACATATACCTGATTACATTTAATCAATAATATATTAATGTGACTCACATATAGTCCTAATTATACCTATATATTATCTTAACAATATATTCTAATTGAATTTTGGCAGAACACCGCTTACAACTGTAATAATATCCAAAAAAATTGCTACAAACTTGCAAATGAAATAGCACTTCTAATATATTTTCCACTTATAACCTCTATTTCATTATAAACATAGAATTCAATTACGCTTGCATAAATAATTGTATTAATTATACTAAACTAAATAACAAATAGTCGCTTAATTAAATTTATTAATTTCAGTTAATTGTATTAAATATAATAAATTAACTAATATCAGTATTTGTTGAATTTATATATTAATATTTGTAAATTTAAAACTTACTATCTACCTAAACTATATATATTAATAAAGTACATCTAATCGCTAATTTTATCTAATTAAAGTAACTCAATTAATTAATCTAGACTAATACAAAATAACCTAAAATATAACACCCTAAAATATAAACTATTTAAAATTAACCTAAAACTCTGACAAATTACATTAAAATCAAAATATATATACAAACAAAAAATTTGAAAAATCAGAAACTAATATACACACACAATATATTAATTTGGCAAGAAAAAATACAATGTATTAACAAAAAAAAAAATACACAAAATATAATTTTTTTTTTAAATCTAGCAAAAAATGTGCAATATATTAATAGAAAAATACACACATAATTAAAAAAATAAAAGGAGAAAATCATCATAAGCGGTGATTGTAGAAGCTTCAATAAAAACTGTAACAAAATTAACACAAGAAAAAATGAAAAAAAAAAAAAGAAATGGAGAAGATGAATAACCTGTGAATATGGTGAATGGCAAATTCCCTCCAACGGCAAAGATGGCCTGATTTTCCTTCTAGCGAAGGCTGCGTAGAGAGAGAGAGAGAGAGAGATATTGAAGAGAAAAAAAATTAGGGTTTCTACTTTTTGTCCTCAAAATTAGCACATTAGTAGCTAAACATAAAATGCATTGTAATATTATTGTTTAACTAAACCACATTTAGCGACTAAGCATTTAATTGCTATGTTAGTCTCCATTTACGGATTACATTTTATTGTCTAAAATATTTCTGTCTTTATATCAATTACACCCGCCCATAATTGGTCTCATGTTAGTGACCAATGTGTTTTAGTCTCTAATTAGCGACTAAGTGTAGACTAACTTTAAATCTCTAATTAGCGTGCCATAGTTTGACACTACAATTAGCGACTATGTAGTAACTAATCAATTGCCAATATTCATCTTTTCAACCATCTCCTTATTGTAATCGTTAGTTAGTCTCTAATTTGTCGCTAATTAGCAACTGAAATATTGTTGTCACTAAATGTAGTCGACAATTCAACAGATTCTAATAGTGCAAGAGACCACACCAAAAGAAAAGAACAATCCATGAAACTAAACAAATCTATAGTAAAATTGACTCAAAGCATCATGTGAAACAAAATGGGCGTGGAAGGAGGGAACTGAATTCCACACTCTTCTATAACTCATATAAATAGACTTATAAGAAAGAGTATCTGCGACTGTATTTGCTTCTTTATAGATATGAGCGACCACAAAAATAATGCCTTTAATGACACGTAAGCATTAGAGCCAACAAGCATGCCACTGCTAAGGAACATTCATAGATTTTTGCTTGAAACAGTGATAGACATAGGTTGAGTCCATCTCCAACTAAACAAGACATAGGTTGATTCCATCTCCAACTAAACATGAGCTCAACTTCTCTCACAAGCATGAGACAGAGCCATGATGATAATTGTAAGCTCTATCTCATAAACCAAGCATATACTCATGGGAATTGTTGTGCAATATAAAACCAGACCCTTGTAATTTTGAAGCATAATTCTAGCACTTGAAATGCCTAAGGAGCCAAGAGCTACACCATTCATGTTTATATTTAGCCAACTACTTTGAGGACAATTCCATCTTCTTGTTTCAATAATTTTTGGAACTTTAGAAATAGTGTCTTTTAGACGTAGGAGACAAAGAGCATTTCCTCCACTCACTCATAGTGACCTGATTAAGCTGATATGAAATGATTATGTTTCCTTTAGACATCGACAAATTACATGTAAACAATTAGAGAAAGAAGCAAAAATATCTTCAAAGACTATTTAATTATGGGTATGCCACAATGCCCAGCATCTTGAGATAATAACAACCAAAAGCAAAGAATGGAGTTGTGAGCTTAAGTTAACCCAAGAGACCACTTAAAGTTGAGAAGCAAAATTGGTTATCCCCTCCAAAGATAGAAGAAATTGCCCTTTAAGCATCCTTCGAAAAGGAACAGTCAAAAAGGATGCGAGCAATAGTCTCATAAGCTTTCTCGTATAAATAAAAAACAAAAACTAAGATAATACCGCGATGTTTAAGAGCGTCGTTCAAAGGAATTATATCATGAAGCAGTCGCCAACATAAGACTAAATGAGAGGGAGGAATATACTACTTCCAAATTTACTTTCCCTAGCTAGCCTTGGCTATGGGTCGGTTTGAAATCAAAATCGGCCCAGTTCAAAATTGATCAAAATCAGCCTAAAATCGGTCAAACTTGGAACTGGCCCTAAACCTTGGAGGGACTAGTTTTGGCCTAGTTCTTCATTTCATGGAACCAGAACTGATGATTTTCATTTAGAAATTGGCGGTTCTGATTTAGAACCGAGCTATGATGTGGTCGTGTGTGTGTGCACACAAGAAATTAAGGCAACAAAAAATTGTGAGGAAAAATAATAAAGATTTATTTGATGTCAGAGTTGATGGAACAACAAGAACTTCTGGTGGTGGTAGTGATTAAAAGGTAAGAGGGTAATTAAATTTGCCAAAAAAAAAAGTAAGAGAACTACATAGGCTTTGATTTCTCTAACCCCAGGAGGATACGTAGTAAACTTAATTTTTGGTAAGAAAATTAAGTTCAAGCCCTTTAATTTTTTTTTCTTTTTTCTTTTAAATATATTCCATCTAAACCGTCATGAATGAAAATCAAAACTAAAACTAAAACTAGCTGGTTTTGAACTAGGACTAGAACCGCCTTAAGGGCAATTCCAATTCTGGAACCACCGATTCTTGGACCGAAATCACTGGAGCTAACATTTGCATGTTCCATTGTTAGGAAGCAAAGCACTAATTTGCACGTGAATTGACTAATAGATGAGAGCTTCCAAACTAGGTAGTCCTAGCTATAAGAAGATATTTTTACATTCTGAATGTCCCATGTAATATCTAAAAAAGTGGAATAAAAAAAATTGTAGAAGAGACCATTGACCATCAATCAACAAGTCACAAACTCTAGTTTTTAACCGTTTTCTTTTTAAGATTGGAAACTATAACTTTTCTTATTTAGAACAACCAATCTAGTTTGAATTCCAAAAATTTAAGGATGACGCATGTCCAAGAACCCACATCAAATCACAAATCAAAGACAAGTAGCAGGGGCAAAGATAATTCCACACCGAGGAGATAAAGAATGAAATTCTAACTTATCTCCCCAATCATATAGAAATCAACTTCGTAAGAATGAGAAAACAAAATGGGAGGAGCATCTATGCTTCCATGCAAGCTTAGTAAGAAAGGCCTTATTTAAATCAACCAACCTATGAAAATCAAGACCACCCTTCAAAGTAGGCATGCAATAGTTGGGCCAAACAACTATAATCGGCTTTTTTGAATTTACATTTCTTGTCCAAATGAAGTTATGAATAGCCTTGTTTATTTTCTAAAGAAGTTTCATGAGCTAATGATGTACAACAAAAGAGTGAATGAAGCTGTTATGAATGACTGACTTAACAAGATAAACTCGTCCTACTAATAAAGTTGTGAAAAGCTTTTCCTGCCAAGATTCAAGCTTAGATATGATTTTATTAGCAACAGACTGCAAAAATGTGGACTTCAAGTAGCCCTTAAAGATTAGAACTCCCAAATAGAAAAGAAGTTCTTTCCTTTGAATTCTTAAATGAAGACGAAGAGATGTAGCTCTAGAATTAGAAATGCCCCTCCTAAAATATAGCTCGATTTATGCCAACTGATATATTGTCCAACTAGCTCTCCATAAAGATAAAAATTTTATTTTAAGCATCGTAAATTATACTTAGAAGCTTTCCCAAATATAAGCACATCATGTACATTTAAAAGATGAGATGGGACTAATGCAACTTGAGGGTAAGGTATACATAAGAATGAGCCATCCATAGCCAAACTAGAGAGGAGTTTGTTAAGAAAAACCTCTGCTATGCAAAATAAGAGAGGTGACAATAGATCATTTTGTCAAACCCCATATGAATAAGAAAAATATCCTCGTGGATACCCATTAATCAAGATTAAAATTCTTACAGACTAAAATATAGCTTGAATCTAAGAGCAAAATTTTCCCTCAAAACCAAAAGCATAAAGCACCGCCAAGATAAAATTCCAATCCATAGAGTCAAAAGCATTCCAAATGTCCACTTTGATAGCCATGTTTAGACCATCCTTAGAGTCTAGAAGGTTAACAGCATTCAGAAGCTACCAAAATATAGTCCTCAATATTACAACCTCTAACAAACCCAAACTGTGGGGCAGCAATAATATGGGAGGCTATGGAGTCGAATCAATTTGGTAATATCTTAGTTATGATTTTAAAAATGAAATTAATTAAAGCAATAGGGTAAAACTTATCTATGGATAAGCACCATTTAGTTATTTAATGTCTTTGAGATAAGCACCATTAGTTTGGAATTAATCCCTAGAAGAATGGTCCCAAATAAAAAGAAACTTTGGACGGCATTGCAAGCATCCATTCAAACTATGACCAACATTTCTAAAAAAAAAAAAAATACTCTAGTAAATTTCTCCAGACTCGAGGCGCTAGGACCATCCATCTTATAAACCATAGCTGCAATCTCCTCAAAAGAAGGAATGGCAGTCAATGAACAATTATCTACATCAATAAGCAGGGAAGGAATTCCTTCATAAACCTTAGAAAAATCTCAAGTAGCCGAGTGTAGAGCAACAAATAAATCTGAATATTACTGAAGTATGTAAGTTTCAATTGCTACTATATCATCAGTTAAGGAACTAGCAATTTCCAATGATTGAATCTCTTGAGAATGGCTACGATAGTGAAATAAGGCATGATAAAATCCCAAATTTCTATCCCCATCATGCAACCATCTAATGCTACTCCACTCTTTATTAAAAGATTCCTATTATTGCAATAACCTATCAAGCTCCAAATGAGAAGAAAGCTAAGTAGTATGGAGGTCTTCTGAGAAACCCATTTCCAAAATGTCTGCTTGAGTCTTTGCCAAATTGTCCTTAGCTGAAGAAATAGTAGCATTTAAATCACCTAAAACCTCCTAATTCCATCTTCTGAAAGAGCTAGGAAGAAGCTTAAGTTTCTATTGCTAAACCCACATTGAATGACCATATTATGTTAACTAATCACCAATATTTAATGAATCCCATAAAGCTAGGATGAGAGATCCACATAAATTTAAGGCGAAAAAACTTCGGTGGACTTTTAGAGGAATCAGAGCCCTACAGTAAGATCGAACAATGATTACTACTATGGTGAAGTATGGTACAAGAAAGAGCAGTGCAATTGTAAAGCAATTATCCGAATATAGCATATTGTGAACTTTTAATTTTACACCTATTGATCCAACCGTACCTTGTGTGATGCCTCGCTTAAGCACCAATCCGATCCGCTAAGTGAGATCGAAATGCTCATTTGGAAAAAGTCTCACAATGGAACTCTTGGATTCAGATTGATAGATTTTGAAAATTGACCTAGAGTCGCCATCTCAATTTTATTTTTTATTTAGGAAAAAAGATAAGGAAAAAACCTAATTAAATGATTTCAATTTTATCCCAATAGAAAAAAGTGCACTAGTCCTTGATTATCAAAGAAGATTCAGAGACTAAGTTTTTTAGTTTATTTAAAAAAAAATTAGTTTGGAAAATTTAATACAAAATGATTTAAAATAAATTTCATGAACAGTTTACATAATGCATGAACAGTTTAGGATGATGCGTGAGCAATAATATTCGTGCAATGCATGATAGTTATAAAGTAATAAATAAAATAAAATCTACTTAAAATTTATTACAAACCAAAATGGATTAAAAATAAATAAAAGAGATGATCTTTTTACAAACCAAAATGGATTAAAAATAAATGAAAAAGATGATCTTTTCTCTAGCCCTTATGGGTATTAGGAAAAGCACACATTTCTCAACTAATTGCAAGAATTCACAAATCAAAAAGAGATTAACACAAAAGAAACAACACAATTATACATAAAAAAAAATAGAAATAATCTCATTAGAGAAAGATGAAGAAAAAGGGAAAATTATTTTTAAAAAATATTTTGGAATTGATGCCTGAAAGACTGGCAGACCTGCTTATCTCTTTGAATAAAAATCAAACCCCATGAAATTCTTCCTTCTTATGAATGAGAAGTTTTAGAAAAGGTTAATTTGATTTGTTAATTTAGTTCAGATTTAAAATTAATAACTTTGGATCTTTTCAGTTAAAGACCTAAGGACAGATATAAGAGAGAATTCTAGATCTGATTTAAGAAATCTCAAGAAAAAGAAAATATACCTTAGTTTTGCCCTTTATTCGTATGAGCAGGGCAAGTCTTACACCATATCTAAGCTCCACCTTGAATTAGGGTTTCACAAGATGAATCTTGCATAGAAAGAGTTAAACAAGAAGAGAACAAAAAGATAATAATTGAAAATAAAAATTAAAACTTGAAATTAGATTTGAAAATAATTTTAGTAGAGATTAATTAAAGAAAAAAGATTTTTGGATTTGAAAATTGATAGAATTTTTGGCTTAAAACTAACAGAAATTGGAGAAGAGAACAAAAAGATAAAAATTGAAAATAAAAATTAAAACTTGAAATTAGATTTGAAAATAATTTTAGCAGTTAATTAAAGAAAAAAGATTTTTGGATTTGAAAATTGACAGATTTTTGGCTTAAAACTAAGAAAAATTAGAGATTTTTGTATATGAAATTGTGTAAAATGACTGGGGATGGACTCATATTTGTAGAAAAAATATATGGGGATAAAATATGAAAATTCCGCAGGGCCAGCAACATGGGCGGCATGCCTGTGGCATGGACTTGTAGCCCATATTGGTGCCACTTGATCCGACAGCACCAGGTTATGCTTGAACTCTATTCGACCCATTTTCGTCCTGTTTTGGTCATTTTTTGGCCCTTTTCTAATTCAATTTAAGTCCAATTTAATTCTATTGGTTTGTAATCAAGTATCAATCATCTAGAGGTGCAATTTGTGAAAATCCATTTTTTTAACTAGGTGTTGCCCTATAACCCACAAAAGGGCACTACCCCTTTGATCCCTGCTAACTAACCGGCTAGTGGGACTACTGTACTGATTTTATATAATGCATTAATTTTAGCAGGTGTCAAGTTGGACAGAATCATAAGGGTGCAAATTTGAGGATTTTAACACGCTATGCAAAGTTGTTATAATGGTCCCACTAGCTGATTAATTAGTGAAAGTCAAGGGGCAGTGCCCCCGAAAGAAAAATTTAACCTTCAAATGCATTGCTATTTAAACACCAAAATTTTCTAACATAAACCAACAACCAATTGCTAAAAGAAAAAAAAAAAAATCTACTGGCCACTAATTTTGCATGTTGTCAGTTGGCATCGAGGCACCTTTTTTTTCTCTTTTGCCCCTCTAGCCTATTTTTTAGCATTTTTAGCCTTATCCTTTTAGTTTTTACACTTTTCCACTTTCAAATTACCCTCACCCCACTTTTCTATAAATACCCCTTCCATTTCTTTATTTCACACACCTCTTCAGTTAGTATTGATGGCTATCTACTAACTCCTCTCTTCTTATCCCTCTATTCAGTCTTTAATTAATTAATTAATCTTTTTAATTAATTAATTACCTCATACGAACTAAAAAGTTAATTAATCATTTTAATTAACTAAAACTCTTTTTTCAAAATTAATTACTCAAATTAATTAGTCTTTTTAATTAATTAATTTATCACTTTTTGAAAAAAAATCAAATCAATCTCTTTTTAATTAATCTATCATTCATCTTAATTAATTAATATTTTTAATTAATTAATCCATCCATTTCATCATATTAATTAATTAATTATTTTAATTAATTAATCATTATCTTAATTAATCCAATCATTCGATCTTGATAAAACTGAATTTCGGTCCAACAAAGACTCCCTACCAAAAGCAAAGGTATCAACCTTTTTCCCTCATTCTCAAAACACTCAAATCAAAATCAATCTAATCAACTCCTAAATCCTGTACTTAATTGTGGAACGAACTACATAGGTTTTGATTCCTATTCAATGGGATACGTAGACACGTTTGGAATATAAATCAAAACCTCAAATCTAAATCCCAATCAATCTCCTTTCCCTTTTTGTTTTTCAATATAATTAGTGTATTTGGTTGATTCAATTATTTTGGAATTAAGGAGCGATTATGTGGTTCCTCTAAAATCTATAAGGAGTAGAGGAAACATTCTCCTTAATTTGTGGATGTTTTACTTAGTTATTCTTTAATTTTTCTAAGCATTCATATTGCACTTATGATGGTCATTTAATACTTGTCATTTATGAAATTAATTTTCAAAGTTAAATTAAGTTTAAGAGCCAAATTTAGATTATTTAACTTAAAACCTTGTCCTTGAGTTCAACTTAGTTTGAAAACTAGTGATTTTTATTTTTGGATAAATTAATTACAAAATTAATGAATTTGAATTACAAATTGAATTTTTCCTTAATTTTTCCATTTAAATAAATTAGAGTGGCAACTCCCAAATCCTTTTCAAAATCAAAAATCAATTTTCAAATGATAGTCGTTCCAATCATGAGTACCGAAACTTATTTCATGACCTCTTTAAAAATCGCTCACCTTTTCTTAAGGCAAATTGCCCCCGAGCGAGGGAGGGACATTCGGACAAAGTCTCACATGCATGGTCTAGGCACATTTCAATGTAAGATCCTGTCCATCTATATCTTGTTCATGTGTAAAATGAACCACAAGTATCCATACAATATAAGCCACAATCATCAATCATGAATGCAAAGTCAAAGCAAGATGAAGAAAGAGCTCGCTAAGTTGAAAACTCGAAAGGGCGACTTAGGCAGAAATTAGAGCAAAAATAAAAGATATCTCATTTAATGGTGATCAAATTTTACAAAATGTAACCCATCATCATGACAAAAGAATAACCCTTTCAATGTCGTCTATAACTTATCTTGTATCATGTAATCTTGTTGCACAAAAAGTAGAAAGCTTATGTCTTAAGTCGCAGTCTAGTCAATAAGGTGCACATCTCTTATGCCCTTGTTAGAATCATAGTCTACCATAATCTTCTCAATGGTCACACTCCTCCTAATCTCTATTATAGCAGTAGAAGTATTAATAGAATTAGGACCCCTCTCTTGAGTACCAGTAGTTTTGAAAATGCTCCTAAAAATTCTCCTCTACAATTCAAAAATTGAAGTACCATTTTTTGCCTTAACTATAGCAGTACTTCTTTGAACCACCACTATAATGTCACCCTATCTCTTTACATCAGTCAAAGTCTCATTTGTAACCATCACTGCAGTTTGAGTCACCAATTTAACCTATAATTGCTTTTTCAATCTTTTCTATAGACCTAGTAATAGCTTTGTCTCTACGGTCACTCCCGTTGTCTTTCTCTCTTTAGTTAAGCCACCCTCTATTATCCTCAACAGAATAGCCGGACGCTCTTTTTCAACTGGCCAAATCACCTTTATCAACTACTTGTCATATCTCTCTATAGTCCCAAATGAAATCCCAAAACAAACAACTTTCAGCCAACTACTCTGATAGCTCCGGTAATGGAAGCTGTGATTCGCTTAGACTCTAAGAAAGGAAAACTACAGGCACATCTTAAGTTTGCCTTATCTACCTTAAAACTCTCATCCCTTGGTGGGAGGTCATAGCCAAACCCAACAAGCAAATCACTTGACACTTATGGCTCCTAGTCATGAAAGATTTTATCTCTTACCATTAGCAATGCTAAAATATGTCATTCGAGGTGAGCTACAAAAAACCATCTTAACCAATCTCTAACCAAGCTTCAATAAGGCATATACAAAACTGAAAAAGTAGGGGCCACCATCCGAAAATGATCCAACAGTCACACTTGCAAAAAAAACCCAAAACCTAAAACCAAACACCCACAAAGCACACCTAATAGAAAGGGTAAGAATATATAAATTTTTTTGACCTAGAGAATAACTAGGGAGACAATCCTTCTCTCTAAATTCCAAACAAAGCAATCGAGACTCATCAGTGTCTCCGACAGTATAGTTCCAACCATAAAGTAACTCTACTCCATCTGTAATACTAATCCTATCACTTTGGCATTATCCCAATCGATGAACTAAAAAAATAGATATTCAGCTGTCAAACAAAAAATCAAGGTCCTCATCTAGAGCTTTTGCCTCCTCATATCTCCCTAGTCATCAGGATCATAAAACTTCTCAATCGTAGCGATCAAAATTCACCTAACCATTAATAACCATATGGCTTGCAACATCCTAAGGTAAGTCCAAAAAACTCTTAAAAAATCCAGGAGATGCTAAACTCTGAGCTTTGGAACCACAAGAGCTGCCTCCAAGTCATAGCCAAGCCATAGTACTAAACTCCTTGAGTATAGGCACAGCTCCTCCTCAGCAGTACCAAAACAGAAAACACGGGCCACCAGATCCCAAAATCTAAAGTGAGCCCTCAAAAAAATCTTAATCCACTCCAACTCCTCGTAATGCCACTATAGCAGCCATTCCATACCAACCTAGGTTGAGTTCCTCAACCTTGTCAAGTTTCTCAGTCCACAAATGCATGGCTCAATGGATGCAAAAGTCACATGAAAAAACTACATTCACAAAGAAAATGTGTGAATCCACCTCTTGCATCCATGCAATTATCCATTATAGACATCATCATAAACCATTCATAACATAGAAGTTAAACAAAAGGTTTGTGAATCCTAAAACATGCATACATGAACATGCATCATCTATGTACAAACATACATTCGTATGCAACTATCTGCAACCATACACAATCATACATAAGCCGAGCTAATAGCATTTGCAAAATTAACTAGTACTTCCTCAAATTTAACTGACACTCTTAAAGTGGACCAGTGTCTCTTTAAAGCTAAATGATACCTTCCTAGAGCAAATCGATGAAGTGTGACATCTAGAGTTCATTTAATCCTAGTAAAGTTTCTTCAAGTCTTCTAAAAGGCCTAACCCTCACATGTAAAAGCCCAAGTTTCCTCAATGCAATCAAAATCTTTTTACAATCTCTCTAGCCGACTTGCCATTGGCCGAGTCTCCTCTTCTACCAAAATCTTTTCATAATCCCTCGAGCTGACTCACCATAAGTCAAGGCTCTTCTCTTACCAAAATCCTATTAGAATCTCTCTAGCCAACTCTCCTTAAGCCAAGGCTCTCCTCTTAACAAAATCTTGTTAAAATCTCTTGAGCCGATTTGCAATAGGTTGAGGCTCCCCTTCCACTAAAATCGCCATAAGCCAAGGCTCTCCTTTTATGAAAATCTTATCATAATCTCTCAAGCCGACTGGCCATAAGTCGAGGCTCTCCTCTTATCAATATCTTTTTAAAATCTCTCGAGTCAACTAGTTATAAGCCGAGGCTCTCCTCCTGCCAAAATCATTTTAGAATTTATCGAGCTGACTTGCCATTGATCGAGGCTTTTTTCCTACCAAAATCTTGTCAGAATCTCTCAAACTAACTCGCCATAGGCTGAGGCTCTCCTCTTACTAAAACCTTTTTAGAATATCTCGAGCTGACTTATCATAGATCGAGGCTCTCCTTTTACTAAATTATCTTACTCAAAATCCATCAACACCTATAAATGTCTAGAAACAGTTACCCAAACACCTCTGTGGTTCAGTTTTCCACCTCTTCTAACTATAAAAGTCTAGCAACAGTCATCTAAATATCCCTATGATTCCTTTCTCATCCCTTTTATTTTGAATCAATTATATCCTCCACCCAGAAACATCTAAATCCTCACTTAAACATCAATTTGGTTCCCTTTTCCATCCTCATTCATTTTAATGTCAACCATATCTTTCACCCAGAAATATCAAAATAATGACATCCCTCTTATTCCCTTTTCCCATCCATTTTGTTTGTATTTCATCTAATTTCTTCATCCACAAATGTCTAATCTAGATGTCCCTCTGGTTCCTTTTTTCGCTTTTTCATCAAACTCAACCATATCCATTAATTCACCCAAAAATATGTAGCCATTAGTTTATATATCCATTTGGTTTCTTTTCTCGCTTCCATTTATAAGCCATATTTTTCATCCATAAATATTTAAAAACAACTACTTAAATATCCCTATGATTCTTTTCACCATCTTCATTTTTTACAGTGTTTCTCACCTAAATATGTTAAGTATTGACCTCGACATCCCTTTGATTTCTTATATCATCTCAACTCCTAGGTTCATTATTATTAGAATTGTCTTATAGACAAAACAATTCTGATGAATGGGGCAGTTAAGAACCCTTAATTTTACACCTATTGATCCAGCTGTATATTGATACTTGATAGGTTTAACGCACTACTCAGAGCCGTTATGGCAGTCTCGTTGACTAGTTAGCAGTCAGGAGTTAAGGAGGCAGTGCCCCTGAAAGAAAAATTTAGCTTTCAAATGCATTGCTATCAAAACACTCAATTTTTTCAACACAAACCAACAACAAATCTTGTAAAAAAAAAAAAAGACAGCCTGCCGCCAGTGTTGCCATTCCCACCTTTTTTTTCTTTTTTTACCCCTCTAACATGATTTTTTAGCATTTTTAGTCTTATCTTTTTGGTTTTTTCACTTTTCCACTTTCTAAATTACTCTAATCCTATTTTCCTTTAAATACTCCCTTCATTTCTTCATTTCACGCACACTTGAGTTAGTATTGATGGCTATCTACTAACTCCTCTCTTCTTCTTCCTCCAAGCACTCTCTAATTAATTAATTAATTAATTAATTAATTAATTGCCTTCCCTAACTAAAAAGTTAATTAATCATTTTAATTAACTAAAACTTTTTTTTTCCAAAATTAACCACTCAAATTAATTAATTTTTTTAATTAATTAATTAATCACTTTTTTTAAAAAAAATCAAATCAATCTCTTTTTAATTAATATATCATTCATCTTAATTAATTAATCCATCTATTTTATCATATTAATTAATTAATCATTTTAATTAATTAATTAGTCTCTTAATTAATTCAATCATCTGATCTTGATAAAATTATATTTCGGTCTAACAAAAACCTCCACCAAAAGCAAAGGTGTTAGCCTTTTTCCCTTTTTCTCAAAACACTCAAACCAAAATCAATCTGATCAATCCCTAAACTCTCTACTTAATCATGAAACGAACTATGTGGGTTTTGATCTCCATTCAATGGGGTACGTAAGCATGTTTAGAATCTAAATCCAAGCGTCAAGTCCAAATCCCAATCAATTTCCTTTCTCCTTTTATTTTCTAATATAATAGTGTATTCAGTTGATTTATTTATTTTGGAATTAAGGAGCAATTATGTGGTTCCCCTATAATTAATAAGCACTAGAGGTAACATTCTCCTTAATTTGTGGATGTTTTACTTAATTGCTCTTGAATTTTTTCATGCATTCATATTGCACTTATGATTGTCATTTAATACTTGTCATTCATGAAATTAATTTTCAATGTCAAATTAAGTTTATGAGCTAAATTTAGATTATTTAACAAAAAACCTAGTTTGTAAACTCAACTTTGTTTGAAGACTAGTTATTTTTATCTTCGGGTAAATTAATTGCAAAATTAATGAATTGGAGTCATAAATTGAATTTTTTCGTTAATTTTCCCATTTAAAATAAATTAGGGTGGCAACTCTTGAATCTTTTTCAAAATCAAAAATTAATTTTTCGAACGATAGTTGTTACAATCGTGAACACTAAAACTTATTCTATGACCTTCTTAAAAATCGCTTGCTTTCCTTAAGGCAAATTTTCCTAGAGCGAGGAAGAAGCATTTAGGCAAAGTCTCACGCGCATGGTCTAGGCACATTTCAATGTAAGATCCTGTCCATCTATATCTTGTTCATGTGTAAAAAGAATCACAAGCATCCACGCACTACAAGCCACAATCATCGATCATGAATGCAAAGTCAAAGCAAGAAGAAGCGGCTGGGCAATGCCCTTGCATTTTCTCATACGCCCTTAACACAACATTAAAATCCTTAAGGACAAACCAATAATTAGGAGAGCTAAGAGAAATTCACCGCAAGTCACACCAAAGAAATTGATGGTTATATGCCAAAGTTTTAGCATAGATGAAGCTAAAACAAATAAGAGCATGATAATCAGCAAGTCAAGTGACATATACTAATTGCTATAATTTATAACTGAAGGACTTGGGATTGAATTCTCAAAAAGAACCCATTAGTAGGTAAGCGAGTAGAATTGCATACTATAATTCACATATGAATAGTTTTCCAAAAGTACAAAGGCATCGAGTCAATAGTAACTTTAGGCTCTACAATATGTCTGAATGATAAGTTGTACAAATAGAAAAGAAAGCGCAGGGAGTGTTAACATTACCAACTCCTTGAAAATTCCAAAAAACAACCTTTATAGGTTAAGTTTGTTAGGCTTACGAGCAATTCGCTTTGACTTTCTTGCCAATTTATGTTGTGAAGCCTCTTGCCAAATAGTGTCAGTCTATTCTACTTCATCTGTCCATGACCATGTGGTTGTTTCAACCCCTTGAATAGCAACATCATGCTCACTATGTGATTGAGAGCCTTATGAAGCTTGAGCTTAATTTGAAGAACGAATCATAGGAAGAAGATCCCCAAAACCATTAGACGAAGCACCCAACTCAAGAGCAATAGGAACTCTCATAAATATTATTCGTCACTCGATTGTCAATTATTTTCTCAAATTAACAATGAACTGCTATTGTTATTTTTAAAAGTCAAAACTAAAAAACTTTTAGTTTGGGTTTCAATTAGAATTAAATTTATAAAAAATAAAAAAATTAATGAATGCATAAGGGCTTTAACAAATTCTTGATTGGCCTGAACTTGCTCATATGAGTATTCATTATTTGGTTTGAACCATCAAACAGAATCGCATCAAACTGTATTAAGTCATTTGGTTTGATTTAGTCTTCTAAGTAGTTTAGTTTGGTTTGAATATTTTTTTTTAAATCATTAGTGATCTGGTTTGGTTTCAAGATAATTAAAACTATTCAAGTTAATACAATAGTTTAGATTCTTCTAATAAATTGTATGTATAATTTTTTACCTACCCTAATTTTCACTTTTCAAATTATTTTTTATTATTTACCATAAATTTTTCTTTCATTCTTTATGGCTCTATCTATTTATGTTCTTGTAACTCTTTAACTTTATATCATATGTTAATCAACTACTTTTAGGTTTTCATCTTTATGGTTTTGTGAGATTTTGCCTGAACACTAGTCTGATCTGTTAAAGGGAATTGAAATGCTTATTGGGTTCGGACTCACGTTGGAGCCCTAAGATTCAGATAGATTGATTTTGAAAAAGTTTATTAAAGTTGCCACCTTAATTTTATTTTATTTGGAAAAAGCTAAGGAAAAAAGCCCATTTTACTCTAATTAATACCTCAAAGGAAAAAGTGCACTGGCTTCGAAATTAAAAAGGATTCGGAAACTAGGTTTTCAGTTCATTTTAAAATAATTTGGCATTTAACAAAATTGTAACTTCAAAATAATTTTACGAATTATGCATGTACAGTTTAATGAATGCATGATCATTCTTTCCATTTATTATATAAACAAAACATAAAAGGAAAATAAAGTGGAAAACTAAATTAAGATTATAATAAAAACCAATTTAGGGAATACCTCATCTAATCTTTATAGGTTTTAAGGAAGTCACACATTCGCCAAACTAATCATAAAGAAAAACAAACAATTCAAAAGAAATCCTAACTAAGTGAACAAGGTGATGGGAGAGAAGTTGGTTTATTTTAATTAGATTCGATACTTGATGAATCAAACATGCCTGTATATTCCTTTGAATGAGAATCAGAATCGACACAGTTCTCCCTTCTCACGAAGGGGTTTGTTTAGTATAGCCTTTTATCATGTTTTGATTGATTGATTGGGTTACTTTTAATTGATTACCAAGTTGAATTACCCTTCTCGCGAAGGGGTTTGTTTAGTATAGCCTTTTATCATGTTTTGACTTATTGATTGGGTTACTTTTAATTGATTACCAAGTTGAATTAATTTATTCAGATCCTAATTAATTAATCTAAGTGAATCAATTAAAAGTAGAGGAGGAAAGAATTAGGCAAGGAGCCCAAAAAGGAGAAGAAAATACCAAAGAGAGAAATAAATAATGAAATAAATAAAGGAAAGAGAAAGGAAAAGAAACTTACCTTGTGCTTGTGCGACTTTGAGATGAAGGGGACTTGGGAATTGCCTCGAACGGCAGGCAGTGGTTTGTCTCAAACGGCGAGATGCTTTTGAGTTGATAGGTTAACTCAAAAAGTCACAACTCAACTCGCTTTACAAAGCAAGAAGCAATAGCAAAATAAAAAAACAAAAATAAAAGAAAAGAAAACTTTGGACTAAGAAGTTCATTTCTTGGCGAACCAAACTTACGAGGATGGTTTGCTTGATGCAAAACTTATAAGGATAGTTTGCTTGATGCAAATGCTAATTAAGCAAGTTAAGATCAGACGAAGAAAACTAAGTTAAGGGGCCAATATTTATAGTGGAAAAGCTAGGGGAAGAATTCGTAAAGTTTTGATGTGGGATTCAATAAAAAAGATGAAGGAAAAAAAAACCTCAAAATTTCTTACTTGGAACTGCATATGGCCTGTGCAGTTCTGCACAAGGGATGTGTGGTTCCCCATAGGCTTTGTGCAGTTGTCAGGTGAGTCGGTTCATCGATTTTACCATTGTGACTCCGATTCCAATTGCATTATGCTCTTTATTCAATTCCATATAATCAAAAAATGGTTCAAAGGCCAAAATGGTGGGTCCCAATTCCAAGGGCTCAGTTTTCTCAGTTTTTCAGCTTTTAGCAGTTTTGGCTTCTAAAAGTTTGTTTATCATGCCTAGGCGCTTTCAAGATTCAAATGCAATTTAGAGGGTGAAAAATTGAGAGTTCACATGTTCATCTCTTACATTCTTGATTGGTCATTGTTATTCATTAAAGCTAATTTTTTTCTATTATTAATTGGAGTTGTAATTTTATTGTTTGATGCACTGATCACATTGTTTTACAAATTGAATCAAGTCATTTTATTATAGTTTGATTTTGTTTGGTTTTTATAAATAAATAATTTATTTGATTTGTAAATTCTTCAAAACGTCAATTTTAGTTTGGTTTGAAGTATTTCTTTAAATCGCACCAACTAGGCCGTGCAAACCTGAACTTGCCTACCTTGATGTTTAGTTGCACTAGGCTCTTTAACTAGGCATAATAGTTGAAAAGCAATGGTGCTGCATGGCTATGGTCTAATGGTGGCCTGACCCAAATATAAGAAGCACTAGAAATACCACCAAAGCCCAACTTGGTGGTAAGGTGTTTTGCTTCTTGGGAAAAGATTTTGAATTCAAATCCTTTCCTCTTTATAAGTGTGCGATTCACCAAAAATAAGTATAGTGTCTCACAATAAATTTTTTTCTCTTTTCTAACACTAATCACTAATAATCGCAGCTTTTTATGAGAGTAATGTGACCATGCAATATCCATTTTAAAAAAAGCAAGCACCAGAAATGGCGGTAGTTTAAATTGGAGAAGAGAGAGCGGTTATTATCATGCTCGGTCTGGTGATGGAAGAAAATAGCCAGCTTTATAGTTTTGCTCGCTAATATGAGCTTATATAGCTCATTATATTCGTTGAAAACTAGACTGTCATAATCATAATCATCAAATAAATGATGAAAAATCACTACATCAAGCTTGTTTCCTTTTTACTTGACGAATTTATACAATTTTTTTTTAAACAACTCCACACAAATTTACAAATGAAATCAGGGGTACAAGACTACAAGAGATTTTGGAAAGTGGATTTTGAATTTGATACAAATTTCTCATTGGGCACAACAAAAACAGTGTTAAATTCATAAATTGATCAAAATAGCTAAAGAAACAAATATTAAAAAGCAAAAACAAAGATTAATCTAGCTTCCTTCTCTAAGAAATCTACTAGACAATGATTTCTACTCAATTCAAAGTACATTCAACTACTAACAATTTCAAATTACAAATTCTATATATTTTTTACTATTTTACTTGCATGCAATTGAAAATTTCGATTCATTGCAGGATTTGGGTTTCAGTTCATGATATTTATGCTTGAGCTTTATTCATAAGATCTGAAAGTTCTTACCAGGAAACAGTATATTATTTTGCCACTAGCATGTAAATGGTGTCTCTTACTATTAATTTTGCTATAAGTTCTACAAAATTGTGTTGTTGAGTTGTACTCTACTAAATTAGACTAAATTGAACTGTTATCAAATGTCCAGGAAACAGTATTCTTTCTTCTTCACAATGCTTGGGAAACAGTATACATTACTTACACTTCAAGTATGATTTTTTTAGGATCTTTATTTGATTTTTATTATTTCAATCTTGGCATAAATTTGTCTTAATAGCAATGGATACATTGTTGGTTTACATTCATCACAAAGGATATCGGGATCAAAGTATGAATTATGTAAACTGTATACTGATTTCGAAGGATGGCAATTTCAATAATCCAATAGATACATTGTCCAACCAACTGAGATTCAAAAATGAAGAGACTATAATACTAAATTCTTATTCATTTTTTTTTTATTATTATTGAGACTATCAGTTGATTCACGTCATAAATTGTAAAAGAAAAAAAAATACATAAAATATGATTTACAATTACAAGAATGAGAAACAAATTACAGCAAATAACAATTATGTATTTTTTCTATTTTTGTTACAACTATTTTGATATACTTTTCATATATTATGTATTTTTTCTATTGTTGTTACAACTATTTTACTATACTTTTCGTATATATATCAAGTTTGTATACTACTCAAATCTTTAACATTACCTACAATTGGAATATTTTTTCTACAAGTTGTTAATTGTAGCACAAAACAACATATATTTTGAAAATTTTGGTATTCTTTATACTAGTAATATCTAATATTATTTATATATGTTGAGAATTTGAAACAATAATTTCTAAAAAAATAAAAAGCAATAGTCACAATATATGGCATTTGTTGAATAAGATCAGGAAAACATTTACTATATAAATATTATTTGCTAGTACTAGTATATGATATTAATTAGAAACACTAATCTCTTATATAAAAAAAAATAAATCATAACAAATAAATAATATATATTACCATAAAATTTAGCATTTTTTTAGTATACAATTCGCATCTAAAACTGTTTACACGTAACATAAATTTATCAAAACTAGCTTCTTTAATCAAACAAATAATTGTATATTAAAAGGTACCAAATAAATTCTGCAATATTACAAATACTATATATTAACATACAATTTAGTATTTTTTTTTTGTTTTAGTATATAATCAGCATCTAATCTAATACTGTTTATACCTAGTATATGTCGAGTATATTTTTAGTTTGTTCACAAAATAAATAGACTCAAAAAATAGTATAAACTTAATATAAGTTTAATATATACATGGTATATGTTACACATATGCTTAATATATCATTTTAAGCAAATGGTATACATTTAATATATTTTTTCAATTTGTTCACAAAAAGACTAGGCTTAGAAAATAATATATGTTTTATATTTGTTTTTTATATATAGTACACATTACCTACATGTTTGATATACGTCTATCATATGTTTAATATTTGGTAAAATTTGCTAAGTCCTAATAACTAACATCCACTTCATGTAATTTTTTATATATATTTTGTATATAGTTATGTACAATTGATGTATAACTAACATATATTTCGTATATATTTAATTATAATATTAAAAGCCGCCGAAAACTGCTAGAGCTGTCAGATCAAACCGCCAGCTATATTCTTTTGGAGTTGATTTCAGTCAGCTCCAACCTCCATTCCCGACGATTCTAGTATGGTTAGACTCCTCTCCTCCTAACCTTTCTTTAGTACCTTATTTGTCTCATTTTAACTAACTAAAATTTAATTCACGCCCTTCATTGAGAAACACAATAGAAAAGAAAAGAAAAACAAAAACCGTATAAAGAAATACAAAATTGATAAAAATGTATATATATATATATATATATATATATATATATATATATATATATAAAATCTCATGGTAAAAATGATATTTTCTTTAAAAAAAAAAAAGTATATGATGTAATTCCCATTAAAATTTTAAATGCCTCTCTGATCTAACAAGTCAAAATGAAACGCCTTGAAATCGCATGGGGCAACAGTGTTGTTTCAGACAGATCTTTGGCTTTGAAGTCTCTCATTCTTTGCACATTCCTCCTACAAATTGAGAGCTCTATTAAGTGTAAATTAACCGAAGATATAACCAATATAAATATAAGTTTCATTGCCAAAATACTCATAATGCACTCTTCACAATGCAATGAGATCCATTTGGATAGATAATGATTTGAAATGAAAATGGGATTTGTATTCCAAGTGAACAATTATTATTAAAAAAAATATCAATATGATGATATCAAATCCAAATAATCAATCATTTTAAATGTCTTATCTATTCAAAGGGGCCTTGAGACCATTTATCTTAAAATGAAACATGGAAAACAGAACAATTTCTACTCTTGGACAACATGATTTCTGATAGTGTTAGAAAAATCCCAATGCATTTTCTGCATTGTTAACATGATTAACCACTGATTAACTTACTGCAAGAATATTTCATGCATCAAAAGGGTTGAAATGGAACTAGTGTATAACTTTGAACACACTCAGGACATGATGTAAACACCAAGTTTAAGGGTTTTATTTATTTATTTATTTATTTTTAATATGAAAAATTGGATATATCAGAATTTCCTGCTAAACTACAACAGCCCTTACAGATCCATATAAGATTAATACTTCAGTGGTATAGAACACTCTGTTCTTAGACATTCTTTTTAAGGGTACTATGCAATGTTCTGTGTTTACAGTAATACCATTATATCCAGTGTGGAATAATGAAAACAAGGATTACCTGAAAAGCTTTTAAAAGTGAATAGCAGCGCCTTTGGCCTGCCATTGCTGCAGCATACTTCTCCTTCAGAGCATCACAAGCCTTCTGCTCTTCCTCAAGCCCAACTTGCACCTTTTGTAGCTTCTGTAAGATCGAATCACCGGCAATTACCCACCCCAAACAATTGAAAACACGATGGCTAAAGCATAAACAGTAATTGAATGTGAAAAGCCAACGATATTAACACAAATACACTTCAGGAATCATTTCATGTGAAAACGTATACCAATCAACGAAGTAGGCATGAGTGTTAATCTTCATAACCAATAAACCAAGCCGAACTGATGAAGTTTAGTTGCTTTGGCATGTTAGGATATTTATCAATTACAATAATGAGATGTTAGGATTTATGTATTAATCTATTTATTGTATTTATGTAGCACATATGTCATGAATTAATTACAGTTTTTCTTTCAATTTCCTTTTATTTTCATTATAAAAAGAGTAAAATCTTCACTTACAAGGCCTCATTTAACTTCATAACAGTTTCTTACCCTCTTCAGGTTAAAATAGCAACTGAAGTACACACCCCTAAAACAAGCTAATCAGTACGAAGTAACCAACTGAATCAAAAATTAATACAACATTTCGGCTTAATCAGCTTATGAATATGGTTCAGTTTGATTATATTTTTAATTATGATTATTTCTCTTACTGAAAATTCCATATTGAACCAGCCAAATGCACAACCCTACATGAAATGGGCAAATAATAAACCTCAGTCACACACAGGCAGCAGAATAAGTCCAGCCAGCTTCATTTTTTACAAGCATGGAGTTGATAGATTGAACCTTTCAGAAACATATTTGTCAAAAATCAAAACAAACAGATGGTATCAAACAGTGCACATGTCAATACCTAATGGAACAAAAAGGTACCATCATCTAACAAGTGAATATCTCTCTTCTTTTTTTTTAACTAATCACCATTCAATATTATTTTTTTTGTTCAATTGCCATTACTGCACATAGAATATCTAATATCTTAACATTTTACCAAAATTCCTATATGAGAGAATGTCACAATTACCTGCTGGCTGCCCTTTACAATCCCTTCCATGGAATTAATCAGTTTCATGCGACCATCAGTACTCGTAATGGCATCCTGAAACTGCAAAAGTCAACAGGCAATGCAAGTCAAACATCAGTTAGAAGTAATTAGTGTGGACAATCATGTAAACACAGGGTATGATCCAAAATTTCCAAAATAGCTTATTTTAGAATCTAGTGTCTCAAAGAAAGGTTGGTGATTAGGATGCAGGCTTTGAACAACAGAAGTTCCTGCAATTTAAGGGAACTGGTACACACTACTTTTTGTTACTCTGGCACTATATGACAACAAACTATATCATTCCAGTTGCCAAATGCCAACCACACATGCCAACCCACCCACCCAGCCCCCCTCTTCATATATATAACTGATAAAATTTCCCTAGAAAATAAAATCCTAAAATAGATCATCAGAATGAATGCCTTAGCCAAACTTTATCCATTAAAGGAGATTCTGAGGAAAAGTTCCAGCAGATTCTAAATTGGCTTAATTACCAAAAAAATCCTGGACTTCTAGTGTGTCTTGAATTTTAACCTATTCTTTCATATCTATCAATTAATCACATGAATATTTAAGATCGTATCATCTTAGCCTCCAATCACATTCCAACAAAATAAGCGATCTAAAAACTATTCAATCAAGGGCAATCTTGCATTTTTCAAACACAGTGGTCAAATATGGCTTTCACTTACATAATCATTAGAAAAATTAGATTAGGTTTCTTCAGACAACTGATATAATAAGTTACTTATTTGCCAAATAACATGTTGAAGGTAGAAAAATATGGCAAAATCTTAATTTTTCCCTTAATTCATATTTATTCATCATGATTTGAAAATGCCAATATTACTCTTGATTTAATTGTACTCCAGTCATTGATTGTATAGGAGAGAAACCTAAGGCTAAAATTAATACAATCTTACATGTTCATATGACCAATTGATAAAAATAAAATGGGATAGAATTGAATAAACATTAAAAGTTCAAGATCTTTTAGTAATTAACCCTTCTAAATTTGAGTAATACCTGTGAACTTATTGAGTTCAACAACGAGGCTTCCTTTAGCATTAGTTCCTTAATCTCTAAGAGAGCATTATAGGTTGCATAATATTTGCGGGTTTGACGATGCTTTTCCTGAACATTAGCAAAGTGAGAATACAAGGTATTGTCATTATAAGAGCCAAGCAAAGATAGATTCGGCAAAGAACTTTAAACATAAGGCCAATAAACCACACATGGTGTCTAAAACCTGGATATGAACATTCAGCTCTGAAAAACGGCGTTCATACCTGAAAATAAAGTATCATATCAATGAAAAACAACATATCCACTCCTCTCTACCCCAACACCCCAAAAGGAAAAAAAGAAAAGAATTGAAGCTATAATGATAATGTGGAATGACCAGGGCAATGCAATTGCATATTCAAAAGATCAACTTCTAAAGCAAAATTGAGCACCTGGATGACAAGTTCCGATGTTAAGAAGAAATCACTGGGAAAAAAAAAAAAGAAAGAAAATAAAAAAAGATTGTGACAAGGTATGCAAAGATGAGGAGTTGTGAGACAAAGTGGCCAGTTGCAAGTGCAACATAAAAGGATTAACCTCAGTGTGCTACTAAGAGAAAAGGAAGATTAAAAAACAATATGCATGAAGACAATGAGAAAGGACAAACATTTCCAGAGATTTAATCAAGATATGGATCTTTATGAAGCATGAAAGAAAAGGGAGGGGGGGGGGGGGGGGGGGGGGGCGCGGCGGCGGTGGGTGGTTGTTAATTCTGTATTCCACTGATATGATATATACAAAAAAGTGGTCTGGCATAAACAGTTCCACCAATTAAGGGTATATAATCAAATTTGTCAAGCTGTTACTTATCAAGTATTTTCTAGCACTATCAATTTAAAAAACCATAAACTCGTAGCAGCAAATAATTCCAAACTAAAACCAAAATAATTACCATGAGAATTGAATGAAATAGGCTGAATTCTTGATAATTAAGACGAAGAACATGAAAAATGCTCATGTGACCAACTATGAATAAAATCTCAATGACAATTTGACTCATACATGATAAAATATTCAAACTTCATAAAAAGGTTCAAAACATCAAAGTGTAGCAAATAGATAAAGAAACAAATACAGTGAAAATGAGGCAGGGAAAGGAAGAAACATACTGAATGAGTTCTGACTGGGTTGGAATGTCATCAATCTGCCTCTTTACAGAGAGTAAAGCCCTTAGTTGTGCTGCCAGTTCCTACCAAATAATTAATACCCACATAGCTAAATCAAATTCCCATGATCACAACAGTTTCTTATACTATTTATCATACCTTCTTTGCCGAATTCAGCTTCTGCATTGACTCAACCAATAATCGATCAAGATCCTCAGAGAGAGATTTACTATCCAATTCAGTTTCAATTTTATCCTCCAATTCATAAGCCTGGGCTTGCAATTGAGAGCGTTTGGCATCATAATTAGATTGCAAAATAGATTCTTGTCTTTCCAGAACCTATAAATGAACCCACCAAAAGAAAATTCAATCAATCAAAGAAAGCTCAAAGCTTTTCAATATAGAGAATGAAAAATTGCAATTCCTATCAGCAATTTTAGCACCTTCAGCGATTCCAAAAGAGGGATCAATTTCTGCACTGCGCCATTAGCACGCTCTTCTTGTTCGATTCTTGACCGTAGTTGATGTAAATCGGTTAAGAGATTGGCTTTTCTCTCATTCTACACATTTTTTTAAACACAATTAATAACCTAAAAACCATAATTATCAAATAATCATCTCAAATTACAAATATTGGTAACCTGTTTATCCAAATTGGCAGTCAATTTCTCTATTGAAGCTCTCGCATTGCAGAGTTCCTCGTCTTCTCCAGTGAAACTGTTCTGTTTTTGCATTTGTTGAAACGCCATTAAAGTTTCGATCTTTAGGCTTTGGGAAAATTAACAACCCAGGGGTAGAAGAATTGTTAATCCTGGACCCGGTCCATCATACGTCATGGACCCAGGCCAGAATAAATCTTCTTGCATTTTTTTCTTTTTTGAGTTTTTTTTTTTTACTTTAAAAAAGGTGTATTAAATTAAGATTTTTATAGATCTTTATAGACTTTTTGTAATTTTTTCTTAAAATGGTATTTAATATTCATATTAATTTTTTTTATTTTTTAATATTTTGAAGCAGAATTATATTAATTTTTATTTTATATTAATAAAAATTTATTTTTTAGCATATATCATCTCTTTATTTTGTAATATATTATTATTAATAATTTATTAATGTACTTTTTATTTTAATTTTATTTATAAAATTAAATAAAGTATATACTTTTTATTAATATGCATTGTATTCAATGAACTCCGCATTAATAACAAATGAATATATATTTTATATAAAATGAATATATATATTATATTTAATGAATATATACCGTATATTTTAAGTACTATAATATTAATAAATAGAATAATATATACTTTACAAAAATGAACCTAAAGTTTATATTTAATAAATCTAACACTAATAACAGAAAAACATATACTTTATAAAAAATGACATATACCAGTAATGAACATACACTTTATATTTAAATATGAAATTTTATTTTTTTTTAAAAAAATTATATTATAATTTAAGTTATTAAAATTTAATTTTTTTATTTTTTTATTAATATTCATGATATTAAAATTACTTATCATTAGAAGAATTAAATAAAAAATTCAATCATTAATATAATTTTTTCTTATAAAAATTAATATAAATTTAATTAGAACAATTAAAAAAATAAAAAAAAAATTAAACCATTAATATAATTGTTTCTTAGATAAATTAAGAAAATTTTAATTATTTTTTGAATACTGAAAATAAAATTGAAATTAATATAATTTTAATTGCAAAAATTACAACAAAGCAAAAAAATAATAATAATAACATAGAATAACTAAAAAAAATAAGAAAACAAAAAATTTTCAATTTGAGAATCAAACCAATGACTTAAGGGTATGAAGCTAGAGTGTTAACAAGATACACCAACCACTACTTCAATTTGCCTATATTCACTACACAAATTATAAATAATTGTACCTTTTCAATTTGCCTATATTCACCACACAAATTATAAATAATTGTACCTTGGATCTATGATACATTATGCATCGTAGTTTATGATATAATTTGCTAGGTTAGACATCCTAATTATGAACTCTAAGAATGAGGCAATCATTAAACTAAGGTCAAACTACTGTTTCATTCCTAAAATTTAACAAAATAAATTAACTCATTCCTATATTTTGAGAAAATAATTAATTACTCTCGCAATTTTCAATCCTTTAATTTATTTAATCCTCTCATCCATTTTTAAAATTTTCCATTAAAAAATTTAAAAAGAAAAAAGAAAATAAAATATTATACCTAAAATACCCTTGTCCCAACCCTACCCTTGCTCCAAAAATTCAAAACCTATAAAATATTCTACCTCTACCTATCTAAGAGCGAAAGTAAATCAAGCCAACTCGCGAAGTACTCAAGATCAACTCAAAAATTACTTGAAATCTACTTGATATAATCTGAGTCAAACTCGAGCTCAGCTACTCGAGTAGCTAAATGAGTTAAGCTCAAAATCTATATTACACGACTCGCGAGCCTAATAAAATTTTTATATATTTACCATTCTACCTAAAACTTTTATATATTTACCATTCTACCTTTTATGTATTAGTAATTGAGTCTAAATGAGGCTAATTGAGCCAAGCTAAGTCGAGTTCACGCTTAACACTGTGTCTACTTGATTTGATTTGATTGACCCTTTCCTCGTTTTGACTTAAACTCGACTCGATTAATCTCGAAAACATTAATTTTGCTAGAGCTCGAGCTCAAATTTTTTTTAGAATCGAGCTCGAGTTCAAGTACTCTAAAACTCGACTCATTTACACCCCTATACCTACCCAACTGCTGCTACCACCTCTATGCTTATGTCCTATCGCCAATCAATCACCGTTTCCAAGCCTCTATAAAGCTATTCAAGACGATTGAAGCAAGCTTAGGCTCCATCAAGCAAGTATTGGTTTTGTTTATAGGTATTACCAATAATGGGAGCCCATCAACACCAAGTCATTCTTGGCCAAAGCCAAACCATCACTATCATCAACCTCATCGCTATCTCCATTGCTTTTGGTATCACTGATCACCATAGCCTAGAAATTGGAGTCAAGTTTTTTTTTTCCATTTTGTTATTTCTTTCATTATCTCTGCATAATCTCACCGCCAAATAGTACCTGTAATATCTCAAAATTTCACTCCTCCATCACTGTTGGCATTTCTCAGTCTCTGTTTCTTTTTCACCTTCACTAATAATAATCTGTCTCCCACAGTTTACAACTACTAAGCCATTTTTGAGTTTTAATTTTTCTCATTATTAGTACAAAAATTTTACTCAGTAACTGTCAATAGTGTTTAATGTGATAGTTAGATTAAAAAAAATTTACTCAAGAACTGTCAATAGTGTTTAAGGTGATAACTTGATTAATCAATTCTATGATGAAATTTTTATTTGTGGAGAAAAAAGGAGTTGAAAATATTTATGTTTCACCTATGTTTTTAGAACCAGCCCGACTGATTCAACCATTTTAATTAGGAACTATCTAACTAGAGAAATCATTTCTATTGTAATGAGGAATGCCCCTGCGCCTTATTATGCAGGTTTAATTTAAGTTGTTGAAAAAAAAAAAAAGAAAAAGCCCCTTCTATTATCATATAAAATATGCCATTTCTTTATCATAAGAAACAGGATGCTCTTTCTTGCTGGGTATGAATTTTATTCGAGGATCCTACTTCTAATGTCAACCACGTCTCTCCCTTATAGTGGAATATCCCAACTATTCTTTATCCAATTCCAAAATGGATCATGAAAGATTTTTTCTTGAGATGCCGATAAGGAACATCCAATTACAGAACCGAGGTTGGAGGGAATGAAAGCACTCCTATTATAGCAATGTATAGAAGATTATTTAGAGCTGACCGTACTTCTTTCATCTTGTTCAAGTACAATAAGCATCTCATAGAAGGGTAAGAACTTGGATAAAAATCCCTTCAATATTATGCCTTGTTTTCTCTTCTTGCTGCTTGACAATACCAAGTGAGTATTACACCAAGCAGAATGAAGTCAGAATAAGTCCTTAGAGTGATAAATCAATAGGAAATGATCATCTTTCTTCTTCCTTAGGTGGTTCCTTCAGTACCAGTACCTAGTGACAGTAGTAAGCCAAAGGCGAGAAGATTTAGTTAAACTGTTGAAGTAAGCAGGTCATCCAAATCCTACTATTTCATTCTAAGTTTGCTTTAACTTGATTAATCCTTTTTTGATAATGAGGATTGAGGAAGACCTGGTAAAATAGTTTCACTGTTGGAAGATCAGGCAACATCTCACCCTGAAAGAAGTTTTCTAATATTAATATAATAAATAAAGGCACGAAAGCCCTTCACTTCTTCTAGGTTCAATAGCATTATTTAGCTATCAAGGTGGACATTAGGAGCAGCTCTTCAGGATGTGAAAGTGATTACCGGACATTAGTCCAGTCTAATGGCCCAATTAATGGTTAAAAAATATATATTTTTTTTTCATAGTATAAGTGTTGAACCCATGACTTTTAGATAAAAAAATCATTTTTAGTAATTTCCTTCGCAATTTAATTTTATAACTATGAAATAAAAAATTAACGACATTATTCACTTAATAAATATATTATTAATTTAATAATTTTTGGTTGAATTTTGGTTTGACTCTAATTGAACCTCTTGACTTGTGACTCTCTATTCACACCATGTCTAAAACGGCCGGTTTTGAAATTTATGTGTTTCACAATTTACATTTTTTCATTTGCAGATTTTATATTTTCCAATTATTCCATATTTTCTTTATAATATATGATTTGAATTGAATTAGTAATTTGAATCACTCTAATTTGCCTTTTTTTAATTAGTAAAATCAAAATTTTGGGTGAAATGAAGATTTTAACCGTAAATGGGTAATATTTTAGTTTTTATAAGTTTTTTAAAGAGAAAAGACAGAAAGACTAATATATTGATACAATTAAAATTTAGAAACTAATTAATTAATTTTTTAAAAAATAGAGACAAATTAATTAACTAGATGAAATTTTAAGGACAAAATAGTTAATTTATCCTTAAATTAATTAAAGTTTTTCTCTTCAAACAAAATTCATTGTATGTGTAATCAAAGATAATTTTGATCATATTTTTTTAATGTAACTTTTATTTTCTAAAAGAATTTTAATATATGTAAATCATGATTCCTATTTTATTAAATTTAAATATTATCTTATATTAACTTTGAATATTAATATAAATAAAATATATGAATCCAATTTATTTTGCATGGAGCAATAAAAAGGACGACAAAAATATAATTTTTATAAATTTTAATTAGGACCTATTAAAATATAATAAAATATGAAAGAAATTATTGAGATGTTTTTATATGAATTTAGTGTTTTGAAAAATTACTTATACAACCTAAAATTTTTAATTAAATATTAATTTTTGAAAAGAGTTATTAAATATTAAACTTATTAATTTATTGTTAAATGAACTTGTGTAAAATTCATTCTCAAAAGCTAGCTCAATGGAATATGGTGTCTAACACACATTATATACACTATAATAAGCCATTAAGTATTTCAAAAAAAAAAAAAAAACTAAGTTAGCGATATGAGATAATTCCAACATTTATAAAGATAAAAAAAAAAAGCAATTTATAAAGATTAAAAATTATAGAATAATTATGAGAGCACTGCAGCCAAATGCTATATATTTTTTCTAAATATATAGGTATTTTTTCATAAAAGTCTATTAGAATTTAAACCTCATCGATATTAATTATTTCTTTTTAATAATCTAAAAAAATTAAACTTGAAATTTATTGAGAAATGTCTTAAAATTCATTGGATTGCATGAGTAATTCAATTTATTTAAATCAAAAATCAAATGTAAATCGATTTAATTTAGTTTATATGCAATTAGTAATTATTGAACATTTATAAAATCAATCAGAATGAAATTAAATTGATGAACCAACAAAACACCAAGAGAATTGATAATAATTGGTTTTGGTATAGAGACTTCCCCTTTTGTCTTTGCTTTTCATGTTACCATTTTATTTGAATTATTTATTTCTTTCTTATGTGTGAGCTAAAGAATTTATATAATAAATTTAGATAGAAGATATCATATGATAAAATAGCTTTTTGAATATCAAGAAGAAAAAAGAACAAAATAAAAGAGATACATAAAGCCTTAAGGCATGGCCTAGTTTCTTCATTCACATATCCACTCATGAAAGTTTTGGTGATTCAAATTTCAGGCTGAATGTCCTCCGCCTCTAAACTTAATAAAATGTACCAATTAAGCCTTTGCGATAGTTTTTAGCTAATTTAGACACATCAACTTTATGATAAACACCACTTAAGCCTTTTATTGTTGGCCAACAACCTGCGCATTACATACATTGCTATTTGAAGGAAATATAATTTTTTATTTGTTACTGAGAAGAGAAAAATAATAAATGAATATGAACATTACATCATATGTAATAATTGGGCTCTAAGGCTCCAAAAGCAATGATATTTTTCCCGTCTTAATCAGTAAGAAATTTGCCCTAAAATAAAAAAAAAATATTGCAAACTGTTATAAATAAAATGGAGAAAAATATGAACAAAGAATATAGAGAAAAGAATAGTTTTTCTAGTTGTTCCATTCAATAGTATTAAGCCCTTTATATAGAGTACAGAAGAGAAAGAAATAGGAAACTTTTCCAATAAGGAAAATATAAGAACTAGGAAGTTTTTTCAATAAGAAAAATACAATCAATACTAATATGGAAACTAGAATATTCATGTATATGAAAAGACATCAATCAAATCTTATAATATATCATAACACTCCTCCTTGATATCTTTTACAAAGAATATGCCTCGTTAAAACCTTTGTCCAAGAAAACCCTGTGGGATAAAAACTTGACTAAGGAAAAAGAGTACAATCATATACTAATTCGCTCCCCCTGATAATGACAGATTTTAACACGGCGTATACTAATTGATGAAATGATGCCGTTTAAATATCACATTAAGTAAAAACTTAGTACATAAGTTTATTAAATTGTCACTCAAGCGAATTTGGTGGATATTTCTTATGGAGCTTATATATATACAAGAATTTGGGTGAAGTTCATGTCTACTTCGTTACCCTTAATATAACCACCTTTAATTTGTGCAATACAAATTGCATTATTCTCAAAATACAATGGGAGTATCTTTTAGTGAGGTACTTCAAGACCATAAAATTTTTTATAAAATTGCAGTACCACTATAAGTGAATACATAGTCAGTCTAAAATCTACCATCATAGAGACTAAACAAATAACCAATATTCGCATGTAGACCAATTTCAAATATGAATTATAATATTAATAGTATATTGAAGATAATTTTTTACACCATTTTAATATCTCTTTGTAGGTGCAAAGCTATACCTAGTTAGGAATTTTTATTGCAAATGCAATATCAGGCCTGATGCAATTTGCAAAACACAAGAGTGCCTTATAGCACTTATATATGGTACTTCAAGACCAAACAGCTCTTTATTATCTTTTTTAGGTCTAAAAGGGTCTCTCTTCACTTATAGTGAGCGGACCACCTATTGGTGTGCTTGAGGGAGAAGATTTATCCATGCAAAAATTACTTAAATATCTTTTCCACATAAGTATACTGGTGTATTAGGACTCCTTAATAATCGGTCTGCAGGCCGATACAAAATTGCATTTCCTTTAAATTTTTCATCTCAAACTCACTTTTCAAACAGGTACATACTTATTTGAATTCATCAGGAGTCACATTGATATTTAAATCAACTTATACTACAATAATAACATATACCATTCTATGGTCTTTTATGAATACAAATGGACATAGTGTATTATTCACATATCTTTCTTTCAATAAGAATTTACTCAAAACAATCATACCACATGTCCATATTGTTTTAATCCATACATAGATTTTTGTAATTTGATGAAATATATGTCACATGCTTAATGTGTATTCATTTATGATATACTTAGTCCTTCTGGGACTCTTATTACTTTCATAAGGCGTACAATAAGCCTTTCATTAACTACCATATTAATTAAGTATCGGAACATGATCATTTCCATAATAAGAGAATTATTTTTCCCATAATCAATGATAGAACGAGTCTAGCTCTACTTTAATTGCCTCATTCCATGATGATCAATCATGTTTATGCTAATATTCAGTTATACTTATAGATTATGGATCCATATTTTCTCTTGTAACAGCAAAAGCTACTGTTGAGGCAAATTCATCGTCGACGATAATTAAATTTCTATCAACTCTTTCTTATATCACAAAATAATTGAGATCTCATAGTTTTCATTTATATGATCATCAACTCCAGAAGCCATATCTGGAGGATCTAATTGTTCTGTTGTCTCAGTCTGTGTCTCATAATTAGCTATAACTCTTTGACTGAGATCTTCCTCTTCAGGAGGTTTCTCTTCAGGAGATTTTATGAGTGGTGCTGCTTTTCTTTTCCGCAGATTTTTGTCTTTAGTTCCAATTTACTATCCACGCTTCTGGCGTGTAGTGAGATTGATTGATTTTCTATTTGCAATTGGAATCACAACCCTTGCTAGGGTGTTAGTAGCTGTAATATAAGACTTTATCACTCTTTTAGCATCTATAAATGCATTTGGCAGTTAAGTTGCAATTTGTTGCAACTGTATTATTTTGTGAACTTCTGGTTCACTCTAACTTGTACATGGACCAAAATTATTTAAAGGGTTTTCCTTCTAATAAAATTTTCGACATTCTTTAGCACTGTAGGTGCTTTTCCTCCCCCTAATGTTGAAAAATATGCCTCATCAAAATAAATTCATAGTCTCTTTGTGGACCCATTATCGCACATTGAGATAGATTTAATATATTCATGGCACAGAAAAAATTTATGACTCATGTCCTTATACAAGTTTCAAGGGAGAGTATATATGATATACACAATGGCATTCATGCCAAACTTTTAATTGTTGAACTATAAGTTCAATGCTTGAACTGCAGGTTCAACGCAATATATTGTGCATGTATACTAGGGATAAAATAGTAATTAAATAACTCATTATAATACACAACTTATAAAATCCTTGCAAATTACTCCTTCAAGGAGTTTACATAAAATCATCAATATTGAATTGAGTTGTGTCCTCTATTATGGGCGGTTCTTCTTTCAGAATCTTATGATTTACCAAATGATTTATAGTATTCACTTTAGGAAATACAGTTGTACTAGTGGGCATTATTTGATGATTTCTCATTAGCAATTATTCTTTTAGAATTCTCATTATCTACCAAATGATTTATAGTATTCACTTCAGATAATACAGTTGTACTAGTGGACATTGTTTGATGATTTTTTATTAACAATTATTCTTTGCAATTACTAGAAAAATAATATTTGTAAATTTTCCTTTTTATACTGCTATTACAGGAGCACGTAACTTTATTACCGCACAATTTTCAGCTGTGAAGTAATTTTAAACATGGTTGAATTATATTCTCAAATAGACTTCAAGTCTTGTAGGTGTAGATTTAATCAATCATATTGAGTTTATGGTAGTATCACATATTTCAAGTGATTATATCTATTTTTAAAACTCTTCTAGAAAAATATAAAAATCATTAATAGTAAGATATTCAACTTTTAAATCCTCACTTAAATGAGGTTTAAGTAGATAATAGTTTTTGTTTTTGCTAGCATCTAAATGCATTTCATTATCAACAACTCACGTCAAAAATTATTTTCATTGAATTCAAGAGCATATAAAAATTATCAACCAAACTATAATTCACTATACTTCACTTTATTTAAATAACTTAATTTGCATATATTTAAAATATATCTAAATAGATCAATCAGAAAATAAATTAATATTAATTTTAATAAATATTAAATTCATAATTTATCCTACCAAGGAAATGTAAGCACTAATTATGCTTCTCTATACCAACATAAATCCAACAATGTATGCAATCCGGAAATAAATTCATCAATTCACAAATTAACAAAACAATGTTATTTATATAATTTATATTAATCTTATCTCACATTTAAATCTCTAATTGTTTTCACATCTAATACACATTGACATAAGTAAATTCAAAACATATATAACACACACAAATTTTTTGTAGGCTATTCAAGTAACATATATATATATATATATATATATATATATATATATATATATATATATATATATATATATATATATATATATATATATATATATATATATATATATATATATGTATGTATGTATGAGACATGTATTGTCCATAAAATAAATTTTGAGTTAAGATGCTAAGACCGAAGGATATATAATAATATATACACTAGTAGAATCAATCTCAATTTAATCAATCAAGTAAACCTATTAATATGAATGCAAGATCACAATTTTCCCATAAAGCAAGTCAATCAATCAATAAATAAATAATTTAGGGTCGGATTTTATGCCAAAAAAAATTATAAGCCATGACTTTAAAATTATACATAAAATGTGTTGTTATAATTGATAACCAATTAAAAGTTGCAATTTGGTTGGTAAATCAAATAGGCCATACCCATCATTCCAATACATATAAACAACAATGAAACACCCAAAACAGAAAAATCAAAGCAAAAGGGTTTACCTTAATATTATGGCCATACGCAGGTATTTTATTGATATCCAATTTATTCAATGCGTGTAGTTTAAATCAAATTTATTAGTTATTCAGGAACATAAAATATCAATTTTTCAAGGATGTCTATTTTATTTATTTGATTACTCGAAAAAGTGATACTAGTATAAATAATTCTTACTCATGATGTCGATGCCCATCAATTAACATTGTCTAATATAAAATCATAATAAAATTAGTCTTTTAAAGACTTGTAGACAATGCATTTAGTTCTTCAAGAATATTTAATGATTCTTTAATAAATTTGTTTACTTTAATTAGTTTTTCAGGAACTATATAGAATATCAGTTCTTCAGGAACTGTAGAGAATATCAGTTTTTCAAAAACTGTAGAGAATACCAATTCTTCAAGAACTATAGGGAATACCAGTTTTTCAGGAATTGTAATTATTATTAGTTCTTCAGGAACTCATAGCTTAGTTATTTATTTAATTAGTTCTTCAGGAATTATAAATAATAGTAGTTCTTCAGGAACTAGAATTTAAAATATAATACTAATTATCTAGAAACTCATAGCTTAGTTATTTATTTAATTAGTTCTTTAGGAACTATAAATAATACTAGTTCTTCAGGAACTAGTATTTAAAATATAATGCTAGTTCTTCAGGAACTAGAATTTAATTGATTAATCATTAAATAGTATATCAAATCTTTATAAATCTAAAAAAAATGATTTGAAATAAATGATTGTAAGAGGGAAGAAAAAAAAATTCTTCAAATTAATTAGCCCAATATGTTCAAACAATTTCTTAAAAAAAAAAATGGTTTAGTTTTTTTTCTTAAAAAAAATATTTGATACATAAATATTAATAATAATAATAATTAATTAGATAAAAATTGTTTACGATAAATCTTAAATTTTATTTCTTCAAATTTTTTCACCTTAGCTGGGTTGTAGCAAACTACAAGCTATCCAAAATTATGAACAATATTGTAGAACGATTCGTGCTGATAACGTGTTATAAATAAAATGGAAAAGAACATGAATAAAGAATATAGAGAAGAGAATAGTTTTTCTAGTTGTTCCATTCAATAGTATTAAGCCCTTTATATAGAGTACAGAAGAGAAAGAAATAGAAAACTTTTCCAATAAGGAAAATACAAGAACTAGGAAGTTTTTTCAATAAGAAAAATACAATCAATACTAATATGGAAACTAGAATATTCATGTATATGGAAAGACATCAATCAAATCTTATAATATATCATAACACAAACCCATTTGAATATGGGTCAAAATTAGAGAGAGAAGCTTCAAATTATAGCGAAATTCATTGTTTACTACTATTGGGAGATTGATATTGAGAAAACAGTGTGAAGTTTGGAGAGAAAAAAGGTAAAATCACGTCCCCTCCGCCTCAAGCAAATAATGAATTAATCCATTGTTTGTTAAACAAGTTGGGGTATTTGTATTTAAATGGAGAAAGTATGGTTTTGGGGTTATAATATGTTAGAAACAGTTGATTTGTTATGAGGCATTTAAGCCTCTTTTTTAGTTATTTATTACCTTTGATACTATAGTTGCCTTTTGTTTTCATGTGCTTTTGAGATATTTTGTGGTCCTCCACCATGTTCGTTTTTGCATTTTTTCTTTCAATATATTTTGTTTGTTTTTATTGTGAACATTGAATGATATTACTGCTTTTATTTTTTATTTTTTTTATTGATGTGTACAGGATGTATGAGGAGACGAGTGTGAAAATTAGGTTATTTCATGGGGGTAAATTTGTAAGGGACTCACATCTTCACTATATCAATGGCAAAGCAGACGACTTTAGAGTCAATGGCATAGATAGGTTAAGTGTGTAGAGAATAAGCAAAATGGTGAGACAATTAGGATATGTGCAAAGGCCTAGGATGTATTGGTTGCCTAAAGAAAGAGTAATTCATGGTGATGAGTTGCTTTTGTTGTGTGCTGATGATCTAGTGCCTGAAATGCTTGAGCTTTATAAAACTGGGGATATAATAAAGACATATGTAAAACATGATGTGGATATATTGTTGACCTAAGTTGTTTCAAAACTTAGTCAATCTTTATTTTGATATTGTCAATCAAATTGAAGTTATCTAATATGTGTTTTAAGTGTTTATTTTGCAAATAAAATATATTGGAAAAGATGGAAACTCAAAAGATTAAAAAATTCTCTTAAGTCATGAAACTAGCTTCTAAATCGCGACTAAGAAATCAAAATCCCAACTGTGATTAGATATTTGACCACGAGCCACATCATTGTGACCAGGACTAAATTAAAGGCCAAAGGTTCAAAATTTACCTCGAGACACAGAGGAATTCACAACCTCAATCGTGTTCGCAACTTAAGGCATGATCAGGGAATAGCAATCGTGATTAAGTAGTCGCAACTGTGACTTTCATAGAACAACTTTTCACTCTAATGGATAGTTGAACTGCCAATGAAAAAGTGCCCTGTGTCAACTAGTCATTGAGATGCTTGAAGATTGTGGTCGCGAAATGTTCATCTCGAGCTCGAAAAGGCAGTTGTGACTAGGACTTCACTTTGAAAGTGCAAATTAATGCAGATTCATTAGCTATTAGAGAAGGGATTTGGCCATACCTATTTGTAACGGCCATTTGGAGGGAGAAATCTATAAATACCCAGTCCAAAGGGCTTCATAGAAAGTTTTGAGCAAATTAATTATTGCCAAACCCTTGTAGTTTGATTTTTAAGCCTTTACTCTTTGCAAAACACACCTTGTGTTGTTTAGTTTAGTATTAGCCATTAAAACACCTTGTAAGGGATTGAGAGTTAGCCATTGTAAAACTATTGGGTAGGTTTAATTTAAGTGTAAGCCTTAGTAAAATATTTGTTAGGATTTGAGCGTAAGCGCTAAGGAAAACACTTGGTTAGGTTTGAGAGTTAGCTTTAGGAAAACTCTTATAAGGTTTAGTGTGAGCCTAAACACTAAGTTGGAAGTGAACTTGTTAAAACTTCAAGTATAGTGAAATAACCAATAGTGTAATTGGAGAGTGGATGTAGGATCAATTGGATCTGAACCACTATAAATCTTGTGTCTCTATCTTTCTTTCCCTATCTCTTTCATCTAAATTTTAATTTTCCACCAATTCTAAACCCCTTCTTAGTGCACAAGGGCAAACAAATGGTATCATAGCATTGGTCTCATTCTACAAACTTAATTATGTGAGAAAAGATCAAAATGGCCAATAAAGGGATGTATCACCTCAAACAACACTTCGACGGTACCGATTATGCATATTGAAAGTATAGAATGGAGGTGTATCTTGATAGTGATCTCATAGATGTATGGGATTACATAATTAAAGAATAAAAGCCTATATCAAGAATGGTTGATGGTGTTGAAGAACTAATTCTTAGAAATGGGTTTATGCTTAAAGAAAAGTTAATGGCAAAAACAAAAGAGCCACGGCAATTCTCCTTAGTTCTTTTCTTAAGAGAAGAATGTGGTAGAGTTCAACATTGTTTAAGTACTTTTAGCATTTGGAAAGCTCTAGAGAACTACCACGAAGGCAAGTAAGTTAACGCTAAGAAGATTCAATTGCTTACAACAGAGTATGAGCTTTTCAAGATGAAGCCTAACGAAAGCATCACTGACATGACAAATAAGCTCCTAGTCATTGTCACCAACTGTGAGGCCTCGCCCTAGCACCCAGTCCGATCCGCTAAAGAGGAATCGAAAATACCCATTTGGAAGAAACATCACGATTAGAACCCGCTATGAGTTTAGAAAATTAAATTTTGTAAATTATAACTTGCAAAATGAGTCGCCACTTTATTTTTTTTTTATTTTAGTTGGAAAAATTAAAGGAAAAACCCAATTTGATTGACTCCAAAATTATACTATTTATCCCAAGAAAAAGCACTAGTCCTCGAACGACCAAAGAGGGCTCGGGGACTAAGTTTTAGTTAAAATAATACAAAAAATTAGTTTGGCTTAAATACAAAATAGCTTTTGAAAAAAAAAAGAAGTTTTTATGTATGCATGAACAAATATAATATGATGCATGAAACAAATATTACTCGTGAAATGCATGGCAATATGAAATAATGATAATCACAAGATACGAAAAAAGATAAGGGAGAAACTACTTAAAACTATTACAAGTCAAAATATCAAAATCAAGAAATCTTTCCTCTAGCCCTTATGGGTTCTAGGAAAAGCACACATTCTCCAAATGTAATTTAAACAACTAAAGTAAGGAAAATAATAAAACAAATATAATAAAAAGAACTAAATTTTGACTTTTATTTAAGAAAAAAACAATTTCAATCCTAAGCTATGTGAAGAAGGTGATAGAGAGAAGAAGTTGTTAATTTTAGCGGAGTTGAATGCTTTAGAGACGACAAGCTTGCGTATCCCTTTGAATAGGAATTTGTGAAAATTTACACCCTTAGGATCCGACCGCAGCTTGACACTTGCTAAGATTCATGCGCTATGCATACTGCGATCCCGCTAGTCAGTTAGCAGGCAGGGGTCAAGGGGGTAACGCCCCTTGCGAGGTGTAGAGCAGTGCCCCGTTGAAAAAAAATTTCTTGAAACTTGCACCTTCAGACAATTAGCACTTAATTATGAATACATAAAATCAAACTGTACTTAAATTAGATCAAAGACAGAGAAGAACAGGCCGAAAAATAGAATGTGGCAACTAGTGGGCCCGCTGCGATAACTCGCAGCCGGTTGCAGTTACCGCAACCACCTCTGCTATTACCACAAATGTCCCTGCAGTAGCCAATTGGCTACTGCAACTGACCCTACGGTAACCGCAAAGCTCTCTGTGGTTACCGCAGTTGGCTCCTCAGTTACTGCAACCGTGCCCTTTTAGAATTTTACTCAAAAACTGTGAATTTTTAGCCCCAAACTTCTCCTATAAATACCTTACTCCTTATAGTAGCTAGGACACATAGTTACATGCTTCTATGCTCTCCATAAAGCTTTCTAAACCATATTTCTAAGCTTTTCAATCATCAAAACCCTCTTCCTAAACCTCCAAATCTCTAAAATCTCATTCCAAAACCTCTTCCATCACACAAAACCTCATTCATAAGTTTCCTAATCACCTCAAAACACCATTCACAAGCCTCCTAATTATCTCAAGTTCTATTCTTAAGCATTCTAATCAAGAGAAGGTTCAATTCAAGCCCATTTCTTTTAAAGAAAATTCGTGGTTTTCAAGTAAAGGTGTGATCTAAGTCTTAAGCAAAGGTGTTCACGCTATTCAAGAGTCCTTCTTTCAAAAGGAGTGCTTGTGATATCCCTAGGCCAAGGTGGAACTTAGATCCGGTGCTAAGCTCGCTCCCTACGTTCCTCACCGATGGAAGCCAAAGGTAAAAATTCTTTCCTTTTCCTTTTTCAATTTCAATTTCAAGATCTAAATTTGAAAAGATCTAATTTTTGCTAATTAAAATCTGACCTAATTAACAAATCTCTAAAGCCCTTTAAAATCAATCAAAACATGATAACAAAGGCAATGACTTAAAACCCCTCCTTTGCAAGAAGGAAGAACTGAGTGGGGTTTGATTCCCATTCAAAGGGATACACAGGCTTGCCCTCTTTAAGGCATTCAATTTCTCTAAAATTAACAACTTCTTCTCTCTATCACCTTCTTCACATAGTTTAGGATTGAAATTACTTTTCTTAAATAAAAAATCAAAATTTTAATTCTTTTTATTATAATTGTTTTAATATTCTCTTTCATATTTTAGTTGTTTATATTATATTTGGAGAATGTGTGCTTTTCCTAGAACCCATAAGGGCTAAAGGAAAAATTCCGTAATTTTGATATTTTAACTTGTAATAGTTTTAAGTAGTTTTCTTTTATTTTTTGCATTTTGTAATTGTCATTATTTCATATTTGCCATGCCTTTCATGAGTAATATTGTTTCATGCATCATATTGTATATATTCATACATACATAAAAACTTCCTTTTACAAAAGCTATTTTGTATTTAAGTCAAACTAATTTTTTATATTGTTTTAACCAAAATCCAGTCCTTTAGCCCTCTTTATTCATTCGAGGACTAGTGTTTTTCCTTGGGATAAATGGTATAATTTTGGAGTCAATCAAATTGGGTTTTTCTTTTAATTTTCCTAACTAAAATAAACAAAATTAAAGTGGCGACTCCTTTTACAAATAATAATTTGCAAAATAGAAATTTTTTTGAACTCATAGCAAGTTCCAATCATGATATTTCTCCCAAATGGGCATTTTCAATTCCCTTTTAGCAGATCGGGCCGGGTACTCGGGCGAGGCCTCACAAAATCAAATCCCACGCAGTTCTTCCTTCTTACGAAGGAGGGGTTTTTAAGTCATTGCCTTTGTTATCATGTTTTGATTGATTTTGAGGGCTTAAGGGATTTGTTAATTAGGTTAGATTTCAATTAGCAAAAATTAGATCTTTTTAGATTTAGATCTTGAAACTGAAATTGAAAAGGAAAAGAAAATAACTTTTACGTTTAGCTTCCATCGGCGAGGAATGTAAGGAGCGAGCTTGGCACTAGATCTAAGTTCCACCTTGGCCAAGTAATATCATGAGCACTCCTTTTGGAAGGACTCTTGAATAGTACAAACTCTTTTTTTTTAAGGAAAGACTTGGGATCACCTTTGCTTAAATACCACGAATTCCCTTTGAAAGAAATAACTTGAGTTGCACATTTTCTTGATTAAAAAACTTAGAGATAAGGTTTTGGGTGACTAGGAGGCTTATGAATAGGGTTTTAGGATGATTTGAAAGCTTATGAATAAGGTTTGAGATGATTAGGAAACTTATGAATAAGGTTTGAGGTGATGGAAGAAGTTTTGGAATGAGATTTTAAAGATTTAGAGGTTTAGAAAGAGGGTTTTGATAATTGGAAAGTTTAGAAATAAGGTTTACAAAGCTTTAGGGAGAGTATAGAAGCATATGATTATGTGTCTTTAGCTGTTATAAGGTGCAAGGTATTTATAAAAGGAGTTTGGTGTTAAAAATTTACAGTTTCTGGGTAGAATTCTGAAAGGGGCCCGTTGCGATAATTGAAGTATCGGCTGCGGTAACCACAAAATGCTCTGTGGTTATAGCAGAGCCGGCTGCAGTAGCCAATTGGCTACCATAGGCACTTCTGCGGTAACCACAGAGGTGGCTGAGGTAACCGCAGCCGGCTGTGAGTTACCGCAGCGGACTGCCATAGTTTGTTTTTCTGCCCGTTCTTCTTTGTCTTTGATCCGATTTGAGCCTAGTCTGATTCTATGCATTCGTGATCAAATGTCGATCATTTGGAAGTGAAAAATAGAGGATTCACACCAATATGAACAAATTAGGCAAAGTATACAACTTGGTTGATGTCGGTATCAAGATTCTCAAAATGTTTCCAAAGAAAGAGTATGGAGCTAGAGTGGCTAGTATTGAAGAAGCCAATGAGGACCTTGGGAAGGTTCCTACTGATGTTCTTATTGGTAAACTAATTACTAAAGAGATGTCTCTAGTTACAGAGAAGGAAGAACAATAAGAAAAGGAGAAAAAGAAGTCGCTAACTCTCAAGTCCTTAAAAGATAAATTTAATAGTGAGAGTGATTAAAGTGACTCTTCCAATGATGATGAAGAGGAGGAGCTAACAAGAATCACTAGAAGAATGAAAGAGATCATCAAATACATGAAGAAAAAGAAAAAGGAATTAACTTACTTTGGATATGGAAAGCAAGGCCATCTAATGCCCGATTGTCCCAAGAATAAGAAAAAGAAGAAATGGGACAAGGAGAAGAAGAAAGGATTCAAGACTACTTGGGATGATGACTCCTTAAGTGATGAAGAGGAAAAGGAGGTTTCAAATCTTTGCTTCATGGCCTTAGAAGACTTTTCAAAGGAGGTAAGTTGTACTTTTCAATCTTGTGATAATAATAATGATGAATTGCATGATAAGGATGAGGTTGAGCTAATAAAAGCCATGAATCTAAAATGCAAAAAGTATCAATCTAAAATGAAATTTTTTAAAGAAAACATTCAAAATTAGAGAAGAATTTTAAAGAATTAGAAAAACTTGTTTTAAGCTTAAAAATTTTAGAAATTGCAATATGAACTATTGATTATTTTTCTTCTATGACTTTATTTGTATATGGTTATGCTTTTTATTGTAGGGTTTCAATTAATAACTCTCAACAGATTCTATAAATTTTTTTTTATATAAGGTTAATATAAAATTTTTTTATGAATATTTTGATAGCTTTTTACTTGGGTTATTACTGATACAATTGTATTTAAATGTTACAACAGGAAAAAGGTTCACCTAAATCCTTCATTTTAGTTCTCACAACAAAAAAAAGGTTCACCTAATGAGGAAGCAAACGTTGAAACTTAGCCTTCAAATAAAGCAAAGGCTGAAGCAAACCTCAAGCCAAAAAGAAAAAAGATGAGGCCCAGGTCAATGGTGTGAGAACATTTTTCTGAGCATATTAAAAAAAATGGTGACATAAAAGATAAGTGTAACTATTGTCAAGCTCTAATTTCTACTAATGCAAAAAATGGAACCAATGCATTAAGAAATCATATGAGTTCATATAGATAGCATCCTTATAGCATAGAAATTCGCTAAGGGCAATTAAGTTTTCAACTTACTCTTAATGGTTATGAAGGGGAAGGTGATAAAATGGGTGTTCTTGTCAATTGGAAATTTGATCAAGAAGTAATAAGAAAGGATTTATATGATTGTTATTGATGAATTGCCCTTTAAATTTGTAGAGGGTGAAGGGTTTAGATACTTCATGTCACTTGTATGTCCTAGGTTCCATATTCCATCTAGATGGATAGTTTCTCAGGACTGTTATGATCTCTACTTGAATGAAAGAGATAAAACTTAAAAAAATACCTCAAAATTTTTGGTCAAGGATTGTGTATTACTATTGGATACATGGTCTAGTATGCAAAAAAACCAATTACATGTATCTTATAGCACATTACATTGACATTGACTGGAAATTGCATAAAAGGATCTTAAACTTTTGTCTAATAGTCAGCCATAGGGGCAAGGCCATTGGTAAGGCAGTTGAAATGTGCTAGCTTGAGTAGGGTATTGATAAGATATTTACTATTAGAGTTGATAAAGCAAATAGTAATGATGGTGCAATCGCACATTTAACGAAAAGATTGGTTAATTGGGGAGTAGTATTTTAGAATGTAAATATCTTCACATGAGGTATATTGCACATATTATCAATCTTATTGTGGTAGATGGTTTGGAGTTAGATGGGCCGTTAAGTATGTTAAACAATCTCCATCTAGATTGCAAAAATTTAAAGAATGTATTGAGATTGAAAAGGTGAAAAATAAAAGTTTATTGTATCTTGATGTTAGTAGTAGATGGAGTTCCACATTTCTAATGGTGAATCCTACTCAAAAATTTCAAAGGGTCTTTGAAACATATGAGAAACATAACCCATACTTTGCTATTGATCTCATTGAAAATGGTAGGATACGAAATGATGAAGATTGGGTTAATGTTAAAAGATGGCGATGTTACTTCATTGCTTTTGTGAGCTTACATTGAGAATTTTAGGTACATTATATATCACGTCTAACTCTTTTTTTTTTTTTCATGAAATAAGTATGGTTGATGGTCTTTTACAAGAATGTAGTAATAGTAAAGACCAAGAATTATAAATAATGGCAGAAAAAATGAAGAAAAATTATGAAAAATATTGGAGCGATCCAAACATGATGAATAAATTAATATATATTACATTTGTTCTTGATCCTAGATACAAATTGCAATAGTGGAGTTTGAATTTTCTCAAATGTATAAAGGTGAAAAAGGATTGGATTTCGGTAAGCAAGTGAGATAAGCACCTTATAATTTGTATAATTGGTAGAACAAGATTGTACCCCAAAATAGTCAAACAAGTGGGAATTCTAAATTTCAAATGGATCAGAAATTATTGATCTAGCTCAAAAGGTGAAGATTGTGAAGAAAAATATGTATAAAAGGTTCAAATATGAAATTGAAGGTGGAGATAATAAATCTAATTTGGACAAATATTTAAATGAAGATGTTGAAGATGAAAGAGAGAATATTGATATTTTAGAATGGTGGAAACTTAAAGCTCCAAGAATTTCCATCCTCTCCTAAATGATTCATAATATCCTAGCAGTTCCAATCTCTACAATGGCTTTGGAGTCTGCATTCAACACTGTGGGATGAGTTCTATACTTATTTAGAAGTTCTTTGACTATTAAAATTTCACAATCCCTTAGTTGCACTCAAGATTGGCTTTGTCACCAAAGCCCATTAATCTGGAAGAAGATGTAGAGGAGTTTCAAAAACTTGAAGATTGTATGTTTCCTCTTCCATTTCTTTTACTTTGTTGCTTATTTGAAAATTCTACACTTTTTTCTTTAAAGATTAGCATGTTTGTTAGAAATTCTACACTTTTGATATTTAAATTCTGCATGTTATTTTGAGCTCTTCACTCCATGGTCATTGTTATAAATATCTATTATTTCTGCAAAAAATATTCACAATAATTTTGCAGATTTTGTTCTATATTTTACAAAAATTTGCACTATTTATAGGCAAAAATTTGTACTTTATTTTTGCAAAAATTCTGCACCATACATATGTGTGCAAAAATTCTAAACAATATATGATCATGCTAATAATTTTAAGCAATTTCTTTTGAGATCATAGCTCTATCAAAAATCCCATTAGATAAAACAATGGTGGGTACTACAAATTAGTTGTAATTAAATTCAAGAGTTCATGAACATCTAAGGATTTTTTTATTGTTTAATAAGTTTAAGTTATTTAGTTTTTTTTTTTTTCCTAAGCTAACAAGTTAGATCTCTTACCACTATTTTTTTCTTATTCTAATACCTAATTAGATTTTCATGTGATCTCCATATATGCAGATGTGCAAACTATGATACAAGTTTCTTTTGTGTGATATTCATACTGATATGTTACATATATGAATCTTAGCAAAGCAAAAACACAAAAAAAGGTTATTGAACTTATGACACTTCTATATTAATTAAAAGATATTAGGGCTATCTATAACTTATCACACCACTAATTTGATTATTTTATTGTTTTTCTTTGCAGACTATGAAGGATATTTTGGTAAAGATACAAGCAGAATGAAAGAAGTATAATGAATATACCAAGAATTTTGAAGATTAAAGTTGTTGTCTTTCATTATTGCTTCTAGCTTATAATTTTTTGAATTATTTTTTTTTTGAACTAGTTAGTAGCACTTAACTCTTTGGACCTTAATGTATTTGCTATAAATTAGACTATGTTTTAATAGTTGTCTTGTTAATTATATATTATGAGTTTTCAATTCTACTATATTTAGAAAAATTTTCCATGATATAGAAGTTTATAAACTTAGGTGAGTAAAGACTAATAACTGAAATATTTAATACAACCAAATCGATAAATTTCATTTTGGTTAGATTTGATTTTTTCATTTGATTTGTTTGATTCAATTAGCATCTAAAGATTTCTAAAAATTTCAGTTACCGATAAGATTCGATTTGGTATGATTAGATTAAACGAATGCACACCCTTAATGGTTATTCTTACCAAGAACTAGTATTGAATTTTGATATTGAACCCAAAAAAGGATTACTGTAACTACAAAAGGATTGTAGATAGTGAAAAAATCTCAACAAAAACTTGGAAAGTGGATGTAGGCAAGTGTCACGACCTAACTCCAAGGCTATGACTGTTCTAGAGTTTAGGAAGATGTAAGGTTACCTAAACCTGTAGAACACTATCTTGTTATCATCCTGCCTATCTCATTTAACCATTTCTCCCAACATTGAAACCACATTGATCACTACCAATTCCCATTAATTATTTTAACTTTGTCATGATTATGAATATAATATCATTCTTAATTATATCCAAACATTATTCATACATTCATAACTAATATCATAAATATATGCACATCTAATACAAGCTATCAGTTACTCATATAGTTCTTAGACAAAATAGACATTAACACTATGCCTTCAGTCACCATGGAGCTCTAAGCCATATGTCCTCAAAATGATACAAGTAACAATTTCACAATATCTATAATAAGTCCCAAGCAGAGAAGCATAACTCGGGGTTACCTTGCTAATAATTCACCCTGACCTAAAAAAAAAAATTTAAACAACTACAGGATGAGACTAGCTCAGTGAGTACCAAATAATATAACACAACATACATGCAATATAAGATGTTATCAATTGAATTAATTCAGGATGGCAATAGAATGATGTAAATCAAAATTGGCCATGTTGAACTTTAGGATTCATTTTAGCAGAAACAAGAATGTCTTGGAAGTGGAAAGCTTCCCATACGTACAGTGGTAGAGTGGTGGCTTAAACCTTGCTCACTCACATATATCATATTACGTGAGACTGATCAGGTCTCACGATTAGGTATTTCCCCCTAACAAAGGTTGGGTACTCTCACCCTACCCGCAGGCTTATACCAAGGGCACATGATCCAATGTGTTACCCCACTTCAGAAGGGGTTTCTGCTTATCATGGTATTCATAAAGGCCATATTCAAAATCGATATCAAATATTCAATAACAAGCAATTGGCTTATCTATCATTAGGCACGGAATAGCATCAATAAAAAAAGGCTTTTTATGTTCTAATTATCATATAAAAAAGATGTGAAATTCAAAGACTCACATTCCCTGGGTATTACATATTCAATGTCCCTTTTTGGGCATATATCAAAGGTAGCATTTCTATTAATAGTTACAAACAACATGGTGTAATTATAGTACATTATTGATTACTCACCTTAACACCTTTGCCCCTAATGACTATTTGTTCTTAGCTAGCTTAAAGTCTCTCACGAACTTGAACAATCCCTTTGTCCTTTCCTTGTAGTTTACACATCACATTTCAATCACATAACAATTAGTAATTAGTGATGTTACTAACTATATCTTTCACTTGCTTATTGCTTTAACTTATGATAAAAACATCCCAATTGTATCATATATATACTCATTCTTATTCCTAATCAATTCTAAGCTAAATTTCCCATTAAATTTTAAGGATTCAAGTTTAAGTCGCAAGATTTCCAAATTACTCCATAAACCCTAACTTATCCCATCTATGTCAAATTTCGGGAAAACTCTCAATTCCTCATCAAATCTCCAAATTAGTCGCAAGAATATGAAATTTATATAACATATAACACATTTAGTCACTCAATCATCACAATATAGTATTAGAACACTAAACTCTTCTTCTAATCATGTTTATGTTTTAAAGCTTCCCAAAGCTTGAATCATATTTCCAAAGTTCAATTTAACACTTTTAAATCATTTTCCCTCACCTAAGATCATTTAAAACACATTCCAGGCATGATTATCCTAGGTGAGCCAAACTCCTATTTATGAAGCAAAAGAAACTTTCAAACAACCTAGTTACTAAAATCAATCTTAAAGCATAAAACAGAAGATAGACATAACTCCTTACCTTGGTTAGCTTACTAAGACTCTTATAGTAAATGGGGTAGAGAGAGTTTCCTTCTTTGGTGTGAATTTTGGTGTAGAGAGAAGCTAAATGAAACTTTCTAACATAATTTTTTCCTTAAATACATATGAGTTGGATGGTGAGGATTCATCAAGCTACATCTAATGGCTAGTGTTTAACTTTAGTGAATGGTTGAGATGGTGTCAATATGGATGGCTAGGATTCTCTCTACAATGTTGAGGGTCATCATGAGGTGTTGAAGTGTTCAAATTGGATCATGGCACATATGTAGGAGAAGTGAGAGTTCCACTTGGTTTAAAATTTGACTTAGTCAATTTTGGATGACTATATAATTAAACATCTATAACTCATTCTCTACAACATCCTTAATGTATTGTCTTGGGCCAACCATTTTGCTCACAAGCTTGGGTGTTGTATCATTCTTAGGCCCAATAGGCTAGCTTGCCCATGTTAAATTTGGGCCTCCATTACATCAAGATCAATTAACAAGCCTATAGGCCCATTATCATGCTTGAATGTTCCCCTTTTAAATTATTTTCCTTATCTTTCCTTATAGCTTTCTAAGTTGCATATCCTAACTTCTTTGCTTACCTCTTCAACTATTGTATGATTTCTATCTAAATCATTTGAGCATAAATAATCATGTAAATGACTTCTATCTAAATCATTTGAGCATAAATAATCATGTACTAAGTAAATATCACACATTATGTCATAAGATTACTACTCATTTCTTTAATAGTCCTATACCACTTTGTCATTCAAAAATCTAGTCTCTTAGTATCGTTTATAATTAAGAAGCTACAAAACATCAGATATTATAGTAAGGATCTAGTCAAACCACTATAAATCATTGTGTTTTCTTCTCTCTCTCTCTCTCTCTCTCTCTCTCCTCTCTCATTAACTTAATTGATCTTATGTACTTGCTTGATATTTATGCTGACATATTTTGTTGTTTAATTAATTATAAGCTTGTGCGTTGTCATTAACTTATCATATTCTTCTTGATGCCTATGTATGTGCTCATTGAATCATTTATTGGGAAATGAATCCCATTTTGAATAATAACAAAATATATAAGGGATTTCTAAGTGAATGGGGCTTGGACCTAGTATAAGCCAATTAGTTTTGTACAAGTAGATTCTAACACTTGCCCACTTATAAGCTCACGTATATATGAGGCCATGGACTTTAACATAGTATTAGAACTTCATGGCCAAACGGGCTGAATCTTAGGACCCATCTTTAAGCCCTCATTATTGGATTGATGACAATGCTAGTTTGGACTGAAGCTAAAGAAAAGATGTCAGCTGGTCCATTTGGAAGCAAGTGTCAACCGGTCTGTTAATGTTGGTTACGGGTCAAGCCCGGTTGCACTTGAGGGGTGTATTAGAAAATGAATCCCATATTGAAAAATAACAAAATATGTAAAAGACTTATAAGTGAGTGGGGTTTGGACCTAATATATGCCAATTGATTTTGTATGAATGGGTTTTAACACTTGCCCACTTATAAGCTCACATGTATAGGGCCGTATGGACTTTAATATCATTATCATGGATTGAAAAGCATTCACATTATACTTTAATTGTGCTTCCACTTAATATTTTGTGTGTGAATTTTAATTTAGCTTAAAATTCTATTTGAGCCTAAAATTAAGGTAACAACCCAATTCATCCCCCTCCTCCTCTCTTAGTTTGCTAATTTGGGCCAATAGTTAGGACATAACTAGCTTTGGTTAGAGATAGGGATTTATATGGACCCTAAACATCCACATGAACTAATTTAGATAGGCTAAGGTAGTTGTATGACCAATAAGAAAGGGTAATCTTTGTTGTTTAGAAAGAGGCAAAATTCACATAGTGATGTATTATTTTTTGTAGGTTTATCTTTGATTATGTAAGGTATATGCTTGATTTTATCATTATAAGGATCACCTAATCTAGTGTGAAGTAATTCTTAAGCAATAGAAGGAATTTCTTTATTCAAACTTGCAAAATTGCAAAAACAAGGTACTTTTGACTTTACAATTGAAAGAGAAATAGAATACCTGGATTTATATTTCTATATGATACTTGGAAGAAAACTAGACTTATTCAATATGTACAATTTAATACCCTAACATAATACCAGTCATGTGTATTGAAATTCATATGAATATGTCCACTAAGTGCCATGATATATGGTCAAGTTCATGATGAATAAGTGAATCAACTCAATGCTAAGTGTGTACATATAAATTTTTCACATCTTATGTAGGAAAAACTATTAAGCAATTGATGGATTGGCTTTAATTTATGAAGACCCTAGTGGATGAAAAGCGAGTGATATGAAATTAAGGCTATATTAAGTGAGGTTGACCAAATGTATTCTAAAATGGATATTCTCAAAATTGAAATAATTTGAATTTTATTTTAAGATTGTAGTTTTATACGAAAATATATTAAATTATTTTTATATTGACATTTAAAGTTATATGTATTTATTAATTAATACATGTATACTGATATCGATATTGGTATTTATTTATAATAATATATTGATATTGATATATTTATTTTATTAGATCTTAATATTTGAAAGTGTGTGTGTGTGTGTGTGTATATATATATATATATATATATATATATTGATATTTCAAATGATAAGTATTTATATTACTAAGTTAATATTTTTAAGTAAAGAAATATTTTATAAAATAAAATATGAATTTTAGTGTTGACCTAAATATGGCAAATTCTAGAGGGGATGAATAGGATTTTATAATATCTAATTCAACTAGTCAACCTAAATGCAATATATTGACAAATTAAAATAAATTCAATAATAATAAAATGAATAACGAGAAGAATGAGAAAACTTAGCCAATTTTTATAATGGTTCAGAGTCAATCTCTTCTCCTACGTCTATTTCTCATAAACCACTCTAATTTAAGGTTTCACTAGTGATATAGGATTGCACCAAACACTTTACAATAGTTTTAAGAGATTTCATTTTTACAATAGTGATACTGGATTTCGCCCAAATCTCAAGATATAAGAGATTAAGAGTGTTTATAGTTACTCAAGACTTACAAAGAAGCTAGTAATATGACTAGAAATAAGCATAAGAAATACAAGATGAATGCTCGAGATAGGAATTTAAGAACAATTGTCTTCAAAACAAAGTAATAGAAGATTTTGAGAATTAAGTTTTGATAACACTTTCTAATCACGTGGCATATCTATTTTCTTCAATTTTGAGCTTCATATATTTATATATCTTCAAGTTATGCTCCAAAATATGACTATTGGCTCTAAAATTGAAATCCTACCACTTTCAACGTTTAGAAACGGCTATATTTTATGTCAGATGTGGTGTGTTCACGACAGCGAACATTGAGTTCAGGACGGTCACTTTTGTCTGATGAAAGTTCTTGTCCTTTTTGTGTCTAAGTCATAACGGTGAACTTTGTTTCACCCAGAAATTCTTTGGCTGCTATCTCTAGTTCATGACAATGAATTTAGTTTTCACGACAGTGAACTGTGTTGCCTAAAATTTCTTTTTGCTTCTATATAAAATTCACTATTGATGACTTCGAAATTCACAGTGGTGAACTAGCATAATTATTTGAATCTTATTTTTCCTCCAATTTGGTCACCATGGTAAATTTACAATTCATGGTAGTGAACTTTCTCTAAACAATAATCATTCATACAAAGCTTTCTGTTAATCAAATTTAAACATGAAAATATAAAGGAGACAACATTTAGATTTATTATGAATAAAGATATTTGTTTTGATATAAATAAATTATTTTTATGTACCAAGGAAATCTAGTAAGATATTAATCACTAGACTAATTTAATTTTCTATTATCTTAATTATTTGAGCATTACTTATATATTATGTAATATAATTTAATAAATAATAAGTATAAAATCTGGTCAGCATAAATCAGAGAGAGAATGGCAGAGAATAAAATGGAGAGAGAGAGAGAGAGAGAGAGAGAGTGGATTGTCAACCTATCCATCATTATCCAGGCACTATTAGCAGCCACATGCTGTACGAGGAGGAAGGCCACCCACCAATCGTTCGTCTGCCCAAAGCATGATTTATGCGCCGCCGAAGCTGCTGCCAACGAGCATCTTTAAAGGCCTATTTATCTATTTTTTAGTTCCTTTTTTTTTTTTTGACAATTTTTGTATATTTGGATTCCTCTCTTCGTATACTTTTATTTGTAAATTTTTTACTAATTTGAAATTTGACCAAAATTACAAAAAATAAGACTGTAGTGCTGATTTTCTATGATCTCTATCAAGTGAATGAAAGAAATTAGTATTTTTGGGCTCCCCGATTTAGAATGAATATGTGGGCATCAATTTTATCATCAACAATTTTAAACGGTAACTCTGACTCGTTAAATTGAGTCATCTAGTATAAATTCTTCTTTTTAAATATATTTAGATAATGAGTTACAAATTTATTTATTAGAATTTAAGTATATTGCTTATTATTAATTAATTAGTATAATCGAATAATTAAATTGATATATAATTAATAATATGATTATTGAAGAGTATTGCTCAACAATTGAAGCTTAAATTAGGATACTAAGATAATTATTATTTAAGTTGAATTATTTTTAAATATTGGATTAGTGCATGATAAATGAGAATGGTGGACGAGATTAATGTGTTAGTGGCCCGGGTCGGACCATCTAGTTGTAATATTATTGATTAGTTGAATTTATGTTAATAAGGAGTTAATTCTAGTTTTTAAAGGATGTATTGTTGAATTTTAGATAGATAATTTTTGAGATACATAGTAAATAAATTGTACAATTGTATATGATAAATGATATTATGATCTTAGGAGAATATTAAAGGAGAATTCAAAGAATAAATATTGGAAGTGAGTATTTAACTAAATCATAATCTATAGTCTAGGTGAGTAAAAAATGTACTGTCATATTTGACTTTGAATATCTATAATTATTTGGAAACTAATATAATATGTTTATTATAATATCAAGTTCCCTTATTGATTCTTAAGTTATTACTTTTTAAATACCAATATATATTATATTTGACCTTTAATTGCCTTTCTAAAAATTTGATAAACTTTATTATTGCTTGAACATATATGCTTCCAAACTCTATCATAAAATGTTAAATTTTCCTTTAAATATATGAATTATGTGAATCCTAATGCATTATGAAAATTAATGAATATTCTAAAAATTTATGAAACATATGTACATTTTCCAAGCAATAAAAATATATTTATATATATTCTCATTTGTTTATCCAAACTTAAAGTCTATTGTTCAAACAAATAAGAACCATACATGTATAAAGTGTGCTGTAAAAAATTTAAATATTCTTATCTTATAATCGTGTATAATAAAGAATAAAAATTCATTTAAAACTTTTAAAGTTTATCTATATAAGCTCCAGGCATATATATATATATATATATATATCAAAGTTACAATTAATATAAACTTTTCATATCTAAGTGAATGAACTAAAAGTATGAGAAATTGTACATAAGCATAAATTAATAATTAACATCCTTCTTCATAAGAACTTACATACTTCACAGTAATATGCTCATTGTTAAATTGTTTACCCATGAACACCATAAGAGCCATATAAATGTTTCATGTACTATATTAAGCAACATATGTTCATCAAAACCCAATAATTTTTTTATAAATATGAAAACCATTTGAATAAAGAGAATTATGAAAATCCCAATTCCTTATTCATCATATGTGTTAACCTTAAAACAAAGATCCTCGGCTGATGTGGGTAAGATATCAAACTATATACTCACAAGAACCAATATATGTAATATGATATGTGGATATATTTTTAAAAGAACCTTTACCTTGGTTATGCCAAAAACACCTATACCCCATTTATATGATGTGGAAGCAAGTTTACAAATGAATCTCTATTTCGGGTATGCTATAAAAGCCTTTACTCCAACTAAATGAGAGCATGCTTATACTAAGAGTCTCTGCGTTGGGTATGCTCAAAGAAGTCTCTACCCCAATTTATAAAATGATCTCTATTAACCTTAATTATAAGGTAACCCAAAATATTCAAATCTTTCTATTGATATCTCTTTCAATTTCATGAACCCTAATTTCCTGCTTTTGCATGTTCCCTTTAGAGATTGATAGAGGTTGATGGTGATTTCCCTTTAGAGATTTTGTTAAAAGATTATCTTGGAAACCAATTTAGGCAACAAGTAGTTTACGAATGCGATCTATTAAGTGCTCTATGTGTAAATCTTGTGGGTATAAAGATGGAGCCTGGGCAAAATTGTCTAGATCTCAACATGTTTGGATGCCTAAGAAGGTGCAGAGTTCCTCTCTTAGTAAGGAGGAGTTGTGTATGGAGAGTCATGATGTTATTGGACAATCTAATGTGCTTGGGAATGGGATTCTACTAGTATTGGACATACTCTAGTTATTAGGGCTAAGGTAGGGGAGGATATGTCTAAGAATAATGGTGTCTCTAACCATTTGATGGATAGGGTCACAATTCCTATAAATTAACCTATGATTATTGATCAGTTTAGCTCTGGTAATGGGGGGAGTAAAGGTAAGAATAAAATTATGGTGATGCAAGGGGATATGTGGAATAGTGACCTAGTTCCTACTGGCTCAAGGGTGTTTAAGCCTATGGTTATTGATAAGTCCATCATGATTATTGTCAATAGGAGGGGAAGGAGGGTTCAGAAAGCTGATCCCCTAGATAGGGGAAAATGATTTACTCTTAGAATGTTAGGGGTTTAAATGACCCCTTGAAGCAATTGAGATTAAAAAACTTGTGATCTAGCATAAGATTTCTCTGATTACTATTCTAAAGACTAGGGTTCTGATAGTTAATATGGACGGAGTCATAAGGAAAATTAATATGCATCGTTGAGATATGATATGTAATAATAATCAGGTGGAGTTGTGTAGAATTTAGGTTTTATACAAGTTTGCTATGGTTAAATTAGTTTGTAAAGGTATGGCTGATTAGGTGATTCATTATGAGGTTAAGTGTGATGGGTTTAAATTTCTTTGTTCTGTTGTGTATGCATCAAATGATATCGGGACTACAAGGGAGTAATGATATAATTTAGGTAATATAGCTAGTCAGAGTTCTTTGATGGTGAGAGGTGTTAGGGTAGAAGAGTTCAAGATGGTGCTTTTGAAGACTTTTTGGAGTGTATGCAGAGTGCTCAGCTGTTTGATATTAAATGGAATGGTTGCAAGTTCACATGGACTAATAATCAGTTAGGAAATGATAGGATATAGAGGAGTTGGATAGAGCTTTGATTAATGGACTATGGCAAGAAGTGTTCCCGCTTCTGATAGTTGGAATGCAGGAGTTGGAGTATCTGATCATTCTCCAGTTATTGTTAACTAAGGGAATAAAGGGGATTTAAATTTTTTTAATATCTGGGCTAAGCATAGCCAATTTAAAACTGGAATTAGTGAGATATGGAGATAAAATTTTATAGGTAGTAAGATGTTCATTCTTTACAAGAAGTTGAAGAGGTTGAAAGTTGCTTTTAGGCAATTTAGTCAAGAGCACTTCTCTGATATCTTCGATAGAGTTCAACAATAGAGGCTAATTATGGAAGATTTACAATAGCAATTATAACATGATCTAATGAATTCTATTTTACTAGATGAAGAAAGGGCAAATGTTCAACATCTTAGGAAGTTACTTCTGTGGGAAGAGAATTTCTATAAGTAGAAATAAAGGGTGTAATGGGTGGAGTTAGGTGATCAGAACACTAAATTTTTCCATCAAGTAGTTAAGGTGAGGCAAATGAGGAATAAGATAACTAGCTTAGAGGTGAATGGTTTTGTGGTTTCAGAGCTTATAAAGATTACAGCAGCTGTTATTAACTTTTATAAGAATCTCTTAGGTATTATTAGTCCTAAGAAGCTGCATGTTAATCCTAATGTCTAGAATGGAAGGAATAAAAAATAACTAGTGAGAATGCTATGAGGTTGTGTTCAGAAGTTACAGAGCTTGAAATTAGAGTAGCTATGTTCTCCATAGGGAATGATAAGGCCTTTGGGCTTGATAGTTTTAATAGTGTGTTTTTTAAAAAATCTTAGGACATTATTTAGGTGAGGTAGTGGCTGCCATTCAGGAATTCTTTTTTACTAGCAAGATGATTAAGGATATTAATTCTATTGTCATTTCTCTTATTCCTAAAGTAGTTAACCCTGCAAGTTTAGGGGATTATAAGCCCATCTCATGTGGTAATGTACTTTATTAATGCAATATTAAAGTTTTGACTAATAGGTTACAAAAAGTCTTGCCTAAACTAATAGATAAGGCACAATTAGCCTTTGTTCTTAGTAGACAAATTTTTGACAATATATTACTAGTCTATGAGCTAGTGTGTGATTATAAGGAGACTAAGGGGTATGGAGATTATGCTTTGACTATTGACTTGAAAAAAACTTATGACTCAATGTAATAGGATTGTATTGAAAAAGTTCTCTTGGGGTTTAATTTCCAACTAAATTCATTAATTGGGTGATGAAATGTGTGAGATCCCCATATTACTCTATGGTGGTTAATGGGAATCCTGAGGGTTTTTTTCTAGAGCAAAAGGAGTAAGATAAAGGGATCCTATATCCCCTCTCCTTCTTATAATAGTAATGGAGTACCTTACTAGAGCTTTTAAAATATTGTGTGATGATAATTTGTAGTTTCATTATGGTTGTAAAAGGCTAGGTATTGAGCACAATTGTTTTGCAAATGATTTATTAGTGTTTTGTAGAGGGGATATTGGTATAGTGTACCAAATTCAAAAAGTCTTACAACACTTTTCTAATATGTCTAGTTTACATGCTAATCCTTTAAAAGTTCTATTTACTTTAATGGAGTACAAAGAGAGGTAAAGAGGCAAATTTTGGAAACTTTGAATTTCTCTGAAGGACATCTACATATTACATATCTTGTTGTTCCTCTCATTAATAAGAGATTGACTAAAAAAGATTGCAAAGGGCTGATTGAGAGACTTTCTAGAAGAATCAATGCTTGGTCAATGAAGTATCTATCCTATACAAGAAGGCTTCAATTGATTAATTCTATTCTATATGGTATGAAAAACTTTTGGTGGTGGGCATTTATTCTCCCCCTATCTGTGATAAATTCTATTAATCAATTGTGTAGAAACTTCTTATAAAAAGGATCAATTAATTATAAATATGGCTCTCTTATGGCTTAACAGGAGGTATGCACGAGTAAGAAGGAAGGTGTTTTGGGTGTTAAAAACATCAAAACCTAGAACAGACTTGCTATTGTTAAACATATCTAGAATTTGGTTGCTATGAAGAAGTCTCTATGGGCTAGATGGGTGATAATGAATAAGCTTAGGTTACTGAGTTTTTGGGTTTTACTAAATCCTTAAAGGTAAGTTGGACCTGAAGGAACTTGAAAATTAAATAAGGAAGTACAATGCTGCTTTGAATACTGTATTGGTAAAGGGATTTGAGCTTTTGGGTTGATCCTTAGGCCAAGGGTAAGGGTATTGTTGAGTTATATCCTTAGTTATCTATGGGTAATGCTGATGTTAGTGTGGTTGTAAAAGTGATGGGTGTGTGGAGGTAAGGTTAGTGGGTGTTGTTTGACCCTATGGATGACATTATTGCAGAAGCTGCGGAATTTGTTAAGCAATATTTTTCTAGTAATAGCTTTGTTCCTAATTATATTGAGTGGAAGATGTAAAAATTAGGACAATTTAGTGTTGCTAGTGCCTGGAGGTTTTTTCAGAGATCTTATGAATTAAAATCTTGGAGTTTTGTGATTTAAGGCTTTAATCATATCCGTAGGCACAACTTTATTGTGTGGCTTGCTGTCAAGGGAAAATTGCGTGTTAAAGATAATCTTTCTAAATAGGTTGTAACTGGAGATAATAAATGTAGTCTTTATGGGCTACAAAAAGAGATCATAGAGCACCTATTTTTAGTATTTCGGGTCTGCACCTATTTTCTAAAAGATTTTGGGGGCTTATCATTGTAATAAAGGGTTTTATGTTGGAGGAAAGAGTGGAGCTGGTTTATGAGGAAGGCAAAAGGGAGAAGTTTACTTAATCAAGTTAGAAGATTGGCCTTTATCGTATCCATCAATCATATATAGAGAGCAAGAAACTCTATTGTGCTTAAGGGAAAGTTCTTAATGAGAAAGTGATAGTGCAGCAGATCAAAGATATCATTCTTTGAAGCTTTATTCTAAGCTTTAGTATACTTGTAAATTTCATGACTTATATAGGAACTAGTGTCAAATTGGCTAGTTTTGAGTGTTTTTGTTTTCTGGTTGGAGGATCTCTTTGTTTGGTCTGGTAGGAGTGTGCAAGTTGTTGATTGCAAAGGGTTTGTGTTTTTTTTTTTTTTTTTTATCTAGTTGTGTGCTTTTTTGGCCAAGCTATTTTGTCTATCTTGCTAGTTGTATATATCTTATTTAGTTTGCAATAACATTTCTTTTTGGTGATTTGACCAAAAAAAAAATCACAGCATTCTTTGCTTGTTTTGTTATAAGTGTTTGCACCTCTCTTTGTTTTTATAACCTAATGACCATAGAATAGGCCCTATTAACACTGAGGAAAAGGTCTATGATCAAGATTTGTTTCTTTGTTGCATCATATTTATCATTTAACTCCATTAAGAATTGCATTAGTTTGTTTAAGCATGTAATATCAATAGTAGTTTTAGCTACTCCACATGTGCAAGTTGGTAAAAGCATTATGCAATTTAGCTCATCCCAAAGCTTTTTAAGTTTTGTATAGTACATTGACATAGTCTTTGTACCTTGTGTAATTAAACTAATCTCCCTTTATATCTGATAAATTAGGAATCCATTGCTTTCTCCAAACCTCTCCTCTAGTCCCTCCTATAATTCATTTATTATTCTAGCATATATCAATGTGTGAACCCTTAAATTTGCACTTCCTGACTCGGCTGCAGCTTGACACCTACTAGGAATAGGGCGCTACGCATACGGCGGTCCCGCTAGTCGGTTAGCAGGCAGAGGTCAAGGGGGCAGCGCCCCGTCGAAAAAATAAATTTTATGAATCTTTCACCTCCAGTCGACCATATTTCAGTCATGAACCTATAGGATCAAACCAAACTCAAATCGGAACTGAAACGGGCTCGAAATGGACGAAAACAGGTCAAACCGCACGAAGTGGGGCGCTGTCGTCTAGGAGGCACGTTTGCCGTGCCGCCTAAAAGGTGGCACGCATTTCTTGCCGCCAGCACTCCTGGTGTGCCACCATAGGCAGCACACCTGCCGTGCCACCCGAACGGCCGACGTGTAGGCCGTGCCACCCCTGCCATCGGTGCCGCGCCGACGCCGCCGTTTGTACCGCCGGCTTCTCCTCTAGCAGCTCTATAAATAAGAGCTTCCTCCAGCCTCATTTGACATGATTTCTAATGAATTCTAAAGCATTCTAGAGCATTTCGAAGCAATTGAGGCATATTTCAAAGCATATTTTCGTTCTTATACTCACACATTTGCTGCTTCTAGATCCAGATTCCAAGATTCCTTTGAATTCAAGGTGGAGTTGAGATCCAGAGCAAAACTAGTTCCATTCGTTCGAAAGCCACGAAAAACAAAGGTATAATCCCTTTCCTATTTTAAAATTCTAAATTTAGATCTAAAATTTTCTTTAGGTCTAAAACTGAAAAGATCTAAAAAACTTATTAATTTAAGAATCAGAATTAAGTTAATAAGCAAATCAGCACATTTCTAAAACCCCTCCTTCGCAAGAAAAGAGAACTGCGTAGGGTTTGATTCCTATTTGATAGGATACGCAGGCTGCCATTCTGAAAGGCATCAACTCCAAAAATCCTTTTATCAATATTTATTCCTTTTTTTATTTTAATTTATTTACATTAATCTTTCGTTTATGATTTTATTTTTTATTTTGGGAAATGTGTGCTTTTCCTAATACCTATAAAGGTTAGAGGAAAGATCTCCTTTATTTCATTTGTTTTGATATTGTAATAATTAAGTAGGATTTATCTTGCCTATTTATTTATTATTGTCATTCCATCACATCATATATTTGTTCATCATTATATTCCTGTTCATGCATACACAAAAATTCATTTTTCAAGAGTTATTTTGCAAATTAGCCAAACTAAAGAAAATAACATTTTCTTAATTGTGTAATTACCAAAACCTGATCCCCGAACCCTCCTTGGTCACTCATGGATTGGTGCACTTTTCCATTGGGATAAAATCAAATTATTTTTAGGAGTCAATTATGTTGGGTTTTCTTTAATTTTCCCAATTAAAATAAATAAATTAAAGTGGCGACTCACTTTTCAACTATCAAATTACAAAAATCAATTTTCCGAACTCACAACGAGTTCCAATCGTGGAGTTTCTCCCGAAAAATATTTCGATCCCTCGGCGGATCGGACCGGTGCTCAGGCGAGGCATCACACAATGCAATCAACTAATTCGTTAGATATGAAATTCAGTATCCAATAAGTAATTATAAAGTCTACTCATTGGACTATTCAAACTCTTCTGAGTTCTTATCAAACATAAGACACTTGCCATTTGTAAACCATAACTTAATCTTGGCGCCTAAAGCTATCTTCATAGATCAACTCCATGATATGAAATTATTCCTATTTATTGGTGCAGAGACTAGAACAATAACTAGATGGTCTAAATTTTAAAGTGATCTCCACTATTTGAACCTCAATTTTTCGATTTCCATTTATTGCATTTCTTCTCTAGTTTGCTTTAGGGTTTTCTTAAGTTTCTTTTTGACTCGACTCCATTCTTCAACACAATTGAATCTTCACAATAAACAAGCAAAATCTATCAAAATTAAGTTAATTCTTATCATATCTGCTTCAATACCATGTAAAGCTTCAAATCACAACAATGACGAACAATGAAGCTTTTTGAGAATCTAATTAAATCTCGAAATCTATAGAGAGAAAATTAGGGATCTAATAGGGATCTAATATTTTTTCTCAATTGTTATTGAATACAAGATGTGGTTATATACATTAGTTGTAAGTGCTTTAACTAGAATATTGCCAGCTCATCAAGTGATGCCTGCTTATTTACTAACTAATAGCCAACTAACAAACTAAACAACTAAAATTTAACTGTTTACAGAAGCTGTTATTCATATTTACCAAATTACATAAATTGCTATATACATCTTTGCAACAAAGGGATATAATTTGAATTGAATTAACTCAATCTGGTTAGTTTGAGTAATTATTATACGGCTCTAAATGTTACAATATTATCACACAAATTTTCTCTTTTGACTTGATATCTATTATGCATGTAGGTTAACTTCAATATAATAATTAAAAAAAGTCACATAAAAAAATTAAAAAAAAAAAAAAACACCTCACGTACTCTCTTTTCTTTCATATTGCTTCTCCTTTAACAATTAGGGCTTCCTTGCCAAAAATAAAGGAATTTCCAAAAAATCCTCATTGATTTTTCAATGCTTTCTTTCATCATTTCACTTGTAATTTTATTTTCTTGATCCCTTGAATGCCTGTATTGCCATGAATAAAAAGGAAAGGGGATGGAACAAAAATTAGTCCCATCTAGATCATTCATAAACTCAATAAATTTTCAATTAAAATTTATTTGCTTGAATTTTGCTATCTCATTATATATGTATTAAAAAAATCTTAAGAATATACAAGAACAAATAAAATATTGTCAAATTTTACATAATAATAAATTAAAGAACAAGCCTAAATTTTAAATTTGTTCTTTATTTGTCACTATTGATCAGCGTAGAAAAAATTCATTATCGCTACTATTGAGGATTTAAAAAAAAAAAAAAATCATACCTATTTTACAAAAACTCTTCACAATCGTCCATCACAAATTTTGCTCTTAGAAAATCCTTCAATTTTGCCACAAGATGATCCACTATCAACATCAAAAGGAACCATGTACCAAAATATTTTCCTTGTCTTTAATTTTTAATTGCTCACTCTCTCACTTCTAATTTATTTCTCTCTTTTGCGTCTCTATCTATATTAGGTTTTTTTTCTATTTTGTCTTAATAAGAAGCAAAATGACATGTTTTAAATGGATTTGGTGTTTTATATGATATGGCTTTTTTTTTTTTAATTACTATATCAAGGTCAACCGCCACGTAAGATAGATACAAGGTTAGTTCAGGGGTGTAAATGATCCAAACTGTTCGTGAGCAACTCAGCAATTGGCTCGATAAAATCTCATTCACGTTTAGATCGCTTTATAAACGAGTCAAATTTAAGTTTTATTTTAAAGCTTGGTGAATAAATGAGCTGAGTTTAAGCAAAGTGAAACTCGACTCAATTAGACTCATGAATAACTTGATTATAAACTTGTGAACAAACTTGCGAATAACTCGATTAATAGGCTCATAAATAGCTTTATTATTATTATTATTATTATTATTATTATTATTATTATTATTAACCTAATAATTTTGGCACTCCAAAATATATATATTTTCATACTTCTAAACTTTTTGCTAATTGAAATTGACTAAAATATATACTCTAAATTAACATAACCTAATATTTTCCTATTACATAAAATATATTTTTTTTAATTAATATCTCTGTAATACATTTAACGCTCAATTTTATGATTGTATTTTTTTATTAATTGGATGTTTTTACTTTTATATTAATTTTAAATATTTTCATTATAATTATTTTATTAGAAATAAATATTTAGAAAGTTAAGTATTTTGTTAAGTTATAAACAAATTTCGTAATGAATCAAGTTTGAGTTTAATTCAATTGTAATTTATTAATGAATTGAACTCGAGTTCAGTTTAAGCGAGCCAAACTTGAACATAATTTTCAAACTTGATCCAAAACTCGAGCTCAAATTCATCCTCATAAAAAATATCAAGCCGAGCCTAAACAAACTAAAACTTGGCTCAGCTTGACTCGTTTACACTCCTATAGGTCACAAGATAGAGCAACAGGCTGTGTAATGTTGTGTAATAATATAATAACATTTTAAATAGTTTGATCATATTAATTGATAAAAATCAAAATTTGTGATAACATTGAAAAAGATAAAATTTAAGTTTTTTTTTTTTTTTCATTAGGACTTATTTTTATCCATATAATGCAGGGTTTTCTACACAACTATCTTAAAAATATATATATATTCTCACATATACACCCCCATATCACAAATACATTTTTTAAAATTTTCATTTTCAAAAATACCCCATTTTTCAAACTCAATCTAAAACTCGAGCTCAAATTCAAGCTCGTAAAACAATATCAAGCCGAGCCTAAACAAACTAAAACTCGACTCGGCTTGACTGGTTTACACCCCTATAGGTCACAAGATAGAGCAACAGGCTGTGTAATGTTGTGTAATAATATAATAACATTTTAAATAGTTTGATCACATTAATTGATAAAAATCAAAATTTGTGATAACATTGAAAAAGATAAAATTTAAGTTTTTTTTTTTCATTAGGACTTATTTTTATCCATATAATGCAAGGCTTTCTACACAACTACCTTAAAAAATATATATATTCTCACATATACACCCCCATATCACAAATACATTTTTTAAAATTTTTATTTTCAAAAATACCCCATTTTTCATTAACATTAACATAAGAGAGAGAGAGAGAATTCCAGCGACTTTCCGGCGAAACTCTGATGACCTATTTCGATGATCATTGAACAGAAAAAATACTTTTTTATAAGGTTTTCGGATTCAAGAAATCTATTGGTGAAGTTATTTTTGGCATTTGGTGGTTATATGTTCACGTTTGGAGGATAGAAGTTTCAACTGTAACTTCTCTTCCTTTTTTTGGCCAACTCCAGCGATTAATGGGAGTGACATTAGTTGCAATCAACTCTTTGAAACTCAAGCTTCATTTCGAGATTAAGAACATCTAATTTCATTGCTGATAGAAGGAGAATAATGCTCGCTAAAAAATTGGTATTAAAAACTTTTTCAGCATCAATCTAGTCGAATTGGAGGGAATTAGAGCATTTTGAAAACATTTTCAAATTCTTAGAAGTGAGAGTGTCCTCTAGTATGAAAATCCCACCCATTCGACACCGTTTATGTTGATCAATATCAGTCAAAGGCAACGGAAAAAGTTTTCAGAAATTTGGTATATCATGAGTATATCAAATATATCTTTAGTATATCAAATGTATATTATTGTTATATCATATGTATGTTATTTTTATAAAAAAAAAAAAAATGGCATCAGATATTTATATATTTTTATATATCATACGTATGCTAAAAACATATTGTTTTCTAGAAAAAAAAATGGTATCAGATATTTGTATATCTTTGGTGTATTTTTGGTATATCAAATGCATACTAAAAATATATTATTTTGAAGAAAAAAATATGGCATCAGATATTTGTATATTTTTTGTATATCAGATGTATATTAAAAACAAAACATAATGTTTTTATAAAAAAAAATTTGGATATGTATATCATAAGTTAGGTTAAGTTATATATATATATATATATATATATATATATATATATATATATATATATATATATATAAAGGGATATTTTTGAAAACCATCTTAAAAAAGAGGGGCATTTTTGTATAGCATTAAAATAAGGGGAAAAAAATTAAAAAAATGACAATTGGTATAATTTTCTCTATAATGTAACATTTTTTTATGAAACAAAAAATTTTATTTTTTATAATATTAACATTATAATAGGAAACTTATAAAAAAAAAAACATAATAATAGGAAAAGTTTCCCAAACATTTCATTTTCTCTCTCTTCCTTTGGCAAATGTTTTTCACGGAATTAAAATCAACAAACAAGGCGAGCTGGCTTTTAAGGCCACCAGCTTTGAAAATGAAATTTGATTGACTAATTTTTTTCAAAAAGCCTAAAAACTCGCATCCTCATGTGACCACGAAAGAAAATTGAAATTCAGCAACAAATCAAAAATGAATGCGATGAATCAATTTATGATAATTACAACAATTCAATTAACCATATAAATAATGTAATGGGAAATAATTTTTCTTTTTTTAAGCATTGAGAGAAAAATCGACTTGGATATGTTCAACAAAATGATAGAGGGAGGGGTACCAGGAGGGTCATCCCAAAATATTCTTACTCATATTAATAATTAATTTAAATATTAATGAGTATAACCCTCCCAAAAAAATTATTTTTATAGTGTATGAAAGATTTGTACCTGTTAAGAATTAATTTCACATCAGAAAAATACACAAAAAATACATGGGGTTGTGATAATATTGATAATAATATTTAAATAGTATGATATAATTGTATATCTATCACTATTTTTATAAATAATTTTCTTATATAGGAATAGTTTAATTTTCTTATATATGACTCTATTTTTTATCTTATTTCTGTAACATTTTACACATATAAATAAGTGTTATAGTTAATGAAATAAGACAAAGAAATTTATTTTCTTTTTTATTCTCTCTATTCTCTATAATTGTTTTTAATTTTATAACACGTTATCAGCACGAATCGTTTTACAATATTGTTCATAATTTTAGATAGCTTGTAATTTGCTATAACCCAGTTAAAGCAAAAAATTTGAAGAAAACAATATTCAAGATTTATGGTAAACAATTTTTGTCTAATTAATTACTATTATTATTAATATTTAAGTATCAAATATATATTTTTTTAAGAAAAAAAAATTGAAGAGATTATACCAAATTGTATACAAATAGCAAAAAAAAATTTTAAGAAAATACCAATTTTTACCAAATTGTTTTTTTTTCTTTCTCATAATCATTTACCTCAAATCTTTTTTTTTTTTTTTGAAATTTATAAAGATTTGATATACTATTTGATGATTAATTAATCAAACTCTAGTTACTAAAGAATTAGCACTATATTTTAAATTCTAGTTTTTGAAGAATTAATATTATTTATAGTTCCTGAAAAACTAATTAAATAATTAGCTAAGTTATGAATTTCTGAAAAAATAATAATAATTATAGTTCCTGAAAAATTGGTAGTTTCTACAGTTCCTGAAGAACTAATATTCTACATAATTCCTAGAGAACTAATCTAAATAAATAAATATAAATTCCTTAAGAATTTGTATCTTACATTCCTGAAGAACTAAATATCCTAAATTATTGAGAAACTAGTATCCTAATTTATTAAATGACTGATATCCTAGATTTCTGAAAAACTAAATAAATTGTTTATATGTTTTTGGAAACTAATCTAATTATAATTTTATTTATACCATTTTGAAAATCTATTTTGAGTTACTCGGATTCCAACTATGATTTCAAATCGACCATTGCTAGATTTATTAGTCTTTATATATGATTTTGGTGATATTATGTTAAGTAATTAGTCCTTATGCGATGCTGATGCCATATTATCATGGTAGTATACTTTGTTGATGCGAAATTGAGAGCAGCAAACCAATGTGGCATATTGCCCATTAATTTTGATTTTGTTGAATATAAAATTAAGTCTAACAAGATCTGAATTAATTGGTATCACTCTTTCGGATATCGAAAATCTAATACTGCTAAAGATTTTCATTTGTCTGAGAATTATTTGATATGTTTGATACTCTAATTGATCTTTGTAAGGTGAACTTCTTGTTTGCTATACTTGTTTAACAATATTCAATGGATTACAAATTACAACAGATATTTGAAATATTTAATTACTTAATCTATTATATATATACTCCTAATAATTTTATTTTAATAAATGAACAGTATTATATATATGACATATAAATAAAAAATTTGTATTTTTCTTTTGCATTTTTGTTGGGTATGATTGAGATGATTGCTTATGAAGAATTTAGTTTATATATTATACAGTAAACTCTGTTTATACTAAGAGTATAGAATGATTATAATGTACACTTTGTATTTTGAAGATCTGAACCTATGTAATTTACTAATTGACCAATTAATACACTTGGAGTTCCAAAATCCTGTGAAATTGATAATTAGCTCAAGTTTACTCAAGAGAAGTTTTCACTTATACTTACGATATTTATAGTGGAATTATAAATATGCCATGATAAATATGTTGTGTGTGTGTGTGTGTGTGTGTGTGTGTATATATATATATATATATATATATATAGGTTTTTCTGATTAGCAAATATAATTTGCTTATGCCATTGTATATTATTTATTTATTTTAACTTGAATTCTAGTATAGAAATTGTTGCGCCTTATAATTAATGGCTAATTTGTCCTCAACTTGCCTTGATGCAAATATATTTTATAATAACTGCCTTATGAGTATAAATTTCATATTGTTTATGTGTTTGATTTCAATATAAAATTTAAAATAATTGAAAATTTATTACTTCATTATAAATATAAATTTATTGTAAATTGTTGGATTGATTTATAAATTATTAGAGTTTTTACATGAAATTAGTTCAAATTTCTTCATTTTTCTCAAAATCAATTGAGTTCTAGATTTTTAAAAAAATCAATTTTAATATTATTATTTTATTTCCAACACAAAGATTTTAATCATATTTATACTATATGTAAATAGGATTTAAAGGTTGAATATCTTATTATTTAAGATTTTTGTATTATCTATAAGAGCTTTAAAGATAGATATGATCACTTGATAGTTGTGGTCGTACCATAAAGCTCAATATGACTGGCTAAACATGTGCTTAAAAGATTTTAAATTTATTTCATAAAATAATTCAATCATGATTAATATCACTTCACAGTTAAAATTGTGTGGTGATAAAATTGTGGAATATGATATGTTAAAGAAAACATATACTACTCTTCATACCTCTAACATGCTCCTACAGTAGCAGTATAAATAATGAAAATTTATAAATATTGTTTGTCTTCTAGTGGTTACAAAAAATAATTGCTAATGAGAAATCATCAAACAATGCCTAGTAGTACAGCTGCATTCTTTGAAGTGAATGCTATAAATTATTTGGTAGATCATGAAAACTCTAAAAGAGTATCAAATGATATAGAGGACACAACTCAACATTGGTGATTTTATGTAAACTCCCTGAAGGAGTAATTTATAAGGATTTTACAAGTTGTGCATTATAATGAGTTATTTCATTATAGTTTTATCCCCTGTATACATGTACAATATATTACGTTAAACTTGCAATTCAAGCATTGAAGGCTTAGTATGAATGCCATTATGTATATCATATATACTCTCCTTTGAAACTTGTACAAGGACATGAGCTGCAAATATTTAGTTGTACTATAAATATATTAATATCACTATCTTAATGTGCAACAATGGGTCCACAAAAGAGACTAAGAGTTTATTATGATGAGGCACATTTCTCGACGTTAGGAGGAGGAAAAGCACATGAAATGCTAAAGAATGTCAAAAAATTTATTGGAAGGAAAAAATCTTTAAATAATTTTAATCCATATACAAGTTAGAGTGAACCAAAAGTTCAAAAAATAGCACAGTTGCAACAAATTGTAACTTAACTGCCAAATGCATTTATAAATGATAAAAGAGTGATAAAGTCTCATATTGCAGCTGCTAATACCCTAACAAGGATTGTGGTTCTAATTGCAAATAAAAAATCAATCAATCTCACTACATGCCAGAAGCGTGGACAGTAAATTGAAACTAATGATAAAAATTCGTGGAAAAGAGAAGTAATGTCACTCATAAAATCTCCTAAAAAGGAAGATCTCAATCAAAAAGTTATAGCTAATTATGAGACACAGACTGAGGCAACCAAATAATTAGATCCTCCAAATATGGCTTTTGGAGTTGATGATCATATAAATGAAAAATATAAGATCTCAATTATTTTTGTGATATAAGAGAAAGAGTTGATAGAAATTCAATTATCGTCGACGATGAATTTACCTCAATAGTAACTCTTGCTATTTCAAGATAAAATCTGGATCCATAATTTATAAGTCTAACTAAATATTAGTATAAACATGATTGATCATCATGGAAAGAGGCAATTAAAGCAGAGCTAGACTCGCCTTATTATTAACTATGAGAAAACTAATTCTCTTATTATGAAAATGATCATATTCCGTTATTTGATTAGTATAGCAGTAAAGAAAGGCTTATTATATACCTTATGAAAATGATATTTATATGAAAGTCCCAAAAGGACTAAAGATATCATAAATGAATGCATATTAAATTTGTGACATATATTTCATCAAATTGCAAAAATCCATGCATGGATTAAAACAATATGAACATGTGGTATAATTGTTTAACTAAATTCTTATTAAAAGAAAGATATGTGAATAATACACTATGTCCATTTGTATTCATAAAAGACTATAGAATGGTAGATGTTATTGTTGCAGTATATGTTGATGATTTAAATATCATTGTGACTTCTAACAAACTCAAAGAAGCATGTTTCTATTTAAAAAGTGAGTTCGAGATGAAAAATTTAAAGGAAATGAAATTTTATATCGGCCTGCAAACCGATTATCAAGGGGTCCTGATACACCAGTCTACTTATGTGAAAAATATATGTAAGCAATTTTGTGTGGATAAATCTTTTTTCTTAAATATACCAGTGGTGGTCCTCTCACCTGAAGTGAAGAGATACTCTTTTAGACCTAAACAAGATAACAAAGAACTATTTGATCTTGAAGTACTATATATAAGTGCTATAGGGACACTCATGTATCTCACAAATTGTATCAGGCATGATATTGCGTTTGTAAGCAAAAATTCCTAGCTAGGTATAGTTCTGCACCTACTAAGAGATATTACAGTGGTATAAAAAGTTATCTTCAATATACTATTAATATTATGATCATATTTTGATTCATATTTGAAATTACTCTATATGCGAATATTGGTTATTTGTTTGATCTCCATAATGGTAGATCTTAGACTAACTATATATTCACTTATGGTGGTAATATACACCAACGGCATAATTTCATCTATTCATATACACCATATTAAAAATTGTCCTTATTAGGGGGAGTGAATTAGTATATGATTGTACTTTTTTTCCTTAGTTAAATTTTTGTCTCATAGTTTTTTCTTGGACAAAGGTTTTAATGAGGCAATCTGTGCAATGACAAAATAGCGTATGATATATACTCTTTTTTTTAGCTATGTTTTTTCCCACTGGGTTTTCTAGCAAGGTTCAAGTAATATCCTAAGAAAGTACTATAAATAAATTATTATATGCAGATATCACTTAAACATCATTAAGTATATGGTTTGACAACTTGGCAGATTTGTTTACAAAGGCACTCTCTACAACCACATTTGAAAAGCTAGTCAACAAAATTGATATGCACCGACTAAAAAATATTTGATAGAAATCATGTTTTCATGAGGGAGAGATTTTAGTATAATATACTCTTTTTCCCTTAGCCAAGGTTTTGTCCCATTGGGTTTCCCTAGCAAGGTTTTTAATGAGACAGTATTATGACACAAATTTTTATAAGAATAATGTACTTTTTTTTTTCACTAAGATTTTTTCCCGCGGGGTTTTTCCTTAGTAAGGTTTTAACGAGGCATATGTTTTGTAATAGACATCCAAGGGGGAGTGTTGTGATAATATTGATGATAATATTTAACTAGTATGATATGATTGGATATCTATCACTATCTCTATAGATAGTGTTCTTATATAAGAATAATTTTCTTATATAAGACTCTATCTTTGATCCTATGTCTGTAACATTTTATACTTATAAATAGGTGTTATAGTTAATGAAATAAGACACAGAAATTTATTTTCTTTTCTATTCTCTCTATTATCTATAATTGTTCTTTATTTTATAACAATGGGTATATAATGGTTTGGCATTAATTACCTAATAGGTTGTTCTAATTTTTTAGCAATGGTTGATCCAAATTTTTTAAATCCAATTTATTCATGATCTTAACTTATACTCAACTTAAGTCTCCTCTACCTTTTAATTCAATTTCTATCATGGTATCAAAATAGATCTGGCCTGATTCAATTTCATTCACTTGGTGTCCATCTGGATATCTAGTTTCAGTGGCCTGGAGCTTGGTGTTGCTACTACATATCAAATTTCAATTTTAGGGGGGAGGGGGGGAGTAATTCAATTTCAAATGATCAACTGGAAATTCAAAGCTCAGTTGCCACTTAAAAGAAGTGTTAACAATCAATTTCACATTAAAAAATTACACCAAAAACACATGGGACAACCTAATAGGTTAGTTCTAACCTTTTAATAATTATTGAACAAATTCATTAAATCTAATTTTTTTATAGTCTTAATATATACCCAATTCAAATTATCTCTACCTTTTCAATTCGTTTTGTGTTAGTATTAATTTTTAAAATCTTGTGTTATAATTTTACTTTTGAGAATCCTTTATAATTTTAATTTTAAACTAGATTTGCAGCCCATCAATTTATATTTTATTTCATTGTATTTGAACTTTAATAATTAATTTGATTTAATGATAATGGTAAAAGTTAGACTAATAGTAAACGACCCACAACTTTCTTTTTTTTTTTTTTTTTTTTAATTTTTGACCTCTCACAAAAAAAAAAAAAAAAAAAAAAAGAAGACTTCATCACTATATCATAATTACCCAAATTTTATATGTACATGCAAAATTATAGCATGGAAATTACCTTGAAATCATAATTAAAACTCGTAAATGTATGGGAAGAATTTTTTTTTTTTTTTTAAATCATAGAATCAAGCAAAAACATTACTAATTAATTAACATGTCTTTCACCCGAAAAAAAAAAAAAAAAAAAAAACCATAAATCAAAAATTGTACTCATTATAAGGTAACTAAAAAACCCAATTAACTAAAAGTCAAATGCGAGCATAAATGTCAAGAGAATCATCACTTGACTTAGAAACGAAGTAGGAAATATAGTCAGAAAAAATGAAGGGACGGTAGAGAAGAGGATGCTCTTTGTCTACAAGTTCTCGAGGCACTTCTATCTTTGCTCCCTCTTTTGGCATTGAAAATAGCCCACACGAATACCTGTCTTCGTCTCCACTTATTACCACCCTGTGTCTTGCTGCTTCAAGCCTTCCATTGCTCCATACCTAATTAATTAATTAATTAATTTTTTAATTTCTATCAATTAAGTGAATATGTATATATATATATATATGATTATCATATTAATTAAATATAAAAAATTAAATTATTAAGATACACTATATCCAGACATTCTTCTTAGCATTAGAAGAAGAGAGTTCAAATCTGAATTTATAATTTAGATCATATATATACTTCCCATTACGATATATTTTAAAAACATTCACTACTGTATATGCTAGCTGCTAGCTAGCTAGTTCAAATTTTAATAAAATATATACTGAAACACCCTGAATTTTCATTTATTTTATAAAATCCTATTTTGTACGGAATGATAATATTTTATTATTTTATTTATTTAATTAAGTAAATATTATAAGTTATATTTTATTAAAAAGTATATTTTATTATTTTCCTTGTTAAAGTAAGAATTGAAATTATATTTTATTAAACTATAAATATGTAGACAATTTGAATATGTATTATTAATGGTAATTTTATTATAATATTATATATGTATATTATTATGATAATGTTAATGTGGATTTTTGGAGAATTGTATTTTGGATTGTATTTTGATATTTGAGTATTAATAAAGGTATTAATTAATATTATAAGTTTGATTATAGTATTTTATCGAAAATTTGGATTTCCGTTATAATTACTATAATTATCGTTAATAATGTTATTGATATATATATTCATGAGTATATGTTGTATGTTGTAAATTATTATTAATATGTAAATTATGAATTATTGTTAATTATTATTATTATTATTATTATTATTATTATTATTATTATTATTGGTACTACCATTATTATTATTATTGTTACTACCAGTATTATTATTATTGTTATTATTATTATTATTATTATTATTATTATTATTATTATTATTATTATTATTATTATTATCTTGTATATATATATATATATATGTAGGATTATGTTTATATAAATATATGTATATAGTATATGGTTTAGTGTATATATATATATATATATATATATATAGTATAACTGTGTTTAAGTTAAGTAAAAAGAAAGCTTGTGATTGGTTGGAAAGAAAAGCAAAACGGGGAGTTTTGAGTGGTGCAGGAATGGGAAACGGGATAGGAGAGAGGAGAGAGAAGGGGAGAGGCCGAGAGAGAGAGAGAGGAGTGGTGGCGTTCCGACGGGCGGTGGCGAGCACCGCCACCACCGCTGGGTAGAGGAAGGACCGATGACCTCGAAGGAGGTGGCAGCTCGATGATCAGCGGCGGCACGACGGCGTACACGAGGAGAGAAGGACCACCGGCCACCGCAACTTCAACTCGATTTTTCGGCCGATTCCGGCAGTGGAATCCAACGATCTTGGTGCCGTTCTACTCCTAAGGATGAGAGCTTCATTTTGGTCCCTACCTTGCCCCTTGAGGACCACCGGAGGAGGAGATCGGAAATGCAAAACCGTAACTTTGGAGCCATTTTCCGGTGGCTAGAGGGCGAGTGTCGGTGAGTGGTGACCGTTTTTGTGTTCCTGGAGTCAAGGTGAACCTGCTGGTGTGGAGTTTCCCTAGATCCGCCACCAGCAGCGGCGGCGCGTGGAGAGGTCCAGTGGTTCTGTTTCAATGTTCTGGCACGATCCTCAATGTCCGTATGCTTGGAATTTGTGAAGGTTAACCCGAAACCCTTGTATTTCAGTCGTTATATAAATTATTTTATGTTTGGTAGTCCTTAAAGTATTGTTAGACTGTCAAGTCTGTTCTGGAGTTAAGTGTGATTCTTATCATGATAATGTTCACTGTTGCGAGGTGTCGGTATCTGACGTCTTCCTGGTTCCAAGGCTGCTCTTTCGAGAGATGCCGATCGGAAGCGTCGACAGCTAGATGAGTGATACTCACTGATATATTATCCTGTTTCCATTTCATATGCATTGCTGTGTGTATATATATATGTATATTATGCACTACTACTGCATATATAAGCATGTAACATTTGACTGTGAATGATGAATTGATGTTCTATATTCTGTGCCATACTATGGTTGTGATTGATGGATGGAGGTCGGGAGGATACAGTACCACCTAGGATTGTGGATTTATTATGGTTATGATTTGGATTATGATGGATTCAGAAGATGAGCTATGACTGATGGATGCCGGTCGGGCCTGCTCATCGCCAGGGCTGCTGTCAGTCGGGTCAGGGCTGCTTGGTACAAACCAGTGACGGCCGGGCCCCTTAGATATAAGAGACAGATTATTGGACTCAGAGAGCCAGAGTAGGGGGATCGGCTCCCCATATTGAGTATTGAGTATCAGTGTGGTACTGTGGACCATTCCTCATCCTTGCTTGATTGGATGATTTGTCTGTTTCTGTGGCATAATGCATAGCATGTGCATTAGAAATCTATCTGTAGGATACCAGTTTAATATATTAGCTGGTATCATTCACTGAGTCGAACGCTCATTCATGTTCATCTTGTTGCTTTCAGGTCAGGGAATGAGTCGGTGAAGGAATTGTAATTGAGTAAACTGTCAATTTCCCTTCGGCAGTAGTTTGTACTGTTGAGTATTCAGAAATGTATATAATATATGTATAATGGTAAATATAACTCTAGAACTCCGCAAAGTTACACTTTGTAATTGTGCATTGTGTATTATTTCAGTTATGTATTTTTAAGAATTGTTATAAGAGCTGTAATCTTTGGGTTAAGCAGAACCTTTCTGTAATTTATTGCTTTCTGGAATATATGAAAGAAGTAAGTTGTTGGCCTAAGAATATTTATATTGTGTTGATATTATTTGGATATGCTTAATCTATTTGGGCCAATAGCCCTTTTCAGTTTGGGCTTTCAGTTGTATGTTTTGGGTTAGGCTTATTATGGGCACTGATAGCCACGTGCATTTCCCGTGTCCTAGTGCCGGTCACGTGCCCTCGGATTCGGGGCGTGACATATACAATATGTCTTACTATAAAACTCAATTAAACTCTTAATATATACTCATAATAAAAATAATATAATGAAACAACATTTGTTTATTTAAAATTCAAGAATATATATCAATAAATCTAACAATAATAGAGGCTAGTTGTTTTTACCTTGAGTGCTTCACCAACAATGACTACGAGAGCATCTTTAGGAACCACAACTGGAGCCCAATCTCCATCTTTAGATTGAACTTCTAGACCCTGAATTTCGTTTTGGCACAATATGGTTATAGCATTTTTGTCTGTGTGAGCCCGTAGAGCGATGGCCGAGTCACTGCTGCCTCCACTTCCAGGAGCTATATACTTCATTACACGAAATAGACTAGTACTATCTTGAACGTGCAAGTCATAGTGATTTTCCATGCCGAAGCTCTCGAACATCATTTTCAACACCATAAAATTTAATTCCAGCATTTTTGAGCTCATTTCATGGAGGCTTTCACTACATAGTTACACACAAAATTAAAAATAAAATAATTAAGAAAGATGAAATTTTACAACGTAAATCTTAAAACCACAATGACTATTAGGATTTAATTAATCTTTTTAATTTTTTTTTTTCATTTCATTATGAGACGTATATATACTCAGTTAGTTGATATAATAATTTTGCTGAAAAAAAAAATACAACTTAATTTCATAAGTTATAGAAACAATTTTATACTACTACAAATATAGACATTAATGCTAATATATAATGGAACTTCTTCGTAAATTTGGGGATGTATTGCATGAGATGGCAATATGGGCTGGCTTGTTTCTTCTTACTCACCTGAAAACAAGATTTAGTGGGTGTTTGTTAATTTTTTTTTTTTTAATATAACTGTTAACTTTTTGGTTTCTAATAGGTGCATTATACCATTTAATTATTATTATTATTATTTTTTTAGTGATGGCTATTAGTTGTTCGATAGTTAAATAGTTATTATTTATAAAAGTTTCAATTTGCAGTTTTTCTAAACAACTCTGCTTATTTTAATAAAAAGATTAAATTACTCTATTAAAAAAATTTAAATAAAATGTAAATATTAATGTTTATTCTTAAAGCTTATTAAACATATTAGCAGCAATAACTAATAATAATTTTATCAAACACTTAATAATAATCAACTATCAGCTAATAGCTATCAGTAATAACTAATAACTAACAGTTGTTATGAATAGGAGAAATAAATATAACTATCAGATTTATTAGATATAAAGTTTAGATTTATTATATATCACATGCAAATTCATTATCTTTCCTGCCAATTTCATGATTTAATTATTTTATAATTTAATTTCATTCATTCTTCATATTTAAAATTTTTATTATTTAATATTTCACAAATAATTATTATGTTCATTATATTTAAATTTTAGGTTTATCACATATAATTATTAGATTCATTAGATATAATATTTAGATTTATCATATATCACATAAAGTTTCATTATATTTTACTGTCAGATTCATTATTTAATTATTTTATAATTTAATTTCATTCATTTCTCATATCTAAAATTTTTATCATTTAATATTTCACATATAATTATAAGATTCATTATATTTAAAATGTAGATTCATCGTATATAACTATCAGATTCATTAGATATAACGTTTGAGTTTATCATATATCACATACAAATTTATTATATTTTACTACCAAATTTATTATTATAAACAAATAATAATATCTATTTTTTTTTATTAATCATCAACTAGTTCTAAGATTTAGCACAGAAATCACAAAAAAAATATTTAAAAAAAAAAGAGTAATAATTGCAGAAAATTTACTCACAGTAAATTAAAACTCTGATAATGTAAATGATTACTGAGTTTTTTTTATACAATGTGATATATTTAATAAGAAGTAATTGATGCAGTGCAGTAATGAACTATTCTTGGAGTTGAGCAATTGGAAAATTTTAGAGAATCAGAGAGATGAAGGTTAATGGTTTGAGGGAAATGGGTATGGAGTGTTAAGAAGGTGAACAGTTGGGAGAAATGGCTCCTGTTTTTTAAATTTTAAGTTTTACTCTAAAAAAAAAAAAAAAAAAAGAAGGCGACGAATGTGTAATGAAACGGTGAGTTTTAGAACCAAGTTCATAATGCAAAGTGGACCTTTGTTCGTAATACAATAACTCAAGTTTTGAAGCCTATCAATGTAATTTCATGTAAAATATATGTATGTAAAAATATTAGTGAAACTTTAAATTCGAAAAGGCTGGGAGCCAAAGTGTATATATTTTTTAAAACCTATATTTCGAAAGGATGAACTTATGATATTATAAATTAAGATGGGAAATTTAATTGTATGTCTCATTAATACAATTTGATCTTGCCAAAATAAAAAATAAATATAATTTGAGGTGGCTGTTTGTGATTGGTCATTGAAATTTATGTGGACTGTTATTATTATTATTATTATTATTATTATTATAATAGACCTATTGACAACATACTAGTAAGAGTGTGAAATCGTTTGGTTCAATCAATTCGATTAATAATTTTCATTAATTGAATAAATTAAAATTAAATATTAATCAAATCAAAATAATTACAAAATCAAATTAACCCAATTAAAATATTAAATTTTAATGAAATTGGTTACATTGTATGTTTCTGTTAAAAAACAAATATTATATATAAAATGTCTTTCACTTTAAATTTAAAATATATTATGAATATTCATCATCTACAATATTGAAATTTTCTAATTTATTATATAATAATAAAAATGGAAAAACTAAATAAATCATGATATGAAATAATGCCACATAATATTAAAAAAAAATATTATATCCTAATATTTCATAAATTTAAGTATACAAATTACTTGCGCATCAATTAAATTATAAATTCATAAAAGAAATGAAAAAAAAAATATAAGTATATAAACTAATTGCTGTATTTAAATTTCTGATTTATTTATCTAAAAAAAGAAAAAAATAAGTGAATCGCTTCCGTTAATTTGGTAAATGAAACTGTTCAACCTAATTGAAAACAAAAAATTAAAATTTTTATATTTTTTAATTAAAGTAAACCAGTCATCTTATTTAAAGGAACTAAATTAATAGAAGTATATCAATTCGATATGGTTAATTAACTTTTACCAATTAATTCTAACTCGTACGTAATGTTATTCTATAAATACATATATGATGATTAATGAGAGTAATAGTTTTCAATGAAGTGTTGCAGTTACAGTAAAGAGCTGACTCTCACTATATCTGTGTACTGCAACAACATGTGCAGTTAGATTTATAACAATAATCATTTTAAAGGTACTGTAATAAATTCAATCTGTTTCAAAGATAACTCTCAATTTAATAGCCCATTGGCACCTTGTGAGGCAGTTTGGTGGCACCCATCATCATGTTTAAATATTTCTACATTAAAAAAAAATTAAAATTCTTTTCATACATCAAAAGAAGTTTGAAATTTGAACAATTATCAATTATATAAAATAGTTTTTTTTTTTTTATTGCTACATCAATGTTTGGTTCGAAATATAGATTTTGACTAGTGTGTTACAGGTTGGGAAACGAATAAAACGTGTAGAAAAAGCTGGCTTTGCAAGAAATTTGTAATGCAAAATGATAATGAGAAAATGGTATAGTGATAGATTGATTTGCCTAAGTAGAAATGAAGTCAAACAAATTTTGAGCATGGTGAATAGGCACACCCCTTAGAAAATGGCCAAAATAGAAACTATTATGATAAGCCACAATGCTATATGAAGAGGGACCATCTTGAAAAGGAATCATAGGTTAATATGGCTAAAAATGGAACCCATATGATAAGCCTTCCCAATACTAATTTATAACGCAAACCCACCAAATAAAAATCAAAATTTTTGATGGATTTTGCTTAATTTTCTCAAAAACAAATAATATTAATGTATATATAATTAAGATTATTATTATTATTTAGTTTCTTGAGTGAAAACATAGTCGATTTCAATTAATTTTGAAAATAAAGTTGAGTTGAATTGAATTTTTGAGTTAAAATATATGATAAGATTGATCAATACATAAAAACGAAAAAATAATTTCAATAAGAATTGTAGTTAAGCATTAAACTTAACAACATACATGTTTAAAAAAAAAAAATCAATCGATAGGTGGATATACTCGTTGATGTTTTAAGAATTTTTATAATATGAAAAAGAAAATTTAAGGAAATTTAAAGCCTAGTTGATCAATGAAATTAACAAAATATGATACCAACATAGAAATGGTCTCACCAGAAAGTTGGATTTCCATGGACCGGCCACATGAGGTTGGTAAAAGCTTGAACAGAGTGGAGATTTTGTGCATCGTCAAGGCCAAAGCTCTCATTAAAAGGAAGAGTTGGACACTTACCAGAGTAGCTGCGATAAGGCTTAGGATTGGTATACTTAGTCTTGGTTGCTTCAGGAAGATCAAATAATTTCTTCATACTCATTAACATATCTTTACGTAACTTAGAAGAAATTTTATCATACATTACAAGGAAACAACCATGATTCTCACTTGCTTCTCTAACCTTTTTACACATTTCTTTCCATTTCTCACTCCCAATTTCTTTTATTGCTTCACCTGATAAATCAAGAAATGGTATTTCAGCCTTACCCATCTATCTATCTCACTGTTTTTCTGTCTCTTTTTTTTTTTGTGTTTGGTATAGCAGTATTAAAGGGATTGGCTTATATTGTATAATAATGGGAAGGGAGCTTGCTATTTATGTCAAAAATTAATTAATGTTTTGGTTTACTTTAGTTTTGACCTAGTGATTTGGGGCGCTCCATTTTCTATTTGGAAACAGTTGTTTATTTGTTGGACGTAGGACAAATAATAATCAAATTCTGATTTTTCTGATACATGCCTTGAAAATTATTATATTCCACTCATAATAGTATAATGACAGTTGTCTAATGACAATATATTTCTTGATTGGATAATAAATTTAAGTTCGAAATTCTCATTTTTCAATGCTTGAAAACCTTGGGCAAAAAAAATTACTTCAAAAATAAAAAATGTTAGTACTTTAATTATTGAATCATGTAGAATATAAGAATTCTCACAAAAATAGAGATAGAGTTGAATATGAAAATAATTATAACTTTTCTTCTTATTTCGTATACTTCATTTTTCTGATAATTTTGCTTGCACTTTATCATAATTTAATGTGATTTTCATTAATTGCTAAAATAATATAAATTTTCCGCCATTTTTTAAAAGGAAACAAAAAAGATCAAAAGGAAAAGAAAAGAGGTAATCCTATAAAGATTTTTGTATAAACTTTTATGCGTTAACAAATTAGCGAATTGTGCACTTTTATTAACACAACCTTAAAAAAATGGCAATTGGGCTCAGTGCCTTGACTAGGCATGGATTTAAAGCAAGCTCATATAAATAATTCAGAATCTTAGCAGTGGTCCAAATATATATAGTGAGCTCAATTCGATTATAATTCATAATTAAATCAGGAAGTCTGTAAGTAACTAGAGTTTTATAACAATAATTACGAAAATGCCTTGTAATTCGGCTATAAATAGCTATATAAAACAATTATGTACTTTTTATAGCTCATTTCAATAAATAATCAATTTTTTTTCAGATTTGTGTGATCACTTTTTTGAATTATCAGTTCGTTGAAATTTAAATATTCATCTTAAGATTGATGGCTCAATTTATATATCCAATCTTGATTGACAATTCTTGCAGCTTATGTATATATATATATGTGTATGTATGATATATATATATATATATATATATATATATATATATATATATATATATATATATATATATATATATATATATATATATAATCACTCTTATACCTTCGGATTTTAGAGCAAAGAAAAGGCGGAAAGTGAGTAGGAACAAGTGTTCTTTGCTATATCATTGCATTTGTTGAGGACTTCGAATAATAGTCTCCATAGTCAAGAACCAAGCCTCAATATTTTAGATATATTTATATAAAAATATATTTAGACCCAATTTGAGATTGTTGTTTGAGGCTAAAAAAATTGCTTTTGAATTTTTTTTATTTCATTGATTATTTTTTTAATTTTTTTGACATTTCTTTTTTCAAATTTGTTTTCTGGATTCACCTGCTTTTTTCAAACAACGATCTTCAAAACTCAAAAAAAAAATTTGGAAAAGCACTTTTCCGAACTGTAATGCCAAACAGCCCTTTGATGTTCCTTCAATATCCTGCAAACCACTAACAAAATTTGAAGCGTAAGTACCAACTACAAATGGATCTTCTCCTGGTGTCTCAAGAATTGTTCCCCATCTTTGGTCTCTCACTACATTAATGTTTGGACTCGTATGTTAATCCAGCTCTCCCTAAGTTGTACATTGCTCTGGCCTCAGTTGAAACCACCTATAACCATAATAATCTCAATCAATAGGTTATAAATGAGCTTAAAAGTTGTTTCTAGGACTGTCAGATTATGAGTTCATTAGTTAAGTCAAATTTATTAAAAAACCCTTAACATATAATCCCTACATTCTAAAAAAATGGTCAATAGTTAAAAATCACTATTTTTAAAATAATAATAACTGTCATAAATTATTAAAAAGACTCTCATTAATTGCAGTATAAATTTGAAAAACATCTCTTATACTTAAAAAACGAAAGAGTAAATTAACTATTTTATCATATATTTTTTTATTAGTTTGCTAAATGACTATTTATTTATAAATAAAATTTATCTTTTTAATAGCCACTTTTTTCAGAACGGAGAATGTAATTAATAATGAGTGGTCAATCCCAACAAGGCAGGGTGGCAGTATCCCAAGATTTTTAAAAAATGCATAACATACAGTGAATAGTTACCTAAATTTATGAAAAAATGACTTTCGCCTCACCAATAAAAAATTATGTGGTTCCCCAAAACTGAGAATAACTGTAGGAAAACTAATTGCACCTGGAACTTTATCATCAAAGAAAGCTCTTGGACCGGTGTTGGATACACGGTGCAATGCCTCAGACCACCACTCATATGGTGGCAATCCTATTCGGGACAATCCGGTGGCAATATTTCCCAATTATTGTTTCACCTTCTCTTCTAATGTCATTCTGTTTACTAGGTCCTTTGCCTTTGCCCTGGCCTCAAAGGACAAGTCACAATCCCCAAATTCAGCCATTTCTAGACCTTGTTTAGCAAATCTTGAAGAATCACAACACAGAGATGTAATCATTAGTTAATGTCCATAGTTAATTTACGCGAAACATGAATTGTTAGTGAAATAGTATTTTGCTTGGCTAACAGCAACTTATTAGCTTCGGCCACTAAATTTCTTCGAAATATAATAAAATATATGTTATTTATATTCTGATTTCCAAGAGGTTCGAATTTACAGTATCTTGATCTTACAAACAATTTTAATACTATAACTACTGAATATAAAAAAATCATTGCTCGTAAAACGAAAATGACTCCAAACATGACTTGATCTGAATTGAAATCCCATTTCATCAATTATTATAATGAAAATTTCACTAATCTGAAGGACTAAAAGCAAGGTTCCAGATGTTTATTTAATAAAATGTGATGAATGTTTTGCATGTGTTGGAAACAAGTAATGCATAAACATGTTCTGAATCAATTAAATTTGTTGTTCACTGCAATTTTGGCTGCAATTATCCCCACTAATATGACCTAAATTTTCAGATAAAAATTGAACATTAGTGGAAATGACACCTGAGAAAAAAAAATATACAGAAAATGACAATTTCTATAGACGTATGGTTTTGAAAGGCAGCCAAAATAAACTTAGTGACACTGGTAATTGATAATTCTACTGTATATATAATCTCTCAGCGAAAAAAAAAAAAAAAGATGGTGGAAATGAAGCAGAATCCAAGACACATAAAAACCTATAGATGAAAAGCATATACCTGTCAATACAGTACAAAACATTACAATCTGTCCAAGAAGCTTGAACAGTGATCTGTAAGTTAATGTCACGTAAAAGATTAATAATACAACAGCAGAAGAGGTTAGTTTGTGGGTTGGTTATAAAGACCTGAGACTGAAAGAAAAAAAAACAAAAAAAAAAGGCCAGATCAAGTGATCGATATAACAAACTAAAAAGCATTTAAATGGCAATGATTAAATGCTTGTAGACATAATTATATTACTTCCACAGCTTCACAAACTTATCATGACTAGCAGAAGCGACCAAACCCGTCACAGGTGACACGGCCAGGGCAGCAATTAGTCCTTCATGAGCCGATAGAGTCATAGTCTTGTTCTCAGTCATGTTCCAAAGCTCCAAAGACTGCAGGAAATGTCCACAGTAGAAACTCAGAGGCACACTTAACAGCAACAATCAGAAAATATTTAATTGATGCCAGTGTCGAACAGGTACAAATTGAAACCATCACACAAGACAGCAAATTGAGAAAGTAAAATAAAACCCAACTATAAAATTTGACAGTTAACAAAATTTCACCCTTAATTTGAAAATGACGAAAGAAAGAAGCACAGAATAAAAAATAAAGAGATTATATATTGAGCCTTTATTTGGAAATTTTTCTAGACTTCACAAGAGGTTCTGCCCACCAAAAATAAAGAAAAAATGTTTGCATTTCTTAAAATTTACAAGGACGCCAATGTTATTTACAGCTCATACTACATGACAAATTTGCAGAGAAATCACCCCAGGGATAAGAAAGCAAAAGCAAGTTTATGGGTACATTATACTTGCAAAAACTATATGGTGAATGTAGCCCACCTTGTAAAAGGTTGCATCATAGACATCCATATTGCCAACCACTGAGACACTAAATAAAAATACTTATGTTCAAATATAATACAAAGAGAATGACACTCAAAATTACTTGCCTGGTAACACCCAATGACTAGCAACGAAGGGTATGTAGGATGGAAAACACAGGAATGGAATTTATTTCCATTACAGCTCAACTCATGAACACAGTCCCCCTCACTCCCTGATCCAAGTCTCCAGACTCTTACCGAGTCTTCACTAACAGATGCCAGATACTCGCCAGAAGGATCCCAGCACACAGAATGGATTGGCTTAGTATGTCCCTACAATTGACCATAAAAATTCAAAGTTCAGTTATGGCAAAGCAAGGAAATAACACAGGAAAATGAAAAATATGATGCAATCACTAGCAAAATCAGAGAAAATAATCTGCAGCAGCTTAAGTAAATGTGTAATGATAAATCAAAATACTAGCTCTACCATCGAGAACAAATCATATGCATGCTACACAACAAAATGGTCTATACTCAAATTGCTTTGAGCTCCAAGAACCTGACAATTAAGAGACTCTTAACACCCAATGAAATATGCAAACATCCCCATTGTTAACCTGTATGAACCTATAACGTCCACAAACAAAAATGATTGATACTTCTGTTTCTTGTTCATATATTTTTCTAAATACCAATATAAAATAGCAGTGTATATAGGAAAGTACACTGGTATGTCCACAAATTACCTGTCATTGCACAATCACCAGATATTCAGAAGAGTTCTTTCTGAGAAAGACACATAATTTATTATGTAATTTGTACTCTTATGGTCATTTACAACCTATTCATGTTTTGAGGACTCAAAGAGGATGACATTGATATCAATGCTTTCTATGAATCAAGAAAAAATGAGAGGCAGAAACCAACATCTTTCACTTGGTTTGAGTCAACATAAATGAAAGAAACATTTGAATTAACCTGTAATGAATGCCGGCAAGTTTGTGTCTCGACGTCCAGTATAGATACAACATTCTCAGCAGCCGCAGCAAGATACCTCCCCAGACGTGGCTGAAATCTCATTTGGGCCGTACCGCCCTAATCCATACAAAAAAAGACATAAACAAATAAACCAATTAATTAATTCTTTAAAAAAAAATAATGTTCACCAGAATCTATTAGAAAGAAAACCATCCAGTTCAACCCACCACCATACTTTTCTTCCTAAGAGAGGAAATAATTGAAGAACAACATTATCTACAATATTACAAATGATCTAAAAGAATCTACCTTGAATACTCTTGAACAACTACCATTGTTGATACTCCAGTAACGTATTTCACCGTCCCCATCACAAGAGCAGATGAGATCATCCTTACTTGGGTGGAAGTCTAGTGACATGACAGAGGCAGAATGTCCCGTAAAAGTGCGTAACGAGTAACTAGGCTGCAAAACCATTCCACATGAAATTTTGCCAATGAAGCAACTCTAGACTCATACAAAAACTCAATTGAAAAGTAGATTCTATGACTATTTAACAGAGAGAGATAAGCACACTACAGATCCATTAGACACACTCACAGCCATCGGCAATATGGAAATATGCAAGCAACATGAATATAGACCATGATAAACTTTGCACTCACTATAGCGACATAATCACAGTAGAAATTTAAAAAAAAAAAAAAAAAATTATGCATCCAGCAAATTTTGTTAACAAGAAAATTCTAAGGAGCAAGAGCAGAGAGCAGAAGGTCACTACATGATCACAACCATTACATAAAGCTAAGAACTGAATATTGGTTCTCTGCGTAAACCTATAGCAATTCAATACTCAATTCTCCATAATTGTGTTCGAGCTAACTACTACTTTATTGTGCATGTTCTTAATCACCAAAAGGGACCCAATAACTATCCATTCCATTTAATCACCCAAAATTTCTGAACTAAAAAGGGATTTAGGTTCTATTCTAGCTTCAACAGATGAAGTATGCAGTCTTTTGTCTCCACATAAATTCTAGCTTCAAATAATGAATCAACTAGCCTCCTGTCCACATTATGAATGACCCCAGAAAACTTTTTGACATATTTTATGTCACATGCTAACAATCAACGTATTTTAATAGCAAAAGGCTACCTAAGTTTTTTTTTTTTTTTTTCCCCTTTTCTTATGTAACTAATCTGTGCGTTACAACAATCCCCATCGATATTCTTAAATGAAAATTTAGTAATGAATAGTAGAACTTGCACCTATGTCCTTTATTTATGCATTGTATATGCATCAATATGTGCCATGTTTCAAACTCACTAGAGAGATGAATTTCCTTTCATATTCATGTTGTTAAAAATATTGAATATAATGAGATAGCAATCCATATTAATTCTACTTCCATTATAATCTGCAGGGAAAAAAAAAGAGCAAAATATATATGTAATTGATCATGCCCAGTTCATCTAACAATTCTGAAGAAAACACCATATTTGACATCATATCTTCATGAAATTACCATATACATGCATTTACACAAATATGTAAAAATTCTTTTTGCAGATATGCTGTCATAAAAGAATTTCAATTTTCCCATTGACACAGAAGGCAAGAATTGCAGCAAAAATTAAGCTGGAAAAAATGAAAGATATCTACTTACATTGTCAGCATCCCAAACCCTGACAGTTTTGTCAAATGAAGATGTTGCAAGGCGTGGCATGCTTGGACTGAAACGGACATCTGTAATCAATGCTGAATGTTCTTCAAGGGTGGTTTTCAGCTTTAAACCTTCTGCGTACCACAATATAGCCTGTATCATAGACCATCAAGCAAAAAACTTCACATTCATTTCTTAGTAAGAATTAATCAAGCAAACTATTGCACATCACATTTTTTTCCTTTCATAAACAACGTAAAGCAGGCAACAATTCCACTTGTTTGAGCCATTAAACCAAAAATTTAAATAAATATTTCAAAAACATAATTGTTCACAAGAGATTGGCATCCAAGTATTTGCCTCATGTTTTAATGCTTTGCATCTTAAAAAGTCTGTCTTGACACTTGCCTTTTTGTCATGGCCGCCACTAGCAAGCAGTTTTCCATCTGATGAGAAGTGGCAACAGATCACTTTGCTTCCACTCGCTCTCACAGAATGTACTTCAGTAAATGTAAACCCTGAGATGAGACATAAAGTCTATGTTTAGGGTGACTACATAGTACACACAGGGAATTTCATTTTATATATATATATATATATATATATATAGACACACACACACACATATATATACACACACAAATATATATATATACAGCATGGAGGAGGAAGAGAAACCATTATCAATAACAGAGATTAAAATATCCGCAAGCAAATCGCTTACTATTGTATCATACATAATCACCAATACAAACTGAACAAAGTTTTGAAAAAAAAAAAAAACCACTATCAGTATCCCTGAGTAGTTGCACACCTTTGCTGACGTCCATACGAGGAACTGTATCCCTAGGATCAGTGTCATCATGTGATAAAAAAGAATCTACATTATCCTCAAGGGATCCATCCTCTACAAAACGATCCATATCAGCCTGCAATTCAAGATCCTTATCATCCCACTGCCAAAATGGAATTCCAATGAGAATTCAAGCAAGGAATTTTCAATTCCTTTACCAATATAAAAAGAAAAATAACGACTCACCAGCTGATTCGCTGGAGATGTAAGAGTGCCTGTGCCATCAGCTCCAAACATCACCAGAGGCTTAGAAGAGCTACCGCTATGTGGTAAAGAAGGCATTGAGATCACATCTCCAGGGGTGTGAGTTGAAGGCGTTGAGGGTGCAGAACTTGGGGAGGGTCCTGCAGTATTTGCAGTTCCAGAGCTATTGGCAGGACCTGAAGATGATACTGGCTGTTTTCTCTTTCTCCCTGTCTGGTTTTTCGAAACCTTAAAAGGGTACAAGGAAAACCATGTTAGAAACCCGTCCAATCTGGCCATACACATCAGGACTGAACAAGCTTTCCATAAGAACATGGATGAGGATGCCATTGATGAAATAAATTGCCAGTATCCCAAATCAAAAGTAAAGTGTAGAAAACCCAACTTTCCAACTTTTTAAGGAGACATCTTTTAAAACATGCATCATGCTTAACTGAAAAAAATGTTCTATAAATTACTACGCTATGGAAACTAAAATGTGATATCTGACCCCTTTTCTACTGCAGAACCATAGAGTAAAATTGCTATGATTTCTACCCATATGTACGGAGGGTAACATAAAAAGACAGACCTGATCATTTCCTCGAAAAGAGTTGGACATGCTTCCATCAACTGTGACACTACCAGCACCCCCCATCTTATCTTGCTGATGAAGATTGTGATTTGAACTCTGTGACTGCTGATTTGAAAGGGCATGTTGCTGAAGCTGCTGCTGCTGTGGATTACTGTTCTGCTGCTGCTGCTGTTGCTGTTGTTGCTGTTGCTGTTGCTGTATTTGAGCCATTTTTAACTACAAAGGAATATTTTCAGAAAATGAAAGACAATTAAGTTTATAGGAACACAGCTTCTAAGTGTGAAAAAACAAAGATGCACGTAAACACATATGATAGGTAATTAGCAAAACCATGGGACCTTAATCAGCACATCTGTATCTCCACGAGGCAAGAGAGAGCCACCAGCTTGTAAGGGAGACCCAACATTTGGAACCACATCACCAACAGGATTTGTAAGCCCATCCTTCCCAAGCCCCATACTCCGGCTGTTCCAAAGCATTCTCAATCTTCTAGTATCATCACTGGCAGATGGTGATGTTAAATTTTGTTGTGCAAGCATAAGCTGTTGCTGGTGTTGTGGTGTCAACATCTGAAGTTGATGAAAGGGCTGTTGAGCCTGTATAAAAGGTTTTTGTTGCTGAAGAAGCCCAGAGCGAAGCGGATCCAGTCCCTGACAAAGGAGTCAAAATGTTAAACACTTCAAAATACATATATGTGCACGCGCAAGCGTGTGTTTGTGTGTCTGCAATCGCTAAAGAAACAAAAACTTCTTAATAAGAACATTATTTGACATTATGTATCAAAAACCAATATATTACGATTGTGATGATGAAGGGTCAGAGCAGAGGAGTAAATGTGCCACAGAAACTTACAGTTAGTGGCCACCCTTTTAAAGTCAAATTGTTACCGCCTTGATTTGATCCTGAAACAACAAAACATTAACATCAGTGGCTGAAATCTCTAAGCCATGCAATAACCATGATATATCATTTCAGGCTTTCAAATTGAAAGATAAGGATGCTAGATTTGATTCATTTCTCATAAGAGAAATACTTATTTCCCCAAAACTAACTTCAGTTACAGATTCTTGGAAGGTAAAAGTCACGAGCAGAAAGTACCGGGAATTCCTATTAATGATGCCTCCGGACCAGCAGCTCTGGGGTTTAGCACTGGGTTTATCTCACTCTTTATGTCCTGATTCCAGACAAAATTTAGAACAAAATGGATAATAGGAAAAAGTCAAAAATATGAGATCACTTATGTTGAGATCCATACTGGTGTGGACCCTGGAATTTGTTGATTTCGAGTCTGAACCTGTGGGGACATTCCACCAGCCGCACCATGCAACACTTGCCTGAAATTCAGCATAAAAACAATAAGCTTTACATTAATTGTAGGATTAAGTGTGAGACAGTAAAACAAAAGCCCAAAAAATGTACAGAGCTTATTTGGAAATCAGAATTTAAAATAAGTCCAACTCATTTTCTAGCATCCAGTAACTGTAAATGCACTTTTACATGCATAGATTACATAGATGGGAGGAAGAAAATGAAACGGAGAAATAAAATGCACAACAGCCTGGAGCCATAACCCAAAATCCAATACTTGATTTGAAATAACATATTTTGTAAAACCTAAAACTTTTAGACACACTCCCAAAACACAAAGCCATTCAATGATTCATGGAAAACAATTTTCTTTTATCCGGGAATTAAAGGTAAAATAAATGAGCAAAGCACCCTGAAGGCTGGCCAGTTGCCGCAGACTTCAATATTGAGGCATGATTTGGATCCAAAAGCTGGCCTACATTCTCACCAAATCTTTGCTGTAAAAAGTTTGAAAGACAATTAAGCCAAGAAATATGCCAAACTTCAAATTTCAAAATATAGAAAAGTGCAAGTGGCTTAAAAAAGAGAGACAATCCTGCTACCTTCATTGCCGCATCATCCAACGAATCTCTCTGAATTGGTAGTTTTAGTCTTTCCTCATACATCTTTGTCGCTAAGGCATTGGCAGTTCCAGGATTTTGGCGCAAAAGAGGATCATTTCCCACAAGTCCATTTGATGTACCATTTAGAAGGTGGGCGCCATCCCTTCGCTGCTGCTGTTGTTGCTGAGGAGGTTGTTGTTGCTGTTGTTGTTGCTGCTGCTGCTGTTGCTGTTGTTGCTGCTGCTGTTGTTGTTGTTGCTGCTGCTGCTGCTGAGCATGCCTCTGTAATAGGATTTGTTGCATCTGCAGCTGCTGCTGCTGTTGCTGCTGCTGCTGCTGCTGCTGCTGCTGCTGTTGATGTTGTGGCGGTTGACCTTGCTGCTGCTGCTGCTGCTGCTCCCTTGCTTTAATCAACTGGGTCTGAAATTTCAATATGCCCTAATGTTACAATGGAATTTGATGGTATTTTATAACCAAGAACTTCAATATACGTCCTTGTAAATGTATAAGTTCAACACTTCCAGAGGAAACAACAGAATATATCTACAACCATCAATGAAAACCCCAAGCAGCAATTGTTGGGTAAAATATGCCAACATGGTTATCCTGAGTTACTTTACTGTTCATCCTACTAAAATGCCCCTCAACTAGCTTAAGTTATGTTGCAATTGACTGCACCACTTCAGAAACACAAGGAGCCCATCACATTGAAAACATGAGAAGCCTTTCGCATATGTCAATTAATATAGATCACCAACAGTTCAGCATAAAGGCCCTAACATCTTTACACTGAGAATGAAAAAGGGATCACTTAGTTAAACCCATAGTAGGATGAACAGTAAAGTAACTCAGGAGAACCATGTTGGCATATTTTATGCTGCAATTGACTGCACCACATTGGAAACACAAGGAGCCCACCACATGGAAAAGATGAGGAGCCTTTCACACATGTAAATTAATATAGGTTACCAACAGTTCAGCACAAAGGCCCAAGCATCCATTCTGTGTTTACTAAGAAGATTTTAAGTCTAAGAATGAGAAAGGGCTCACTTAGTTAAACCCACCAAAGGATTGATAGACAAAATAAATTTCAACTTCTTCTAGTAAAACATGCAAATACTGAAAGATAAAAAGACCCTAAAACATATTTGATAAGTCATACTTGACTGGATAAGAAAGGAACTTCCTTGGAAAAGGTCCATGCACTTATCTTTCTTAATTTTTGGAGGGGTTGGTTCAAGTCTAGAGAGTACTAGCACCACAGAGCAGATATCCAACCAGTCTGCAAGGTTGTTTGCGTATATGTGTGTGTTGAAAAAAAAAAAAAAAAAAAAAAAAACCTTAAAAGATAGGTATACAGGGAAAAAAGAGAGTAGCCTGTTAAACGATCTTCAATTACCCCATTAAAACTAGGTAACATTTTAAAGAGCAAACCTAAGATTAACTCAACTAATCCTTAATCCCAAAATTAGGATCAACTATATAGATTCTTTGCTTCCACTCTAAACAATTTTGGGTTACGTCTTCTGGTAAATGTAATGCCTCTAACTCATACTGTATTCTTCGTCTCCAAGTTAGTTTAGGTATACCCTTACCTCTCTTCTTCTCCTCCATCACGATGGCTCAACTTTCATAACCGAAGCCTCTCTAAGTCTCCACTTTACATTTCCAAATCATCTTAATCTCCATTCTCTCATCTTGTCCTCAATCGATGCGACTCTCACTTTATCTCTAATGCTTTCATTATGTATATTATCCATTCTCATATAACCATATGTCCATCTTAGCATCCTCATCTCCGCAATACTCATTTTTGATACATATCATCCCTTCATTGTCCAACACTCACTACCATATAACATGTAATCCAGTAGCTGCATGGCAAACCTAAGATTATAAAAAAGAAAACTTAAATACAAGAGTTTTCTAAGAGTTTCTATTAGAAATTGGAAGCTTTACTAATGCCTCTTAAAAAGAATAGATTGAACCATGCCAGGCAGGTGGCATGATATCATTCAATAGCTTTTGTCTATCGATCTACCAAAAAAGAACCATGTCACTATGAGCAGTTGGAGTTACCTGCGAAGAGGAAGAACAAGACTACTAGATGTCCTGAAATATCTGAAGGGCAACCCAGCTTTTCTTCTTAATTACTAAAGTGTTATCATTGTTGAAGGATTTACCAGGTTACATTTAAGACATTTCTGATAGATAAGGGAACTGGGAAATAAAATTTACAGAGCTCCTAAAAAACATAATTTTGAATGGTTTCAACAAACAGGGAGCAGTAAATGAAGAAACCCAGAATCTATATGCAGAGGTTAAAAAAAAATTGCTGGGGGAGGGGTGGGGATGGAGAATTTTACTTGGGAAAAAAAAAATTTGGAGGCAACACCAGGATGCTTGAAATGAGATTCCAAGTCTTTGAATTGCCGTTAAACTGCCTCACAAAAATCACCCCTTTCCTTTATCTAGCACTCTACACACATACAAATAAAGCCTAAAGATAAATAAATAAGGGCAAAAGAATTCCCAAACAAACCTCAATATAAGATGCAGCAACCTCTGAGTGCTTTTCATTAGTCCTTGCAATAAATATATCCCAGAAAACTGACCACCATTCGAAGAGAAAGCCTCCAGGGGCATCAATAGCTGGAGATCCAGGGGTCAAAATTCAAAATCAATGAAGAAGTCAAACATAGTTTCCAAAATCAATAACATAAATTTATATCTAAATACGTGTCTCGTCCCCCTGAATATTAACTTCATTTACCCACCTACAGGATCAGATGATACTTTTCCTTCCGCTTGAAAAGCCTGAGCAGATGCCTTCAAATCTCTCTTCACTAGATAATCATGGATATACACATCTAACCTGTTTATTACAAAATAAATAAAACACTTCATATCATTTACAAAGGATGGAAAAGCCACAAAGAAATAAATTTTACCAAGCATAATAGCAGCAATTAAAATTAGAATTTTTCACAGTTAGATTTAATGGAGAGACTGGTCAAGAAGTTCAGGTAAATGGAGAAAATCCTGACCATAACTTATACTCCTAGAAACAAGAAGAAGAAAGAAAGAAAGAAAGAAAAGCAATGGAGTACAAAAAATCCTACTATTACAAGATCCTAGCTTATCCCCAAACAAAGAAGAATACAAGTGACCAGCAGAAAAGATCCATCCCAGTTATAGAAGGGATTCAAATGCTAAAATCAAACAATCAACAACCCAAGAACAAAAACCAAGTCTGGAACAAGTTCAAACCACCAAAAAAGGAAAAAAGACACTGTACTCCATATAAACCCTATAATAACAATGTCAATGCACATGTCATAAAACAACTTGCAAGAACAAAACTTGAATCCAGAAACTAAAAAAAGCTGCAAAACCCAGAAAATCCCAACTACCCAGAAGACAAATCAAGAAGAGAACATAAAAGAGTAAGCATTACAAGATAAAAAAATTAAAGAAAAAAAAAGGAAAACCCAGATAGAAAATTTTTACCAAATAAGAAAAAGAAAATAGATAAATATGAAAAAAGAACTTACATTTTATCAGCTTCCCAGTTGGTTTGAGACATATTGTTGAATCAAGAAGCTTACATAAACAGTTTACAATAATGTAAGAACTAGTTTATAGAGCAGCTCCCTCTTTGTTTCCACTTTCACCCTTTAAAATTCTACCAAGAAACGAACATGTTCCCAAAATTTCAGCTACAAGATAAATAAAATAAAATAAAATAAAAATTTACAAATACAATCCAACACAACCAAGACAAAGACACAGCGTTAGAGAGAGAGAGAAAAAAGAGAGGAAGAATCTATGTGCGCGAATAGAAGAAGCTGAGACCTTGTAAAGTTGCAATCTTTAGCAAATGAAAAATAAAGAAACTAAAATGTTTCTTAATTGAATAAATTAAGAAAAAACTAGAAATGGAAAGATTGACAGACATACCTTCAAACCCAAAAACGTTTATTTCTTTGAGAATTTCTAAATTTAAAAAAAAAAAATTAAAAATTTTTTTAGACCAAATTTTATTTCTGTAGCTTTTGGTGGATTGAGCAATTGTTGCAGATATCATAATAGCTTTGGTAATTAACTTCACAAAAAAAGGCCCTCTGATTTTGTCAAATTTTAAGTCTAAGCCACCTCTTCATTGACAGCTTTTATTATCAAATGACTAAAAAGCCCTTAAACATTTACATAATTACTCCAAGCTCTTGCAAACTGGTCTTTGTGTTAGTTGAGGTATGCGAGGAAATATAGGTAAATCTATATTTCTTATATTTTCTAATGCCTTTTCATTGTAAGCACTTGTATTTTTCTCTATTTATAAATCAACCATAAATTTTTGAATTTTGTATATATCACCCAAAACTTTGTAAGCTTTTCTTTTCCGCCCCTTTCCAACTGGAGTCATTCTCCATTAGTCCATTACATTTGTCAACTTATGGTCGGTGTGTAAGAATGTTTGCATAAAATATTAAAATTGATATTGTTTAGATATTTTTTATGGATTTTTTCCTTTAAATAATAGTTGAATATTTATTCATAATTTTTTTCAAAATATATAAATACACACGGGATAGAAAAAAAGCATGTAACCTCAAAATTATAATAATTTATTTATAATTTAGTTAGCTTAAAATTTATTACTATAAACACTATTTTTATCATTTTCTTTTGCCGAAATTAAAATTAAAAGTATTTTTTAGTTAGATTATATTTTTTTTAAAATTTCTTTTTATTTTTTTAACTGTTAAAATGTCTTTGACCATGCAGTGATAAATAGATATAATTCTTATATATTAGAAGGTTAATTAATTATATGATTAATTTATTCATTAATTGTGTTTTTATTTAAATAATTTTAATTTTTGTGTAATATTAAAGCATTTTAAATGGCATAGTATGTGCTAATGAGATATGATATAATCGGTCTTTTCATACTCTTTAAAAATATGAAAAAGAAGATATTTCGAATTCAAATATCTCAAATTATAAAGAGTTAACTTCTATATTTTTATTTGATATTTTTCTTCTTCTATAGTACAAAAAAAATAGATTAATATTAAGGATGTGAGAAACGAGATATTTCAAGTTCAAATCTTTCAAACTATGAAAAGTTACCTCTTATATTTTTATTGGATATTTCTTTTTCCCTAATGTAAAAAATTGATTAGTGTGAAAAATAAGTATAGGGACCTTTCTGCAAATATATCGAGACAAAAGGGATGTTAAAATTTGCCGGGCATGCCCTAGGATTTCCATTAAGATATTGTTGTTGAAGTGTTAACATACAAGCAAAGATTTTGCAACCTCTTACTCTCTGCCCACATTCCCTTTACTACTGATCAAAAATTAACAGCTTAACACAATGTCAATGTCAATTTATCAAGGACTTGATCATTCATGCAAAAAGTCTTTATTTTTTTTTAATTTATTTATTGCAATATAATTTTAAAGAGAAATATCCATTGATTTTCTTTATCGTTTTATATTATAAAATACAAATTTTAATAGTATGTTGTTTTTAATTAATATTTTTAATATGTCTATTATGACTCGAATTTTAATTTAAATCATAAACATTTTTATTTTTCATGAGTCTTTAATCGTAATATAAATTATAAATTCATAAATAAGAGTTTGTTCACACCACTTGACACGATGTCCAAGTGGTAAAAATAAATTTATCTGCATGTTTGATTCATATTAAAATCTTTAAGAACATAATTTATCATGTGTGATGTTTAAATATTTTTTTTGTCCATAAATTATAGTTCATTTTTATTTTAGTATAAAGATTAAGGATCTGTATTTATTTTACTATTTTATCCCTATAATAATCACAAATTGCATTAATTATTTTAGAATAATCTGATTAATTATAACTATACTAAATGGCATATTTAGAAACACAATAATAAATTTTACTTAAAAAAGAAAGTGAACTATTTATTTTAAAAATCTCAAAAAGAAAATAAAGACTATAATTTATAGACAGAGAGTATTAATTTTTAAAATATAATTTATCACGTGTGATATATATTCTTTTGATCGGATTTCGTAAATTGAAATCAAGAATAAATAGTCATTAAATTTTAGATGTAAAAATTTAGCATTAATTAGTTGTAAATATATTAAGATTTTAATATAAAAATGAGTTTTTTAATCTTATAAGCTAATTTTTAATATTAATACTCATAAATTTATATTAATTATCAACATGTTCAGTTAAAATAATAATAATAATAATAATAATAAGAGTTGATTAACAATACAATCCTAAACAATATTACATTAATAATAATTATATGTATAAAAGATGAAAGAGGGAAGAATTTTGTTTTGTTTTATAGTATATTATAAAACATAATATTTTACTGCTTTATGAAATAAACTATACGTCTTTCATTATATTTTTGAAATTGAAAATATTAATAGAGAAGAAGAAGTAGTGCGAACCATTGGACGGAATTATAAGCAAAAAGGGTAAAAATAAAAAGGTAGGACAAAAAATTCAGAATGTATTTAAAATTACTGTTAAAAATTGAAAAAAGGTTTTTATAATTTTTTTATTTTATTGGTTGATTTTTATTATTTTTTGTAAATTATTTTTTTAAATATATTTCTGAAAAAATATTAATTTATTTATTTTTAATTAAAAATAAATTTAAAAAAAATTTGTTGAAAAGCAAATTTTTTTTCAAACGTTTTATCAAACGGGCATTAGTCAAATGAGTTTCACCAATTGTTTGCTTTCTAATTTCAATTTTTGAGAAATGTTTTTTTGTCTGTTGACAAAATCAAACAAAACAAGTTGGCGGCTATGGCTCACTTATTCTTTTATTCTCTCTTTTTTAATTGTTGGATAAATTTATAACTGATTGATTTTGAAACTTTCAACGTTTGTAAATCATTTCAATATCATTTTAAATTAAAAACTCATTAATTAAAAAAATGAAAAATTATTAAAAAAGAAATTTGACATGTTTTAAACCTAAAATTTCGAAAAAAATTATTTTTCCTTATTGCATTCAAAGTAGTATTGCTATGAAAATTAAATTTTAATTTCAATGTTAGATAAGTTAAAAATTAATTGACTGTTGTATAGAGGTATACAAAAAGAACATTATATATTTTATTTTATTTATATAAATTTCTTTAAATAGTTTTCTATATATATATATATATAATTACACTGTCAATAATTTAACGATAGATGGTGTATAATACAAAGCTGAAAAAAAAAAGTTAAATATTCAAACTCAAATAATTTTATTTCCTTTTAAAAATTTTATTATATATGTTAGATAAGAGAATAGTTATTTTACAGTACGATAAATTATTAGGTATACTGAGTTTAACATTTCACTCATATACTAACACAATAAAAATAAAATACATTAACTAATGCCGCATTAATTAGGTTTTTCTATACTTAGAACAGTACATTTATGTGTTTATGTGAAGTCATTACGAGTTCGAATATTATGATATTTGAAAAAAAAAGGAAAAAGAAAAAAGTTCAATACTATTATTATGTATTAGCTATTGATACAACACTCGTGAAATATTTGTTGTGGATGTTATATCTTCTTCAATGGAGAATTCTTAATAATCTTTAATTAGTTCACTTTATCTAATTGGTGTTAAGCACATGGTTTTAAATAATAGCTGATATGCGTTTCTCTTAATTTTTTAGAGGTCTGATACGTTATTTATCCATTACACTTATACTAATAGAAATTAGTTCTAAATCGATAATAAATCACTTGATATACACTGATACAACTGTTATTTTGTAATATGGACGTGACGTATTAATAAAAAGAATATTATTATTTTTTATTTTATTAATATAAATTATAAATATATTGTTTAAAAGACTATTATTTTATATTTGTTCCGTTTTATTAATGTAAATTATTGGTATATTTTTTTTACATTATTTATATTTCAATGTATTTAGAACATTATTGATAATTTTTATAAAATTTATTTCTTGGTGTAAGGTAGTTTTTAGGGAGGATTTTTTTAATCACATTATTCATCTTAAATAAAGTGATTTTTTCCCTTTGTGAATCAATAAAATAATACTGATTTATTATTATTAGTTATATAATTTGAATTTAATTTATTGTTACTATTTTATGTAATTTGAATTTTTTTATGCACAATTATACTTATTTAAGTATTAATTAATTTAATGTATTATATTTTAGATGTTACATTTTATTTATTGTTGAATTATATCAGCTTGCTAATCATTTTTAAAAATTCACGATAATGGAGGCCGATTCAGTTCAATTCCATTACATTAATTCTGATACCGATATGATATGATACGTAAAACCGTTATTTAAAACTTTGGGTAAGTGTACCGAGAGGACATATTCCAAAATTCTCCAAAATAATAATAATAATAATAATAAACTTAATATCTTAATCTTGTGATAAATTTGAATATAAAAGTAAATGTTAGGATATAAAATTTAACATCTAATGATAAAATCTTAATCCTAAGCTAAAAAAAAAAAAGATTATAAGGTACTCACAAATATATTGAGATCTTGGCCATTTACACTATATTTGGAAAAAAAAAATTGGATAGGAAAAAAATGATGGAAAAAGAAAGATGGAGAAAATAATAGAAAAGGTGGATTTTTTTTTTTTTCTAGATTGTTTAGAAAATTAGTGAAAAGTAAGATAAAAATATAGGGAATAAAATTACTATTATATACTCTTTTTAATGAAAAGAATGTTAGAAAGTAATTTTTGTATATAAATATAATTAAAAAACTATTTCTATAGTCTTTCACTCAAAAAATGGAGAGTTTTTTTTTAGTGAGTCCAAGAGAAACTCTTTCAGTTCCCACCCTTTTCCCCATATTTTCAAATAATGGATTTACCATTTCAAATAAGGATGTGTGAAACACAAGGCCCAATTACAAGGAAATATTCAAAATAACTCACCTTTGAAGCCTACTAAGATCTCTACTCAAGAGAACAAAAAACGAAAATGCCTACTTATTATAAAATAAAGAATAATTATATAAAATAGAAAAAAGAGATAATAGAAGAGATAATAAATTTTTATGTATTATTTCATTGACTATAACACCTATTTATAGGTGCAAAATATTATAGAGATATGATCAAAAATAGAATTCTATATAAGAATATTATTCCTATATAAGAAAACTATTTATAAAGATAGTGATAGACATCCAATCATATCATATTATTTAAATATTATCATCAATCTTATCGTAACACTCTCCTTTTGATGTCTATTATAAATAATACGTCTCGTTAAAACCTTACTAAAAAAAATCTTGTGAAAAAAAATCTTAATAAAAGAAAAAAAAAATACATTATTCTTGTAGAGATTTGCGCCATAACATTGTCTCGTTAAAAACCTTACCAGAGAAACCTAATGGGACAAAATCTAAGCAAAAGAAAAAAAGTACAGTGCACTAAAATCTCCCTTCATGAAAACATGATTTTTATCAAATCATATTAAGAACACTATTCCTATATAAGAAAACTATCTATAAAGATAGTGATAGACATCTAATCATATCATACTACTTAAATATTATTATCAATCTTATCACAATACTCCCCTTTTGATGTCTATTATAAAGAATATGTCTCGTTAAAACCTTATTAAAAAAAATATGTGGAAAAAAAACTTAATGAAGGAAAAAAAGTACATTATTCTTATAGAGATTTACGCCATAATACTGTCTCGTTAAAAATCTTACCAGAGAAACCTAATGGGATAAAACCTAGGCTAAGGAAAAAGAGTACAGTGCACTAAAATCTCCCCCTCATGAAAACATCATTTTTATCAAATATCTCTTAGTCGACACATGTCAATTTTGTTGACTAACTTTTCAAATGTAGTTGTAAGGAGTGCCTTTGTAAATAAATCTGCCAAGTTGTTAAACCGTATACTTAATGATGTTTAAGTAATATTCACATATAATAATTTATTTATAGTATTCTCTTAGGATGTTACTTGCGCCATGAATATACTTCGTTAAAAATCTTACTAGAAAATCCAATGGAAAAAACATAGCTAAGGAAAAAGTACTTTTCATGTACTATTTTGTCATTATACAGATTGCCTCATTCAAACCTTTGTCTAAGAAAATCCTGTGGGATAAAAATTTGACTAAGGAAAAAGAGTACAATCATATACTAATTCGCTTTCTTGATGAGGACAAAATTTTAACACTACGTATACTAATAGATGAAATAATGCCGTTTAAATACCACACTAGGTAAAAACTTAGTACATAAGTCTATTAGGGTATCACTCGAGTGAATTTGGTGGATATCTCTTATAGAGCTCATGTATATATAGAATTTGGGTAAAATTTATATGTTTACTTTATCACTCTTAATATGCCAATCTTTAATTTGTGCAATGCAAATTATATTATTTTCAAAATATAATGGAAGTATTTTTAGTGAGGTATTTTAGAAACATAAAAATTTTTATAAAATTACAGTACTACCATAAATGAATAAATAGCCAATCTAAAATATACCATTATGGAGATCAAACAAATAACCAATATTCGCATATAAACCAATTTCAAATATGAATCAAAATATGATCATAATATTAATAGTATATTGAAAATAACTTTTTACACCACTGTAATACCTTTTAATAGGTGCAGAGTTATACCTAATTAGGAATGTTTCCTTACAAATGCAATATCAGGTCTGATACAATTTGCAAGATATATAAGTGCCCCTACGACACTTATATATGGTAGTTCAAAATCAAATAGTTCTTTGTTATCTTGTTTAGGTCTAAAAGTGTATCTCTTCACTTCATGTGAGAGAACCACTGCTGGTATGTTTAAAAGAAAAGATTTATCCACACAAAATTACTTAAATATATTTTTCACATAAGTACACTGGTATATTAGGACTCCTTGATTGGTTTACAGGCTGATACAAAATTTCATTTTCTTTAAATTTTTCATCTCAAACTCACTCTTCAAATAGAAATATGCTTCTTTGAGTTCGTTAGGAGTCACAATGATATTTAAATTATCAACATATACTGTAATAATAATATCTACCATTTTATGATCTTTTATAAATACAAATGGACATATTGTATGATTCACATATCTTTCTTTCATGTCATGACTCGCCTTTGAGCCATGACGGTCTTAGGGTATGGGTGGCCATAAGGGCACCGAAAACCTATGGAACTCATTTAATACATAATCTTATATCATACATTGCATTAAACATATATCCCAAGATCGTAACCTTATACCCATTATTTGCTTGTAACATTCTCGTTAACTTGTAACATCATTAACACATAACTTATAAAACTTCAAAAATTGTATTTTATATCATTAATCAAATCTTTAATACATTATACATTATTACAATAGCCATTAGAATACCATTCACATTACTTACACATCCTATGACATATTAGTGTTAAACTTTTTGATACCCATAGAGCTCTAATAATAATCTTCATAACAAAGAGTTCCAACATTAGAACTTAACTGAGGAACTTCCAAGCGGAGAATGGGGCTTGGAACTTTAATTTGCTTACTTGTTAACTTTACTTGAAAAATTTAAACCACTACAATATGAGACAATGCTCAGTGAGTACAAAATAATATAATACCTAAGGTAAGCACAAGGATTGTTCTCAAGATGGTACTTGTAGTAATGAAACATTTTTAATCAATGTTGTGAATTTAGTTCAATGGCTCATTTCAAATAGAAACAGTATCTTTAGCAGAAATATCACTTTTTTGGAAGCAGGATACTTCCCACATATATTAATTCAAGAGTGGCAGCCTAAGCATTGCTCACTCATAAATATCACATTACGTAAGACTGATCAGGTCTTACGATTAGACGTTCCCTCCAACAGAGGTTAGGTACTCTTACCCTACCCACAGGCATATACCAAGTGCACAAGGTCTGATATATTTTTTCACATTAGAAAGGGGATTTCTACTTATCAATAGGTATTCAATAGGATATTCATTTAAGATTCATGTCAATAATTTCAATGAACATAATACGATTTTGGTATTCAATGATTATCAAAAAGCATCATGTCAATGGGTTTAATGAACAATTCAAACTTGTCAAAGAGTTAAGAAGCATCATATCCAATGGTTCAATATTCGATAAACAATTTATACTCATCAAGGTATTGAACAATTTAGCAATTACGGTTTGAACGATAAAGGTTCAAAACATATATTTCAAGGCATATTATATTATTAAGTACTCATCTTGGACTCTTTTGCTCCTATTACACTTGACTCTTGAGACTAGTAGTGCTCTCCACTCTTGTGACAACATCCTTACCCTTACCTTTAAATTACACATTTGCAATTCAATTGCACATCAATCACTATTAAAGCCAAGATATACTGCACATATACTCATTACTAATCTCATCATTTTCCTTAGTCATTCTTTAAATGGCCAAGGCCATACATTATAGGAAGGATAATTCATTTCCTCCCAATTTCACATTTCAACTTTGAGTACAAACAATATAAACAAATTCTAATGTTCAATAGAATCCATTCTACTTCTACCATTAATTCCCATAATGAACCTAATTCATTAATTTGGGAAAATCACTTTTATCAATTAAATTTCAAAATTTACATTATACAACTCATGTGGTTCCATTCTTAAGTTTGATTTTCCCTTCACTTTCATGAATTCAAATTCAATACTTAAATTCCCAATTTTCCTATAAACTAGAATTAGGGGAAAACTATTAATTCCCCGCCAAATCATCACATCTTCAAATTCATCATAAAACTATATAATTAGTATAACATAAAACTCATATAATCATTCAATTGTCAATATCTATCACTAGAGTTCAAGTCCCCTTAAGATGTTCAAATCTTAACCCAAGCTTCTAAAATTCACTTTAACACTTCTAATTCATTATTCTTCATCTAAAACACCCATAAATGTAATCAATCATGATTTAGAATATTTTCGTGGCTATTCACTAACATGGCCGAATTCCCATATAAGGTACACAAGAGATTTTTCAAGCAACCTAGTCACCAAAATCAACTTTAAACATAGAAAGGAAGAGATGATCAAGATTTCTCACCTTGATTAGCTTTAATTTGTTAAAGTTCTTAGTGTAGAGAGAGCTCCTTTTGCCATGGTAGAACTTTGGTGTAGAGATAGAAAAATGAAGATTGTAACATAAATTTTTCATATATATAATAATAAGTTGGATGGTGGAGATTTGATCAAGTTCAATCTAATTGTTAAGATTTAACCTTAATGGATGGCTATGATTTGATCAAGGTGGAGGGCTAGGATTCTCTCTACAATAGAGAGAGTTATCACAAGGTGCTAGATGTTCCAATGGAAGCTTGACTCATGTGTAGGAAAGAACAAGAATTTCACTTAGTTAATTATTTGACTTAGTCAAATTTGGTGACTAAAGAGCTACACTAAAGACCCATTCTCCACACACACTTCATCTATCGTCTTCTTGGGCAAACCATTTGCTCACAAGTTTCAATGTTGTATCTTCTTTAGACCCAACAGGCTGGCCATCCAATGGGCTTGGGCTTTTGAGCCCACAAGCCCAATAACAAATCCTTATATGCATGTTTCAAAGTCAGTACTTAATATATTTTTCATTTCATTTCTTTCACTCTAATACATATATTTCTACCTTCTAATATTACTACATACTCTGAACATTACTAGATAAATTCCATACATATCATAATGCCCATTTACTAACTCTTTACTAACATTGATTAAGTGTGTGTATCACATAAGCTCATTGGGTCAAACTAAGTTTGACCTCCATTATACTATTGGAATTTGATTGAATTCAATTTTCCATATCACTACCATCACCTCCTAATGTCTTAGGACATGTGAACACCTATTTACTAGCACTTTAGATTCACATTAGAAACAAATTTTTAACATACTCACATTAAGTCAAATTCGATTTGACTTTCATTTTATCATGAAAGCACATATCAATGTTGACTTCCTTCCTTACTCATTGTCACACTTTCATTAAATTCACTTCTTATGATATTCTTAAGGTTCTTAGTATACTAAGGAGACCTTAAATGATACGATATATGGATGTTATTATGTCATCTTTACTATTTATAGTTGGCTAAAGAAACTCTGGGTATTACATTTCAATAAGAATTTACTTAAATAATTATATCACATGTCTATATTGCTTTAATCCATATATGGATTTTTGTAATTTGATGAAATATATGTCACATATTTAATGTGCATTCATTTATGATATCTTTAATCCTTTTAAGACTCTTATATAAATATCACTTTCATAAGGCATATATCAAGCCTTTCTTTAACTGTTATACTAATTAAATATTGGAACATGATCATTTTTATAATAAGAGAGTTAGTTTTCTCATAGTTAATGATAGGGCAAGTCTAACTCTGCTTTAATTACCTCTTTTCGTGATGATCAATCACATTTATGCTAATAGTCAATTATACTTATAGATTATGGATCCAGATTTTCTCTTGAAATAGTAAGAGCTACTGTTAAGGCAAATTCATCATTGATGATAATTGAATTTCTATCAACTCTTTCTTTTATATTACAAAAACAATTAAGATCTTATAGTTTTCATTTATATGATCATCAACTCCAGAAATCATATATGGAGGATCTAATTGTTCTGTTGTCTCAGTTTGTGTTTCATAATTAGCTATAGCTCTTTGATTGAGATCTTTCTCTTCAGGAGATTTTATGAGTGACACTGCTTTTCTTTTCCTCAGATTTTTATCTTTAATTCTAATTTACTATTCACGCTTCTGGCGTGTAATGAGATTAATTGATTTTTATTTGTGATTGGAACTACAACCCCTTTTTGGGGTATTAGCAGCTGTAATATGAGACTTTGTCACTCTTTTAGCATTTATAAATGCATTTGGCAGTTAAGTTACAATTTATTACAACTGTGCTATTTTCCAGAACTTTTGGTTCACTCTAACTTGTACGTGGATCAAAATTATTTAAAGAGTTCCTTCCAATAAATTTCTCGACATTCTTTAGTACTACAAATACTTTTCCTCCCCTAAATGTCGAGAAATGTGTCTCATCCAAATAAATTTTTAGTCTCTTTTATGGACCCATTTTTGCATATTGAGATAGTTATATTAATATATCCATGGCATAACTAAATATTTGCAATTCATATTCGTGTACAAGTTTTAAAGGAGAGTGTGTATGATATACATAATGACATTCATGCCAAACCTTCAAGATTTAATTATTGAACTATAAGTTCAATACTTGAACTGCAGGTTCAACGCAATATATTGTATATGTATACGGGAGATAAAACAATAATGAAATAGCTCATTATAATGCACAACTTGCAAAATTCTTACAAATTACTCCTTCAGGGAGTTTACATAAAATTACAAATATTGAATTGTGTCCTCTATATGAGTAATTACTCTTTCAGAGTTTTCATGATCTACCAAATAATTTATAACATTCACTTTAGGGAATACAGCTGTACTAGTGGATATTATTTGATGATTTTTCATTAGCAATTATTCTTTGCAATCATTATAAGACAAACAATATTTATAAATTTTCACTTTTTATATTGCTATTGCAGGAGCATATTAGAGGTATGAAAAATAGTATATATCTTCTGTAATATATCATATTCCGTAATTTTATCACCACACAATTTCAACTATGAAGTGATTTTAACCATAATTGAATTGTTTTATGAAACAAATTTGAAATCTTTTAAGCACATATTTAGCCAGTCATATTAAGCTTTATGGTAGGACTACAACTTTCAAGTAATCATATCTATCTTTAAAGATGTTATAGATACAAAAATATTAAATAATGAGATATTCAACCTTTAAATCCCATTTACATATAATATAAATATGATCAAAATCTTTGTGTTGGAAATAAAATAATAATATTAAATTGATTTTCTTAAAAATCTAGAAATCAATCTATTTTGAGAAAAATGAAGAAATTTGAACTAATTTTCATGTAAAAACTCCAATAATTTATAAATCAATCCAACCATTTACAATAAATTCATGTTTATAATGAAGTAATAAATTTTCAATTATTTCACAATTCATACTGAAACTAAACACATAAATAATATGAAATTTATACTTATAAGGCAATTATTATAAAATATATTTGCATTAAGGCAAATTGAGGATAAATTAGCCATTAATTATAAGGCACAACAATCTTTATACTAGAATTCAAGTTAAAAATAAATAAATAATATGCAATGGTGCAAGCAAATTATATTTGCTAATAAGAGAAACCAATATATATATATAATATATTTATCATGACATATTTATAATTTCACTAAGGAATTTAGGACATAAATATCGTGAGTATAAGTGAAGACCTTTCTTGAATAAACTTGAGTTAATTATCAATTTCATGGGATTTTGAAACTCCAAATGTATTAATTAGTCAATTAGTAAATTACATATGTTCAGGTTTTCAAAACACAGAGTATACACTATAACCATTTTATACTTCTAATATAAGCAGAGTTTATTGTATAATATATAAAGTAAATTTTTCATAAGCAATCATCTCAATTATGCCCAACAAAATTGCAAAAGAAAAACATAAATTTTCTATTTATATGTCATATATATAATACTGTTTATTTATTAAAATAAAATCATCAGGAGTGTATATATAATATATTAACCAATTAAATATTTCAAATATCCGCTGTAATTTGTAATCCATTGAATATTATTAAAGAAAGATAAAATATAGCAAACAATAATTTCACCCTACAAAGATTAATTAGAGCACCAAATCTGTCAAACAATTTTCAGACAAATGAAAAATCTTTAGCAGTGTTACATTTTCGATATCCGAAGGAGTGATACTAATTAATCCATATCTTGTTAGGCTTAATTTCATATTCAACAAAATCAAAATTAATGGATAATATGCCACATTGGTTTGTTACTCTCAATTTCGCATCAACAAGTATACTACCACAACAATACGGCATGAGCAAAGTATAAGGACTAATTAGTTAACATAATATCACCAAAATCATATATAAAGACTAATAAGTCTAGCAATGGTCCATTTGAAGTCATCGCTGGAACCTGAGTAACTCAAAATAAATTTTCAAAATGTTATAAATAAAATTATAATTAAACTAGTCTTCCAAAGACATATAGACAATTTATTTAGTTTTTTAGAAATCTAGGATATCAGTCATTTAACAAATTAGGATACTATTTTCTCAATAATTTAGGATACTTAGTTCTTAAAAAACGTAAGATACAAATTCTTTAGGAATTTATATTTATTTATCTTGATTAGTTCTTCAGAAACTATATAAAATATTAGTTCTTCAGGAACTGTACAGAATATCAGTTTTTCAGAAATTGTAAAAAATATCAGTTTTTCAAAAACTGTAGAGAATACAAATTCTTCAAGAATTATAAAGAATACCAGTTCTTTAAGAACTGTAATTATTATTACTTTTTCAGAAATTCATAATTTAGTTATTTATTTAATTAGTTCTTCAGGAACTATAAATAATAATAGTTTTTCAGGTACTAGAATTTAAAATATAATGCTAGTTTTTTAGGAATTAGAATTTAAAATATAGTGCTATTACTTTAGGAACTAGAGTTTAATTAATTAATCATCAAATAGTATCTCAAATCTTTATAAATCTCAAAAAAAAAACAAAAAAAAATGATTTGAGGTAAATAATTATAAGAAAGAAAAAAATGATTTGGTAAAAAAACAATTTGGTATTCTCTTCAAAAAAAAATTTTGCTATTTGTATACAATTTGGTATAATCTCTTCAAATTTTTTCTTAAAAAAATGTATTTAATATATAAATATTAATAATAATAGTAATTAATTAGACAAAAATTATTTACCATAAATCTTGAATATTGTTTTTTCATTTTTTTCGCTTTAGCTGGGTTCTAGCAAATCACAAGGTATCTAAAATTATGAATAATATTGTAAAACGATTTGTGCTGATAATATGTTATAAAATAAAAAACAATTATAGAGAATAGAGAAAAGAGAAAATATAAGAAAGAATAAATTTTTGTGTATTATTTCATTGATTATAACACCTATTTATGGGTATAAAAGTTACAAAGATAAGATAAAAAATAAAGTCCTATATAAAAAAATTATTCCTATATAAGAAAACTATCTATAAAGATAGTGATAGATATTCAATCATGTTATATTATTTAAATATTATCATCAATATTATCACAACACTACTAAAATAGAGCTAAATAATTGTGTTGTAGTCCTTTTTTTTTTTTTTTTTTTACGTTAATTAATTGATTTAGTAAATTAATCTTACAAACAATTGAAGTTGATATCATACAAAAATTAATTATAAATTTAGGGAGCATAGCTGAAATTTAGCCTAAAGGTCTCATTCTTTTAAAATTTGACTAGCTAATGAATTGGTTAGCTTACTGGATTCTACTGAGTTGACTATGTTTAAGAATAGAAAAAAAAAAATAATATACAATGTATTTTTTAAATTAAAGGGAAAAAAAAAAAAAAAAAAAAAGAGGAAAACAGGTAACTTGTTTAATTGGTCCTGATAGATATTTTCAAAAAATTGCAGCTATTTATTTATTCTTTTGGATCATCGGAGGGTCCACAATGATTTTGGGCTCACAGCTGGATCCACCATTCAGTGAATGGCGGCCCATGCTAGATTTAGACTAAGCCTCTTAGGTCCAGCCAAGGGCCCAAGAGTGGCAGGACAACAAAACGGAAGCAATACATTACAATAGCGATATATTTTTTTCTTTGTCAAGAATCAATATTTAAACTTCTAATTTCTTAATTTAATTTTTTCCAGATAAACACTCGATTATTATGTCATTAAAATTAAAATAAATTAATAAAATCAATATTATTCTTAGATAAAGTACTATTGAGTCCCTGAAATTTATCTAAATTAATGATTTGATTCTTAAATTTGAGAAATGAGCTTTTTAATATCTGAAATTTTATTTAGTTACACTCGTTAGTCGTTTGGTCAAAATTTTCTATAATTTACCATTGAAAAATTAAAAAATAAAAAATAATTTTTTTCTAATAATTGAAACAATATTTACCCTCCACCCTCTCCTTACCAATAAAATGAAAAACAAATAATAGCTACAAATTCAAAGTCAAAGGTGGCAATTAACAAATTCAAAAATTTATTAAGAAATTATAAAATCAACAACAAATAAAGAAAGTATTAAGAAACAACAAATAAAGGAAAAAAAGTGAAAAGATTACAAAACAGATGAGAAGGGATTAAGCTCATCCCTTAGGATTGCCTCATTCTCACCCCTCACAAACTGATCCACCATAGCCAAATCTCATAGCTCCTTCTCACCTATCCCCTTGTCTAACCTATCATGATCATTGCTGCCACTCATAGAAACAATTGGCCTTGGTGTTATGAATTGGCTGAGGCGGTTTTGCAATTGATATTACAGTAGCAATAAGCAAAACAATGACGGAGGCAAAAAGTTATGCCGATGCTAACACGGAGATCAATGACGATTGGGCTACTAAAATCGAGTGGTGGGTTGGCTTTGCATATGCAAAATTAGAATATGTTCTATAAGAAATGATCTTGAATGATGATTGCTTTCCAACGACGAGCGCAAAGAGAGGTGGCTACTTTCCAACGGTGGCTGGTATTTGGTGATGGCGAGTAATGGAGAATCAAGTAAAAACTCTAATAGAAAATCAAAATTTTAGAAAAATAGATAAATAATAACTGAGTTTTGAACTGCTTGAAAATCAGAATTAGAGGTGAGCACGGTTTGGGGGAATTTAGAGATTTAAAAATCTCCGGAACTGAACCGAATTTCGGAGATTTTAAAATTGAATCTTCGGAACCGTATCGTGATATAATAATCTCCGTACCGATCCGTTCCAATTTTTCAGGACGGTTCGGTACCAAGATTTGGGTATAACGGAATGGTTTGGTACGGAACGAAGATTTAGAGATTTTTTAATTTTTAAATAATTAAAATATATATTTTTTCATCTTAAACTAATTTATAGTATCTCAAAATTTCTTAAAATTTTTATTATATTTTTACTTTATTTATGATTAAAATTATAAAAATTAATGCTTAAAATTGATTGAAAATAAACTATAATATATAATACTATAAATTTAACATTATCACCAATGAAATTATAAGTCTCAATAATAAATTAATAATATAATGGTCTTAAATTTTTGAATGTGAGATTACAAATTTAAATCTATTAAAGAAATAGCATCAAATTTTTACATAAAATCATTACATTATTTAATGATTACCTTAATTAATTATATTGACCAATTAAAAAATTGATGAAATTATCACTGTTTTAAAATTGTATAATTAAATTGATATTGTTTTATTATTGTCCAAAGTTAAAAAATTTCTTATAAGACAAAATATTTTTTTTTTTAGTTTTTAACCATGATATATTATTAATACTAGGATTATACAAATTATTAAATTTTTATGAAATTTTAAAATAATATTGTACTACACAAATTATTAATTTTTTTTTCAAAATTTAGCTTATACTAATAAAATTGTAATGTAATAACTAATTTGAAACTGAAATTTTATAATTAATAAAAAATAAATTTTACTTATACATTATTGAATTTTCTTAAAATATATTACTAATTTAATATCAAAATGTGTGTGTGTGTGTCTATATATATATATATATTAAATCGATTCTAGTTTCAGTTCTTCAGTTGGAGATAATTCGGTATGGTTTTTATTACAGATAATTATTAATCTCCAAAACTGTACCAAAAAATAATTTTGGGACATTACGGTTCGGTTAAGAGAAAGTTAAATGATCAATGGATATTTTCGATTCTGGATATTTTTGGTTCTAATTTTTAGTATGATTTGGTATCTCCGAGTATCGTACTCAGTCCTAATCAGAAAATGTGTAGCTTGTTTTAAAAATAAACCTACTTTATTTTTGGTGTGTGAAATTCAAATTACTTTTGCTTTTAGTTTTCGGTGAGTTTTGTTTTTTCTCTTCATATTATATTTCTTCATTTTTTTTTGTGAGTGGTCCATTGATGTGAAATTAATGAATTTTTGGCCTTTTTTTTTTTTTTTGTCCATTTGATGACCAAGACTTGGGTGAAACCCAATTTTTCTTCTCATGAAATTGCAATTTTCCTCCTCAATCTCATATCTTTTAAATCCAAGAAAAAAATTGTAAAAGTCATTAGAAAATCCAGCAAAACAAAGAAATTAAAATGTTAGGAAGATTGTTGTATCATTATTATCTTATGGGATTAGTGTGAGAGAAGTAGCATAAAATAGAAAATTTAATTGTAAATAAAGAGTATTTTAGAATTTTTATAAATTTTTAACTGGAAAATTAACAAAAGGACAAGGTAGTGTAACATAATAAAATTTTAAGAACTAAAATTGTAGACACTAAATAATTAATTTAGATAAATCTTTGAAACTAAATAGTACGTTACCCTTATTTTTTTTTTTTTAATTTGAGTCCGATTTAAATTCAAATTTAGTAAAACATAATATAAATTTAATTTAAATATTATAAAACAGAAATTCAATTATTATATTATTGTTACCAAACAACATGTACGATAACACAATATAGCATGCAGAGGGCGACATTATTTTGCATGAACCAAGATATGTAGAAACGGTGAGTATCCATTAGTTCAATTGGCATTTTCTCAAGTCACAACTCCCAAACAATTGATCCTCGTCAGAAATGACAATTTGTATGGGAAGAAGTTGGGTAATTTGTCATTTGTTAGACTAGCTGTGGCCTATACATATATACATATATATATATATATATATAAAGAGAAATAAAATGAAAAACCTATTAATTTCTGGTTTAAAATGAAATGAACGGTCAATCAATCGCAAGTTGAAAAATAAGGGACAAGAAGGTAGGCATTGTAAGGTCTTTCTCGCCCTTAGTATCATTCCTCAATGTAGATCAGACTCGAGCATGGCAAAACTGGTCCACATGCTTTGTTTTAGGGCCACCTTATTGCTCAATATTTACCTTGCCTAATAGAGCTTTTATTAGTGTGTGTGTAAAGTGTAATTCTTAACTGTGACTCCTATAGTCAATTTTAAAGTGATGATAAATTATTAATTTATCTCTTAAACTTTATAGTTATTGATATTTAAGAAGAAAGATGTTACTTGATTATGTATTGGTTTTATGTACTCCCTTAATTTTTAAAATATCTATTGTTTAAAATTTATACATATGAATTGAAAAATCTATTAAATTGTCATAATTTTAAAATAAAAAAACTAAAATATCATTTTTTTTATTTTGATAAAGGAAAGCAAAAACAATTAATACTACTTCCTCCATTCATAAATATCTGACATCTTAAAAATTTATTTTTGGTCCTAAATATATGTTAAGAAGATTTTTTTTTTCAACTTTATTCTTCATTTATTTTTTATTAAACATTAGCATTAAACTTTTATTTTTTCTAAGACAAACTAAAAAATATTTTAGTATTTTTATTTTAAAATTGTGATAATTTAATAACTTTTTTAATCCATCTGCTTATGAATAGAAAAAATAATATTTAGTGGAGTAATTAATAAAAAAAAGGTAAGGTTGAAAAAAATAATAAATATTTTTTTAAAAAAATACTAAATCTTTAAAACTCATGTTATATGAGGTGGAAAATAAGTTAATACGAGAATGATTGAGATATGCAAACAATATTTTTGAAGAAAAAGATACCAAATTCTTTTATTATTGGGAGAAAAGATTCTGAACAGAACTTATTATGTAAATCGCCTACGCTTGGAGTTGCGATTAAAAATTGAATATGCTTATGCTTTCATGTAATATCAAGAAGTATAGTAATTGACCATAGGAAGTAGAATAAATGTTTAAATAGAATAGAAATTGAAGTTGTTTAAATTAGAGAGAGAGAGAGAGAGAGAGAGAGAGGAGAAAAAGTCAAGAAAGGCAGGCATTGACAGGTCTCTCTCTTACTATTTACATTTCTCCTTATGTCAGCTGCTGCAAAAGCAACATACCACTGGGATCAAGTGGGGCACAATAGATCAACAAGAAGCGAAGAAGACAGGGAGAATTCCTTTGGGTTTGGGACCTTGTTTCTCTTATATATATGATCTTCATTATCAGAAAATGATCACAACACCAAAATCCTGCATTCTAACAGTATTATATATATATATCATATTTTGTCCTCTGCAAGCTGCATGCATACATATATATCTACCTATACTGTTTAGTTAATTAATTATTAGGACTATACATGTACACATGTAGCAGGAGGACAAATGATTTTTTTTTTAAATTATTATTTATATATATTTTTACAATTATTATGAATATATATTCTTGATTGTCCCTCTTAAAATAATAATTTGCCTATCTTATTATTATCTTTTTTCTTTAAGAATTTTGGTTATTTTAATTTTTTGTCTCCTGTATAAAAGTCAAAATATGTTATATAATCATTAACTAGAAGATAAGGAAGGGCTCTTACCTTTCATAAAAAAAAAAAAAGGCTTTTGAATATGAGAAAACAAAAAGAACTAATCAAAATAAATCAAAACCCTTCTCCTTTCATGAAACAAATTTTATAATGCTGTTAAAAAAAAGAAAAAAAAAACTCTACAGTGACAATATTCTTTTCTCTTGGAATATACTAATTTGGAGGTAAGTTACCCTACAATCTATTTTTCTTATATATCTTTTTATATTTTTTTAGTGTCGATACTCGATATCTGTGTACTTTAGTTTTATGAGATTAATTTATTTCTAATTTAAATTTAAAATTTTCAAAATTAATCAAATGAAAAAAGAAACTTTGGATAACTGTTATGATTGGATAATTGTTAAATTAAGTTCTTAAATATTAAAATTTATCATAAGCATATGTGATGATGCGGATTGGATAATTGTTATATTAGGTTTTTATATAAAAATTGTTCTTTCAATATAGATTAAACAATTGTTCTCACATGAAGGATCACAAATAGCAATTTTAATTTTTTTTTTTACTAATGAATTACAAATTGATTGATCACAAATAAGGATGTACTCTTTATATATGTCAAATTCTTTATTATAAAAGTTATTTCAAAAACTAAAATTTCAATAGACTCTTTATCTTTAAAAATTAAAAAAGAGAGATGATTTGGCTCTCCACATCTAGAGAGCCAAATAACATTGTTTTTATTAACTTTAATTAATGCAATACAAGTTTCTATACATTTTATTTAAGATAATTTTAGTACTATTTTTTCTATTAGATAAATTTAAAGAATGAACAATTAAAATAATTCATATTTATGAGATAAAGTAAAATAAAGAGCAAATATAAAAAGTTTATTGGATTTAAATAAAATTTTATAATACTTATTAACTAAATATTCTCTATTAAATAAAATATACTTTTTAAAATAAATAATATCATTAGGGATGCTCTAAAATTTTTATAGCATGTTTTTTGATATATAAACTCATTGCATTTTGTTCTTCTTAATTCTGAATTTTGGCTTTGCCACGGTGTCAATATATATATATATATATATATATATATGCTGATTTGCATGGCTGTATCTATCTATATCTATGGGAAGATGGCATGCATGGCACTAGGCCATCAGATCTTTGATCGGTACAATTGCATGCCATGTCATGCCAACCTATACTTTCATAGATACGCCCCCTGCTCTGCTTTCGTCCTGCTTCCAAACCCTTTCATTTAGTTTACCTATTAATCCCACTTCCCACTCATGCGCGTGGATGCCACCACTCTACTTCTCTTCAATCTTCAATCTTCAATTGTTCTCTTCAATATTGTTCAATGTTGATGATAAAGCATGCAAATGCAATCTGGGTCTCTCTCTGAGTGACACAGTCCTTTCAAACTCTGCTAAAAAAAAAAAAAAACTTGCAGAGAATGACGTAAGATTCTGATAAGAATAAGCGTGCTTGGAAGCGTGTTATAAGGATTTACAATATTCATGCATTTATGCATGCAGATTTAAAAAAAAAAAAAAAAAAAAAAAAAAAAACTCAATTGGACTTTTCTTATGGCGGCAGAGAGAGAGTTTTAAGCGTTTGGGTATTTGGCTTGCATCATTACGTTCATCATCATCATCGGAGAGAGAGCTGTCAATCCGTTTCTGAGAGGTTCGTACATTACTCTATAGTAGAGGGCTCAGCTCAGAGCTCCATCATTGTCTCAATTATCAGCTTCACCCCTCAGGCCAAGCCAAGCATCATAGAGATTACGAGTGTACAAGAATCAAACAAAACCCTTATATTACGTACGAATATACATTCTATTATAGGGCTTCAGCCAGCCCCGTTTCTCGCACCTCTGCTTCTATATAATCTTAATGCGGACCCTAAACTTTACGGTTGGACTATACACCAGTAAAATGACATATTAAATCTCAAGAGTTAGTGTAATTGATAACAAAATTTGCTCATCTCTTTATATATTTTAGATTTGATCTTTGGAACTAATTTCTAAATGAACAATTTTCCTCGTTAATAAATTTTCTAGTTACGGTGTGGATGATTTATCTTTACTTAGACCAAAGAAATGAATTTAGTACGATTTATGAAAATTAACCTGTGATACCATTTAATTATTAAATAAAAAAATAAAAATAAAATGACATAATAGCATTCACAAAAAAAATGAATTTTTCCTACTACAAAATGACAAAAAAATATATATCTTAACTAAACATTTCTTTACCTATTTGCTCATATATATGAGACAAAAACATGCATTTACTGTATGTAAAAAATTTTTTTATGCATTATATTTAAGTTCTAATTCTAGCTTGGACTACATTTTAATTTAGTAGATTTATTTTTTATTTTATTTATTAAAATTCCATTTTTGAAGTTAATATACACATTTGAGAGTATTTGTTGAGAGAATCACATCAAGTAAAATTTTTAGTTACCATTAATTGGTATAACAATATTTTCATACACTAAAACAATCATATATTATATGGCAATTTAAAAATTTATAATGAATATATCTAGCATTTTACTTATTATAAAGGCATCAACATTCTTTTAGTCATCACATGTAATTTCATATTAAAAATGATGTATACTTCATATATGACTAAGTTTATAATAATGCACTAATTAGATTTGCTTAATTGAAGAAAATGAAAGAAATTTTGCTTTCCAACAATAAAAAGTATTTTATTAATTTTTTCAAAAAAAAAGCAGATTCATACAAGTCATTGTGTTTAAACTTCAAATTTTAAATGCAAAAGGTAAATTATTGAGTTTAAGTTCTTAATTTCCAACATGACCCAACAAACACTTGAAGATCAGCCTATTATTGGATGTTAAGCATTAAGAAAAAATAATAAATGTAAATATTTTTTTAAAAATATATATATTATCACTAAATTTTATCTTGATATGTCAATGATTACTAAATAGCCTGCTTCATTATTAGCAAAAATGCGAAAATTAAAGGGATTTTTACACAAATAGTTCAAAAACAGAAAAAAAAAAAACTTTTTTATCTTTTGATTTTTTATTTTGCAAAAATGTCTTAAACTTCTTTCATCATTTATAAAATTAGCCTATATTTTTCTTTTTGTCTATCAAAGTCCAATTTTTTCTCTTTATTATAATATATTGGTTTCACTTCTATTTAAAATTACAAAATTAATTTAATCATATTAAATTTTACTTATGAAAATTGAAAATGAATTAACTACTAACATATAATTTATCTAAATTTATGTATTAGATTTTCATAAATTTGTATAATATCATTTATTTTGTATAAAAATTAAATTCATATTTATAAAATCAAATACATTTAAAATTATATTTTACTTGAGATTTTAAAAAAATTTTAAAATAACAAAATAAAAACTTACAGCAAACAGTATACATTAAATAAAAAATAGTATACTTCTAGTAAATAATTAGTATCTAATACTGTAAAGTCATAGCAAACAATATATATTAACTAAAAAATAGTATACTTCTAGTAAATAATTAGTATTTAATATAAATTCAGTATACTTAAAAAAATTATAAATTTTAAATAAAATAAAAATAACAGCAAATAGTATATATTAAATAAAAAATATATATTTTTAGTAAATAATTAGTATCAAAAAAATATAAAAAACTTAAAAAGTAATGTGAATGTTTTTTCTTTTCAAAAGGCAAAAGTTGAGAAGTAAAAAGTAAAAAAAATAATTACAAGAGTCTAAATATGCAAATAAAAAATTAAGAGGATATAAATGTTAAAAATTAAAAAAAAAAGGATTTTTTTTGTAATTTCCTTAAAATTAAAACTTTATTGCGTGAATTTATTGGGGCCATATGCAAACAAGACGTCGAACAATAAGATGAGGGATGAAATGGGTAGAGCCAAGAGAGGCCCATTGGATTCATTGGCCGAGTCTTTGAGTCTAACCATACGAATGGCATTGGCACGTGCCTATTTAGCCGTCTTAACGATATTATAAACGACCATGGGGGAAGGAAACTAACCCTGTGTGCAATGTTGAGCAACTAAACACCAAAAAGTCCAAAAGTAGCTAAAGAAAATTTTCATAACCTAATACCAAAAACATACCAATTTAAGGCGAAAAGACAAAAGAAATAAAAGAAAGAAAGAAAGAAAGAGCAATGACAAGTTAAAATTAGTCTTTTTAAGTTATAAAGTACGATATATAACTTTACGAATGTATAGAAAAGAAAACTTTTGGTGATTGAGTACACGGCTACACATTCTTTTTTTACCAAAAGCTGTAAGCTGTTATCCCTCTCTTATGGAAACTCATTATTATAAAGCAAAAACAAGTAATCTTCTTCATGTTTTCTATTTTTTTTTTTAAGAAAACTTTATTGATATCTTACAAGGTTGGAATTAAAATATTTTAATTTTTCTTTCTTGCAAAAAAAAAAAAAAAAAAAAAAGCTGCAAAATATTTTGTCTGTCTTTCTGTTTTTTACTACAAAATCTTAATTTCTTTTATATATTTATAATTTATAAATAGTAAATACACACTCTAGGAAACAATAAGAATTAAATTAGTTGATTCATGATAAGTGTAATTAATTTCACCCTATTGATTAAGCCAAATCACATCATAATTAAGGGATATGATCTTTTTGTTAATGGTGAATTTCATAACTCTTGTGCCAATTATTATTTTATCTTGAACCATATTATGAAATTACATTTTATACATATTAGTACTTGAAAATTCATAAAGAACCAATGAATTTTGACTAAATAACATTGCAGACTTAATATCAACTTAAAAATCGCCATCGTATTTAAGACAGTGAATTGAAGTTGTGAATTCCAATATTAGACATATTCCCTCCCCCTATGATAATAGATTTATAGTTAATTTCACAAAGAGTAAGAAAATATAATTTTTTTAATGGTTAAAATAGTACATTTTTCCTATAATACTCTTAATTAATATTAGATGGTTTTTTTTTATTATAATTTTCTAATTACCACATTTAATTATATTTACTTGATAACAATGCAAAATAAATAAAAATATTTTATGACGGATGAAAAAAAAAGCCTATTATTATAGGACAAAGCAAGCAGTTAAGTTAATAAAATAAAAAATTAATGAGCTATATTATCTAATTGCAATATCAAAATAATCTTTTTTTTTTAAAAAAAAAAGAAAAATGTAGAATGTCTTCCCACACCCTCAACTTTTGTCCCATGAGTTGAGGGAGTGGGAAGACATTTATCATAAATTCTTTAATGAAACGTTGATGGAAATAATTGTAATTTTAAGGTGATAAGTAATTGAATTTAGAAAAATCCAAGAGAAAAAAAAAGCCAAATAAAAAAAAAAGAAGAAAAAGAAATTAAAAAGTTGGTGACGGTGATGGTTATAATTATTATTTCCGAGTTGATTTTGTACATATATCAAAAATTCTTTAAAGAGAGGAAGTTATTAGGTTTTGAACTTCTGCTACAAGACAAGTATTCAATTCCCTGTGCTGCTAGTCGAATAGCATTATTTATGAGCTACTGTTTATAGGATAGTATAGCTTTTAATGCAATTTCTAAAGATGGTCAAGAGTTGAGGAAGGTGTGTTGCATTTGCATGCCCTTTGAACAGAAAAATGCATTAAACATATGGTTTTTGAGTGGTCACCGGTGAAGAAATACTTGAATTTTTATTATTATTATTATTTTTTATTTTTAACCTTTTGATAGCAATTCTCGTTTAGAGGGCCTCATTTGATGAAAGCTTTTATGGATATACATATGTGTATGATAGATATATATCTATTAGCAGAGCAGGCTCAGCACAGTGATATGATCAGCAAGAAGGTAGCTGCAGAGGTTAGTAATTCCCAAAAACTTTCCAAACCTGTGACTGTTAACGCACGTGGGGAACTATATATATATATAGAGGATTTGAAACCTAAACTCATTAAAGAACTTCTGTAGAAAAGTTGTATGTCTAGGATTACATCTAGAGCTATAAGCCTACAATCATTCTATTTTGTTCATTAAAAAAAATATAATTTTAGAGGAAAATTTTGTTCATTTTTTAGATTTATTAATATGTAATGTTTTATGCAAGAATCAAAGCTTAAAATCAATACCTAACTGTTTTAAGTGATAATTTTATTTGATACAATATTTCAATGATTACGGCTTAAAATCAATACTTAAAAGTATTTTAATTCTAATTTTGATTCTTACAATATATCAATGGCAACGTTTTAAAGTCAATACTTAAAAGTGTTTAATTTTAAAGTGTTTTAAAATCAATACTAAAAGTTTTAAATTGTAATTTTACTCATTACAATATTCTTGTTTGAATCTCATTGATAACATATTGAAAAATACATTAATGAACTTTTAAATATTTAGAAGAAAAATAAAATTTAAGGCTATTTTAAGACAAAAGGAGAGATTATATTAAATCAAAGGAAGAGAAATCCAACAAAAAGGGAGGTGTAACAACCCACTACTCTCTTATACTAAAACTATTATTAATTGCCTTGATTAAAATATGAGCATGTTAGTTTACTGATCTCTTAACAAAATAGATTTTACAATCAAACAACTCATTCAAAAGTACAATCATTAACTACTTAGCCATAAAATGATAAGTCAATAGAGGGGTTGGCAATGGCTTTATACGTAATACATTAATGAAATTGAAAAGGAACAAGTCTATTAAAGAAATTATTTTGTACAAAGCTAACAAAGATACATAAGAAGAAGATGTTAACCCTTCATACAAAATTGGCGCATTTACAAGAACCCAAAAGAGAAATAACAGAAAGGGAAAGGGAAAATTTAGAATTAGTCCTGCCTAGTAAGGTGAACAAATAAAATCTCCCATGTTAGAAAAAAAAAAAGGAAAAAAACTAGCCTATGAAATATACCCTTTTTTTAATTTTTTTTTTCTGGCTCAAAATTATTGCTATGATTTTTCAAGTAGGATAGCATGGGAATTACAAGATTTATTGCAGTCCTTGATGTCCTCCACTGGTCAGCAATATCTTCAGCAATTCTAACTGCGTCAGAAGCCGTTCCTAATAGACCTCTCCTTGTAAAGCCGACTGTATATAATCCATTTTCTCCCTTCCATCCGTTAGGAAACGGCGTTTTGGGCATACCATCTCTAGTGAAAAAATCACACCCCTGCCATTATTAAAACCATAGGTTAATTAATAATAATTAGAGTAATTAATTACAAACCCATTTCATCAATTTCTATTTTCCTCCAGAAAAGAGCAAAAAGGACATTTTTCTGGGCAAATTGCGTAATGTGTATATCAACATATATGTATCATGAAAGCAACATATCACAAATTTACCTATGAAGAAAAAATATATATATATAATTAGGGTACGTTCAAGTAAGTATAGAAACGTAACCCCCCAAACAGAACCTAACTGATTTTATTCTTTTTTGCATGGGAGAAAAAAGAAGAGATTTGCAGAGCTCCTGCTCATTCTGTGATATGGGTCCAAACCAAGAAAATGATAGATGATTGACTCATATAACAACACTAAAAATAAAAGGCAAAACAAGTCAGTTTCTAATATAATCTTTAATAGTTACCTTGAGCCAAGTAGGAACATTACTTTTGTACCCAGTTGCTAGTATTATAGAATCGAACTCTTCCTCTTGTCCATCCACAAATTTTACTCCATTTCTTGTTATCTCTTTCACACCTTCCATCACCTGAACCCACAAAAAAAAAAAAAAAAAAAAAAATCCCCATAACAATATTAGTTACGTAATGACTATGGGGTTGTCATTAATGAATCTAATCATAGTCTAATTAATGAATTAATTACCTTAATCTTGCCGGATTTAATTTGAGATAATGCACCAACGTCGAGGACCGGAGTCTTTCCGGTGACATTTTTAAGCTCAATTGGGCCGGTTTTAGGTCGCCGGAGGCCTAATTGGTCAGTGTTCCCTAGAGTGAAACTAGCTACTAGTAATAAGAACTTGTCAACTAGCTTTACAGGGAACCATTTTAGAAGTGCCATAGCTATTCCAAATGTTGACTTACCAAACATTTCTCTAGGCAGTACATGCACCTGCAAATAAATAAATAAATAAATAAAATTACACAATTATAAATTGAAATAAATTTTTAAAATTTATTGCTGAAATTGAAAAAAAAAAAAAATTGAAAGAACTTACTGTGTTTCTAACAACCATATGAGGATTTGCATTGTATCTACAGAGGTCTAAACTAACTTCCATACCAGAATTGCCACATCCAATTACTAAGACTCTTTGGTTCTTGAAGTCAGAACCAGATTTATACACACTAGTATGTATAATAGGACCATGAAATTTATCCATTCCAAGAATCTCTGGTATTACCGGCTCAGCATTCTCGCCGGTGGCGACAATAAGCCACCGGGAAATGTATTCATGATCTTGTGTTTGAACCCTCCAAAACCCATAAAGATTATCAAATTCAGCTTTAACAACAGATTGTTTGAACTTGGGAAAGATTGAGAAGTGGGAAGCATAGGACTTCAAGTAAGAGATGAATTGGTGTTTTGTTGGGTATTTAGGGAAGTTATGAGGGAAACCAAGAAGTGGGAGTTCACAGAAATTTTTGGGAAGGTGAAGTTTGAGACGATCATATGTTTTTTGTTGCCAAAGAGAAGCTATACAGTCACTTTTTTCAAGAATTAAAGAAGTGACTCCATGTTTCGAAAGACAAGCAGCTGCTGCTAAACCAGATGGTCCTGCACCTACTATGATAGGTCCATGAACCCAAACTTGCTTCAAAATATTTTCTTTTTCTTGTTTACAAGAAGCCATGTTGGAAATTCCCAAGAAATTGAGAAAGAAAGGAGTAGTAATATAAAGAAAAATTAAAGAAACCTCTGTTTTTTTCCTTTTAGTTGCCCTGTTTCTTGAATCTGTAAAGCTCTGTTTACTTTCCTTGTGAGAAAAATCTTGAGCAAAGATGTGGGAATTTAAAGATAGAAAAAGAATAGTGTGATAGTAGAGGTAGTAGGAGCGAAGGAAACAGAAAGAGAAAGAGAAAAAGTCAGTGATAAAAGAGGCGAGTGGACTGGGTTTAAATGCTTAGTCATAGAAAACAGACAGTGAAGCAGAAGTTTTTATGAGAAGTGAAAGAGAGAGAAAGAAGAAGAAATAAAGAAGAAGAATGAGAGAGAGTTAAAATTTAGCAGAGTAAATAGAGAAGGAAATTTGGGTTTACAAGGCGTGAAGGTAAAGAAAAGGATTTGCTTCTGTTTCTCAAGGTTCTTTCTTCTCAGGTCCTCTGCAGAGTTTTTGTTATTGGAGGGGGTAGATAGATGTCTAGTAGGCAAGGCAAGCAATATAAATACATTTATGTGGGCTCTAGGGCTCTGTTTAAATTTTTTTTTTTTTTCCATTTCCAAAACAAAATAATATTAATAATTAATAATAATAACCATTATATATATTCCCATTTGCTGCTCCTATAATATCGTGTAGGTTTATCCTTTGGTTTGGTTTAGATTGCACTTACCTTTGCTTTTTTACTTATTTGTTTTCCATTTATTCAGTTATATAAACAGGATTCTTTTCATAAGCCAATCATTCTTAGTAGGGATTGATTTCTTTCTTATTTTTTAAATATGATGAGTGAAAAATTATTATCTATAAGATTTAATTTTTTAAATCATTAAAAGTACTCTCATTTTATTTTATTTTTTTTAGCATGAGGAAAGAATCAAATTTAAATTTATTACTTAAACAGTATATATATTTGCTATTAGATTATATCCAGATATATATATATATATGTATTTACTACTAAATTATATTTAAGCGTGTCTCTCATTTGTCATTAGATTTAAAGTATCGATTTAATTATTATATTATTAATAGTACAAATATAAATTAAACAACATTAGAGATGACAATTTCATCCAATCCTCTCAAGACAATCGTGTCTTACCTCCCCAATAATAATCAAGCAAGGTGAATTTAGGTGCTCCCTTTCATTCTACCTCTCCCTTCTTCATTATTTTCTTGAAGGATACGTTTTATCTTATTTTTATGTATTTTATAAATATAAGAAATATATATTATTAAAAATAATAAATATTATTACATAATATAAACAATATTGAAAAATAAGTAATATAGGCATATATATTTAATGAAAATATATAATATGTATATACATATATTTAGTGAGAACATATAAAATCATATTTATGTTTAATGATATATATATGATATATATTTTTTAATAATGTGAAATATTAAAATATTAAAGTAGGGATACTCCTCGTCCCATTACAAACTATAGATGCGAAAATTTATTGATTGATGCGATTGTTAGTTTAGGAAAAAAGTTAATCACTATTTTTTAAAATTAAGATTCTATAAAATTATTACTTAATGCCTCAATATTTTTTTTTTTGCAAATGACTATTTCGTCTCTAATGGTTAACCTAATTAACAAATTCATTACTATTTTTTGATAAACTAACTAAAAAAAATTTCAGTTTTGATTTCGTTAGTGTATTTAATTATTTTGTCTATTTTTTAACATTTTTTTGTTCAAAAAAAAATAATAATTGTTCAATACTTGAAATATCCTCTCTCTCTTTCTCTTCACCCACTTCACTCTCTTTCCTTTTCTTCTTCACATCTTCAATTTTCACGTTCCCACTTATCAACACTTGCCTACAGCCACTGCATCTTAGAGCTACCATTGCTTATTGTGTATCTTATACTGAAGACCATCTCGTCGCAAAAGTTGCTGTTACAACTATTGTTCCCAATTGAACCACCATCAAGATTCTTGCCAAATCGACTAGACCAACACACGCAAAGAACCACATAAAGTCTAACGTCACGTGGGTTTCTTCTCTAGCGATCCTTGGTCCATGCAAACTTAGATCGATGTTATTCTCATCTTGCAAGTTCCAACCATAATTCACTGCCATCGTCACTCACTTGCAAGCTATGATTACTGTTGCTGAGCTTGGGTTCACAACCTGCACTTTCATTGTCAACCAGAGCTATCACCACTACATTTATAAGTGATTTTGACTTCGTTTTTTGTTGTCGATTTCTCTCTCTCTCTCTCTCTTTATATATATATATATGTGTGTGTGTGTGTATTTATACATACATACATACATATATAATGGCCAGATTTCTATTTTTTTTACTTAACTTGTTAATGAAATTGATTAATTAGTTGATGAGAAAATTGAATAGAATTTATATTTGGTTTATGAGAAAGCGACGGAAAATGAAGTATTTTTTATTTTATTTTAAGGGTATTTTAGTTATTTCATATAAGATTTAACAAAATAAGAAAAAAAGGACAAAATGTCTAAAGTTTAGACAGAGAGAAATATTAGGACTTCTTAGTTAGTTTCTTAAAAAGTATGGATGAATTAATTAATTATGTCAAACCTCATAGACAAAATAATTATTTGCCCTTTTTTTCCAAGAGATATTATATATCTAAATAAATCAAAACAATATTCACTTTTTGTGGGGTTCGAACCTAAAATCTCTTAATCCCAATACTTCAGACTTAGTCATTCCAGCTAGGTATCATTGGTTAATGCCCTCTATATTTAAAATCAAACTAATTGGCCCATACAATATTATTTGTGTATTAATTTGTTTGCTACATGTCTCATTATAATAATATCATAGGAGGAAATTACCATCCTATAAACACTTTTTTTTTCACACTCCCTATTACTCCCCTCCTATAAACTATTCATTGAAATATTTTCAAGCTTTTGCCTCTACCTAGCCCACCACCATTGGGCATCAACCACTATTGTCATTACAGACATTATTATTCACTTACTTTCAAATAGTGGTGAGTTAAAAAAATTTTGTAACCAAGATGATGCGAACCACAAGAGACTTGCCTTGGACCCCATGCAATATATTTGAAACGATCCTTTTAGAAAGCCAAATCAGATCTGAACAAGGAAAAACCTTGACCCATTGACAAACCTATGTATAGGATTTGAAAGCCACAAAGCATTAACTTTGATAAGTTTGAAAGCTAGTTCAAAGAGAACTAAAGTTTAGAGAATCTCTTACAAGTTTATTAAACTCAAAATCATTAGTACTTCATTATTACAATAGAAAATGAGTCTAGTTATAGGGAATAGGCTACCTAACCAAATTACTATCATAATCTTAATGAAAAAAAATCCTAATTTGATTAGAAATATTGAAAATAAAGGCTAATTAAAAACCCTACAAAGCCTTATATGATTTGGGCTTAAATTAAGAGAGGAAAGGGCCTAAAACTAAAACAAATAGCTAATAAACTAAGTAGGATAAGTGATGGGCTTGGTTGAATTGGAGATGAACATCCAAACAACACTTTTTCTTTACATTTGATTTTATTCTTCAAGTCCAACTTGATGATAGATTCTTTTTTGGCTTGAATGGTATTACATCATTCTCCCTTTCATAAGATGAGTCATCTTCGATTCAAACTCCATGGAATTGCACCATGCACTAAGGCATCATAGAAGTGTGAAACTCCTTTTGCATGTGTCATTCTCCCCTTGTTAGAGAAAATTCAACCTTGAATTTTGAAATGATGAAGTAGTATAGTCAACCACACGTAAACTTGCCATCTTCCCTTATTGGTAATTTATAGCAAATGAGGTACTTGAAAGATCTAAAATTTTGTTAGGGAAACATTAAAAAAACTATTAGGTAATATAAAATCCATGTTAGAAATAGTAAGCAAATCAGAAGCATCTTTTTTGTTATGAAAAACAAAGTCAATCTCTTTGTTTACTTTAACTTCTTATACTTCTACTTAAATCACATCCCTTTCTTTCTCCAATATTTCTTAATAAGTTTTGAATGCTAGAATTTCTTTATGATCAACAACCTTATTAACCTTCAAAGGTGGCATAGAATCTTTTTCAGCATCCTCTAAAGGTAATAACAAATCATTATTTTGAGTAATCTTCACAGTATCAATCAATTCCTCCAAAGTCTCAGCCTTAATCTTCTATAAAGAGTATTCATTAACAACCCCCAAAGGTATCGACAAGTCCTCATCTTTAGTAGTCCCCATGGCATGAATCAGTATTGCTTCACTCTCATCTTTAATTTTCTTCTCCTCTAATGGTGGCTTAGATGCATTCTTTCTTTCACTTTCAGCCTTAATGTTCTTTCTTTCATTTTTAGCTTTCCTTATTAGCCTTAATGTTCTTTCTTTCATTTTTAGCTTTCCTTATTTGACATTTAGCACTTTTCTTAGCCTTATACCACTTGTGTTTACTCATAAATCTTGGCTTTTCTCTTAATGAGCTCACATTCTTTCCTTTTACTACTCAATCTCCTCACTTTTTTTTGGCTCTCTAAAAACTACTAACCCCAAATCAAAACTATTAAATTGAGGCAATTCAAACTCCCACGCTAGCAATAAAGTGATTAGAATACAAGAAGAAAATAGGAAATAGTAAGAACTAAAAAATGAACAGGAATAATAAAGAATTAAATGAGATGAAGACATGAAAGAATGAATTAAAACAAATGTAATGAGACATAAAAACAAAAGGACATAGGATTAGCAAGAAATGAAAAATTTTAGGAATCCTAATCCTAGTAGGATTGGGAATAAGAAACTAGAAATTGAAATAAAAAAGGGAATCCTAAACCTAGAGAGGTAAGTATCCTAATCTTAGTATTATTATGATTCTTGAGTTGAAAAGTCAATTCTTATTTTAATCTTGGTTTTAATTTACCTAATTTAGATTCTTACTGGTTTAATTTTGAAAAGCAAATTTAGATTATTTCATTTATTTTTTTACTAGAAAAGTAATTAATTAATTTTTTCCTTTTCTAGCTTACAATAGGAAGTTAATTCAGTCTATATAAACATTTTTTCTCCTCTTGGCTATTTTTTTCTATTTTGGACAATTTTGGCTCTCCTTTTCTCTTTTTTCTTTGATTTTGATTATGAATTCTCTTTTTTTTATCCAACAAATAATATAATCAATACTCAAGAATTGAAATTTCAAACAAGAAGTAAAAACAAAAAAGAATGGCAAAACAAATTTGATTGAAAATTAACAAGAACAACAAAAATAAGGCACTAGAAGCAACAAATTTAAGATAAAGACTCTAATAGAGTTTGAATAGTAAGTAAATACTTTTTTTTGGTTGTTTTCTAATGGTTAACAATGAATCAATGACCAAACAAATACAAAAAGAACAAATGAAATCAAACGAAAGGGAATAAAAAACAAAAGAATAACTTGACTCTAATTAAGACTAAGGACTAAATGATAGACTTTTTTAATTTTGAATTGAATAATAGCAACAAGTAATTGACTCTAATAGTAAGTTAAATAAGATAATATGAAACAAAAAGAAACATACTCAGAAACAAACAGAAATAAGACAAATCACAATTGATTTTGAATTCCTATGTTCTTTTAAAATTGATTTTGATATAGGGCAAGGATAATTAATTTTGACTCAATTTTAACTAAAACAAATAGAAATGGAACAAAAAGAAAAGACACAAAAACAAATAGAAAGACCTAAAAATAAGAAAAATGCAATAACAAAGTAAAGCAAGATACCCAAACTTAATTTAAAGCCAAATCTTTAATACCAAATTGATGTGAAACATAAGAGACCCACCTTGCAAGCCCAATCCAATATGTTAGAAGTGACCTCATTGAAAAGTCAAATCAGATTTGAACAAGGAAAAACCCCAACCTGTTGACTAACTTGTGTCAAGAATCAAAGGTATATGATTTGAATGCCATAAAGTAATAACTTTGATAAGTTCGAAATATAATTCAAAGAGAACTAAAATTTGAAGAATCCTCTCACAAGTTTATTAAACATAAAATAGTCAATACTTCATTGTTACAATAGAAAACAACTCTATTTGTCAGGAATGTGTTGTCTAACCAAATTACTATAATAACCTTAATGAAAAATACTAATTTTGTCATAAATAATGAAAATAAAAGCTAATTAAAAATCTCATAATGTCTTATACGAATTTAGACTTAAATTAAGATAGAAAAGGCATAAAAGTAAAACAAAATAACCAATAAACTAATGTATTTAAAATGTGAGCTTAAGTTAATTAAAACAAGCCCAAATTAAGCTAAAAGAACTAACTTGAGTAGGATAGATTATGGGCTTGGATGAATTAGAGATGAACATCCAAATAGCTCTTTCCCTTGCATTTGATTCCATTCTTCAAGTCTCTTAAATGAAACATCCTCCATCTTGCGCTTGAGCTTGAATCATTGTCACCAAGTATCTTTGATCTTCTTGTAAGCCCAACTTGATGATATATTATTTCTTAGCTTGAATGGTATCACATCATAAGGTTAAAAGAAAATTTGAATATTTTATATCAAAAAATTATTTAAATGATACATACAATGACAGAGGGAGGGGGACCAAGAAGGGCAACAACCCCCTCTTGACCTTTAAAATACAATATTTTTTTGATGTAAACTTATTAAATTTTTGTCATATTTTTTATTTAGTCCTGCTTAGTTTAGGTGAAAATTTTCTTTAGATATATAAAAATTAATGTATTTATATATACTACTTAGATATAAATTATGGTATAAAAAATTTGGCTCCTCTTAAAAAAAATTTTTGGCTTCATCACTACATACTTTTATTATAAGACAATTAGGAATTTATTTTATATATGCAAATAAAAAGTAAATTTTTTTAAAAATTAAGAGGGCATGCGCTAAATTTAAAGGACTAAATTTAAAAATTAAGAGGGCATGCACTAAATTTAATGGACTTATGTAATTACAATTATAGACTTAAGGCTAAAGCAAAAGTGCTTTACAAAGACAATTACTAGACTTAAGGCTAAGAGTGAGGATATTATTATAGATGAATAGGAAATTATTGAGAAAATGGTTAGATTTTATTAGCAATTGTTTTTTATCTCTCCTCAGGATAGGATTCATGTGTATCTTAAAATTATTCATACTAGTCCTATATTGAGTGAGATTGAGGCACAGGATTTGTGTAAACCTATATCTGAAATAAAGGTTAAAAGGGTCATTTTCTAGATTGGAGAAGAGAAGGCTCCAAAAGTAAATTGCTCTAATAGTGTGTTCTCTAAAAGGTGTTGGGATATTGTTAAGAGTAGTGTGGTTAGGCAGTTTAGGAGTTTTTTGCTTCAAGGAAGCTCTTGAAATAGATTAATGTTATTGCCATAACGGTGATAGCTAAGTGTCCTAATGCTGAAAATTTGAGTGATTTTATGCTTATTACATGTTCTACTATTTTGTACAAATGCATTACTAAGATCTTACATGATAGGATGAGGCTGCTTGGATAGATTGATTAGTAAAAGTCAATTAGCCTTTGTGAAGGGAAGGTGTATTCAGGACAATATCTTATTGGCTTTAGAACTTGTGAGAAACTATCATATGAATCAGCAATCTGCTAGGTGTGCAATAAAGGTTGATTTGAAAAAAGCCTATGATTCTTTCAACTATGATTTCTTGGAAGAAATGATGTTGAATTTGCATTCTCCTCAAGTTTTTGTTAATTAGGTAATGGTCTATATCACAATAGCCAGTTTCTTCTTAATGATTAATGATTAGCTTGATAGGTTCTTCCACAGTAGCAAAGGGTGTGATAAGGGATTCAATGTCTCTCATGCTTTTTGTGATTACTATAAAATACTTATCAAGACCAGAGATAGGGGGAAATTTAATTTCCATAAGGGTTGTGCAAGCTTGAAAATAAATCATCTATGTTTTGTAGACGATTTGTTTATTTTCTCCCATAGTCATACAACATCTGTTCAAAAACATAAAGACAAGTTAAATGCTTTCTTTTTTACTTCTAGAGTGCAAGCCAGTGGGATGAAAAGCCATGTTTATTGTTATGGGATGATTGAACAAGTTAGATGTTTTGTAGTGGTTAGGTTTTAAGAAGTTGTTTTACCCATTAAATATTTGAGTGTCCCTCTTATATCCATTTGTCTTAAGCAAGTGCATTATATGGAATTAGTGGTTTTAGAATGGAACAAAACTGTAATGCTTAAGCATATATGGGAATTGTTGGCTATTAAAAGTTTCTTATAGGCTCAGTGGGTTATTGTAACCAAACTCAAAAGATTAAGTTTTTGGGGCATCATTAAAAGCCTCGTGATACAAGCTAGACCTGGATGCAATTAGTTAAACTAAGCATGGTGGCAAAACCAATGTTCAAGTATGTGTTAGGTAATGGGCAATCTTTCTCATATTGATTTGATCCTTGGGATGGTATGGATTCTTTGAGAGACAAGTTTCCTAATGTAGACCTTGAGAATTCAAATGTTTCAATATATGCTAAAGTTGCTTCTATCTAGTTAGGAATAATTAGAACATTCTAATTGCTTTGGATAAGGGTACTAACCAAGTCAGAGAATACATGTTAGCTAATTACACACTAAATGATCAAGAGGATATAGTTGAATGGAGACTGACTAGGAATGATCAATTTTTTGTGGCTAGTGCTTAGCAATCTCTAAGAAGTAAAGGGAACCAAGTCAGCTGGGCAAAAGTCATATGGAGTTGTATGCATATTCCCAAGCATAGCATCATTTATTGGCTTGCTAGTTATAGAAGTTGTCTACTAAAACAAAATAGTTTATCTTAGAATCTTGCAACAGATGAGAGGTGTGTGTTGTGTAATGCTGCAAATAAGGATATATCCCATTTGTTTTTTCAATGTTGGTGCAATCGATGTGTTTGGGGTAAGGTGCAATAAGCCTATGGGATTAGAAGACGTGTTTTATTTTAGCAAATAGAAATGTCCTAATTCTCCAAGAAAGCTACTAAGAAGAATCTTAGGAGCAAGGTGCATAAAGTAGCTTTTTGTGCTATAGTTTACTTTATATGGCAAACAAGGAACCAATGCATTTTTTAGCCAAAAAACTTTTATCGTTGCAAAAGTTTATAGGAGATTAAATTTATGGTATGTTAAGGTTTTATACTCAAGAAAAGGTAAGCAGAGATATTATTTTTAGCACATGGTAGCTGTAAATAGTATGTGCTGATGTTGTTTTATTTGATATTGTTTAGTTTAGTTTGTTTTAACATATAAAATTGTATAAACCACTTAATTTGATTTTAAAAATAGATATCATAATTAATAAATTTTAGTGCCTAAATCTATAGTTATACACCTTTAGGAGCTTTTAAATTGTTTAAGGTTTTGCCCCAATGTAGGGTTTATTTTATTCAGTTGTGATGGTCAATGGTTAAAGGATTAAGCGCCAACAACATATAATTTTAATTTTCAATAGTTTAATTATAATTTTGAATAGCTAACTGCTAAATTTTAAAATGCTATTCTGAACGTTAAATTCATGAAACACCTCATATTAACTGTTAGGATTTCAAATATCAAACATTAATTCTTAACCGTTAATACAAATTGATAATGTTTGGAGGACATAGTTTTCAATGCTCTTTTTGGGAAAGTTTTGTCAAGCCATAAGATGGTAAATCCCATTCTTGTCTATCTGCCTTATAGCATATTTTTGGCATTGAATAAATTTTATTATTATTATTATTATTATTGAGGGAAGGTATTCAACTTATTGTTATTGTTTTTTCTTGATTTCAAATTGAATAATTATGAATTAAAATTTTATGAAAAGACTCATTTATGGAAAAAAATAAAGGCCTTTCTTCTTTTCCAAGATGAATTTATCGTGGTTCACTTGAACATAGGTGTATCAACTAACCTTAAAAAACAAATAAAACTTCCCTCCTCACTTATTTGGGAATAGGAGTGCTTACTAGGATTTTTTTATCCACCAAATGTTAGTGGAATCAATGTATATATTGTGTGTAAAATTTATTTAAGAGATTTAACTAAAATTTGTTAGTAAAATATATGGTCTTCAATATTAATTAATTTAATACATGAATAATTAACTCATTTTAATTAATTAAAGAATTATATTAGCATTCTAGATTTGAATTTTTAATTATGTATCTGATAATTAGTAAGTTTAATACATAAAATAATTTTAAAAATTTAGTTTCAACCACTAACCGTTGATTATTAATAGTAACCACTTAATCAAGCATGTATTAACAGTTGGTAATAACTAAAAAAATAAATAATTAACCAAAAAATTTATATGGAGTGTAGATGGGGTTTTTAAGGTTGATAACTTGTTCTCCCTTTTCAACCTAACCCTATTTTAGTGTAATGTAATACGCCATATAGTGATTAATTTAATATACATTGATATTAGGACGAAGATGAGATAGGACGTGATTGAAGTCTTAATGGATAGAATAAGGTTAGTGACAAAAGTGAGATCTTTGTAAGGACGAATGTGATGGGGTTATAAGATGATAAAAATAATCAGAGATATGATATGAAGAGGAATATGTACAAATTAACTTGATAAGAAATATTATGATAATAAACGAACATGATATAGGACAATATGAACAATGGACTAGACATTAATAAGAAAACAAATGGGTTCGATTCATCAAGAAGTGCAAAGAGAATGTAAGATATGAGCTTAAAAGTATGATGACGTCGCTGAGGATGTCCATAAGATTGCGAAGAGAATAAGGTAATTCTAGACTGGAATAGACGAAGATAAGCTATAGAAAGCATAAGAATCAGTTCATGTTTATGAAGTTCAGTTGTGGGTTTAATGATAAGGTTTTAGTGTTTTAGATGACTATTAAGCAAATTGGCGGGTTTGAATGGAGTAAAATATTATATTGTAACATTTAAGTATGATTTGATGTAAAGTCATCTACCACTAATAGTTTTCTTCAGACCATAAATGATATCTTCTTTTCGAACAAAAAAAAAGGGTTACCATTCCAATAAAAATTTACTTACCCAATACAAACTGTCTTTTCATAAGACATTGCTGACCGGCTTTAATTCTTTTCATAACAGAAGCCATAATCACTTCTCCTCTATTTAAAGATCTTAAAACTATTCAGTTTTATTTTGGAATGACTACATCTTTCTCTCTATTATTTTAATTATTGGACTTTTCTCTGAAATCCAGTAGTAACTGAATCTCTTTTAGTCAAGCCTTATTCTTCAAAAGAAATAGCCAATCATCAAATGAAACCTAAACATCTAAAGGATAGATGATTCTTCTAGTCTTTTAAAAAGGTCTGTAAGTGGTTCTAAAAGACAGATCGGTGGATTTAGTAAGCCTAAGGATAGATGAGTTTGACCTTGATGGTGATTAGAACCTAAATGATAATGCTCGATTTGGAATGATCATGAAGTTATTGGGAAGCCATTAGTGGAGATTTTGATAGTGATGATTTTGATCTTTATTGGAGAAGCAGGCATCGAAAATAATGGTGAAATTAAGAGTAGAAAAGGAACTTCAGGAGTATTATAAAGTCTGATTTGAGGATATAATGTTAAGGTAGGATCATAAAATGTATGTTTGATGTTCTATAAAGTTTTGGAATGTATGATAATATGATGAAAATTCTTTATGTTTATTGAATTTTCATTCCTTTGCTAATCTTCTATAATCTTATTCCTTTGATTAGTATTATTACGATGACCTTTTATGGTAACCTAATATTGTATTTTCTTTGTAAGTTATCAAAAAGTGATATTGGTGAAGCCATTCAGGCTAAGTTCTATAAACAAGGTCATTTAGACCAAAGTTATCTCATTGTAAATGAAATATACTTGACTGTAATTAAAGCTAATTCCATTGTAAATTGACAAAGGTCATCTAGACTAAAGTCTCTATCTTGTAATCAAGGCCATTGGCTAACTTTATGATCAAAATGAAATAAAAATTTTCTTTATTATTGTTACTTATTGAATGTTAAATTGATAAAATGTCTAACTAATAAAGGAATTCGTTAGACCAAGTGTGCTATTGACTTGATTGACCTGGTCCATAAAATAAGTTAGACGTATTCTCGTAGGCATATGAAGATGTTTCTAGGTATGTAGCAACTTATGATTATTACAAAGAGCATATGAGTTAGTTTCAATATGCCTTCAATTGTTTATTACGTATACTATGACGATATGTGATGTTGCAACAAATGATGGAAACATATAGGTTACTGGTTCATCCCACTATTTGATCTCTGATAGATAATGATGAGAGGTTCACGGTGTTGTGGATTTAATAAAATCGACTCACAAATCCATGTTTATGTTAATTTAAAATGAAAGAATATTTCTAACGAAAATTTCCTCAATTCTTATGATTTTTAATTCCTATTATAATGAATTTGATAAGTATTATGATGTTGATATCTCTTTTATATTGTTCTTTCATGAAATCCTTACTTGTTATGCATTTTTATGATTTTATTAAGTTGATGACTCACCACATTGCTTTTAAATTTCTAGAATTAGCTTAGAAGTTTTCAGGCAGTACTTGAAGAAGTTATAAGGCGAAAGTTATAGCCATATCACTTAGCGAAGAGGCTTTAGCCATTTACGATGAGGAAAGTATTTGAGTTTAGAATTAGAATATAAACTTAGAAGAATTAATTTAAATTGTATGCTTATAGCTCATGATGAACTATATTAGAGTTATAACATATTGTAAGGAAAAATTTTATGTAATAAAGTGGTTTAAAAAAATAAAAAAATGAAGAAAATTTACCTAAAATCAAATATGTATCTTATCATTAAATATTAGTTGGAAGTCTTCACATAACAAATAATGATTGTCCAAGTGATTAGATCCTGGGTACATAAAGGTTCTACAAGGTGATCGGTGACCTTAAGTCTACCCATACCCTAGGACTATCACACCTCGATTATGGAAGAGTTAAAAGATGTCACTGATGAGTAAGTGATAAAGAGTGAACTAAGGATGGGTTATGGTAGAGGTGGTATCAGAACTAAGGTTAATACAAAGGATAGGATAGTGATTGACAGCATAACCAATCTTATAGAAATGGATACATTAATATCATAGTAAGGGTTAGAAAGGTTAAGAAGAATGAGTGGTAATCTGATGGATGATAAGCTAAGATATAGACTATGATTGCATAATTTTGATAAGCTAAGAATGTGCTACTTAAGTGAACTATGAAGTATAAGATTTCTCATTATTGATGTTTATTTTCTTTTAAGTATGTACCAATATGTTGATTTTATTGTGATATGAACTTCTTGTTTCTTTTATAGTATTATGATGCTTTTTCAACAAGGACATGGGTAAGATCTAAAGGAATAATGGGCATAAATTAAGCGGAAGTAACAAGGTGCGTGAAATTTTAAATATTTTAAAATTTCAATTTCCAAATGGGTCTAATATACATTTAAGCAATCATCTAATTAGTGTGTAAAACATATGTAAAAGAAAGAAGAACAAGTGGTAATCAAATTATCTCTTGAAGCGTAACAACTTTGAATCTTCTTCCTTTTCCAAAAGATTCCCACTTGTAAAGCCTTTAGATTATCCACACCAAGTTCCACCTCCAAGATTCCCTTTGGTTCTCTTAGATGTTCTTGAATCCCTTTCTTGGTAGCTCAAATGGATTCAAGATCTTCCTAGACAAACCTTTGGTGATTTGATTTCTTTTTGTTGCTATGGAAAGATCTTTTCAATACACCTCCAAGGTTCCTTTTGGTTCTCTTAAATGTTCTTGAATCCCTCTCTTAGTAGCCCAAATGAATTCAAGATCTTCTTAGACAAACTTTTGGTGATTTGATTTCTTTTTATTACTATAGAAAGATCTTTTCAATATAAGAAACTTTTGCTCTTTCACAAAGAACAAAAGTCAAGAAATGAAGAACAAGAAATTAGAAGAACACTTATTCTTTTTCTTTTCTCTCAAGACTTAGTGACTAAGCATTCTCTATGAAAAGATGAACATAAAAACCACTTAGCAAAATAAACAATATGATGTTCTATATATAACCCATAACCCTTTGTTGGATATTAAGAAACGGAATAGATATTTAAATTGCTTTTACCTTTAAGTTTAAATGGTAAAGACTATTTTACCCTTTATGGTTTATGATTATTTCATTTAAGTCTTAAAGAGTTAAAAGATCATTTTGACCTTAGTGGATGTTCTCTAATCCCTAAACTCATCACATGGGCTTCAGGATTAGTGAAAATCTCTAACTCCTAAGTTACCTCGCTCTATATCTCATATGGGCTTGGGCTATTTAGGGTTTTTTCTAAAATTCAAAATTAATTCTTTTAATTTATCCATAGTCTTAATTAATTTAATCATTCTCATTTATATCATATATAAATTAAGATTTAATTAATAAGAAATCCTTTTAGATTTAAACTTCAAGACAAACTGGTGTCCTTGTAAATTTTATTATAAGTTCAATCCTTTTACTATTAATTAATTAATTAAACACTTTAATTAATTGTAATGGTAAACTTTTTATAGTTGGAAGATGAACACTTTTGGGTGTTTGACTTCAGGTTCATGTCTAATTAGCAATAGAATTGAGAAAATATTTTTCTTTACTAATGTGAAATTCTTATTTCACCCTTAGTTCCATCAATCATGAGTGACACCTAACATAGCATATCATGACTACCTAATTATAATGAATGTGAGTGTTTGATTACTTATTCCTTTTATAGACCATTGATTATAATTAAAATGCACTAAAATCCCTTCATTATGAAATATCGATCTTAGCTAGTGTCATGGATTTGTCAAACCTTAATATGCTTTGATCATATGTCTATATCTCGATTCTAATTCTTGATAAAATTGATTCCTATTGCAAATCTTTTCTAGTGAATCTTTATTATCTCGGCCAATGATTTGATTATCAAGAATAATCAGATAGCATAGGATTTCTTCCTTATTTATTTAACTTAATGAATTCTTTCTTGGCGATTACTCACATCCGTATATAACTAGTTAGAACTATCACATACCATATACTTTTACTTGAATAGTATTAGTATGTAAGTAGTAATAAATTCTAACCATCGATGAATGAGATATAGTGTCCCTTAAGTTAAACGACTATATGTATGATTATGACCTAGATAATGATTTATTGACTAGCAATAAAACTCCATATTATCATCATCTAACGTCACATTTCAACTATTCATCATAAAAATATCCACATGTTTATATTGACAATATTTTTCAAGCAGCATGATGCTTACTGTCTATAATCATAAGTATCACATATTGATTATAAATTATAAAAAAATGTGATGGTCTTCCGAAATTAATGATATCCAGTCATTAATCCTATGACCATAACATTTCAAAGTATTTGTTTAAGGGCGATTTGCCATCCATATTCTCAACACTTGAGAATATATCCTCTTTCAAAATACTTATGGACTACAAATATATATTTGATGTAATGAAACAATTTAATTTATAAACATATATTTTATTGTCATTTAGGGATAATGTTTTATATTTATATAACATATACATTGCTCTAAGGCATATACTTTAATAATATCTTCCTAGAAAAGTTAATCTATCGAAAGAGGATCCTGATGATCAAGTAAGAAATGATGTAGTTGCCCTAAGACAGAGGCTGAATCAATTACAGAGGAATAATAAGTTATTAACTAATTCATAATTCAATAAAGATAACAAATTGCAACACAAATAAGAGGAAATCTCTTTTAAGGATTTTATGAATTTGAAACCTTCCAAGTGTATTAAGTGAGGAAGATCTTACTAACTTTCTTAAGGAATTGGAGGATAAGGTGCAGATTGAGGATTCCATATTGGAAGGCAATAGAATTTGCAAGATACTTGATGAGAGGAAATATAAGAAACTAGTTTAAGAGTAGAATGATTAGGTTGGAATTGGAGTGCTTCGAAAAATGATAAAGGATGGGGATATAAGGAAGGAAACTTATCTCAGGAATGAATCTACTAGAGAAAGCTGAAAATAATGTCAAATGGAGATATGTCTAACAAAGAGGTAGGCGATTATTTTTAAAATTCGAGAATGAATTTTTATAAAGGATGGTAGAATGTAATATCCCAAACAATGGCAATTTTGGACATTGATGCTAGGACAAAAATGAGAGATATGACATGATTGGAGTCCTAATAGTTAGAATAAGGTTGGTGAAAAAAATGAGATCTTCGTAAGGATGAATATGATAGGGTTTTATGAGAGATGATAGAAATGATGAGAGATATGACATGAAAAAGAGACAAGTACAAATTAATTTAATAGGAAGTATTGAGGTAATAGATGAACATGAGGAGAATGTGAATGAAGGACTAGATATTAGTTAGAAAACAAATGGGTTCCATTAAGCTAGATGAGCGATGAATTTAAGATGAGTCTAGGAGCATGATGATGAAGCCAAGGATATAAATAAGATTACAAAGAGAATTAGGTAAGTCTAGACTAGATAGGATGAAGATAAGTTATAGAGTCAATGGTAGAGCATAATTGTCAATTTATATTTATGAAGATGACTTACAAGTTCAATGATAAGGCTTCAGTATCTTAGATAACTACAAAGCGAATTGGTGGGTTTGAATAGATTAAAATATTATATTGTAACAAATACGTGTGATTTGATGGAAAGGCATCTACCATTGAAAATTTTCTTCAAACCATAAATGATATCTTCTTTTCCAAGAAAGTTTATCATTAGAATAAAAGTTTACCTTCTTAATCTGAACTGTCTTTTCATAAGGCATTGTTTACTAGCTTTTAAGTCTTTTTATAATAGAAGCCATAATCACTTCTCCTCTATTTAAGGATCTTAAAATTGTTCAATTTTATTTTGGAATGACTACATCTTTTTCTCTATTATTTTAAGTACTGGACTTTTCTCTAAAATCCAATAGTAACCAAATCTAAACCTAAACTCTATTAATGGAGTCTCATTCTTCAAAAGAAATAACCAATCATCAAATGAAACCTAAAGATCTAAAGGGTAAATGATTCTTCTAGTTTTCTTTAAAGGTCTCCAAGTTGCTCTAGAAGATAGGTTGGTGGATCTTGTAAGCCTAGGATGGATTTGGCTGACCTTGATGATGATTAAAACCTAAGTGATGATGTCTCAATCTGGAATGGCTAAAGAGTTGTTGAGAAGCCATTGGTGGAGATTTTGTTGGTAATGATTTTAATCTTTATTGGCGAAGCTAGCACCAAAAATGATAGAGAAATTAAGAGTGGAAAAGGAACTTAAAGTCTGGTGACAGAATATTAAGATAAGATCATAAAATGTATGTTTGATGTTTTGTGAAGTTTTAGAATGTATGAATAATATGATGTTTAGCAAATCCATTCAAGCTAAAGCCTTTGTTCTGTAAACAAGGTCATTTGGACCAAAACTATCTCATTGTAAACAAAATAGTCTTGATCATAAGCCAATTCTATTATAAATTGACAAAGGTCATTTGAACCAAAGTCTCTATTTTGTAATAGAAGTCATTAGCAAAATTTATGATCGAAATGAAATTAAAGGTTTCTTTATTGTTGTTATTTATTCAATGTTAAGTTGACAAAATGCCCAACTAATGAGGATAGTCATTAGGCCAAGCACTGTGATTCGATTGATTAGATTTATAAATTAAGTCAGACATATTATCATAGATATGCAAAAATATTTCTTAGTTGCGTAGCAACCTATGATTATTACGAAAAGTGTACAAGTTTGCTTAAATATGCCTTTGATTTTTATTACATATACCATGACAATATGCGATGGTGCTACAAAAAAAAGAGATATATGGGTTAATTGTTCATCTCACCATTTGATCTCCAATGGATAATGATGTGAGGTTTATGGTAATGTGGATTTAATAAACCCGATTCACAAATGCGTGTTTTTATCAATTTAAAATGAAAGAACATTTCTAATAAAATTGTCCTTGATGCTTATGATATTTAAGTCCTATTGTAATGAACTTGTATATATATATTTTGATACATATCTCTTTGATATTATTCCCTCATGAAATCCTTATTTGTTATGCATTTCTATGATTTTACTAAATTGACGGTTCACCACATCATATATGGATTTCGGGAATTAGTTTAGAAATTTTAGGTAGTCCTTAGAGAAGTTAGAAAGCAAAGGCTATAGTCTGTCACTTAATGAAGAGGCTGTAGTAATTTATAACGAGGAAGCTATCGAGTTTAGAATTAGAATATAAACTTAGAATAAGTTTAAATTGTATTGCTTATAACTCATTATGAATTGTGTTAGAACTATAGCATATTGTAAGTAGACTTGTTTATAGGCTGAGCTTGAGTTTAAAAAATGTTAAATTTTCTAAAAGCCCGACCAACTTAACCAATAATTTTCTTCATTAATTGGGACCTGCTATCCGGTCTATGAATAATTCTAATTGTAAGAAAATTTTTTAAATAATAAAGCGGTTTAAATGAATAAAAAGAGAAAGAAATTATCCTAATTTTAAAAGAAATTATCCTAATTTTATCTTATTATTGAATATAAGTTGGTCTATACAAGTCTTCGCATAAACGATCATGATTATTGTGGAAGTTTTAAATTTTTTTTTAACATTATTTTACATTTTTAATGTATAAATAAATTATATTTAAGTTGTGAAACACATGGATTAATGGCTCCTTATTTGATAAGGTAGAATTAAAAAATAGAGTTAAGGGAAAGAAACATTTTTAGATAAACTGAGTCTATCATGTTATTTATAAAGTAAATCAATAAAAATATGACACAATTAATGATGTCAAATCGCCTATAAATTAATCTAATAGAAATAAATAATATCAATAAATTTAAAACTACAAAACTACCATATTATTTAATGGTGGAAAATATTTTTTTTATTTTCAAATTTTTTATTCTATTTTTCAAATTAAAAAAAAAAGAAAACAATTTAAGATTCATTTATATTTAAAATTTTTTATATTCCCGATTTTCTTAACTATTATTTCTTATAGTTTTTTTTTTATTTTAAAAGACATAATATCATATAATTTTGAAAATTTTAAAAATTTGCTTTTAAATTAAAATTTTTGATAACTAAATACTAATTTATTTCTATTTTCTTAAAATAATTTTCTAAAATCATGCTTTATTTTACATAATTAAACAAGACTATCTCTCTTCATAACTTACCATTTATTATGATAAGTAGCTCCAACCACGGCCACGAGTTTGGCTTAAAACTTAAATTAGTTATAAAATAAAATATTTAAACTCCAAAGAAATTTAAATTTAAAATTTCAATAAACACATCAAGACCAATTTTTTATTATTATTATTATTATTATTCTTTAACATATTTTAGCCATCTCTTTCCTTTGGTAACTTTTAATTTTCAATTTTAAAATTGAGATTATTTAAGAAGGTACATTTGAATTTGAATATTATTAATATAAAAATCATATATTAAATAATCCACTCTATACATATTTTTTAATGAATAGCTTTAAACAAAGAAAATCCACATCTTAATTAAAAAAAAAAAAAAAAAAAGAGTTTCAATTAAAAATAAATCTAAATTTAATTTGGTTAGGCAGTTGACACAAAAATAATTTTTAGTCCAAACTTGTTGATAAGAAGCTTCAGACGTGAGAAATAATGTCTTTGGACTTTGTCAATTATTAATTAATTAATTATCATTATGTGCGTACCTTATAAGTTGAGTGTGACGCACGCGCTTCGAGAGCGTCGGTGATGGACCACATTATTTTTATTTATTTATTTTTTGCTAAATATAGTGACGCGTGGACGTCCGACAAGCATTTTTTTTTTTTTTTTTATTTTGCCAATGAACATCAAGTACTTTCTCTTTCATTAGTCGTTTCATGATAGCAAACAGCAAGGGTTTACATTTGCCAGGGTCAACAGCCATTCGATCTTAGACTTTCCACGCGGCTTTATTTCCTCTATTTGATCATTATTTTTTTTTCCGACAAGTTTATTTATATATTTATTTTGGAAAAAACGTGTTGCATTTTGTAAAAAGAATTAGTGGAATTGTACATATTTATTTGTTTGTTTTTCAACAATATCACCGGCTCTCAAAACTAGGGCAGAGATTCGGTCGGTTCGGTTTTTGAATCGAACCGAAATAAATGAAATTTTAAAATTGAAATTAAATCGAATAAAAAATATTTAGTTCGGTTTGATTTGGTTTGATAAATCGATCACCGTATATATAATTTTTTCTTTTAATTTTAAATATAATATTGAGCTTTGCCTAGGCAGATGATATATGATTAATTTATATAAGAGGCGCGGGTTCAATTCCTCAATAATGCTCAATTTCTTTTTTTTTTAATTATGTAACTAAAAAATTTAAATTACCGTGTGTCGAACATGAGACCTCAAAGTAAAAAAGGTCTACTTACCACCAAACTAAGAGGAAATAATTGACATTTTATAGAAAATATATATATATATATATATGTATAATTCGGTTCGGTTCAATTTTTTCAGTTTTTCTCACATAAAACCGAACCGAACCGAAATTTTTTAAAATTTTCAAAATAAAAACCGAAAATCGGAATAAATTTTGGTTCAGTTCGGTTTTTCGATTAAAACTGAATAGTGCTCACCCCTACTCAAAACATTAATTTGAGTGAATTCACACAATAATAATAATAATCTTTGGCAAAAAAAAAAATAATAATATAATTAACTAATAAAAATTTAAAATTGCATTATTAATTGAATTCTCAAGTGGTTGAATAGCTAAAATTTAGTAGACATATTTCTAACAAAAGAAGACAGAAGTATACTACGCATTGCATATTTCAAATTTTCAATTTGAACTCCTACATATGTCTAGCCACCATCCATCCAATTATAAAAGTGAATTTAATAATACAAAAATTATTGCCATTATAAATTGGCATTAAAATGGAAAACTTATTGTATGGAAAGGTAAGTTATACTTAGATTGATTTTTTAAAGAAGTAAGGTGGTGTGATAGATTAATTTTTATATACCGTATTAAATTTATTTTTTATTCGATGAAAAATATATCATAGATATCAAGGTTAGAGAATTCATAAATGAGAAAAAATCTTTATTTATAATATGATTCTAAGAATTAGACCCAACTCAACAAAAAATAAAAATAAACTTCCTTATTAATAAGCTAACTCTTGAAGTTATTTTAATTTTGTGATGAAGATGAAATTATTAAAAAATGAGTACAAAAAATTTAATTTCATCTTCTTTAAAACTAAATTCCTAATAATATAAATTCTATTCCCAACCTTATTTTTTTATTTTTAATATTAAAAGAGAAATTAAATTTAAATTTATCATTCAAATTATATATATATATATATATATATATATATATATATATATATATATATATATATATATATATATATATATATTATTGAGATATAATTACATGTGCTTAACACATAATTATCTTAATAGTCAGAAATGGTGACAATCTTCACCTCACAAAAATGTTATGAAATATAATACTAAAATCAATATGGTGGTTAGAAGTGTGCAAACAGTCAGTTCAATTTAAAATTAAATCGAATTTAAAAACTAAAATTTTATCAAATCGAACTGAACCAAATTTATTATACGTGAAAACCGAATCGAATTAAACAAAAAATTTTCACTTTGGTTCAATTGGTCTTTTTGGACTTGTTTGGACTACTTTTTTTTTTTTTTTTTTGTCTATTTCTTATTTTGAGATGCAATTCAAGTAAATTTTAATATATGTTTAATAAATATATAAATATGAATATATTTTAATAAATGTATAAATATATATAATATAAATATATTTTAATGTATATAAAGTTTGGTCGATTCTTTCTAACTTAAATTTTTGAATGAAAATTAACTCAACGGAAATTTAATTTAATTTTAAAAATTTTAAACCAAATCGAATTAAAATTATTTAAAAAATTGAATAAACCGATTAATTGATTTAATTTTTTAATTTCAGTTTGATATTGCACGCCCAATTGGTGGCTTTAAGGTCAACAACAGAAAGATACATATCATTTAAGTTAATACTTTGCAGGAATTCCTAAAATTAAAATAAATTATGAATTAAACGGATAAAATGGAAAAAATAATTGAAAAGTACACAAAACATTCTAGGTTTATTAGAGGACTAGATAAAAAAAAAATAATAATAAATATATAGGTTATTGCAATTAAATTAAATATTAACAAAAGTGTAAATTATCCAAAAAAATCCAACATAGCATCATTAATAGTACTCCCACCGTTGTTGGCTGCTTATATTCCGAACACGTTTGCAATCGTAGAGTTTTAGTAGGCTATAATAATTAATTAATTAATTAATTAATCAACTACTATTTTTTTAAAATAAATAAATATTAAAACTACTATTAAAACCATACACAGAGCGACAATACCTCCATCCCACTCGTCAACAGGTTACAATATGGGCTTCTTGGAGGGTTACTTTCTTAGTTTCTTTTGTGCCTCTATATATATATATATATTAATTTTTATAAATAAATTATATATGTATTTGAGGAAAAAAAAAGGGGGAAATTAAAGAAGGTAGAGGATGTTGATGGGTAGTTGTAAAATATGATATATATATAATTGATATTTGTATAATTTAATTTAATTAATATATAAGTGATTATTTAGGTATAATTTAGGTTAGACATTAAACAATGTAATGCGTCACCAAAAATAAATTAAAATGAATCACGGCATTTTACTAGAGCGGCATATGGCATTTTCCCTTTCAAAATCTATATCATAAAAGAAAAATATGATTGCTAATTAGCAATTGTCTTTTGATTTTTATATTTGCAGGCAAAACCTGGTAAGGAAGTTGCTTGAATTGATTTTTTTTTTTTTTAGCACTCTTTTCAATTTATTCACAACTAAAAATCTAATTAACCCTAAGTGTGATTAATTAATTCTAAGCAGAAAACATCTTTAGGTTATTTAGGGATCCAAGTATAGAAAAGCAACTTGAAATTTAGGTATTTAGGCCGCTAGAGCCGTCAACTATCACTTCATGGATGATATTTAAGCCTCAAAAACCGTCAATCAAAGTTTGGTAAATATGCCCTTTTTTTTTTTTTTTGCCATCAATTCTAATTATTGAATTAAGTGATACCATATCCACCGTGTTTGCAAGCCTATTTATAGTGTATAGTTCTAAGTTATTTTTCTGTTTCTATATGGATTTAGTAATTTTACTGGGCTCTCTACATTCAATAGGCTCAAATATAAAGAAATTAAATTAATTTATATTTACAGTATTACAATCACATACTGGATCTCACTTATTGAACTTAATTTTGAGCCGGCGTTAACATAATTCAAATCTTTGGTTTTAGATTTTAAGTAAAAATTTTAATTCCAAATCTTAGCTAGGGATCAATAAATTTTTTATTAATAATATTTGAGTTGTCTTTAATTTTATAAGATCGAATTAAATAGCAGCAGATTTAGTCCCTTAATTTTAATGGCTATATATATATATATATATATATATATATATTAACAAAATTTAAGAGTGAAAGTCGATTTTTAAAAAATTTAGATCACTTTTTAATATATATTAAAATTTTTCAGAAATATTGAGGACAGTTAGTCTTAGAGATCAACATCCGAATTTAAGGATAAATATAAAAAGACACCTAATTAGGACATGATCAAATTAACGTCTGTAAGAAAACAACACATCATAATTAAATTGATATTTGAGTTGTTTGAGACAAGCTTTGTTGATAAATGAGAATAGACATAACAAAACGTAAAGAAATACAAATGAAAGACTAAATTATATGATGATAAAAGCTATATTATTATTAATTAATATTATATTTTTCTTCAATGTAAAATCTTTAACTCTAATAAATCTCTAATTAACCAACATGACATTTTTTAATTTAATGAAAATTACTATCAATGAATAAAAAAATTATATAACACAAGATAAATACACTATTTTATAAGAGAATTCAATTTTTTTTTATTGCACTTAGATAATAAGAAAAATTACATGTATCTGAATTTTTAAAATCTAAGTGCTTCTCAATTTTGATATTTAGATTTCTTTTTTTGTATTTGACGAGTTTCCTATAAATATTTTTTAATTATGGCGTAACGAATCAGTCTCATATTGTAGAAGTGAATAAATTAATCTTGATATTATCGACAACAAACGTATAACATATATATATATACAGAAGAGCATACACATGAGGATAACTTTAGCTAACAGATTACAATTGAGATAAGAGAGGTATCTCTTATCCTTATCACATATAGACTATTAATCTAACAATTAGGGTGGAATTGAGACCTAACCACATGCATTAAAATTAACCTCAAGGTGATAATCTAACAATTAGGGTGGAATTGATACCTAACCACATGCATTAAAATTAACCTCAAGGTGATAGTAGTAGTTCACTAAGGCCTCTTATATACCATTTATATAAGAAAATTTTTTTTTTTTATGTGGGAAAGAGACATCACATATAACAATTGTACTAGGTCAAGGATATGAGCAAAATTCTTTTCTTTTTTAAAGTGATATCCATTATATTTTATCTCTCTTTCCCACATTGGAAAGGGACTTTATTTATGAGTGGTAAATAAAGCTTAGTCCTACCTCCATTTGTTAAGCCAGTAGCCCATATGAACTGAGGTTGTTATAAATGGTATCAAAGATTGCTCACCAACTAGAAATAAAAAAACATTGGTTGGTGGACCAAATTTGGGTTCTATATATATATATAAGCCTAATAAGGCTGTCAAGAATTTAAGGGGGGGAATTTGATTTTTGAGTTATGTAGTTAGGTCCGAGCTTATCCTAATTATTAGACTAATAGTCTACATGGAGCTCAGATCCTTACATAAAATCTCTAAGGTTGAGAAAATATAAGAAAGAAAAGATCTGGATTGTTGATTACCATAATAATATTAAATGGTGATGGAGAGTTGCAAAGTAAGAGAAATTAATATTTTAGTGACTTAAAAAAGATTAAAAATACTTATATGAAATTATTTTTTAAAACTAAAAGCATATTTAAAAAAATTGGGAGATAATACTATTGACCAATATTGTCTTATTTTATTCAATTTTCAAGGGTTTAATTAATTAATGCATATGTTGCTAACATGTTATAGAAATTTAGTAAAAAGTGCGTTTCAAATAAATAAATAAATTGCTCAAATAAATAGAGTTGTCAAGTTTTGGTGACGGAGTAGCTCTCTCTATATATAATACTATACATACATCAAAGCAAATATTAGAGCAGGAGTGTCAACTATTCGATTATGTCACGACTCATCTTTGAGCCGCGACTGTCCTAGGGCATAGGGAGACGTAAGGTCACCTAAACCCGTAAAACAACCTAAAACTCATAAACTGTTACTATTACGTTATCTTTAACCCAAAATCGTAACCATAATTCTTATTTCTTATTACCGATTACCGTGTTAATTACCCATGTAATAGTTATTCAATATCTAAATTCAATTTCATACTTATTGCTTTTGAACTCCATTTTCCAGTATCCTAATTGCAACTCAAGTGAGTATTAATCATGTATCTGAACTGTACTAAGATAATACCCAACCACACATACTAATAATATTCTAAGTAATACAATTATTACATACTTTAATAAAATATGGAGCTCTAGAGTGAAACCTCCAAAATACAACATAACATGTACATGATGATACCAAAACAAGCAATGCAATTTCCAAGCGAAGACGTAGAACTTGGAATTTACCTTGCCGAACTATCAACTAGTCCTGAAAATAAATAACAACTATGGGGCGAGACAAAGCTCAGTGAGTACAAAATAATACTATATAAAATAAGCAATTGGTATGTGGTTTAATGAGAGTTTCTTGTAGTAATAAAAATAAAACAGATCAAGAGTTATTCTTATCGAATACTTTTCCATATATAGTAAATATTGTAATTTCTTAGCAGAACATTTCCTTTCTTAGAACGGGGTGCTTTTCCCCATAATCAATTGAATGGCGGCCTACGCCTTGCTCACTCTCCCATTCCTAGTCACACGTACAACTGATCAGGCCGTACGTACTGGGGACCTTAAACCCTTCCCAACTAAGGTTCGGATAATCTTTACCCTATCCGCGGGTCCATTTCCATTGTGCATAAGGTTGATGTATTGCCCCACATCAGAGGGGTATTCTGCTTATCATGATATCATTATAACATTTTATTTCTCTATCCATGAAATGATTCAATGGATAATATATCAATAAATAATCAAAATTCCCATCATTGATCATATTATGAGATTAAGCAATAAGGCTCATTTGGCCAAGTGTCATAAAGGATATTTAATTCAATAATCGGTAAAGCATATCATGCATGCCAAAGAATTGCAATGCATTTTAATTAGGGAAAGTGATTCAACATTCATGCTTATATTTAAGGCACAAGGAATATAATATTATTAGGTACTCACCTCTTGCTCCTTAGCTCCTATACCAATAGTTCTAATGTAGATTATAATGAGACTCATCGGTATCTCGAGCAATGCCTTTGCCTTTCGATGTTACAAATACACCCAAACAATTGTATATTAATTTCTACTCCTTTAACTTGCTAATCTAATTCTAAACTCAACTTAACATCAACTTCCTACTATTAATCACCAAAATACATTCCAATACATTAAACAATAACATACATAAACACAGTAATTATTTAATCACTTTATTCCAAAATCCCATATTGTCCAAATCATTTCATCAAAACAGTTAGGTTCCTTTTCCTTCCTAATTCCTTAATTAAATCCTATGTTCATCAATGGAAACCAATGCAATCAATTTTCTAGCATTTAGGAGAACTAACAAAACTCAAAAATCAAAATCTCTAATTTGGCATATTCCAATTAGAGTTGAAAAATCATTTTCATCAACCACATTTCAAATTGACTTCATAAACATCAAATTGAATTAATCACAAGCTTATTTAGCCAATAAATCTTAAAATTCAAGTTTAAATCTTGAAACTTCCAATGTGACTCAAAACTCCAAGATTTAGGAAAAATTATCAAATTTATTTTCAAACTTCAAATTAAACATGGATTTGTCAAATTAATACTCAAACAATCAACATTCATTCACCAATTGAAATTAATCTCTTTCAATTCCCATAAACCCTAACTTTACCAAATTGGGATGATTTGGGGAAAACTCAAAATTTCTCAATCAAATCTCAAATTGATCTTTCAAAGGTGAAATTAATGTCATGCAAAGCTTACAACAACAATCAAACATCAAACTACACTTCACATTACACACTTCCCTTATATCATGCATTATACCTTCAAGAGTTTTAATTTTTTAATAAAATCTCTAAATTCAAATTTTTCATTTTTAAACCACTTTTCAACATCCCAAATAACCTTAGATATTGTTAAAAAAAATTTTGGACGCTTGCCCTAAAATTTCTTGTTTGGCCGAACCCCTATCTAACTTCCTCTATTATTATTCATGCTTCCTTTGTTATTATTCATTGATTTTTCATGCTTCCTTTGTTATTATTCACCTATTAAACCCCAAATCCTTAACCCCAATTCTCATATTTCATCACTTAACATGCCAAACTAACTCTTCTTTAAATCATTCCACCAAAATCCAATCATAGAAATTAAAAGAAAAGAATTAGTTACTAACAATCTATCACACTTAAGCTAAGAAAAGAAAGGAATCACTTAAGCAATAAATCTCACCTTGAAATGCTCCAAATTTAGCTCTAAGTTGAAGAATAAGTTGGGAGGTTTTTAGTCTTTGGTGAGGGTGAAATTTTTAGTGTAGGTTACAAATGAAATGGTTTAACACATTTTCATTTTATATACAAATAAAATCAATGGTGGTGATTTAATCATATAAGATCAATGGTCACATTTTTGCTTAAAATGGAGGGCTAAGATTGATCAAGATGGATGGTTGAGATAGCCCTTAGGTGTATGGTGACTAAGCATCATAATAATGAATCCCATCATCACCAAAATGAACATAATCATGGTGATGGAAAAGTAGGAAGTTTAGGTGTAAAGTTGACATAAGTCAACAAATATGGCTAACCTAACTCCTTCTCATCCTAACCCCTTATTAACTTATTCTAACCATAATTTGATCAAGCTCCACCAAAATTAGAGGCCTTAGGGCCGGCCACTCCATGGGCTGGGGTTTTGAGTCCAAAACCCCATCAACAAGTCCACCCGAAAACGATTTTCCGATCTTAAAAATTTCTCATAACTTTTTCTCTTCCTTTTCACTTGGCATTTTAAATTTTATCTTCTCATATCATAATAAGCTTAAACTAAGCCATATTGTCTAAAATTAATTCAATAAAACATACAATAAATATTCATATCTCATAGAAATACATACTCCAACACTTAGCACTAACAAGAGTTTTTGTCATCCTATCACCATGTCATTGATACTATACCCATAAAATTTATATTTTATGGTATTATTATAACTCTGATGAGCTATAGAGACCTTGGATATTCAGATTATTTTGATAATACGCTGTTCGATTATTCGATTATTTTGATACTGTTTGGATACGCGGATATCTAGCAAGAGTGTGAACTATTTGATTTTGATTGAAAAACTGAACGAACCAATAAAATTCGATTATTTTGATAATATGCTGTTTAGTTTTCAATTTGGTTTGATTTTTATTTTAGAAAATTTTCAATTTTTTTTTATTGATTCAGTTACTTTAAAATTGGTAACTAAACTAATCAAAATAATCAAATTTTTATTTATTAATATATTAAATTCAATTTTTAGCAAATAATACATTATTTATAATGAGTTTTTTTTACAAATAGTATCTAATATTTTTAATAATGCATTTTATTTTATTTATATATTAATAATATAGAAATTAGTCATATTTAAATTATTTAGTTCCTTTTAGTTATATTTTATTATTTTATTAACGTCAGTTTGATTTGATTATTTTTTAGAGACTTTATAAATTTTAATTAATTTAAATTTTAGTTCATATTGATTCAATTAACAGAATGTTCACATCCTAAATCTAGGGAGCTTCTATTGACGTAATTTTCATAATTTCATGATATACAAAAATCTAATACACACAAGAATTTAAGATTATATTATTTGAAATGTATTTATACGTAGCTGTTTTAACTGTAATTAGCTTTTTTAATTATATGATAAGATGTTAGTTGTTTTAAAAAATCGGTAGATATTTCAAAAATCTGAATTTTTACTAAATTTTATCGACAAACTGTTCTGTAGTAAAAAAAAAAAATCGTAACTGATTTCATAGCTAATGCGAAAAAATCTAAAATTTTTTCTAAATTTTAACTATAGAATTTACTGTAGGTAAAAAAAAATTCGTATCTAGTTTCATAAGTAATTTCAAGGCTAATGGGATAAAAATATTAAGTTTTTATTAAATTTTACCCACAAAAAATTCTGTAGATATATAAAAAAAAAAAAAAAATTCCACAGATAATTCCGTAGCTAATGGTATAAAAAGATGAAATTTTTACTAATTTTTACCTACATAAAATTTCCTCGGCAAAAAAAAAAAAATTTCATAGCTAATGAAAAATTTTTAGTGTCTCAATTTACCTACTTAAAAAAATTTAAAATTTCCTAGATAAATCGTAGCTAATTTCGTATGCAATATAAGACATTTTTTTTTACTTACATGCTAAAGATAATTCGTAGCCAATTACCTATGGAATTTCTTTTTATAAGTAAATATCGTAAATTTTGAAGCTAATTCGATTGTTTGTTGTAGTAATTGTTGGATATTAATTCAATGTATAAATAGTATAAAATTTAAGTGTTGTTTGATAATATTATTTAATATTTAAAATTAAAATTTTCAGCATTTAATTATTTTAAATTTATTTGATAAATATATTTTAAAAGTTTAAATTAAATAAAAAATCATTTAAAATAATAAGTTAAAATTTTTAACTTAAATTTTATACTGAATATAATAAGTGATTAAATTTTTAAATATTTTACTGTTCAATATATATATTACTTGTTTTATTTATTACTTAAAATTAAACATTTAAATTTTTAATTTACAGTTTTACTAAACACCGCTTAATCTTTGAATAGATAAGTTACAATTTACAAATACTACATTGTCATTATCCCATGATCTTGGATTATTAATTATTATTATTATGTGCATTTTATAAATTTCACTCATGAGTACAAACTAAACCTATTCCAATAGGTATATTAATAACTTCAATTTATTTATATTCAAGACGTTTTAACATCAAATATTCTCACAATCTCTATTGATCTGTCTAGCTCAAAAGATTGTGGCAAAAGGTGTTTCATATGATTGCATTTCTACATTATGTTAATTAATTTAGTCATCATGACTAATACTTTATAATTAATTATGACTTCATTTGTTTAGCTATTACTTTTTCTTTACCAATTTTTTTTTCTTTCGTGAAAGTAAAAGGCAATTGTTTCTTTTACTATAATATTTTCTTAAAATAATAAAAAAAATCCTTAAACAAACTTCTATGAATATAATGAGAAATTAAAAAAAAAAAAAAAAGATTAAGAGAGTTATCGATCCTTGAATTTATGAACTTATTTCAATGATTACCACTTTAATTATCATTCATAAGAAAATATATAAGCCTCGTAATAATATCAAATTATCAATAAAGTGATGGATTCGATATCCCAAAATAATAATATTTTGATTCAGGAATAATAAATTAATGTCACAGTAATTTGCGGTACACAAAGAAAAGTTCAAACTGTATATGGGATTTACCGACAGAGGTAATGTTAGATCAAATGTCAAAAACCATGAACTACTTCTCCCATAAAAATATAATTGTGTTTCTATCATCTTTAATGCATTTAAGATCTTATATTAAATTGATTGGAACATAAATTATTATATTAAAGTATATAATTGTACGTTGAGCAACAGACCAATTAGTGGCAAACTGTAAAAGTCTAAAGTCTTCACCAAAGAATAGGTTAATAATGATCAATGTAGCATGGGTCCTCTAGCTAGATCATCTTTGTTAATTATAATTAGACTATTGAAAAATTCATAAATTAATGGTTCCTATAACTTCATTAGAAAGAAAATACTCATTACTCCCGACTAAATTATTTTCAATTAACAAGAATTAATGCCTTCTCGTACTAATTAGCGAATTCATCAACTTTAAATAATTACTAATAATAATATAATATGAATTTACGGATGTCGAATGGGTTGAATGTCGATCACTAGGTACGAGTTTAACATATATATTATATATCTTATTTTAAGTAATACAAATAGCATATCTCTAATATATTTTAGTAGAAACACAAATGTAATATATATATATATATATATATATATATATATATATATATATATATATATATATATATATATTGATGTTAACTCATGTGTTTGATCTACACTTATCGCACCAAATAATATAAGCTAAACTAAGTGTGGTACGCTGAATTATGTTGTTTGAAAAGGTGCTAAACTGCTATGATATGCAAGACAAAGATAGAGATGACCATGAACAGTGGACGAATTCTCCAATATTTAAGTTTGAATATGTTGTTTGTTTAGAGAAAATTGAGAATAAAAGTATTTAGAATACATAACATGTGCTTTGAGGAGCTTTGAGGTATTTATAGAGAGCAATTTTGTGGTGCAAGCTCCGAGATAATTCAGGGCCACTAAGTGCCAAAGTAATAGGGAACTTAGTATCTGAAAATCTAAAAGTGGGGAACGTGGGAACAAGTTGAGATTCATCCTATTAATTGTTTTGTATGTTCATCTATTGAGTTAGGACTCGGCTGGCGATCTTGATATAAAAGAGCAGGAAGAGAGAGACTAATCATGAATTAAGTGAGCTAAAGCTCACCTTGGAATGACTAATACATTTCAATATATATATATATATAGACACACACACTAGTTTTTTCTAATGTGCAAACTCATTATGACTCATTTTAAAACATAGTTTAATTTACAAGTATTTATATTTTAAATATTAGTATGAATGCTATATGAAATAATAATAATTTAAATGAATATTATATGATATTATTTTTTTAAATTATGATACCTGTGAAACAACAGAACTTTTTTATAAACTACATTCTTAGTGTAAGTTGTATTTTTTTTTATTTGACTTTTCACTTTTGACCAATACTTTCATAGTTTATACTCAAACACTTTTTGATAATGCAACGCATAATTATCCATGGTAAATATACCTTTACATTAGGTATTGTTTGTTGTGATGTTTTATTAATAGTCATTGTAAAATAAAAATACATATGGAACTGTTTTCTTTTAAAATGGAAGAGATATCCCTCATTTTCAGCCATTGATAATGGCATTTTTGGCAATAGAACTTGTTTTCCTGTATGTTGTCCTATTGTTATTTTTGCATATATAACATTTCCATTAAATTTTTTACACACCATCCTGGTTCCATTTAGCAATATTATTGAAGAATTAACTTTTATTTCCAACTAGTCAAGTGAGAATTTATTTGGTTATAATGTGTTTAGAAACTATTTTTTTGTACAACCACATTTTTTTTCTTGTTATATGCAATAATATTGTTTTATTCTCTCTCAATCTCTCTATCTAATTTAAATGAAACTTTTCAAATTTGAGAAAAATGAACATTTATGAAATTTTACAAACAAAATATTTAAATTTAATTTGATTCTTTAAAATTGTACAGTCATGCAATAAATTGAATTACGTGTAAAGAAATATACTGTTTTTGGAAAAAACAGTGGAGCTCATGGGATTGTGTTGTATTTGAATTTCATACTTGTGTGTATTAGTGTGAGTTTTAGTATTAGCAAATAATAGAATGAATAAAAAATATGATTTTTTTTTTAAATTTATGATGATTCGATTATTCAATCCAAAATAAATATAAAATAAATACACACTCAAAATAAATATAAAATTTGATTTAACTTGTCTTTTTAAATTCGTATTAAAAATTTACTTTTTTTATATTTTTATATATTATATTAGGTATTTTGGATTCAATTTATTTATTTATTTATTTATCTATATTTATTTTTTAAATATCATACTTTTATTTTTTTATTTTTTAAATAAATATTTTATCTAATATAAGCTGAAATTTATTTGATAATCTAATAATTTGAAATTCTTAATAGATTTATTTCTTCAAAAGATTCAATAGTTTGAATTTTGGATTCGTTCTTATTTACTTGGCAAATAGAGAGAAAATTAAATAGCAACTATAAATTAATTTTTTGCTGTTAACAAACATAACAAGCAAAAAAAAAAATTTTGAGTTTAATCGTATTTTAATAAGTGTGAAAATTGTTGATTCCTTTTTTTTTTATTAAAAAAGAAATTTTGTATTGTTTGTTTAAATGAAAGAACAAACCTTTTGTTTATTATAGATATTATTTTTATTCTGTTGGATTTGTTTATTAAAAAATATAAAATAATAACTTTTTTTTTAAGATAAACTTTCAAAATTATTTAATAATTTCTCTTTTTCTTGCCTCTGGAAAAACATATTGCTTAACATAATATTATAAATATACCTGCAATAGATTATTTATTCTAACTATATAAAATAATGAAAATATTAATTTGTTCTATTGTGATAACTTATAATTTTGCAATTTTGATATTAAATATCAAAATATAAGCAAATATAGTATAATATATTGTCATAAAATAACAAATTAACTATTATTTTTAAAAATTAAAATTATATTTAAACAAATAACTTGGTCTACTATTATTATTAATTAACAGATTAGGTAATTTTTCGTATAAGAGGAAATAATCATACTATAATTATAAATTTTTTATCTTTTTTTATATTGATCTTTTTTTTTAGTAGTGGAGCTTCTTCATCTTTTTCTTTCTTTTTAATATTTTATCATTTCTATTTCTATCATTAATACATCTTAATATCTTCTACAATAAAAATTTCAATTTTATCTTTTAAATTATCTTGTTTAGTTAATCTTATAAGAAAATAATATTCTTTTCTTCTCATGTCAATCAATTTCTTATACAATTTATTATAGTCTCTTTCTTTCTACGATAAATTAAAAATAAAATATAATAAAATCTTAAAATAAGAAGTGATATAATAAATATATGATCAACTAGATTTTATATTAATATAATATAACATGTTAGGAAAACACACCTCTACATATTTTATAAATTCGTTAACTGTGTAACCCATCAATATTTAATTATTTTTATGTAGTATTTACGAACATTCATCTCTCCATTAAATATTTGAAATTTTAATATATACCTATGACATAAAACAAATACTTATTAATAATGTGAAAAACAAATACCTGTTAATATATTTAGCATCATTATTATTGCTTTTGTCATATCTGTGTTTCCCTTCCAATTTGATAGAATAAACTTTAATTGTATATTTTGTGCAAGATTCAAATATATATATATATATATATATATATATATATATATATATATATATATATATATATATATATATATATATATATATATATATATATATATATATATATATATATATATATATATTCAAGTATTTATTTAAATATATCTTTTGATTACTTATTTGAAATATTTTTTTTTGTTATTTCTTTTATACTCACTTTTAGTGCTTGTCTAAATTTTTTTATTTGATTACAAATACTTTTCATTGCCCATTAATATCATGTCATCATAACTGATAATTTCATAAATTATGATTATATCAATATTTCTATTAATAAATGATGAACTTCCAAAATTATTAAAGATAAAATTTAAAAATAATATACTCATAAATCTCGATATATTTGTATTAATTTGAATAGTATTAATTTTCAATGTTGATAGTTGAAACTCGGCTATAGCATAAAGAATAAAAAAATTAAATTTAAGTTAAGTATTTCAATATTGATACTTATATCTTGACTATAGTATAAAAAAAATTTAAAAAACAAATATTAAATTTAAGTATTTATAAAAATCTCAAACAAATTGATTTTTTATAGAGAATGACATACTATTATAAATTAAAATTTTGATATTTGGTAATGGAATAGTATGATTTTACTCATTATTATTAAATAAACTCTCAATTAGTATACATTCTTTTTTTGCTATATCTTTCCATGGAATTAAAAATAATTTTTATAATCTACAATAGAATTTCTCAATCTCAAATTAAAAATTTTTTAAATTGTTAATATTCAAATAATCAAAGCCAAATTAAAAAAAAATTATTCTAATTGAATTTTTTATTTAAATTGAATATAATTAATTATGTGCTAAACAATAATTATTTTATTCTTTCTTTATGCTAATGAAATTTATTCTTTCTTTATTTAAATTAAATTAATATAATTTGATTTTCAAATTATTTAATTACAATAATTATTTTTTTTTATTTGAGAATTGTATGAAATCTAGAACACACACACAATACAGTGATATCACATGACATCTAACAAAATCATAGCGATTTTGTTAGACACGGAATGGTATATATGCTTCACACACGTTTTCTAAGTTGGTGATGTGGGATCTAAGACCATAAATGGAACACCACGAAATTAATTACAATAATTATAAATTTGTAATATAATTAACTATACATTAAATAATAATTTTTTCCTCATTGAATTTATTTTTTCTTATTTAAATTAAATAGAAATAAATTTTAGATAATAATTATTTTATTTTTCCTTATTCTAATTGAATTTTATCATTCTTTACTTAAATTAAATATAATTAGATAATTATATTATTTAATCAATAAATGACCATATTATCCATTATAAATGTATAAGTGGAAAGAATTTAGTCAGGATTCTTATATAAATTTGCTTATCCCTCTCTTCCTATATATATATATATATTTCAAAAGAAAAGTACAAAAAAAAAAGAGAATTGAAAACTGGAAATTAAATTGAACGGTAAATTATTATTTAGTCATTGTGGTTTGACTTAATTCACTAATTGCTCTTTAGTTTTTGAGAAATTAATTAATTAGTCCTCAATTTTAGTTCCATCAAATTATTTAATTATTCTATCTAGTTTTTGTATTTTTTTTGTTAAATTTATAAAAAAAATGACTAAAATAACTTTTTATATATGATAAACATAATTTTAATTTTATTATTTTAAAATAAAAAATTTAAATTAGTAAAAATAAATAATATCTATGTAATTAAATAATAATCACATTTAATATCATAAAAGTATACTATTTATTATTATATAATTATACAATTATTATATATCATAAAAGATAAAAAATATTTATATTAATAAAATTAGATAATTAGTGTACAATAAATGATTATTATATAATTATATAATTATTATTTAATTTTATAAATTTGAATTTTTTATTTTTTATTTTTAAATAATAAAATTAAAATTATATTTATTTTATATACAATGACATTAGTCATTATTCATAAATTTAACGGAAAAAGTACAAAATTGCACATAGAATAACTAAATAGTCTAATGGAACCAAAATTAAGGGATTAATTAGTTAGTTTCTCTAAAAAATAGAGTCTAATTAGTTAATTATGTCAAATCTTATAAACTAAATAGTAATTTATCCTAATTTGAATTATTTATTTTATTTTATTGTTGTTGGATTTTCAAGTCAGGTCTGTTTATAATGAGAAATGCAACTCATGACCTTTTGTGGATAACTGTCAAAAGGCAGTTGTTGAGATAACTTCCTATAAGTAAGAAGTTACTTTCACGTGAAAAACAAAATAAAATATTGTGTGTGAAAGTAAAGGACACAAAAAAGAAAACATAGAAGGAAAAAGAAACATATAACACTAAAAGAAGAAAACATCAATGAAATTCTCCGCAATTGATTGTGAAAGGATCTAGGTTGTGGAATTGTAGAGTTTCCATTCGTTATCCTCTACTGACCAGTGATTAAGTCTCGAGCTGATAAGCCTTTGCTAAGGAAAAACTAGTGAGTTTTGCTTCCTTCTTCTTTTACTATATCAGAGCATGTATTGACATGAATTTTGATTTTATTATGAATTTCTAGAGTATAATTAAATGTTGTTTGAAGTTAATGGCATGAAACTGTCAAAAGAGTCCTTATATAATTTTGTTAGAGTTTTGTTTAAAATTACTTATGATATACTTTGAGTTATACCATATTTGTACAGACATATACTACATGTGCAGTAATTTACGTATAAAATTTCGTAAATTAATTCTTAGTATTTTACGAGTAATTGCTTTTTAAAATTTCTATGACAAAATTTTATTTTGATTTTTGCATTTAATTCCCTAAGAATTTGTCAACAAGAATTGCATGATTGAATAGTATTTGTCATAAGCTTTCTGACCGTGTATGGCTTGCATTAATCAGAATTCTGTAACCATAGTACTTGCATTTTAAAATTTTAGGGACTAAACTGAATATAAATTAAAATTTTAAGGATTATCTAGAGGTAGAAGATGATGAACTATATATTTTGCATATTTGAGACCCAAAAATCCCCACTAGAAAAATTTTTGGAGGCCAAAATCACCCAAAGGCAGCTCATGGGCCACATGCTCCATTCCAGCATGTGTAAAGTGTTGCAGACACTAGCACTTTGTTGCTAAATGAACAACGTGTCATTCAGTGTCATGCGGCATATCATTTTTGGTAAACAACAAGTTGTTTTGAATATATTTTAATAAATAATAAAAAATAATATTTTTTTGGCGGTCATTTAAGGAGTACATGCAAGCGTGCAAAGCCCTATAAGACCTATATTTTTTCCAGAAGTTCCTGATTTCTTAATTTTTAATTATTATAATATTTCTTGGGCGTAAAAATTAATTTTTTTATTGTGAAAAATTAATTTTTATTCAATATAATATATTTAAAAATACAGAAAAATTATTTTTGGACCTTAGAAAAATTTGAAAATTTTTATAAAATTATTTTGTAGTATGATAAGTCTGTTTAATACATAATTTGATTAAAATTTATTTTAATTACAATAACTTATGTATATTAATAGTATTATTTTCTATATTTGTTATGGAAAATTATATCAATCACTTGAACTCCTAAGATTATTAGGATTGCAAATCAATAAAAAAAAAAAGTGAGAGGGATGATTAAAAATTTGAAGAATTTAGTGATTGAGTCTTCTGATCAGCAAGTGACAAATGTGATTAATTATATTATTACTGTCAATAACAAGATCCAGAAGATTATTTGAAAATATTGTTTGCTCATCCAGTTTGAGTGGTATGAGATTTTGAAGTATACTATACCTCAACGTTATAAAGACATACTAGATCTTTTGTGGTTAGATGTCATGATATGTGAGTCTTATAGAAGACTCATAAAATTTTTTGTGAGGGATTTGCGGAACAATTGCACTAGTAGAGTCAGGTTCTGATCTATTCAAGTTGTCATCATTCTTTCTAGGCATTCGTTATGGGTTTTATAGGAGGCTCATTGATCCCATTTCTGTTAAATTTCTATATTATTATATTAGAATTTGTTTCTATTTTTAATATTGTTTTAAGAATTCTTTCAAACTATTTATAGTTTCTTGTTCAAGTTTGGAACTTATGTATGTATTTGTGAATATCTATTTTGTTTAATGTATTTATTTCAGTTCAATTAATTATATTTTTATATTTTGTATAATTAAATATAAATAAATGCATATAGTATTCATAAAACACATGAAATTTTTCAAAGTTTTAGTAACTTTAAAAATGAGACCTTGCATTAATCAATTTGGTCATAAAATACGTTACACTAGGATCTTAGACGATGATTAAAAACATAGTGACCTTTTGAAGTCTACTTTACCTTGACCTACTGTGAGTATTTATTGACATAATTAATTAGTGACTAAGAAAATATATGTAATGCTGGGCATTAATATTTGTGTGTATGTCTTGTGTAGAATTTGCATTTTAGAAGATGGCTTCTAGTTTTAAGAATATTATTATAGAATTCAATAACGGTGACAAATTGAACAATGATAATTATAAGATTTTTGAAGCACGAAGATATAGTATGTGTTGGAAGAACAAAAGGCTCTTGAGGCTTTAAACATTGTTATAGAGAAGTTTGAACAAGAAAACACAACCCAACATAGAAGGGATAGTAGTGACTATGATGCTTGAAAAAAAAAAGAACTCTTTAGCTCGCATTATATTGCTTAGCAACATGGATGATGATGTCATATGCGAGTTCAAGAAGTATGACAGTGAAGGGCATGTGGTACACAATAAAAGAAAAAATTTGGAGGTACGTCTGTTATTGAAGTTAGTTCATTAACTATCAAGTTTAAAACCTATAAGAAACATTTTGAGTACTTAATGAAGAAACATCTGAGGCATATGTCAAATGTAACAACTGAGTTGAGAGATGCTGGTCATGGTTTGATAGATGAACAATAAGTCCAAGCTGTCACATGGTCCTTAGCTTATAGTTGGGAGCATATGAAGATGCATCTAATCTGCAATGAGAATATTAAAACCTTGAAAATGGTACGCACCACCTCGAGCTAAAAGAGGATCTCCTTAAAACTACTAAGTCAAATACTTATATATACATGACTAGATTCAGCTCACAAAAATGTTTAAGACGTAAGCACATGTATCAAAGTGGGTCCCAGTCAACCAAGTAAAAAGCCTAAGAAAAACTTAAGTGGCAAAAAAAAAAAATATAACAATAAGAGGAATATAGCAAAACTGAGATGCTATAACTATAACAAGTGTGGTCACTTTACTCAAAATTATGCTGAGCCAAGAAGCTACCTTATTATGCATATGTTAGTGAACTTTGTGTTTCTAACTCCATTTTTTTTTTTTTACAAAATCACATCTTTTGTGAATTGTAGACTCAAGAGCCATAGACCACATAGCGAAGGATTGAGAAGCCTTCGTGGATTTTCGACGAGTCTTACATGAGCAAAATGGATATTTTATGGGAAACAACGTAAAAGTTAAAGTCAAAGGGATTGGTACATGCAAGTTCATCATGCATGGTGGTCGAATCCTATTCCTTCATGATGTATTATTTGATTTTTAGATCCGTCAAAATATAATTTCAGTGTTGATATTGCTTAAAATTAGGTTTTACTTGGAAATTTTGTCTTTAGGAACAATTTTCTATGGTTTCGGTCACTTTTTGGACAATTTTATTATTATGGATTTTTTTTACCAATGTTTTATTGTTATGAATTTGGATTATGATTTTAGTAGTTGTAATGTAAGTTTTTCTATGTTTGCAACTTCACAAGATTATGGGAATGATGTGAATGTCTAGCATGATAGGCTTGGCCAGATTGGTCAACAAAGAATGAATAGGTTAGCCAAAGAGGGATTATTGGCTAATATTGACGAAGTAGAATCATCAACTTATGAACATTGCCTAATTGGAAAAATTGCAAGAAAACCATTTGGAAAAGCACTTAGCTAAATTTTCATTATAATTAGTTCATTTTAACATGTGTGGGTCTATGAATGTGAGAGTTACGCATGAAGCATTTTATTTCATCACATTTATTGATGATTTTACTCGATTATGTCTATTTGGTGTCTCACAAGTTTGAAGCTTTAAGTTGCTTTAAAAACTATATAAATTTGGTTAAAAATGAATTAGATAGAAAAATAAAAGTAATAAGAACCAATCGAGGTTGAAAATTTCTATTTGATAAGTTCGCAGAGTTATGTGATTAAAAAAAGAATACAACATCAGTTGAGTATTCCCAAAACTCCTCAATAAAATGATGTTGTTGAAAGGAGAAATAGAATGCTTCTTGAGATGGTTAGATCAATGATGGCACAAGCTCATTTGCTTATGCATTATTGACCGCCACATTTATATTTAATTGAATGCCTAAAAATCAGTTGCCACCACTCTATATGAGTTATGGACTAGTAGAAAACTTGACCTAACTGTTTTGAAACCTTGGGGATGTGCTGCTTATGTACATGATTCTTCTCATAAATATAGAAAATTAAGTCCAACAGGAAAGAAAAGTATCTTTATGTGATACTCCAAAACCTTAAAAGACATGTTCATAAGTGAGCAAGATAGTGAGCCTATAACTAAGTTTGAATCACTTGATGTTACATTCTTAAAGGATGAGTATCCTAAACACAGTGAGATAAGTCAAGACTTATCACTATTTGAAACTGTGGATCAACACTTATTAATATCACCTCATTTGAGAGGGAGGATTTTTACAGATGATGAATTAGTTTAACTATCTCTATTTAATCATATCATGCGAATGAAGGCAATCCTAGTCCAAGTTGAAGCAATTTGAGAATTGATAAATCTCAATTACATTGAAGTAATAGTACAAGCATTCCTCACTATCGATTCGAGATTGAAGGTGGTGAAAATTTTACGATTCTTCCACAAGAAGAGGATATGATAAAGAACATCAATGGAAGAAGAAATGGAGTCCATAAGGTCCAAGTCCAACCAAGTTTAGGAACTTGTTAATCTCCCAAAAAGGGAAAGGCCATTGGAAATAAATGGGTTCTCAAAGTAAAGCGAAAGCCTGATGGTATCATTGAAAGTTATAAAGCTCATTTTATTGCAAAAGAATGCACACAATAGGAAGGAATTGATTATGAGGAAATTTTTTTGCCTGTTATTTAGTTTATCACGACTTGTTAAATTCTAGCTGCAGTTACAAGCCTGGATCTTGAATTATAACAAATGAATGTAAAAACTGCTTTTCTCAATGAGGAATTAGAGAAAGATATCTATATAGAACAAGTAGTAGATTTCATTAAAGAAAGCCACTAACAATAAGTTTGTAGACTTTTATAGTCTATCTATGGCCTGAAGCAGTCTTCTAAGTATATGTATATTTGCTTTCATCATGTAATCATTTCGTATGATTTTGTTATGATTGATGAGGATCATTGCATATATGCAAAAAGGTCTGAGGATAAATTTGTGATTTTTGTCATTGTACGTCGATTGATAACCTAATAGCTGGAAATAACAAGGAGTATGTCTATGACATAAAATCATGGTTGTCATCTAACTTCAAAATGAAAGATATGGATGAAGTTGCATATATTCTTGAGTTAAGATTTCAATAGATCGTCTAAAGCAAATATTATCTCTTTTGCAATAGTCATATATCATAAAAGTACTTGAGCAATTTAAAATGCAAAACTGTAAACTGATAGATACTCCTATTACTAAAGGTGAAAGCCTAAGCCTAAAAATTGTGTCTTAAGACTTAAGAAGAAAAGGAATAAATGCGTAGAGTTTCTTACTGTAATACCTAAGGTCTCCATAGCTCATCGGAGTTATAATAATACCATAAAATATAAATTTTATGAGTATAATATCAATGATATAGTGATAGAATGACAGAGACTCTTATTGGTGTTAAGTGCTTGAGTGTGTATTTTTCTGAGATAGAAATAATTATTGTATGTTTTATTGAATTAATTTTAGGCAATATGGCTTAGTTTAGGCTTATTATGATATGGGAAAGTAAGATTTAAAATGCCAAGTGAAAGGGAAAGGAAAAAGTTACGAAAAAATTTTAAGTTCGGGAAACGTTTTCGGGTGAGCTTGTTAATGGGCTTTTGGACTCAAAGCCCAAGCCCATAGAGTGGCCGGCCCTAAGGCCTCAAATTTTGGTGGAGCTTGACTAAAGAATGGTTAGAACAAGTTAATTAGGGGTTAGGATGAGAAAGAAATTTGGTTAGCCATATTTGTTGATTTATGCCAACTTTACACCTAAGCCTCCTACTTTTCCATCACCATGATTATGTTCACTTTGGTGATGATGGTGTTCATTATTTTGATGCTTAGTCACCATACACCTAAGGGCCATCTCAACCATCCATCTTGATCAATCTTAGCCCTCCATTTCAAGCAAATATGTGACCATTGATCTTGTGTGATTAAATCACCACCATTGATTTTATTTGTATATAAAATGAAATTGTGTTAAACCATTTCATTTGTAACCTACACCAAAAATTTCACCCTCACCAAGGACTAAAAACCTCTCAACTTGTTCTTCAACTTAGAGCTAAATTTGGAGCATTTCAAGGTGAGATTTATTGCTTAAGTGATTCCTTTCTTTCCTTAGCCTAAGTATGATAAATTGTTAGCAATTATTCCTTTTCTTTTGATTTCTATAATTGGATTTTGGTGGAATGATTTGAAGAGGAGTTAGTTTGGCATGTTAAGTGATGAAATATGAGAATTGGGGTTAAGGATTTGGGGTTTAATAGGTGAATAATAACAAGGGAAGCATGAAAGATCAATAAGGAAGAATGTTACATAAGGTTCGGCCAAACAAGGATTTTTAGGGGAAGTGTCCAAAATTTTTTTTAACAATATCTAAGGTTATTTGGGATGTTGAAAAGTGGTTTAAAAATGTAAAATTTGAAATTAGAGATTTTATTCAAAAATTGAAATTCTTGAAGGCATAATGCATGATATAAGGAAAGTATGTAATATGAAGTGTAGTTTGATGTTTGATTGTTGTGGTAGGCTTTGCATGGCATTAATTTCATCTTGGCAAGATCAATTTGAGATTTGATTGAGAAATTTTGGGTTTTCCCCAAATCATCCTAATTTGGTAAAGTTAGGATTTATGGGAATTGAAAGAGATTAGTTTCAATTGGTGAATGAATGTTGATTGTTTAAGCATTAGTTTGATAAACATAAAATTTAATAAGGAATTAGGAAGGAAAAGGAACCTAATTGTTTTAATGAAAGGATTTGGACAATATGGGATTTTGAAATAAAATGATTAAATAATTAATGTGTTTATGTATGTTAATGTTTAATGTATTGGAATGTGTTTGGTGATTAGTAGTAGGAAGATAATGTTAAGTTGAGTTAGAATGAGATTAGCAAGTTAAAGAAGTAGGAATTAATGTATGATTATTTGGGTGTATTTGTATAATCGAAAGGTAAAGGCATTGCTCGGGATACCGAGGAGCCTTGTTATACTCTGCATTAGAACTATCAGTATAGGAGCAAAGGAGCAAGAGGTGAGTACTTAATAATATAATATGCCTTGTTTCATATACTTGAACCTTTATTATTCCAACCTTAATGGTTGAATTGTTTCTATGCCTTGAAAAGTTGAATGGCTCATTGATATTCCACAATCTTGATTTCTTGATAAGCTTAATCTGCTTATTGAATATTGAACCGTTGATATAATACTTCCTTGATTATTGAGCCAAAGTGAACCAAACATTTCTTTATGGCACTTGGCCAAATGAGTCTATATTGTTTGATCTTATAATATGATTAACAATGAGAACCCAATTGATATTATATATTATCCATTATAATATTACATTTCTTGTGCTTTAAGTATAAGCCTAAATGTTGGATCACTTTCCTAATTAAAATGCAGTGCAATTCTTTGGCATGCATGATATGTTTTACCAATTATTGAATTAAATATCCCTTATGGCACTTGGCCAAATGAGCCTTATTGCTTCATTTCCTAATATGATTAATGATGGGAATTTTGATTATTTATTGATATATTATCCATTGAAGTATTTCATGGATGGAAAGGAAAAATGTTTTAATGATATCGTGGCAAGCAGAATACCCCTCTGATGTGGGGCAATACATCAGACATTGTGCACAATGGTAATGAACCTGCGGATAGGGTAAAGAGTATCCGAACCCTAGCTGGGAAGGGTTTATGGCCCCCAGTACGTGCGACCCGATCAGTTGTACGTGTGACTGAAATGGGAGTGAGCAAGGCGTAAGCCGCCACTCAAGTGATAATGATAATGTGGGAAACGCACCGTTTCCATAAAGGAAATATTCTGCTAAAAATGGAATAATTACTGTATATGGAAAACTATTCCATAAGAATGATTTTTTATTCGTTTCACTTCATTGCTATAAGAAATTATCACTAAATCACCTATCACTTGTTACTTTATACAGTTTTATTATGTACTCACTGAGCTCTGTCTCATATTTTAGTGGTTTAAACTTTTCAGGTACAGTCAATGAGTTAGCAAAGTAAAAGTCCCAAGCCCATCATTCGCTTGGAAACTGTTTTGATAAGTTTCGGTGTTGTAACTAGAGCTCCATGGTTATTGAAAGTTATAAGGTCCATATGTAACATGAATGGTTATTAATGGGTTAGCATTAATATGTTAAAGGATGTTTGTATAATATGATTCGTATCATAACTGTTATTGTGATTATATATGAACTGTTGAACGTTGAGTTAATGACATGAAAGGAAACTTTAAAGGTTTTACAAGTTATATGTGTGAATGATATTATAAGTGGGAATGGTAGCAAGTAATGGATATTAAGGAAATATGATTAGGCTACGGTCTTGGGATATGGTTCAATGTAATGAATGTCAATTGATTATGAGTGGAAGGGGTTCTACGGGTTTTGGTGCCCTTATGGCTACCCATGCCCTAGGACCGTCACGACTCAAAAAGGTGGGTCGTGACACTTACGTTAGTGCGTTTAATAATCTTACATACTCTATAATGTGTATAAGGCTAGACATTTGTTTCATTGTTGGCATGGTAAGCAAATATCAATCCAATCCAAGCCCAACACATTGGAAAGTTGTAAAAAGGATTTTGAGGTATCTAAAAAGAATTACTGATTACTCATTGTGCTATGAAGGCTATGATAAGCATTTTAGATGCTATACTGATGCTGACTAGGGAAGTCTATTAGGGAAGAGACATAGATGAGAAAAAGTCTACCTCTGGATTCATTTTCTTACTTAATAATGGCGTCATTTCTTCGAGTAGTAAGAAACATTTATGTATAGCTTTATCTACGATGGTAGCTAAATTTATGACACTGTCTTTAGCAATACAAGAAGTTGTATGGCTTAAAAGGTTCCTGGATCATCTAGGGGTCACTACTAGTTGCATTGATCTAGTGTTAGTCAACTGTGATAGTCAATCAATTGAAGACCTAATGTTCCATTATAAGACCAAGTACATAGATACCAAGTACAATTTTGTTAAAGATATGATTGCAAGCAACGAAATAAATATGAAGTACATTTCTACACGAGATATTATTGCAAATCCACTAATAAAGCCTATTCTGAGAGATATATTTGTTGAGTATACAAAATTCTAAGGGTTACGTGGATGTTAATGTACTTAAGTTATTGACATTTTCCAATATTAATGGATATTTCATTAATGTCTAAATAATAATGAAGTTTGATAGCTTACACACATGTGTATGTTTTTTAACACATTTTTAGTTATTCTTAGAGAAGCTGGTCGGATAGATAAGAGATTGACCCTTTCACAGGGTAATCCCTCTATCATTTTAGTGATGTATAGAGATGAGATAAATTTCAAATTTATTATCTAAGTGATAATAGAGAGGTCAAACATAAAATTCGAAATGTTTAACAATAGTAAGTTATTAAACAATAGATTTGTGAACTCAAGTAAGATGTTGAATTTGTTTGAATTATCATCTATAACATTAATTTTGAGAAAGACATAGGAAAGGAGAAAATGTTGTAGCACGTGATTCACGACACATATATAAGAATCAACCAACAAGGATAATATAAGTAAAGATCTCAATTTAATTTTGTGTGAGACCTTGAGATGAAGTGAACCTCATAGTGTACCCTTATGATTTTTATCAGTTGTTCAAGACTTAATTTAATGTTTGCTATGTTAGAATGTTACCAAAGGATTATGAATGATAAGGTTTGACGAGACATTTCTAGAAAAGCGAGTTAAGTTAAGATTGAAAAACATCGTGAAAAGAGGAAATTATTGAAATATCACATTAATTTGTATTCAGTGGTCAATCAATTATAATTTATCTATGAAATCAAATATAATTGTGAATGCAAAATAAAATCACAAATGAAATCATAAGAGCAAACAAATGTGATAAAATGGTCTAGAGTACAGCATACTATAATCTACTCTAAATTATTTTTGTGTAATTGAGATGTTATATATTTTTAACAGATGTATAATACCGGACTCTTCAAATATATTGGTCGTGTGGCCTATTTTTTAAGTATGAATTATTCCAAAACATAAAGAATGTGTTCTCTTGAGTTTATATATTGTGTTTCCTATTAAGATATTTAGGTTGGATCCACCCATAATGGGAAATCTTACCCATGACCTTTTGTGAATAACTGCCAAAAGGCAATTGTTAAGATAACTTCCTATTAATGAAAAGTTATATGCATGTGAAAAAGAAAACAACATGCTGTGTGTGTGAAAGTGAAGAACACGGAAAAGAAAAACATAGAAGGAAAGAGAAATATACAGCACACAGAGAACAAAACATCAATAAAACTCTTTGCAATTGATTGTGAAAGAATCTTTGCTGTGAAATTACAGAGTTTTCATTCATGATCCTCCGTTGACAAGGGATTCAATCCCGAAATGATTCACTTCCGTTACAAAGAAATTCGTGAATTTTACTTTTTCCTTTTTTCTATCTTAAAATATATATCATGATGAATAAATTTTTGTTGAGTGAGTAGAATCCTAAATTGCTTGCTCGCAACTCAATAATCAATTGGTTTATATACAATCTTAGCTCAAGTTCAAATCATTCCATGTTAGAGTATGTGATTCATATCGACTATGGAGGACACAAAGGAATGACGGAAGAAATGAAGCAATTTGCAATCCTAATCAATAGAAATTAAAGAAAAAAATTATCTTTCATGTAGATAAATTGTTATAATATCTCTAAAATTTATTTTACTTAACATTTCAGTATTTATTATTTTAAAATTATCATTTTTAATCCCTGATCGATATTTTTTAATATCTAGCACATTAATACTTATATATAAAATTAAGAAATTTTTACTTAACTTTAGTTCATAATATTTTAATTTATATAACACTTTCATAATGAAAATTTAAAATTATATTGTATTTTAATTATTAAAAAAAATTAGGATAAACTACTTTATTCTCTCAAAATTTTATACTTTTAATTTGTGTTAAATGAATTATCATATATATATATATATATATATATATATATATGATAATTTCTCAAAATTTTGCACTTTTTATTTCAATTTTTTTAACAAGAAATATTATATGTATTGCAAGTTACAATCACAATGCTGAACATGACAAAGCAGACAAAATACAATTATTTCAAACATAACAATTAGGAAAAATTACATCCCCAGTATTTGAATTTTTTAAAATATGATATTTTAGTGTTTAGACAATTTTTGTAGTTCGATTAGTTTCTCAATTTTTAAAAATTATCTGATGGGTGTTTTTAGTCGTTTTTGGGTTATCGAAACACTGATTTCCAAATCTAAAATTTAAAAGTAATTTTTTTTATTAGAGATATTGTTGACGATATATAACCAATTTTCATATTAAAGTTGCAGACAATGCTAAAGTACATTTGTTTTGTAAAATATCCAAACTGTACATGCAACATTAGTATAAAACTTGAACACTAAACCTTTGCCTAATCTTGAGGCTTCTTTGCTGCTAGGCCAAGACATCATTGGCAGAGCTTCAAGTTGACTCCATTTAATTGCAATCTCATCAAAAGTGATTTAATTAGGCTAAACTAGGATATTAAATAATAGTTTTATGTATTATATCATTATCAAAATTGGTGTAGGGAAATCAGACTGAATCAGATACTACTACCATGAATGTTAAAAAATAATTAACAAACTGATATAATTCAACAAGAAATAGAATGCAATGTCTAAAATGTAATATATTAAATTAATTAACACTTAAATAAATATAATTATGCCTAGAAAAATTCAAATTACATAAATAATAATAATTAATTAAATTCAAATTACATAACTAATAATAATAAATCAGTCTTATTTTGTTAATTCATAAGGGGAAAAAATCACCTTATTCAAGATGAATAAGGTGATAAAAAAAATTCCTCCTTGTTTCAAGTAAATAAAATAAAATTAAAAAAAAATAAATACATCATAATATTAATTAATTACCACCAAAAAAAGTGTAAAGGAGAATATGGATTGTTTTGTCTGCTATTAAACTTATTTAGATTTTTGTTGTTTATTTTAGATGAAAATACACTGAATAATGATTAAATTCTATCAAATGCATATAAACAATGATTGAGTTCTATCAAGTGCATTCGTTTCATAGTCTTAATAAGTATTATTTGTAAAAATTATCAATAATGTTCTAAATATATTGAAATATAAATAATATAAAAAATAATATATCAATAATTTATATTAATAAAATATAATAAATATAAAATAATAACTTTTTAAACAATACATTTATAATTTATATTAATAAAATAAAAAATATAATAATAATAATATTTTTTAATTAATATTTCACGCTCATATAATTAAATAATGATTATATCAATATATATAGAATAATTTATTATTAATTTATAATTAATTTTTATTAATATAAATATAATAAATAAATAACATATCCCAATTTTAAAAAATCCAAACGAAATGATATTTAAAACCGTGTGCTAAACCACAACACCAAGGAAATGCCCTAAGATACCCTGGGTAAATGGGACAGCGCCCCAAATTTCTACTCAAACATTCCTGCTAAGCCCTAGGCTAGGATAGTAGCTTTACTTAAACTGGCTAGTGGATTTTGTCAAATTGACACAAACAAGTCTAAACAATGCAAAGTCCTCTCTCTTTCTTGCTCTTATCGTCAGAATTGGATTTTTTCGCCGCATTAATTGAAGATTTACCCGATGAAAATCTTCACCACCCCAATGTACATTAGCGGATCTTTTAGGCCTCCGTGCCCTTATTTCGTGACTACTAACAAATATTACTTCAGTTATTTTTTTTTAATTGCAAACCCCGTTTTGTCGTAGGAATGACACTTTAATGCAATTAATAAGATTTTGAGTTCTGATTTCATATTTAAATTCTAATCATATTGAATATGTGAATATTCTTTAATATTTTGTTTATCATTTCTACTTTGCATTGCAAATAGAGTAAATTATTTTAATATTTTCCAAATTTATCTTAATTAATATTTAAGTCCATACTATGTAGAAATTAATACTTTTAATCCCTGACATTTATTAATAATAAATACTTTAATTCTTGTATATAAAACTAAATTTAGTTCTTAAAATTTTAATTTATATAACATTTTCATCTTCAATAATTAAAAATATAATGTATTTGAATTTTTTAAAATATTTATATTGAAATATTTTAGTATAAAATATTTTAGTTTCTCAAAACTTTACACTTTTCATTTAAATTAAATGAATTACTATATTATAAAATAGTTTAATATCTCAAATTTTCATTTCACATTACTTATAAACGAACAGTCCGTCTGGTTCACGGATTCATAATGTTTAAAATTAGGTTAAATCCTAAATTTAGTGAACTGATATGATTATTTATTTTAAACTTTATTTGGTATAAAAATTTCAATATATAGAATTAAGTAATTTTATGTTTGGTATAATAAATTAATAAATGAGACAAAAAGTGAGACTATTTTAGAAAATAAAATATCATAAATAATGAGATTAATAATCCCACTTGATAGAAATTACTAAAGACATGAGAGGTTCGGTTTTAAATAAAATTTATCCCATGAATTAGCCAAATTTTTAGAATTATTAAACTTAATCTGAATAATGTGTATTAAATATAAAGTTAGTTACTAATATGGCAACTTAATTAAATAATCTCATATATTAAATGGACTATAAAATTATTAATTTTTAAATAGTAGAGAATAAAATGCTAATTAAAGGAAACTTTTCGGGTGTTATTTACTTTTGCAAATATTTTGTTGTGACCATTTAATAAATTAGAAAAAGCATAAAAAGGAATATTGTGATTTGTGAGAATTATCTATATAATATTGAATCTTTAATTTGAGTATTTCTAAACTACTAATTAAGAAAATAATAGTTTAAAAGATAAAGATAATAGTTTAAAAGATAAAGATTTAAAAATCAATTGTAATATTCTATATTGTAAAACCCGAATTGGGCCGGCCAATCCACCGGAAAATTTAGACCACTGACTAGTTCAATCTGGATGATGAACTAGTCTGGATGATTTACATCAATTTGATTTTTTATGGTATTTGAAAATTGAAATCTTAAATTGTAATAATTGTGGAGAATTGAACACAAGCTCCCCAACAATCCTTCCAATGCATTTTCCACTACATCATATAATACATTTGTAATTTTTTTCTCATAATATATATTTAATTATGGTAAAATAATTTAATTATGAATCTCCATCTAATTTGAAAAATTATATTTATTTTTTTTAAAAATCTATTAATAGATCTCAAAGCTAATAAATTAGTAACATAAAAAATTATATATATTAACAAACAATATAATTTTTATCAATATAAATATTATGATTGAAAATTTATTTCAAATATTATTTAATAAAATTAATTAATATTTATCTAATTAATTTATTTTATTTAAATATATTTTTATTTATTATAATTTTTAATAACTAATATCAATTATAATATATTGAACATAATATTTTACAATCAACTCTCTTATATTTAATATTTAATAATTAATAATTCTATTAATTAATAAATTTTTGAGAAATCAATTTTGTTACTCATTAGATAATTAATAATTCTACTATTCAATAATTAATAAAATTTGAAGAAAATTCTCTATTATTATAAATTATTAGAGAGAATATTTAGAAATAAAATATTATAATATATAATACATATGATTTATCCTTAATAGTTGGCAAATTTAAAATTTTATAATTGAAATATGAAAATACGAAATAATATTCAAACTATGTTAAAGGCGAATGAGTACAATAACAATATTTACCAATATTATTGGCATTATTATAGTTTTGAAGTGAATAATTTGTTTTAAATAATATGTAATGAGCTCAGTCGTAAAAGAAAATAAGTAAAATTAGAAAAATTCAAATACGTCCAAATACATATCCATATGTATATAGTTATATATTGATTTTAAGTTTATCTATATAATTATTTTGAATATATACTATATCAATTTATAGTTTCGTTCTTTATAAATTTAATAAATTAATAGTTATAATATTTAATATTTTTTAATCCACCAAATATATTTATTATAAGAGAGTCAATTGTATATGTATTACATTTAATTATAGTTTAACTTTGATTTGACTCTAGTTGAATTTTTTATTTGTGAATCTCTGCTTTCATTAATTTTAAGACCGAACTATATCTGAAATCGTAGGTAATATTAGTGATACTATTGGGTGATGTAAATGAGAGCTTTCGGTGTGACTTATGAATTTAGTTCATAATCTATTTGGATGGAAAGAAAATTTAAAAATTTAAGTAAAACATCATAAAAAAATAAAATAAAATAACACACTATATTAAATCAAACCACTATATATAATAATGGATTATTACATTTTTGTAAATATCAATTAAATTTATCCATATATGTTTTTTAGTTTTGAAACATGAAATCTTCCAAGAAAAAAAAAATTTGTACAAAATTACTTGAGAATAATCATTATCGAACTATATAAAATACAAATTGTGACTAATGTGTGATGTAAGTGACAACATTTTACATCATTTGAATAGGTAAATTACTATAACGTACATAAAATTAATAAGAATTAATGATTTAATTCGAATTATTTCAAAACTAATATTTTTAACTTGAAACTTTTTTTAATAATATAATCAATATTTTAATTATTATTTACTTTATTTATTGCAAAATATCCACCATTTTGGATAAAGTTTTTTGTTTCAATTTATCTTTAATTTTAAGATTTTAGAAAAATATTTATTTATTTATTTTTAATTTTATCCTATGTTATTTCTCTACTAAATATTTACATTAATTGTTTTCATTTCTCTGCATCAAAATAAAAAATGAATATTTTAGCATTTTTTTACTTTAAAATTATATCAATTTAATAATTTTTTAATTTATATGCTAAAATTTTAAATGGTTAATATTTTGAAATAGAAGTGTTATAAAATTATAAAACTTTTATTATACTTTATTTCTTGATGATTTAGTTTATAATATACTTTGACTTTTGAGTTATTATTATGTTATAAAATATTTTATCCTCAAAACTTTTATATTTTCCATGAAAATTTGTTTAGAAATTAAAATATTAATTTTGAAAAGTCATAGAATTGAAGTGCAAATTATGATAATCTCATAATAAATTATAATAAAGATTGAATTATTTTTTTCGAATATAAAAAATAAAAATGAAAAAAAAAGGGAGAAATATATAATGGGCTGTAGAAAGTGCTGAGAGTGAGTGAGAGACGTACGGACATATATCATAGGCCACAATCAAGTTTGCGTCACGGGTGTTCTCTGCCGGGCACGGAACGCGAGGCTGATGTCACGTGATCTAAGCACACCTCACTCTCCTGCAGGTCACGTGGCACTACTATTTCTTCTCATCCAATAGAATCTAAACAACCTCTCTATCTTGAAATGACCAAAACGACCCTTGACCAGTGACACTGATTGCTGCACAGATTGTTATAAGGATTAGTGCACTTTGATTTGACACGTTAGGGTTAGTTTCGTCATCCTATTTATTCCTACGTGTCAACAAGCTAAAAGCCCTTTTCTCTCCTGTTAGTGCTATTATATGATTTGACTCTTGTCCACGCTTGCTTGAATCTGAGCCATTGATTTTCTGATCACACGAACTTCGGTGTAGATCCAACGGTTAGGGACTCGCCAGGACTTAAGACTTGTTCATGGTGATATGGTAATTTTCTATTAAAATAATTATTTTCTATTTATATTTTCATTATTATATATTATTTTACATATTCCAAGGTGATGACATCACAAGAATTTTGAAAGTTCTAGATATATCATTGGTCCAAATTATGAGCCGATACATTCACTGGAAAAAGTTATTCTTTTGTGAAAGAATTTCATGGTGAGAAAATGTGAATTATAATTATTATTAGATAAGCATTAATTTTTTTTTCTATTTTTATGATGATATATAAATTAAATTTATAAATAATATATATTTATAAAATTTAATATAAATTATGTGTTATTAAAAAAAATAAAATAATAAGAGAAAAAAATATTTAGCATTCTTATGATTATTATTATTATTATTATTATTATAGCAATATAAATTGGTGAAAAAAAACATAGCAACATAACCTTTTTCTATGTTTTTTTACTTGTACAGTATGATACAAATTATATATTACATTAAGTACAGTAATAAACTTCTCGCGCCAAATAGCAACCCTCCAGCATCTATGAGTATGTGCAAAACCTCTATTTGCTTATGCCATGCTATGAGTCTTTTCTTTTTTGCACATGGTATCAACTGTTAAAATAGCATTACTAATTTTGGTTAATGATTATTGTACTTGTTTGTTAAAATTTTGTTTTTAACTTGATGATTTAAAATCATTTACTATATTAGAAAGTTATTTTTAGTATTTAAATCATGTATAAATACATGCAAACATTTTCATTTTAATAATCAAGCAATAAACAATTCAATTGTAATTGTTTCTACTCCTTCCACTTGTGAATATTATTATTATTTAGTTCTACATAAAAATCTTCATTTGGTATCAGAGCCACTCAGTCATGGATTGTATTTTCTGACATTTGTGTACAAAATTAATTGTGTAAAAAAAAATATATCTCATGCACAGTTTGGAACTGTGAAGTTTTATTAGTTTGGAACCATACTTACTTGGTTAATTGCGACGTTGCTCAAACTAAGTCACAATGGCAGAATCAAGTAATATCCGTGTTATTAAAAAATTAAATAATAATAATTATAGCATGTGGAAGACTTGCATGGAATCATACTTGCAAGGTCAAGATTTGTAGGAGATTGTTGCAGGAACAGAGGTCACATCACCGCCAAAAGATGATAGCGATAATCTTAGAAAATGGAAAATTAAAGTAGGAAAAGTCATGTTCGCAATTAAAACTACTATAGAAGAAGAAATGATGGAGTACATCAGAGAAGCTGTTACACCCAAGCAAGCTTGGGATTCTCTTGCATCACGATTCACAAAAAGAAATGATGTAAGACTTCAATTATTAGAAAACGAACTAATGTCTATCTCATAGCGGGATATGACAATTAGTCAATATTTTACAAAGGTAAAATCTTTATGCAGAGAAATTGCTGAGTTGGATGAGGCATTCAAAATTGTTAGTGAAAGAATGAGGCAAATTATTATACATGACTTGCATCCTGAGTACAGGGGATTTGTTGCTGCAGTTCAAGGTTGGCTCATACAACCTTCAATTGAAGAATTAGAGAATTTATTGGCTAGTCAAGAAACTCTAGCAAAACAAATGGCTGGAGTGTCTTTAAATGCCAAAGAAGTTGTACTCTTCGCTAACAGAAGGAAGAATCAACCTTGTGATCATAATGGAGGGAAGATACAAGGGAATTCACAATCAGGGGGAGTTCAACAGAAGCAGCAATACAACAATCAGCAGTCTAAAAATTCTAGACATCAGAATGGTGAGTGCTTCAATTGTGGCAAGAAAGGACAGTATACCAAGGATTGTTGGTCTAAGAAGAGGACTGTTCAGAGTAATACAACAACAATAAGCAATCGCTACCAGGATGAACCTGATGCTGAAGCATTGTTTACAACTGTAGAAACAATACAAGAGGAAGATTATAATAATTTAGAAGCTATGGAAGTTCCAAGCCTCATGGCTACCACAGTGGAGGAAGAAGAATAGCAGGTTTCTAGTGCTTCCACTTCTCAGAGAATCAATTATGAGAAGGATTGGATCTTTGATTCTGGGTGTTTTAGTCACATGACAGGAGATAAGGATAAGCTCTGCAATATTTCAGAATACAAAGGTAAGCGAGTTGTAGTGACTGCAAATAACTCGTGGTTACCAATTACTTATGTTGGCGGCACAATGATCACTTCTAGTTCGAATAGCAACAAGTGCAATTGGAAGATGTTACAGGGTATCAGGTATGAAAAAGAATCTTCTGTCAGTTTTAGAGTTGACTGGTTTTGGTAACTTTGTTGTGTTTGGCCCCAAAGATGTCAAGGTTTGTCAACAAATTAAAATAGTTGACACACCAATAATGGAAGGACAAAAGGTGGATTTGATGTACGTCTTCCTAGCAGAAGATGCTTATGTAGAGAAGACAAAAGGTGGTGATACAATTGACTTGTGGCATGCATGACTAGGACATGTCAATTATCATAAGTTGAAGATGATGATGAGCAAGTCCTCATTAAGAGGGCTACCTAATCTAGATGTTCGTATTGATGTGGTTTGTGCTAGATGTCAGTACAGAAAGGCGCATCAACTTCCATATGAGGAGTCATCATTCAGAGCCAAACAGCCGCTAGAGTTAATCCACTCTGATGTGTTTGGTAAAGTGAAGCAATCATCAGTCAATGGTATGCATTACATGGTGACATTTATAGACGATTATTCGAGGTATGTATGGGTTTATTTCATAAAAGAAAAGTCTAAAACTCTAGCAAAATTTAAAGAATTCAAGCTGATGATTGAAAGTGAAGTGGAAAATAAAATCCAGTGCCTTCGTACTGATAATGGGGGAGAATACATCTCTGCTGAGTTCTCAAGTTATCTTATCCAATGCAAGATTAGGTGACAACTGACTTGTCCAAACACACCACAACAAAATGGTGTTGCAGAAAGAAAGAACAGGCACTTAGCAGAAATATACAGGAGTATGCTGCATGCCAAGAATGTCCCTAAGAGATTTTGGGCTAAATGCATGAGAACAATAACGCATATAATTAACATACTTCCTCAACCAAAGATGGAATTTATGTCTCCATTTGAGAAGTTATGGAATATGAAACCTACAGTGAGCCACTTTAAAGTATTTGGCTATGTGTGCTATTATTTGTACCTGATCATCAACGTAACAAGTTTTTTAAAAAGGCAATCAGATGTATCTTTGTGGGCTATGATGAGCATTGAAAAGGGTGGAGATGTTGTGATCCTACAACTGGCAAGTGTCATGTCTCACGAAATATTGTGTTTGATGAGACATCATCATGGTGGACCCCAAAATATGTTGCACTTCCTCAGATAAAAGATGTGGAACAATATTAAGAAAAGGAGAAGACAAAAGAGGTCCAACAAAATTCAGATACTGAAATACAGTCACAATCTCAAAAGGCACCATGGCAAATGGGTGTTTATCAGAGATCAGAGAGACAACTAGTAGAAGAGATGTTGGAAGAACAACCACAACAATTGAGAAGATCAACTAGGCCGAAAAAGCCAAATCCCAAATATGCCAATAGAGCACTAGTTGAAGAAGAAAGGGAGCCCATATGCTATGGAGAGGCATCATAGAAGGTTGAATGGAGAAAGGCTATGGAGGAAGAGATCAAAGCTCTTATTGACAATCAAACTTGGTACTTAGTGCCAAAACCTAGAGATGTGAAGCCCATTACATGTAAATGAGTGTACAAGATCAAGACTCATCCAGATGGTTCAATTGAGAGATACAAAGCTCGTTTGGTAGTACGAGGATTCTCACAGTAGTATGGATTAGACTATGATGAAACGTTTAGTCCAGTGGCCAAGATTGTAACTGTTCGTATTTTGTTAGCACTCGTTGCAAGTAAATCTTGGAACTTGTGGCAGATGGATGTCAAAAATGCCTTTCTAAATGGAGAATTGGATCGAAAAGTGTACATGGAACAACCTGAAAGATTTGAAAATAAGTGTAATCCTGAGTATGTTTGCAAATTAAAGAAGGCACTATATGGGTTGAAGCAAGCCCCTAGAGCTTGGTATGGCAAGATTGCTGAGTTTCTCATCCACAGCAACTATGGAGTTGCACCAACAGACTCGAGTTTATTTGTCAAAGCTCGAGAAGGGAAGCTAGCAATAATCTTAGTTTATGTGGATGATCTTATCATAACCGGAGATGATAAGGAAGAAATCCAGCAGATAAAAGAGAACATATCGATTCGCTTCCAACTGAAAGAACTTGGCGAGTTGAATCACTTTCTGGGATTAGAGATAGAACGCACAGAGGAAGGGATTTTCTTGTGCCAACAAAATTATGCTAGAAATCTTCTTCAAAAATATGGTATGCTTGATTGTAAACCTCTTTCTCTTCCAATAGAGGTGAACTCCAAACTGAGTATGGTGCAAGGAAAAGATTTGGAGGATTTTACAATGTATTGACAGATAGTTGGCAGTTTAATATATCTAACACTTACACGACCAGATATTGCATTTGCTGTTGGAGTAGTCAGCTGGTTCATGCAAACTTTGAAAAGCCTCACTTAGAAGCAGTTCGAAGAATTATGAGGTGCATCAAAGGAACACTGGATCTCGGTTTATTATACAAAAGTGGAATATCTTGCAAATTGGAGGGATATTGTGATGCTGATTATGCTGGTGATTATGACACATGAAGGTCAACTACTGGTTATATGTTCAATTTAGGTTCTGGAGCTGTTATTTGGTGTAGTAAAAGGCAACCAACAGTGTCACTTTTAACAACAGAGGTGGAATATTGAGCAACAACGATGGCAGCACAAGAAAGCACTTGGTTAGCACAGCTCATGGAAAATCTATATTAACTAGTGAATTACCCAATTTCAATATATTGTGATAATCAATCAACAATCTGTTTAGTTGAAAATTCAGTCTTTCATGCAAGGATGAAACATATAGAAGTTCAATATCACTTTATTCGAGAAAAGTCTCTAGCAGAAGAGATCAAAATTATTCAAGTAAAGATAGAAGCTCAACTAGCAGATATTTTCACGAAGGGTCTTAACAATGAAAAATTGGAAAAGTTTCGAAAGCAGCTGAAGATGATTTCAAAAAGAAATTTCAAAGAGAAAATTAGTAATGATTATTGTACTTGTTTGTTAAAATTTTGGTTAATGATTATTGTACTTGTTTGTTAAAATTTTGTTTTTAAGTTGATGATTCAAAATCATTTATTACATTAGAAAGTTATTTTTAGTATCTAAATCATGTATAAATACATGCAAACATTTTCATTTTAATAATCAAGCAATAAACAATTCAATTGTAATTGTTTCCACTCCTTCCACTTGTGAATATTATTATTATTTAGTTCTATATAAAAATCTTCATCACCATATTTTTTGGCAGCATCCACCATATTTTAACTCGGATATTTTCGAGATATTCTTAACAATTAACTAACAAGAAGTTAGTTTTTTTTAGGATTGAGCATAATTAGGAGATTCAGATATTTGAAAATCTCAAAAATCGAATTGAATTTTAAAATTTTCTAAAATAAAATCTCTAACATTGAGCCATGAATAAAAATCTCCATATCGAACTGCCTCCTTTTTCAAGACGGTTCAGAACGAAAATTCAAATCTAATTGTACGATTCAGTAGGAAATGAGATAAAATAGAGATTTGGAGATTTTTTATTTTTAAATAATTAAAAATATATATTTTTTAAGCTTAAACTTAAAATTAAATCAATATACACAACAAAAATAAAAATCAAACTATATACCATATAATAAAAGAAATTTATTTACAATCCACCATGTTAAAATAAAAATCAAATTACGAAGTGTATAATTAAATTTTATTTATATATTATTGAATTTTCTCAAATGTATTGCTAATTCAATATCAATGTGTGTGTATATATATTACAACTACTAATTTAAAAATGATATTTTATAATTAATAAAAATTAAATTTTATTTATATATTATTAAATTTTTTTAAATGTATTGCTAATTCGGCGAATGCTCATTCTGTTGTCATACAGAATGGGAAGCCCTTCTCTAAATAAGACTGATCCATCGGAAAGAGGATAGGACGAACTAGAAGTCCACTCGGAACTAATAGATTCCTAAGTCATTCGTTCTCCCCTCTCGGTTGGCCTTTGCCAGCCATTAAAGCAGGTAAGAGAGCAAGAGACTCGCTGGAATTTTCTTTGTCTTTGGCAGGTGCACCATATTGATAGGAATCGGCAAAGACCTTCTTGTACATGTCGTTGAGGGCATCATTCATGGCAATAATGATTAATAAAAATAATTAAGGCTTTGCACTGCTTAGTAGTATCCTATTTTTCCTCGCGAATAATTACTAATAACAAACTGGTTAATTACTAATATATACGTTAATCTCACTAATATGTATCTTGTGTCAAAAAAAAAATATAGGAAAAAAAAATCCATCAAGTGTTGTCTGTCGTAATATATATATATATATACGTGTGTGTGTGAAATCATTTTATCGTTTTTTTATATATTATATTTGTGTAGGTCCTGACTAAAATTTATTCAGAAGAATACTTGCAATATTTTTTTTTAATGATTTTTCAACTAATTCATATAAATTAAAAAAACTCAAAGCAATTTACGGAATAGATAACAATCTTCTTTCCTATCTTAGTGTGGGCTCCATGAGCATGGGCCCTAGATACTGCTAGGCCTCCTGGATGGGAAGGCTTAGAAGAAAGTATCAAATTTGGAATATATATATATATATATATATATATATATATATATATATATATATATATATATATATATATATATATATATATATATATATATATATATATATATATATCCAGCAGGGGCAAAGATAAACAATTTTACTGATATGTTTCTTATCATATTCTTATTAATTATATATTTAATTTGAAGATAATATGATTTTTCAATATTATTTATTAAAATAATTTTGCTTTTTAAGATTAAAATAAATTAATTACAAAATTACATAAACTTTGAAAATAAGAATTAATGCAAGATAAAAAAATAATTCGTAATTTGAGGATTAAAGTAATTAAAAATATGTAAATTCAAATTAATTACAAAATTACATAAATTTTGAAAATAATAATTACTATGCAAGACAAAAAAAAAAAAAAATCGTCTTGGCTAAGAAAATTTTATTATAAAATACATTATGAAAAATTTTAAGTACTATTCGTTAGAAAGAACATTGCAAAATTAATTAATTCTCATATTTGTTTACGTGGTCAATTATTATTAACCCTAATAAAGTTCTATTAAATTAATTCCATCTTTACTATAGCTAATTTTTAACTATTAATATTGAAAATTAGTACTATTCAAATTAGTTCAAATATACTGAAGTTAATGAGTTACAAGATTTGTGAGTATATTATTTCTAAATTTTATCTTCAATAATTTTGGAAGCCTATTGTTTATTTATAAAAATACTAATATGATTATAATTTATGAAATTATCAATTATGATGATATGATATTAAAGGGCAGCAAAAAGTATTTGCAATCAAATATAAAAAGATTTAGACAAACACCAAAAATGAGTCTAAAAGAAGCAACAAGAAAAACATTTCAAGTAAGTGACTAAATTATATATATATATATATATATATATATATATATATATATATATATATATATATATATATATATATATATATATATATATATATATATATATATACTTTTAATTTTTGTTATATTTATATAGTAATATTTTTTAAAAAATTTTGAGGGTTTTGAATGTTCTTTTATAGTAACGGTTGAAGATATTGAAAATAAACGTATAGCTTGGTTACGTTGATTTTAAGGGGTTTATATCAGAGATATCAAAGTGAAAATCTAAACTAAATGTGAATGCTGAGGTGGATTCAAATGGGGATAATTATAAGTATATTGTTGATCATATATAATCTATGTATATCAGTATTATAAAAATAGAATTGGATCAATTGATTTTACCTGTTCAACAAAAGCCGTCGGTCAATTCATTTCGATTTACTAAAAAAATTGAAATTCCAATTAAATTGTCATTTTACTAATTTTTAACCGTTCATACCCGTATTATGAATTCTTTTATAAAATGACCAAAAAATAAATAAAAAGAAAAATGAAAAAATTTTGTCTAATTGGTTCAACTGGTTGAACCGTGAACTGTAACCTGTCCGATTTTTAAAATAATACATGGTGCATATATACGCTGGAAAGTTTACTGTTGATTTTTTGAAAGAATAAAAATTAAGTTATAATGTGTTAAAGAGATCAAATTTATCAAAACTAATTTAAATATACAACCTATAATGAAAATATGAGAAAACAATAGAAGCATCAAATATTAAAATGAAAATCAACTTATAATTAATAATTAAGTAACATAAAAATAACAAAATAAATTAGAAAATTATAATAAAATGTTTCTATTAATTCATTTACTTTTTTTTTTCTAACATATTATTGAACATAAAAAATATCATTTAAAATTATAAAAAATAATTTATTTAGATATGCTTAACTAATTTCCTTTCATATTGTGTATGTATTGTTTTTTAAAATACATTTATATATTTATATAGATTTTATAATTATTTTGTGTCATCTTTTTCATTATATTAAACATACATGGCTATATAACTTAGATAATATTTATTGTGTATAATTATATTTTCATTTTAACTCAACTTGGATTCAACAACTAAAGTAAATTTAATAATCAAATTATAGAAATATTTTTCTATGATAATCTTAAAATCAACCAATAAGATTTCGGTCTTATAGTGTTTATTTGAAAAGTTTTATATTATTTTAACTAAAAATTTCACTTAATATAAAAATATATAATTTTATACTTCAATAAAAAAAATGCTCATTAAATCTTTAAATAAGAAAAAGTGAAAGTTTAAAATAAGTACTTATATCTCTAACGAGTTGTAACGAGTCATAATAGATATCAACGTGTGAAACACGTTATAAAAAGTCTAGTATATGTAAATGTGAGGAAGGTAATAAGGTATTAAATATGAAAAGTATTCTTTTGAAAATAGAAAACATAAAATTATTTTTTATAAGTGAACATGTCCTAAGAGTTTTATTTTATTTTCTCATATAATAAATTTATTTGAACAAATTAAATGAAGAAAAAAAATAAAAAACAACATTATAAGAAAAAAAATAAATTTCCATAAAAAAAAGAAAAACAAATAAATAAATATGAAAGGAAATATTTTTGATATATTTTAATTGTTTAATTTTATTTTTATATTCTCCCATTATTTTTCTTTTCTCTATTAAATATTATAATTGATAATCTAATTTTTTTTTATAAAACTATAAAAGTATTTATTGGAATACTAGTTTAGAAATCTATTACAATAATAACAATAATTGTTTGTATAAAATATACAATAATTTTACATTTCTATTTTTTACAATAATATTTATCTATAGATCCTCATTTTTTACGACATATAAAAATTAATTAAAAATATTTTTGTAACAAATTGTATGAAGCACAGATTTTTTACTACAAATTAACATTGAATCCTTATATATGAAACGTTAATTAAAGAATTCAAAAAGTCATGGGCAAGGACAATTTTTTTTTTCTTTGAGAACAAATTGATTTATTTATTGTCCTGAACTAGGCAATATTCCATCTTATTTTAAGTGATTTATTTTTGGTATATTTTTAATTTTTCAATAATATAATTAAAGAGAATAAAATAAACAGTAGCCACCTGCAACCTGAAGAAAGAACTTGTAAATTATAGCAAATAATTAAACATGGTGAGAGGAAAAAACAAGAAATATACAAACAAACAAAAGCATGCAAATTCTTGTACGTGATCATGACTGCGTGATTTGCGATCACCATATCTGCGATCCTGGGAAAATTAGGCCCCAGTTTCGGATTCTCAAGAATATCTTCTCGTGTTGATGGATCCGGGGATCTACTTAGGATGGAATATAAGATACAGTATAAATATTAAATAGGGAAAAAATTATATATGATTTATCTATTAAATAAAGTATTAATTTTCGTTCTAATAATAATAATATTAAAATACAATTTAGTTATATTGTTTCATAATTTGTCAAAATAGAGATCACTTTTTCAACTCATGAAAATTATTTTTGAATGAATTTGTACTAAATGTTTTAGCCTTTTTTTTTTTTAGTATATAGTAAACAGTTAAATAGAGAAAGTTATATTTCATATTATTGTGAAATTTAATATTGATTATATTCATAGTTGAAAATGATTAATTCATGATAGTATATAGTAAACAATTAAATAGATAAAGTTATATTGATGAGGGACAAAATATATTGGACTAGGCTCAGATCTAATACGCGATGTAAGGATAGATAGGCCCAGTTGAAGGCTAAAACAACCCATCTCCAGCTTATATAACAAATTCAAAGCGAACTTGTAATAGCAATACCAACTTGGTATCAAGTTCGAATTAGGATCTCATACTCCTTGTCCAAACAAAACAAGGACATACTATCTATAAATACGTCAATTGTAAAACCTAAAGGGCAGATTCAATCACATTGTATTTCAGCTACATTTAATAAAAACCTCTAGGAAAATTATCTCATTCAAGTCTATTTACATTGTATTATCCAATCCAATTCAATTTAGTTCATATTATTATTCTTTGTTTGGGCAAAGTCGGCTTGATCAAATTGGCGCCGTCTGTGGAAAATGATTAGTGAAATTGTATTCCTAAGAAATTATCCACAGTTTTCATAAAGATCATCATCATGGTAGGCAACAGCCACGATAATCAAGAAAACTTTCTCAGGGACCTTAGAAGTATCGAACTTATCCTGAGACTCTCACCCCTGCCACAGGTTGCATAGGACCTACTGACGTCAATGCAGCATTGCAACAACTCAATTCTTCCATTTTTGGAATAAGTAATAATCAACCTATGGTACTAACACTAGAAGCTGCATCCGCATTATAGTTATTACTAATTGCCCTACAGACCCCACAAAATATCCCATTACCAAATACTCGAGCTGACACTAAATTAGTACAGGAAGGAGACTTGAATCAAAAATTAGACTTCAAGAAAACCCCTAAGAGGATTCAGAGAAGAATCACTGAATAGAGAAAAGTAAAGGAAAAAGGTCCAATGCAACATATCCCAGTTCAGAGGACCATCTCACACTATAAGAGATACACTTCTACTTAGAAGGACATATCTTGTTGACCATAAGTGAAGTGCTCATACTAGAAGTCGAAGCCAGAGCCATGAAGGATGAGATACTCAATATCAGAATCAAGCTAACAAAAGACACAAGAAAAGATGCGGAGACTACAAATAGAGTTTCTCTGAATCCTCATCACAAAGCAAGGGTCAAGATGAACAAGAAGTTGCTAATCAAAGAAACACTAAAGATATAAGGGACATGGTCAAAAAATTCTTGGACGAGCTCACAAGAGAGACGAGAAGAAAGTCTATGGACAAAAGCTTCAAATTAGCATTAAAATCTCCTTCTAGTAAGTCAGTCCAGGAATATGGGATGCTTGGTAAATTCAAGCCTCTGATATTGTTAAAAAAGGGCAGGGAGTGATGAGGTGTTATGTAGAGCTTTTCAAGGTTCGCTAGAAGGAGCAGCCACCGGACAGTTTGATAGCTTGAAAGAAGAAAGCACTTCTAATTTTGGCCAGCTCACCATAGTTTTTATACAAAGGTTCGCAGCTAGCATCCCTGTAGAGAAGCGACCTCAAAGCTTAGAAGTTGTTGCTCAGAAAGAAGGGGAGTCCCTAAGGGACTATGTGACTCACTTCAATAGAGAACCTATCAAGGTTACGCACTTAGATCAAGCTCGAGTAGTGGAAGCATTGCAAAATGGCACCAACCATAGTGATTACATCAAAGAGCTATGCAGGCATGTGCCTGCTACTATATAAGAGGCCATAGTGATTAGCCAGAAGTATATCAGGCAGGATAATGCCTTTACTTTCAAGAAAAGGAAAGGAGGGGAAGCCCCAAAAGGAGAATCTAAAAGAAACAAGACGAAAAATCCATAAAGAATCCGACAGCAGGACAAAATAGAAGTAATAATAGTCGAACATCTTATGCTTTGGATTTGCCAATAATGACACCTCTAAATGCAAGCCTAGCTGAGTTGTTCACATCATTCAAAGATAAAGACATTTGGGTTCGCCCCCAACCCTTGCTAAAGCCAGTAGAACAGAGAAGTAGAAATAAATTCTGTTTATTCCACAATACCTATGGGCATAACACTAACGACTGCTGGTAATTAATAACAGAGATAGAAAGATTGATCAAGTAGGGTACTTGGGGAACCTCATAAAAAATGATAACAATAACCAAGGAAGAACCAACAAGGATAAAGGGAAACAACCAGTCAATGATGGATTGGCTGGAGTAATTAACTATCTTATTAGGGGCTTAACGAACTAATAAATCACAATCAGACCAAGACCTCCTAGAGGAAAAAAGAAGTCCCTGAATTTATTTTTACAATGGAGCTAAAAAACCAACTCACAAAGAAGATAGCAGTAACCTATAATACCCCCATTTCGGCCTTCTAGTCATATAGGCTATGGTCACAAATTTTCTAGTAAAGATGATCTTAGTTGATGATGGCGGCTTGGTCAATCTTCTCATCACAGATGCATATGCCAAAATGGGATTAAAAGAACGTGAATTGAAAGATGTGGGGATACCAGTTCACAACTTGGATAGAATAGAAGTACTATATGCAAGAATAACCAGATTACCCATCACCTTAGGGATATCCCCAGAAAGCATCACCACAATGGCAAACTTCGTGGTAGTCAAGCTACCTTTAGCATACAACATCCTTATTGGATGACCTCTCCTTTATGATTTGGATGCAATAACCAAAGAATGACGGTTCCTAAGTTTGAAGGAGGAGAGTTCACAATTTATAAGGTGCAGGAACAAAGGGAATCAGAAAAGAAAAAGACAGAAAATATCCCCTCAAATAGAAGAACTAACATTAGTGGATGTAGCAAAGGAAATTTTTGAATAGCGAACTGAACCTGTGGAAGAGTTGAAGAAGTTACCAATTGGAGGAGAATCAGGAAAATATCTGCTAGTGAACACCTCACTTGAAAGGGAACAAAAGGCCTAAGTCCATCAATTCTTGATATCCAACTCATTCAGTTTTGCCCTCAGCAGGTATGAAAGGTATTAATCTGGACATACTAACTCATGAACTAAATGTCGATCATGCATTTAAGCCAGTCAAACAAAAGGAAGCCTCATTATAAGGAAGCAGCTTAAGACCTTTTGTGAGGTTGTGAATCTTTTTATAGGTGTTATCCTTATTAGTGATATACACTGCAAAGTAAAGAAAGCACAAATATGTGTTAGCAAAGTGAAAAGAACAAATTTTTTGAGATTAGCAGAAACAATGAGGTGAAAACTCACTCTTAATTTTCTTAATAACGAGGTGCATAGCTTTACCTCAAGCATCCTTTATTTGAAAAGCATAGTCCAGCCTCGCCATATCATAGGAGCAGTTGTCCTCAATCAAAGTCAACATGCCCATAATCTCTTCTGGGAGAAGGTTCATTGGAGTGTCAGGAAGCCCCGTACACAGCAGGCACTTGAAGGGAGCCTCTGAAGCCAAAGCCTTCTCCACCTCAATATTTTTCTTTTATCACCACAATGGCAAATTTAGATGCCTATTTGCCATTTTGTTTGGCTTGCTATTGAAGAGACATTGACCTGGCTTTGCTCTAGTGCACCACACCTGCCGATCATTTGAATAAGTGAATTGGAAGAAGCATTGGAACATGTGAGTGGTTGGCCAAATGCCTAGAGCTTTGCAAATGACCTAGAATTAATGGAAATCTTGTATGGAATTCAAAGAGTGCATTGTAGGGTTGATACAAAAGTAGTTAAAACATTCGACTAAGAATGAAGAGAGGGAGAATCGAAAGCCAAACTCAATTTGATGATAAAAGAAGATTTAGTGATCATTATCCTTCAACATCTCCTAGGTCTCAGTTACATCAAGGCTTTTGAAAATTCTATCTTGGGATTTGGATAGATTAATGGCAAATTTTTCCTAGTTTTCCAAATTCTCAGCGTAAGGGCTAAGATCAGTAGCCTTTAAAACATAAGTCACTTCACCCCAAGCATTCTCGAAGTCTGCTTTGATGCTTTGGTAAGAAATCTCTTCTTTCTTGGGTGCCATTTCAAAGAATTTTAGTTAAAATCAATAAGAAAAAAAGAGGGTTAGGAGTTTTTTAATAGAAAGAAATAATAGACAAAGAAAATTAAAGAAGAAGAAAATCAAGTAAATGTGTTTTTGAAAATTAACTTAAACCCTAAAACCACGCACTAGTTAATAATTTTAAATTCTAAAATGGCGAAAATGTATGCTTGTACATTAGTGATGGGGCCACGTGGCACAATTTCAAAAAATAAGCCGTTTTTGCATTTAAAGCTACAAGCTGACAGGCGCGTGAAAAACAGACATGGACTTTTGAAATTCTATAGAGGTGACTTCGTTGATGAATTAGAATAACAAAATGCATCCTGGCCAGGCAGCTCATAGGAACCATTTTGGTTGAAATAAATGCATAGATCATTTAGACCGAACTGGGTCATTCGCACACAGAGATGTTTCAACTGAACTACTCGTATCACTCACTTTGGTGAAACAGGAGGGCCACTGATGAAGGACAAAATATGTTGGACTAGGCCTAGGCCTAATAAGAAATGTAAGGATAGATAAGCCCAATTTAAGGTTAAAATAGCCCATCTATGTGAGGCCTCGCCTGAGTACTGATTCGATCCGCTAAGTGGGATCGAAATGCTTATTTGGATTTGAACTCAGAATGGAACCTTCAGGTTCAGATGGTTGATTTTTGAAAAGAGTCGCCACCTTAATTTTATTTTATTTGAAAAAAATTAAGGAAAAAACTCAAATTGATTCCAATTAATATCCCAAAGGAAAGGATCACTAGCCTCAAAACCAAAGAGGATTCGGAAACTAGATTTTCGGTTTATTTAGAAAAATGATTAGTTTGGCAAATTTAATACAAGATGACTTAAAATGAATTTCACGAACAATTTACATAATGCATGAACAATTATATAATGCATGAATAAATAAATAAATAAACATTCATTTAAAGCGATAAAAGTAAAGCAATAAAGTAGAAGGAATTAACTTACAATTCAAAACTAAAATAGGGGATATTTCCTCTAACTTTTATGGGTTCTAAGGAAGTCACACATTCCCCAAAATTATTCTAAAGTAATTACTAAAGAAAAATACTGAAAAAGAGAGACAAAATCAATATTATAATAAAGAAAGCAAACTAAAAGCATATATTGCAAAGAAAAGAACTAATTCATAAAGTAATACACAAGAAAAGGATTATTGTTTATTTAAATTGGATTTGTTGTTTTAAATAAGCGAGCCTACGTATACTTTTGAATGGGAATCAAAATCTATGTAATTCACCATTCTTGCGAAGGGGTTAGTTTAGCCTAGCTATTTTATCATGTTTCAGTTCATTGATTGATTAAATCAGATTGATTGATTAGCAAGTTATTAATTAGGTTAGATTTTAATTAACAAGTGGATGCAATAATTCAAATTGTTTACCTAGTTGACTAAATCAGATTCTAATCAACATGCCTCAAAATAATAAAAAAAAGCAATCAATCATGCAAAGCAAATAAATAAATGAAAAGAACAAACTAAGCAATCCTAAAGAAAAATAACAAGACAAACAAAACTAATATAAGGCAAAAGATACACTAAAACAAAAGAAAATAAGAAAATAAAATAAAAAAAGAAAATAATTACCTTATGAGGACGAGACTTGGGGACGTAGAGCGGATGAAGCGGACGATTGGATTGCAATTCTACCTTTTTAGCTCTGCGAAATGACAACCTTAGAATAGAGACTTGAACGGTGTTATTGGGATCTTCTCGGACTGATTTGAGAAGAGCTACTTCGAAACAACCATCCTAAAATGAAATAAAAATAAAATCTTAAACTAAAAAAAGTTCATTCCTTTTGGACTAAACTTTAAAAATATCAATTACTTTGAAATCAATTAGTTTGATTAAGCAATTCTGAGTGTGGAAATAAGGTAGGGGGTGTAGTTTTTATAGGGAGAGAGTTGGGAGAAAAAATGGTCAATTTTTGATGTGGGATTCACTTCCTAAGGCAGGAAACCGTATAGGAGGCTTCAGGAACCGCATGGAGGCTTTTGGACCACGCGAAATGCACGCGATCGCACAATGGAAAATGGTAACCACACAAGACTTGTGCAGTTTTGCACAGGCTCTGTGAGGTTCTGCACAGGGTCTTGTAGTCACAGACCGCCCTGTACGGTCCTGTGGGTCTGTTTGCCATATTTTACTTTGTTCTAGCCCATTTCAGATCCTAATTTAGCTCGGTTTGATTCTACGGATTTGTAATTAAGTGCCGGTTATTCAAAGGTGGAAATTTGAGGGTTCACAGTTGCCCCCTCATCAGAATTGGCTTATCGAAAAGGTAATTTTGATGATAGTGAACCTGAAAAAAAGGTGCCATGTCAGATTTAGGGCTTGTGTTTTCTTGTTAAATCCTTTGGGAGGAGACCCCCTAGGATAAATGGGGTATTATCAATGGCTATCAGTCCAGACTTGACGTTAAATGCGAGAATGGTCTTAGTGAATTTCAATTAAGGCTATATGTCTGGCTCTAATGTTGGAAGGTAAAGTTGATTTGGGTAACTCTCAATCAAGGCTATTTGTTCGGCCTTAATGTTAGAAGTAGAGTTGGTTTGGTGAAATCTCAATCAAGGCTACTTATTCGGCCTTAATGTTAGAGGTAAAGATGATTTGGAAAAAATCTCAATCAAGGCCATATGTTCGGCCTTATTGTTGGAGAATAGATAAGATTTAGGAAAATCTCAATCAAGGCTATCTGTTTCGCTTTAATGTTGGAGAATTCAAATCAAAGCTATCTGTCTAGCCTTAATGTTGGATAAATCTCAATCAAGACTATCTGTCCGACCTTAATATTAAAGAATTTAAATCAAAACTATATGTCTGGCCTTAATGTTAGAGAATTTAAATCAAGGCTATCTGTCTGGCTTTAATGTTGGAAGTAAAAATGATATGGGATAGATCTCAATCAAGGCTATCTGTTCAGCCTTAATATTAGAGATAAAAAAGATTTGGGATAAATATCAATCAAGGCTATCTGTCTAGCCTAAATGTTGGAGAATTTAAATCAAGGCTATTTATTCGGGCTTAATGTTAGAGAATTTAAATCAAGGCTATCTGTTCGGCCTTAATATTAGAGGATAGAGAAAATTTGGTGAAATCTAGTAAAAGTAATGGTTCCAGTCTATTTTAGAAAGTCTAGCTTGATGTCCAGTTAGTTTTGAGATATTTTTGGTAGGAATGATGACGACCTTATCTGGTAAGAATAGATGAAGACATGATCCTGTCTGGTGGGAATGATGATGACCCTATCTGGTCAGAATTAGCAAAGAGATGATCCATTTTGCTTCAAAAGTCTGACTTACAACTTGTTCTATTATGAAATGCATCTAATTATGTAATGATTAGATACCTTGAACCTGTGAATGTTTAGTTTGGTAGGAGAGTGCTAAGCTTTTGGGAGAAAGATGCCCCCACTTTAGGAAAGGTGAATTTTGGCTATTTTATTTGGATAGACCAGCTTGGGGATGGTTAGACTGGGTATTAGGCTAGTTGAAGGGTTGGTTAAAGGCTATCGATTTAGCATTATAGGAGGAAGAGATCGAGTTAGTTAGCTTGAAAGGCTTGAACAACCAGCTTAGGGTCATAACAGGTATGAGACTGCTTGGTCACTGGTTATCAGTTTGGCTTAAGAAGAAGTCACTTTGAGAGGTTAAGCCAAGTATGGTTGGGAGAGATCGGGTTGGGTTTAGGTGAGTTCGACTTGGGAGAAGGTTTAGTTTAAGGCTGAATTGGAAAGCTTAATCAAAAGGGTCAAGTCCTTGGAGACAATTAGGTCAAAAAGCTAGGTCAAGTTTTGGGAAGGTCAATTTATCAGGCTTGTCTCCAAAAAGTTCATACGGGAGTCTTTGGTCAAGTATGGTAATTGGCTTGATTAGTTTTGGCCTTCTGGTTTAGCTTTAGGGAAGATTGTTTAGAATGAGTGGATTACCTTGGATGGCTAGGTTAGGTTTGGCCTTGGCTAGGGTCATTTGGAAGCTCAGTCTGGTTTGGCTTTGTAAGAGATTAGATTAGAGGCTCGGTCAAGTTATGGCTTTCTAGTGAGTTCATTCGGAAGGCTTAGTCAGATTTTGCCTTAAGACTGTGTCTGAGAGATCAGGCTAGGATGCTAGACCTAGGAGGCTAGTCTTGGTTCAGAGGAAGGCTTAAGCTAGGAAATCCATTTAGAAGGCTTAGTCAAATTTGCTTTAGAGGAGATCATAGGCTTCATAAATGAAGGCCTTTTGGGAGTGGGCTTCATGGTGAAGGCTTATTAGGAGTGGGCTTCATAGTGAAGGCTTTTTAGGAGTGGGCTTCATTGTGAAGGCTTTTGGGAGTGGGCTTCATGGTGAAGGTTTTTGGGAGTGGACTTCATGGCAAAGGCTTTTAGGTGTTAAGGATAGTTTTCTATGAGGGTGTTTTGGATGGTTGGCTTTGGCTCAGGTATGGTGCTACAAGTTTTGATCACAAAGATACCGTAGGCTTATGGATAGGGGTTTGCCCTTTGACATGGTTAAATCAAAATGGTTTGCAGGCCTTAAGAGGCTTTGATTCTTAGGAATTATGTGTTTCACCAATGAAGCTTAATCTTTCAAGGATAATGAGATGTTTGCCAAAGAGGCATGAGATGGGCCTTGACTGGTTCGAGTCTTTCTTAGTCAACTTAAGGATAATAGGCTTTGGGAGATATGCCTCGATTAGATTCAAAGATGATGATTCTTGAAAGACTTAAGATTTTTAGTTCTGCCCATGATGAGATTTTGCCAAAGAAATGGTGGTACATAGCTTGAGCTTGAAATGATGGTACAGATGGAACAGTATAATTTCATAAAGTTCAAGAATGATTTGAAGGTAGGTTGAAACTTCTAAAAAGAATCATGGAACTTGTATGATTTTATTTTTTGTAGCATGAATCATGGAAAAGAGCAAGTCAAGCTTTTCTTATTGTTTGAGATTGAAGAGACTTTTGGAGTGATACTTAATTGGTTTGACTTGATGTAAATGACTGCACTAACTAAAATAAAGAGCCCTTAGAAATGGCTAAAGTGCTAGTGGAATGTGAAGGTGGGAAATGTGAGGGATTATGCCTTAGCTCTTTGAGATAAGCGATGGGACAAATTCGACAAAAGATGATGACCTAGGAAGACATGCCCCCATTGTAGGATAAAGGGGTAGAAGGTAGTATATCTTTAGAGAATGAACCTCTAGTGAGGAAAGATGACTTTGGAGGCATAAGATGAGATGGATTGATTGGAAATGATTTGACAATTTTGGATATAAGGGAAGATGACTTAGATGAGCTCTCTCTCTCTCTTTCTCATAACTTTAACTTTTACCGAAGCTGCTCTTTTAGGTTTTTAAATTAGCAAGCTTATATTAATGAAATTTGAGAGAAAACATTCCTCCATGATTTGCTATTTTTCTTTAAGGGGCTTTGACCTTTGAATTTTGGATTTGACAAATGTCTTCTCTGAACTTGTTGCCCCTTATTAAGGTGCATTATTTTGATTACTCGATATGCAACAGGTAATTCCATTTGCTTTGCTCTTTATGCTTCAATTGTTTGAAGAGAGGTTTATTGCTTAACCTTCTTTGATTAAGAGTTTGGTGAAGCAATTGTTGATTTATGAGAATGAAAGCACCTCAAATTCTGATCTATGCTAATTGTGGTGTATTAGATCTCTACCCTTCTCTTTTTTTCCTTTATTAATTTTCTTTTCTCTTTTTTTTTATTCATTTTCTTCTCTTTTTTTTTTATTTTTCTTTTTTTTATTCATTTTTTAAGGCTCATCTATGTTGGACTAAACAAGGAAGATCAGAAATAATGAAAAGAAAAGATACATTACTATAAAGGAAACTTTATTATAAGATAACAAAAAGGGCATTGACATGGTTGACAAAATATAAAAAATAAAATAAAATAAAATGACAGACTCTAACTCAAATTTAGACTTAGACTTTGAGGCTTGGGCTCAAACTCAAACTTAGATTTAGAATTCAACATCAGATAGGTCAGATTAGCTAGGCTTGAACTCCTTCATGTTATGCCACTCAGGGTCGAGGTGGAGTTGAGTCAGACCTAGATTCCTCATCATTGTTCAGGTTGGTGGTGGGGAATTCAACTTTAAATGATTTACTTTGGATGCAATTTCAACCTTTGATGCAGTTGCATCTAAAGCTTTGAAGGTGGGTAGGTATTGTGTTAATAAGTGAGCTTGATAGGTCAAGAGTAGATTATTGACAATAATATCTACCTATTCTTGCTCGGTTGGCCTCTTTACCAGTTAAGCAGCTTTGGCCCTCCACCTAGTAAGGAACATGGAGAAGGACTCATCTAGAAGTTGCTTCGTAGTTTCCAAATCACGCCTAGTGACATCTACTTCAGTGTTGTAATGATACTGTCTAACAAAGACATGACAAATATCATCCCATGTTCTTTTTTGGCTCTTATCTAGTGAAAGAAACCATCTCCTGGTAGCTTTGGTTAGCGATTATTGAAACATTTGAGCAAGGAGCTCATCGCTAAGTCCCATAGGTTTCATTACTCTTATATACATCTTCAGATGAGTTTTGGGGCATATGGTTCCATCAAATCTATCCAACTCAGGCATTCTGAATTTAGGAGAAAGCTTGGCATTAGGGAACAAGATCAAGCTATCCATATCAATTAAGTCATTATGGTGCTTCAGGGATTTGATGGTTTTCTCCATAGCTTTAAGTTTATCCATAAGCAATTTAGTATCCTGAGAGAAAACTTCTCCACTTTGAAAAGGATCTAGGAGAGAGAAAGAGCTAGAGTGTGTAGTGGTGTTTAGGGCTTGAGTATTGGTAGGTTTCCTAAGATAGGTCTAGTTTGGGTTGTGGTTGAGATTATTTTTGTTGAGGTTTGCTTGGTTAATCAGGGCTCGAACTTCCTTAATGATGGCTTGCCTTTGTTCTTTCATGTTTTCTGCAAATTGGATCTGTTGAGCAGCTAGGATAGCTTAAAAATGCTCTTCATGCTTCTTAAGAAAGCTAGTCATAAGTGTGGTCAGGGCATCCATGTCAAGCAAGTTGGCCATTGGTACCTTACGAATCAAATCAAAGAATTAAGGTAAGTGTTTGAAGAAGAAGCAAGAATATAGGCATGCAAACTTTGAGTAAAAAGACTCCCTTTGATGTTGTGAGCTAACTACATTTGGGCTCTTGAGATTTTCCTAAGGTTGCGTAGTTCAAGGTCTCAGGCTTAGGGTAGTGTGTTGGGCCAAAGGTATTAGGCTTAGGATAGTGTGCTGGGCCAAAGATATTAGGCTTAGGGTAGTGTGTTGGGCCAAAGGTATTAGGCTTAGGATAGTGTGTTCGGCCAAATGTATTGGGCTTAGGATAGTGTCTTGATGATTTGGTTGGCAGGGTATGGGTTAAAAAGAGGGTAGAGGTGTGAAGACATTTTGGGTAAGGTTAAGGTAACAGTGTTTAAGGTTAGAGGGGGCAAAGGTGATTAGGGTAGAGGTGAAAGTGTTTAAGGTTTAGAAGTGAAGGTGTTTGGATAGAAATGAAAAGTGAGTATGTGACCCTTCTTCGGTTCAAGGTATAACCTAAACTAAAGATGAATGCATATTTTGTTACACAATATGGATGAATGATATGCATAGGGAAAATATTTCATGAGAATGTAAAGATGCAAGGTTTTAATTATGGTACATATAACCTAAGGTTAAGATCTAGGTTCATTACATGAAAAGGGTAAGGGTGGCTTGTATAGGGTACCTGTCACACTAGAGCAGTGATATATCTAACTACATATGAGTCAATGAGTCTCGTGTGGGTCTAGCAGTACGTGCATGCTCATTACACCTTTGAAAGGATCAAAGAATTCATCGTGGGGTGAATGATTTCACTATCGGTGAATAGACTCAAAGGGGGTTACTCACTCGATGTTACTTTCTATCCATTGTTTTCCTAAGAAATCTAGGTTGACAGGCAAGGAGCCAATGTAAATGATGCATGAAAGTCATTTATGTATTAAAAGTGCCAAACCTTGATTTAAACCCATTGGTAGTCCTCTTATTCTTTTGTTAAAAAGAAGGTAGTCCCCAGTGGAGTCGCCAGCTGTGAGGCCTCATCTAAGCACCGGTTTGATATGCTAAGTGAGATCAAAATACTTATTTAGGTTTAAACTCACGATGGAACCCTCGGATTTAGATTGGTTGATTTTTGAAAAGAGTCGCCACCTTAATTTTATTTTATTTGGGAAAGGATTAAGGGAAAAATCCAAATTGACTCCAATTAATATGCCAAAGAAAAAGATCATTAGCCTCGAAACCAAAGAGGGATTCAGGGACTAGGTTTTTAGTTTATTTAGAAAAATAATTAGTTTGGCAAATTTAATACAAGATGACTTAAAATGAATTTCATGAACAATTTACATAATGCATGAACAATTATATAATGCATGAATAAACAAATAAATAAACATTCATTCAAAGCGATAAAAGTAAAGCAATAAAGTAAAAGGAATTAATTTACAATTCAAAACCAAAATAAGGGATACTTCCTCTAGCTCTTATGGGTTCTAGGGAAGTCACACATTTTCCAAAATTATTCCAAAGTAATTACTAAAGAAAAATACTGAAAAAGAGAGACAAAATCAATATTATAATAAAGAAAGCAAACTAAAAGCAGATATCGCAAAGAAAAGAACTAATTCATAAAGTAACACACAAGAAAAGGATTATTGTTTATTTAAATCAGATTTGATGCTTTAAACAAGCAAGCCTACGTATCCCTTTAAATGGGAATCAAAATCCACGTAGTTCGCCCTTCTTGCGAAAGGGTTAGTTTAGCCTAACCATTTCATCATGTTTTAGTTCATTGATTGAAAGGTGAGTTGATTGATTAAATCAGATTGAGTGATTACCAAGTTGTTAATTAGGTCAAGTTTTAATTAACAATTCGATGCAATAATTCAAATCGTTTACCTAGTTGACTAAATCATATTCTAATCAACATGCCTCAAAATAATAAAAGAAAGCGATAAATCATGCAAAGCAAATAAATAAATGAAAAGAACAAACTAAGCAATCTTAAAGAAAAATAACAAGACAAACAAAACTAATATAAGGCAAAAGATAAACTAAAACAAAAGAAAATAAGAAAATAAAAAAATAAAAAAAAAATAATTACCTTACGAGGACGAGACTTAGGGATGTAGGGCAGATGAAGCGAATGACTGGATTGCAATTCCACCTTTTTTGCTAGGCGGAATGACAATCTTAGAACGGAGACTCGAACAACGTTATTGGGACCTCCTCGGAGTGATTTGAGGAGAGCTACCTCGAAACGACCATCCCAATAAAATAAAATAAAAATAAAATCTTAAACTAAAAAAAGTTTGTTCCTTTCGGACCAAACTTTAAAAATATCAATTGCTTTAAAATCAATTAGTTTGATTAAGCAATTCTGAGTGGGGAAATGAGGTAGGGGGAGTAGCTTTTATAGGGAGAGAGTTGGGAGCAAAAATGGTGAACTTTCGATGTGGGATTCACTTCCCAAGGCAGAAAACCGCATAGGAGGCTTCGGGAATCGCACACGAAGGCTTCTAGACCATGCGGATGTGAGGTCTCACCCAAGCACCAGCTTGGTTCGCTAGAGGGAACCGGGATGCTCATTCGGGTTTAGACTCACGATGGAACCATCGGGTTTGGATCGGTTAGTTTTAAAGATGATTTTGGGAGTTGCCACCCTAATTTATTTTAAATGGAAAAAATTAAGGAAAAATCCAGTTGACTCCAATTTATTAATTTTGCAATTAATTTACCCAAGGATAAAAATCACTAATCTTGAACCAGGTTGAGTTCGGGGACTAGATTTTTGGTTTTAAATAATCTAAATTTGGCTCTTAAGTTTAATTTGACTGGAAAATTGATTTCATGAATGACATTAATGATTATAAATAAAATGTATGAATATGACATGAGTATAAGGTGAAAATTAAAATAAAATATCCACAAATTAAAAAGGGAAAAAGAGATTGATAGGGATTTGGATTTGAAGTTTGGATTTAGATTCCAAACGTGCCTACGTACCCCATTGAATGGGAATCAAAACTCACATAGTTCGTTCCACGATTAAGTGGAGGGGTTTAGGGATTGATCAAATTGATTGATTTGACTTAGGTTTGAGAGGAAAAGGCTGATACCTTGACTTTTGGTGGGTAAAGAGTTTTAACAGACCGAAGTTCCGTTTTATCAAGATCGGGTGATTGGGAGATTAATTAATTAATTAAAAAGATTAATTAACTAATTAATATGATGAAAAGGATAGAATGATTAATTAATTAAAAAGATTAATTAATTAATTTGGATGAAAAGTGGATTAAGAAAAAGGATTAATTTGATTTTGGAAAAAAAGTGATTAATTAATTAATTAAAAAGATTAATTAATTAATTAATTAATTTTAATTTTAAAAAAAGAGTTTTAGTTAATTAAAAAGATTAATTAACTTAGTTAGGGTGAGATAATTAATTAATTAAAAATATTAATTAATTAATTAGAGAATGGTTGGAGGGAGAAGAAGAGAGGAATTAGTAGATAACCATCAATACTAATTCAAGAGATGTGTTGGAATGAAGGATGAAGGGGGGTATTTATAGGAAAAGTGGGTGAGGGTAGTTTAGGAAGTGAAAAAGTGAAAAGACCAAAAGGGTAAAGTTAGAAAAAAACTGAAAAATCATATTAAGGGGTATTTTGGGGACTGCAAGCGGGCAGTGTACGCGGCGCTGCCGAAGGCCTGGGCGGCGCGCCGTCGAGGAGGATGGTGGCACCACCCAGACAGTCAGCGGTGCCGCTGGCTGCTGACGTGGCGCTCTTTTTTTTTTTTTGGTTATTGGTATGAAGTTTGGAAATTTTGGATGTCTGGTAGCAATGTAATTGAAGGCTAAAAAATTTTCTTTCATGAGCGCTGCCCTTGAACCACCGCCCGCTAATCGATTAGTAGGACCACCGTAACAGTTCTGCATAACGCGTTAAATTCAGCAAGTGCTAAGGTTGCGGTTAGATGCTGAGAGTGTAAAATTGAGGGTTCATAGTTGCCCCTTTATTAGAATTGGCTTTGAACAAAAGGTGATTCTGATGATAATGAACATTAGGAAGAGGTGCCATGTCAGACTTTGGGCTTGTGTGTTCTTGTCATGTCCTTTGGGAGGAGGATCTCTAGGATAAATGAAACTTTATCAATGGCTATCTATTCAGCCTTGACGTTGGTTGCAAAAATAATTATGATGAATTTCAATTAAGGCTATCTGTTCGGCCTTAATGCTGGAGATGAAGAATGTTTGAGGCAAATCTCAATCATGACTATCTGTTCGACCTTAATGTTCGAGAAAGAGAAAGTTTGGTGAATTCCAATCAAGCCTATCTATTCGGCCTTAATGCTGGAGATGAAGAATGCTTGAGGCGAATCTCAATCAAGACTATCTGTCCGGCCTTAATGTTAGAGATAGAGAAGGTTTAGTGAATTTCAATCAAGGCTATTTGTCCGGCCTTAATGTTGGAGATAGCAAAGGTTTGGTGAGTTTCAATCAAGGCTATCTGTCCGGCCTTAATGTTGGAGATAAAAAAGGTTCAATGAATTTCAATCAAGGCTATCTGTCCGGCCTTAATGTTGGAGATAAAAAGGTTCGATGAATTTCAATCAAGGCTATCTGTCTAGCCTTAATGTTGGAGATAAAGAAGGTCTGGAGTAAATCTCAATCAAGGCTATCTGTCCGGCCTTAATGTTGGAGATAAAGAAGGTCTGGAGTAAATCTAGGTCAAGGCTATCTGTTTGGCCTTAATGTTGGAGATAAAAAAGATCTAGAGTAAATCTTAGTTAAGGCTATCTGTCTAGCCTTAATGTTGGAGATAAAGAAGATCTGGAGTAAATCTCAATCAAGGCTATCTGTCCGGCCTTAATGTTGGAGATAAAGAAGAAGTAAGTCTCAATCAAGGCTATCTGTTTGGCCTTAATGCTAGAGGTAATGATAATTTGGGTGAATCTCAATCAAGGCTATCTGTCTGGCCTTAATGTTGGAGGTAAAGATGATTTTGGATAAGACAATTTAGTGAAAAGAGAGTCTTGACCTATGGCGAGTCGGCTCGCGAGATTCTGAGGAAGAGCTTTGGCTTATGGCTAGTCGGCTTAAGATTTTGGTTGTGTCAAATAAACTTGGGCTTCTGAATGTGAAGGGTTTGGGCCTTTCAAAAGGCTCAAAGGAACTTTTCCAGGAGTAGAGGGACTCTGAAAGTCATACTTTGTTGATTAGATCTGGAAAGGTATCATTTAGCTTCAAAGAGACACAAGTTAGCTTTAAAAGGTTTTGGTCAGCTTTGAGGAAGTACTGGTAAGCTTAAAGAGATGTTAATGAGGCTATTGTCTCAGCTTATGTATGATGATGTATGATTGCAGATGATTGCATAGGTACTAGTGCATAGATGATGCATGCATATTTTAGAATTCATGGACCTTTTGCCTGACTTATATGTCATGCATGATTTATGGTGATACCTGTAATGAATGGTTGTATGGATGCATGAGAGTGGATTCACACATTTGCTTTGTGAATGCAATTTCCTATGTGACTTTTGTGTTCTGCGGAGTCATGCATTTTTGGACTGAAAAACTCGATAAGGTTAAGAAACTCAACATGGGTTGGTATGGAAAAATTGCCATGGTGGCATTATGAGGAGTTCGAGGGGTTGCTTCAGATTTTGGAATTTGGTGGCCCGTGATTTCTGTTTTGGTGTTGCTGAGGAGGAGCTGTGCCTATTCCAGGCAGATAGGGAATATGGCTTGGCTACGACTCAAAGGTAACTCTGGTGGTACTAAAGTTCAAAGTTCGGCATTTTTTTTTAACTTTTTAGAGTTTTTAACTTACCTCAGAATGTTGCAAGCCAGATGATGGTTGGTGATGGTTAAGTGAATTTGACTACTGTAATTGAGAAGTTCCATGATTCTGGTGACTAGGGGGTATGAGGGGTGCAGAGGCTCAACATGAGGGCCTTGATTTTCTGTTTGAGTGTCAGTTACTGGTTTATTGATTGGGGTGATGCCACAGTGGCAGATAAAACAGAGGCATTTTGTGGTTAGAGCTATGCTAGCAAAGACACTGATGAGTCTCAATTGCTTTGTTAAGGATTTAGAGAGATGAACTGTCTTGCCAGTTATTCTCCAGTTAGAAAAATTTATCTATTCTTACCTTTCTCTGCTTTGGGTACTTTGTGGATGTCTATTTTAGGTTTTGGGTTATCTCGAAAGCGTGACTGATGGATCATTTTCAGGTGGTGGCCACTACTTTTCAGTGTGCGCATGCCTTACTGAGACTCAGTAAGAGGTCGGATAAGATGGTTGCTTGCAACTTGCCCCTGGAGGACATTTTTAGCACTACCAATAGTAAATAATTAAATCTTTCATGACGGGAGGCTATGGGTGTCAAGTGGTTTGCCTGTTGGGCTTAGCTTGAATGTTTTCCACTAGGGACGAGTGTCTTGAGGCAGGTGAGGCAAACTCAGGGTATCTCCCCAGTTTTTCTTTCTTGGAGTTTCTGCAGATCACAGCTCCCATTGCTAGAGCTATTAGGTGATGGCTGGCTGAGGGGTTATTATACTGTTTATTTTGGGATTTCACTTGGGACCACAGAGAGGTATACCAGGTAGTTGATAAAAGTGATTTGGCCAATTGAGAAAGAGTACTAGGCTGCCCTACTGAGAAGAATAGAGGATGAAGTAGTTGAGGAAGGAGAGATTATATGAGGAGCCGTTGGTAGCAAGAGGACTACAACATAGATAGAGGGGTGACTCAATATTTGAAGGAGACTCGGAGATCTACTAGAAGTGCAATATCACAGATTGCAGTCGTGACTCAAAAAAAGAAGATTGCGATAGACATCTCAAGAGATAGAGGAAGATTAACTAGACCATGACTTCAAACATGACCTTTTTTTTCTTTTTTTTTTAAAGTAATTACAGGTTGACAGGACTACATGAAACAGGATAAGCTATAGATGACAATGGAAGGGCTATCCTTTATGATGGGTTTGTATTTTGCAAGATTTGATCATCACTAAATGAGACATCTTTTATTTTTGCTCTAATTTCTGCTTAAGCCACCCTTTCAGGTTTACAGCTTAACGAGCATTCTTTTTTTTGGTTTAGGCAAAAGAATCAAGTGAATGATGTACTAGGCATAAAGAAAATGAGAATGTGATGCAAACAAAATATTTTATATTATGATTTGGATCGCACCCGAATCGGGCTGCCTATGTATCCCTTACATCACTTTTTTGTCAGTTATTTCTTGTAGGGAGAATCAAGTCCACGTAGTTTTGATTACATATGCATGAGAAACAAAAATGAAACACAGATGTTATCTTCGGATGATGTATCTTTTCAGCTGATCCGAGTTGCCAAGATGGGAGAATTCACTTCCATCCACGTCCGTGAAGATAATGCCTTTGTCGAATAGGATCTTCCTACTTTGTCTTCTTTCTCCACAGCTTCTTCTCAATAGGCTTCTTATAGGTCAAGATCTTGTAAACTGTGATGCTTGGAATATTCGTATCATGTCCTTGTCTTTATGTATAATAGCTCATTATCTTTTTCACTGCTGTCATGCAGATGCAATGTAAATTTTTTTTTCTGTGCCATAATTAGTTGATCCTTTTGCCTTTTTCATTTTTTGTTCTTTTTTTTTTAAGATGTCCCACTTAAAGATGAATCAGAAAAAATTAAAGCAAATTTAAAAAGTTCAAACTTTTATTATTGAAAAAAAAAAGAGTCCCATCATGAGTACATTAAAGGATAAGCCTAGAAGGAAAAATACAAACTCAAAAGGACAAGACCTGATAAACTCAGAAAGAAAAATTTAATAGAAAACAAACCCAAAGACTCTGACATAGACTCTGACTCAAGTGACTTAGTTATGAACTCAAACGACTCGGACATGGACCTGGAGGACTTGGATAGGGGCACAACAGTATTGGCACTCTTCTTAAAATACCAGTTATTGGGTGAGGCTTGAGACGGTTGGGTGAGCTCAGCGATGCTAGACTTTGGGTTTGGGAGCAATGATGTCTCCACTGTCAATAAGGTCTTAGAATTTATGCTTCAGAACTTGGCATGCATCAGTTTTGTGCCCCAACCCTTGATGAAAGTTACAGTGCTCATTAGCATTATAACCCTTGAGCAAGGGGTTTGGAGGAGGTCGTGGTTCTAAAGGCTTAACCAGATTAGCCTCTAAGGCTTTCTTGTAAACAATGCTAAGGGGCATGCCCAGCTCAGAGAAAGTCCTCCTTGTTTCTAACTTCATCGGCTAGTGATAGGACACAACATTTATCTCTCCCTTTCTTTGGGTGGTATTGGTGGTATTCTTATGATACCTAGAGGATTCATCCTTGATTCGTCCTGATTGAATCAAATCCTCGATCTTGGTGGTAATGGCAATGAGAGCTTTGAAGCTGGGGAGGTACTGTGTTTGCAATTGAACCTGATATTGGGGGAGGAGGTTCTTGATGATGATGTCAATTTGCTCTACTTTAGATGGATGGTTCATCATTTGGGCCACTTTTGTCCTCCACCTTGTAAGGAACACGGTGAAGGATTCTCTTGACCCTTGTTTCGTGGTTTCCAAATCTCGATGGGTGACATCCACCTCGATATGGTAGTGGTATGGCTTGACAAATGCATTTCATATGTCATTCCAAGTCTTCTTGTGATTTTTTTCAAGATCTAGTAACCACTTAATAGCAGTTTTGGTCAAGGTTTGTTGGAATAACTGAGCAAGGAGCTCATCATCCACATCAAAAGGTCTCATGGCACCCACATACATCTTGAGATGAGTTCTGGGACATATGGTGCCATTAAACTTATCCATGACTGGCATCTTAAATTTTGGTGAAACTCGTGCATTGGGGAAGAGAGCTAAGGAGTCGACATCTATTATGTCTTCATGCTTTTTGACGTTTTTGAGTGTTCTCTCCATAGCCTTAATTTTCTCCATTAATTTCTTAGTTTCGGGAAAGCTAAAGAAATCTCCACTTTGAAAAGGATTCGTAGTGGGAGAGGGAGTGGTTGTGTTTAAGTCTATGATAGGAGAGGTTGGAATTTCAGGTGCTTTCCCTTTATCGGTGAGATCGATAATGGGAGGAGTAGGGGCATGGCTAGTCCCGGCTTGGGCAGATGCAAGCTCAACACGAGCAGGAGGGGGAGTGACAGTGGCATTAGTCATTTCCTTGACCTCATTGATGATGGACTAGCATTAGGAGTGAAGGGCATCAATAAAGGTGGCAGACTGAGCAATGAGAGCATTGGTGAAAGTTTCAACTTAGGTTTAAAGAGCGGTGGTGAGTACAGCTTGAAAAGTTTCCTTATTTCTTGAGGAGGATGGTGAAGAAAGCACTTATGGCATTTTGATCGAAGTTGAAAGTATTGGCCATTGGTACCTTGAAATAGAAAACAGATAAAAAAAAATGGGTAAGAAAATAGAATCATGAAGGGAAAATGGCATGAATGTGAAGGTGTGTTGGGAAAAGGATTCCTTCCATATGGTTGGTCATCGGGTTTACATATTGACAGGGTGCGTGTGTGAGGCATTTTGGGGTAACGGACCAACGGTTTGGGTCTTTAAAGTGTTTGAGGGTTGACCTTGTTGAGCTTTTCATATTATGTATGTGTGATCATGATATGATGCATGTCAAAAAAGGTTTCATGAACATGTAAGAGTATTGATTATTACTGTACATGGAACCTAGGTCAATGCTAGGGCGACTACATACATAAGGGTGAAGGGTGGTTTAATTTAAGGGTCCCTGTCCCACTAGAGCATCGATATTCTTAACCATATGTGAAGTAAGGAGCCTCGAATGGGTCAAACAGTACTGATTGCTCGTTACACCACCGAAATGATAGGGGATTCATCGCGGGGTGGAATGCTTTCGCTATCTCCCAACATACTCAAAGAAAGTTGTCGAGCCAATACTACTCGCCATCCAAAAATTTTCCTAAAGCTAAAGTTTAGGCAAGAAGCCTTTATTATGCAAAGTGATGTATGAAAGTCAAATTATACTTAATGAGCCAAAAGGAGATTATTTTGGAAAAATTTTCCTTAACCAAATAGTAATCCTCTTATTTTCTTTTTTATTAAGAAAAAAGGTGATAACTAGTCCCCAGTGGAGTCGCCAGCTATGAGGCCTTGCCCGATCATCGGCCCGGTCTGCTAAAGGGAACCGGGATGCTCATTCAGGTTTAGACTCGCGATGGAACCGTCGGATTCGGATCGGTTCGTTTTGAAAATTATTTTGGGAGTCGCCGCCCTAATTTATTTTAAATGGGAAAAATTAAGGAAAAACCCAGTTAACTCCAATTTATTAATTTTACAATTAATTTACCCAATGATAAAAATCACTAATCTCGAACCAGATTGAGTTTGGGGACTAGGTTTTTTGTTTTAAATAATCTAAATTTGGCTCTTAAGTATAATTTGACTTGAAATTGATTTCATGAATGACATTAATGATTACAAATAAAATGTATGAATATGACATGAGTGCAAGATGAAAATTAAAATAAAATATCCACAAATTAAAAAGGGAAAAAGAGATTGATAGAGATTTGGATTCGAGGTTTGGATTTAGATTACAAAAGTGCCTACGTACCCTATTGAATGGGGATCAAAACTCACGTAGTTCGTTTCACGATTAAGTGGAGGGGTTTAGGGGTTGATCAGATTGATTGATTTGATTTGGGTTTGAGAGGAAAAGGCTGATACCTTGACTTTTAGTAGGTGGAAGGTTTTATCGAACCAAAGTTCCGTTTTATCGAGACCGGGTGATTAGATTGATTGGACCACCATAACAGCTCCGTATAACGCCATTTTTTACTCCGTTCTCACCCATTTCAAATTCGATTTATGCCCAATTTGATTTTATGAATTTGTAATCAAGTGCCAGTTGTCTAAAGGTGCAAATTTGAGGGTTCACAATCTTTAGCTTATATAACAAATCCGAAGCAAACTGGTAAAAGCAATATGAACTTAATATCAAGTTCGAATTAGGATCTCATGCTCTTTGTGTAAATCTATAAACGACAAATTTCATTATTCTAAATTATATTTTTATATTTGTATGATTATTTATAATCATCTAAATTGCTAATGAAAATTGTTTGATGAAGTTCTTGTAAAGTATTCATAATCATAATTGTAAAATTTAGTATCTTTAAATTTAGTTGTAGAAATTATAATAATAAATTATAGTAAATTGCTTATAATAATAAATTATAATTATATAATTTAGTATCTTTAATTGAAAATTATTCAAAATGTTCCTTTTGTTCCAAGATTTAATTGTAAAATTTTTATGAATAAAAAAATTAGGGGACCGAATCAAATATATATATATATATATATATATATATATATATATATATATATATATATATATATATATATATATATATATAAAGTAAGTTTAGAATATCTTAGGATTTGCCGTGTGGTATATGTTTGTTATGTATTTACGTTTTATTAGTCCACATAGCAATACAAAATCAATTAATAATACTAACATTTATTAATAATTAGTTTTTATTATGATAAATTAATATTAAAACTGAAATAAGTATAATTATGATAATTTTAAATTGAGTTAATATATGAAATATTATATTAATATATTTAAGGCAACATATAAATTTTTTTATTAACTTGTTAATTATTATATAAGTATTTAAGTTATTAATTACTTAGAAATATTTAATTATTTTAGTATTATTTGTAACCTAAATGAAATTTTATTATCTATTGTAATTTTAAATTTACATTCTATTGGTCCACACGGTGAAAATGAATCAATTAATGATACTAATATTTATTAATAATTAGTCTTTATTATGATAAATTAATATTAAAATTCAAATGAGTATAATTATGGTTATTATAAGTTGAGTTAATGCATGAAATATTAAATCAATGTATTTAAGGCTACTCTTTTATAATCAGCTAGTTTTTTCAAAATTTTTTATGCAAACTATAGTAAACACTATATTTGTTTTATAAGATTACAAGTGAGTAATAAGAACTAAATATGGTAGTGTGTTTTAGAATTTGTTATGATATTGTTATTCTTTCTCCGTCTCTCCTTTTGACTTGATATGTGATAAAAAACTTTTAATATAAAATAATATAGAATTATAATAAATTTTAATAAAGAATTATAATTTCTTATAATAAAATAAATTATAATAAAAGAAATAGATAAAATAGCATAAGTATATCATGACCTTATCTTAACATAAATGTTATATCTTATCTTATATCTTATATTTATATCTTATATTTTTATATCTTATTATTTTTTATCTTATAATACTATTTATAATATTTCAGGTATTAATAAAACTATTTTAGTAAAATTTAACTGTCTCAATTTCACTAAACACAAAAATTTAAGGATAATTGTAGGTCGGTGGCTACCTAAGAAAACTCTGATTCGATCCGCCCCTGGCTAAACTTAATTGGTAATTATTATAGATAATTATTTTTTAGTTCATTTGCATACAAATTTGATAAAAAAAATATGTTTATGGTCCATATAATTGACATATAAAATACCAATTAGTTAATTATCAAATTATTCACGATTTTACTATTTCAATTAGTATATTTTTTTAGGTTATTTCAATTATTCAAATGGAGTCTCTAAGATGGATCAACCATATATGTTTTGTATAGAAAAATCTTATCTTTTTTTTATTAATATAAGATTGGATAGTCAGTATTTTAGTTATTTGCCTTAGTCAGAGATAGTAAATAAAAAATTAAATAAAAAAACTATCATAGCAATTTTTCTCATTGCCATTTATATATATATATATATATATATATATATATATATATATATATATATATATATATATATATATATATATATATATATATATATATATATATATATATATATATATATATGTTTTATGATAATAAAAAATTATATTTTTTAATGATTAAAAATTTTAAAAAATAGAATATAATATGTCCATCTACCACTCACCACAAATATTTTATAACTATTTTTATTTAATGCAAATCCATATAAATTTTAATTTGATGGTTTTGTAATATTTTCTATTATCACTTAAAATCAATCTATTATCATAATTTAAATTATTTTAATTAAGAAAATACGATATGAAAATAAATTTATTTATAAGAATATCAAAATAATTTAAAATAAATTATTATTTTCTTCTAAATTATAAAAAATTGAGAATATAACAAGTAAAAATTATATAAAAGTTTAAAATTATTATTAACTACATATAAACTATTGCATTCCTTAATTACTATCCTTTATAGATATTCTTTATAATATCACTATTATTTTTTCTATACATTACAATTAAATAATTAAAAATATAAATTTATTTTAAAAAATTAAAAAAATAAATAAATTATAAAATTTCGTTTAACACACGGGTATTAACGTAGTGTAAATATGTATAGACACCTTCAACAACAGAAGACATTCCCTTGACTGGTTGCCAAACACTAGCCATTGTATCCTGCATGGCTCTAAAATTCACTTGACTTACCGCCTGCATGTTAAAAAAGGTGAAAAGAAAAAAGCTTGAGTCGTGTGATAAACACTGCCCTTAAGGAAATTATTTCCCTCAGGATAAATCAAGCTCTTCTACCACAGAAAGTAGGCAACAGGAACACCAAAGCACAGAATTAATAACCTAGCAGAAGATAGAGAGGCAAGAAGAAGAGCTGTGTCTAAACTCACTAATAAGCCATGTATTTATAGCCAAATTATGATAATAAGGTAGAGAAAATCAAGGCAATATTAAAATCTGTTATCATGGGCAACGTTAAAATTTGTTAGCAAAATAATAGGGTTTACATGTAACAGATTCTTTTTTTTTGTTTTTTTTGTTTTGTTTTTATAACGTATAAAAATAATTTAAAATTAAAAAAAAAAAAAAGTCAGTTGCAAAACTAACCTTGCTCTATGTCACAAGTGTAACTCACGCGCAGGGAGGGAAAATCTACCATTTTTCCTTGGCTAGGCCAAGCTCATATGTGCATAAGCCCGCTCCTTTATTAGCTTCTTTACTAAACCTATAATAAGTATCTATTTATAAAGTAAATAAAAATTTTGTAAACAAAAGATATGGGATAATAATTTTTTGAAATAACTACTTTACAACACCGCAATCCTATCCAGAAGACACAAATCAAAAGGCAGATTTCCATGATCTTGAATAGTTTCTTCCCACTCAACTCCTCCTTCTTCTGTAGTAGAGAGATTTAGATTATATACATTTATTTCAATATCCTTCATAACTCAGTAGCTAAACCTTGCATAAAGCAAGAAAAAACGCTCTCACACTCACAAAGGGAGAGAAAATAATAATAATAATAATATATGGATGGGTGGAGAAACATTTCAAAACTATAATTTTTTTTTTTTTAATTTTAATGTGATAAATTTAGCAAAAATTGATTGATTTTTTGAAAATGAGTTCTAACATGTTACCTATATACTTTAATAGTAATTAATGACCCAAATTTTTTTTCTCACACTTTTATTTTCATTATCACTTCTTTCTATATGTTCATCAAATACGCATTGACTCAAGTATCAGAAACTTCCTGATGGGTACACTTTATTGATTCCGATCACTCTTTTTTCATAAATTCATTCACAAGCTAAAATTGGACTGAAAGACCCCCTGTAACTGGCGCTAGATGAATACTGCCTCCATTACCATTTTTGAGGAATATGCTTTCTAATGGAATATCATATGGTGAAATCTATATATATATATATATATATATATATATATATATATATATATAATATTTCTATGGTTGCTTTGTTTTTAAATAAAATATCCTATTTTATTTGCTAAAAAAATAATTTTATTTATATTTTTTGTGAATTAAACTATTTTTTCGTAATTTTTTTAATTGCAAAAAAACTTTAATTTTATGAAAATATCACTTATTTTTTATAAAACAACAATTTTATAAAAAAAATAATTTCGTAATTATGAAAAAAATTAGCTTTCTTAGGAAAAATCACAAGTTTCTTATATTTTTCGTAAATTAGACTTTTTTTCATAAAATTTATAGGTGTATAAATTTGAAATACTACTTTAATTATTCTAATATAGCGTTTCTCATTTTTAATTAGTAAAATATAATAACGAATTAACTTATAATATTTTAATTATATTTATTATTTATCACTATCTTATTGGCATTAAAAAATAAAATTTTATACTTTATTTTAAAATAAAATAATCTAAAAATTTGCTTATACGATGTTTTTTATAAAAAGATTGTGATTTTTTTAAAATAATACTTTTTTTGTAGTTACAAAATTATTTTTTTAATAAAATTATTATTTTGTATAAAATAAATTATTTTTTTGTGAAATTGAAATTTTTTTACAATCAAATAAAATTACAAAAAATTTAAATAAAATTATGATTTTTCGTATAAAAAAACTATTTTTCTGCAAATAAAGAAAGTTACAAGGAACCATATATATATATATATATATATATATATAGCCAGCGTAGCCTTCAGTTTTTTTAGATCATGATACGATGCTAGTAGCAGTACTAGTAGTGCTTGCTACAGCTTCGCTATTATTAGTGGCATGTGCATATTACACATGGTAAAATTTTCTATTACTTTAATCCTGTCACAGCGTCATTATTCATTCATCAAAGTGTCGTGATTATTTTTTTTGGCATATTTTTATTGGAGCATATTTTTGGCTGTCTCACATATTTTAATCTATCGCTAAAATCCATCGTTATTTTATGTTTCTTATAGTGTAATCCAGTAGTGCAATGCAATACTGTTAAAAGTTGAATTGAAATGATAGATATGACTTAAATAAGTGTTGGTTAAGCTCATAAATGAATTAAATTTAATAAATTTGAATTAAACATTGTTAAAAAATTAGACATTAAATAGTCAAACTTAAATCATTATATAACAATACATTTTTAGTATATTTTTCCAATGTGAAATTGATTCTTAATATTTTCCCTCAAGTGATAGCTAAAATTTGACTTTGACATCCAGTTAAACACTTGAAATTAAATTCATTTTTCTGAAATTAAAATTTGAATATAACGGTAATACCGAATTTCGGACCACTGAGATTTGACATTCAAACAGATATCGGATGAATCAAATTGAACTTGACCAAACTTACTCTGATACCATAATAGAAATTGAATTAAAAGAGTAGATGTGACTTGAATGGATGTTAGTTAAGTTCATGAATGAATTAAATTTAATGAGTTTGAGTTAATCATTACTAAAAGATTAAACTTAATTAATTAAATAGTCAAACTCAAATCATTGTATACCTATTTATTTTTGGTATATTTTTTTTAATGTGAAATTGATTCTTACCAAATGCAGGATTATTGTTTGATTTCTTCCCTCTATCTTGCTTGATTTCATATATCTATTGGCACTTCTTTGGGTGTCAATGATCATTGCTTGCATAAATTGATTATAATAAGTCAACACATTTTTTGTATTTTTCTTCTTTTAACTGTTACCATGGTACGAGAACTGGCCTTAATTTCTTCTTTCATGCCATGCATATGTGACCTATAGCACTATATATAGGCTAGTTTCCTCGAAGCCAAACAATTATACAAACTCTAAGGAAGGAGAATATTAGAATTTCAACACATTATATTATTGCGCTTTGAACTATAAAATATCAACACTAAAAGTTAATATTGTATATGTATGTGTATATATATTGAAATAATATTTCTGGGATATTAATTTATCTGATACATGTGTTTGTAGTGTTATATATATATATATATATATATATATATATATATATATAGTTTGAAAAAAAGCATATAAAATAAGTATCCACAGAATGATTTTACTATATATATGTATATATACACATATAATAAGGTCATTAATTCATCTAACAATTTAACTTTATCATGAAGAATCTGAAGATATCTAGCAAGCCAATCAATAAATTATGCATGTGTTGTGAAATATTTCGATAACTCTCTTTTTTGAATTTTATGAAATGCTATGATAGTCATATCTCCTTCCTCTCATTTGGGAGTGGCACTGTATTATTTATATAAAGGAAATTATCACATATTGAAGATAAATAATAATATAAAAGATTTTATAATATATTAAGTCTTTTATTCTTAATATTTGGATTTTAATGTTAAGATTTGGATTTTTAATATTTATTAGAGTCTCAACTAAATTTTTATTCTATATTTATGTCATTTTGTATCTGCCTTGTGAATCACTTATTGTCAAGTTTTAAATTTGTTAGCCTTCTATTAATAATCTACAAGTGTTTTCTGATATGAGTTATTTTGTGCTAGTCGAGTCTAGCACATATCAAGAGATGGTATTAAAGAAATTACCCTACATCGAAAATAAATAATATAGAGTATTTGATTTAGTGGTATTACAATCATTCTTAGAGTTTTGAAAATTCAAATTTCAGGAGTTAAATTTTCTAAAAACAGTGTTTGTGTATATATGTATATATAAACTTTAAATCTACGTTAGTCTTTAAAAGAATCACATTATGCTCACGAGCACTTGTTCAAAATTTTCAAACCCGTTATTATTGATGTGTCTCCTGAAATTCTGTCGGAAGGTGATCTTATCTCCTGCATGCTTCTTGCTCAGAAATAATATCCCACAACTAAGATTCCATTTTTATCATATTGCGAATTTTTTATATTTTTTTAATCCTCCATAACTCTCTTCCACACTTTTGTTCAACTTGTCTAAGAAACTTCTTACATTACAAGTTAAATTAAATCCACTCGTGAATCAATCAACTCTCATCATGGCATTGGAGTTCTCAAGATTAAGAGGTTGCATGACTCCAATTGGAATATAATCAATTAAAATTAAGATACTAATGAGTTTTAATTAATTAAATATTATTCATTCAGGAGATTATAAATTTTTATAGAGAGCTTAATTTTTTTTTTAATTTTTTATTATGCCAATGATTAGTTTTTACATTTTATCTCTCTTATTGGATTGAAAGCAAGGACCGAGCTACTCTTTAAATAAGAGAGGCAATTGACCCCTTAATTTTTTAATTAGTATTAATAGTATTATTAGAAATTAAAATTGTCCCATTAAAAGTTAATATTTGCCCCCTTAATTATTAGTTTACGTATAAAAAAAAAAAAAAAAACTTGAGTCTGTTTACTTGATTGGTTTAATTTATTTAAGAAGATAAAAAATTATAGGAATAAAAAAAATATGTTCTGTATTTTTATTATTTTCAATCTCATTGTCATACACAAAGAAAAAAGAGAAGAAGAGAGCAAATACAATTAAACGAATAAATAATAAATTCAATTATTGGAGGTGAGTAATATCTTTATTAATTTTTGAAATTTAGTTTATAAATTTTTTTAATTGAATGCATTATAGACATTAAAAGAATATTTGATATTATTGGAGCAGACAATATATAATTCTGATGGGAAGCTGCACTTCACATAGGTAAAAGATACCTTTTTTTTTTTTTTTTAGAGAGAGAGAGAGAGACAATGAAAAGCATTGGTGTGCTTTCGAAAGATTAAATTTTCAGGTTAAAATTCTGATGGTTTTTCTTTTTTTTAACAGGAGCAAATTTTATTCGAGACAAAAACATTAAAATATTTAAAATAACTCTCTTAATAGATGATTAATAAAAAATTATAGGGTAAAATATTTATTTCGTCTATGAGATTTAATCTAAATAATGAAATAGTCTCTTCATTTCGAAAAACTAACTAAATAATTTTTGAAATTTTATTTCCGTTAACAAAATGATCATTCTGTTTAATTTTTTGATAAATTTCATTAATAAATAAATAAATAATAAAAATTAAAAAATCCTCTCATCTCTCTTTCACTCTCTGTCTCTCTTTCTCATCTTTCTTTTCACTCTGTCTCTCTCAAATTCAACCACTGTTACTAATTGACCGAGATAAATTCGATCATATAAAAGAAAATAAACTTGAATTGTAATTGAATATAATATTGATGTAAATTTGATGTATAATTGATCCAATCATGATCTGCCTCTTGTAGGCTTATATGAAAAGTATTTATAGACAATATTTTTATATATGAATTGAATAAAAATTTTTATATTAAGTTGAATTCGAATTATTTATGTACGTATCCATTTTGGAATTAGATAGCATATGGTAAATTAAGCTAGTAATCTGAATCATTTATGATTATAAATTTTTGAACACATTTTCTTTTAATATAAGGAAAATAGGAATCCCCGTGTGATCATATTTTCTCTTATCACTAATCATCACTAATCAAACCATTAAAAAGTTCTCTTTTTGCTCTAAAAATCAATTCTTTTCGTTTCCTTCCATACAATTCCAACCATGTACCACCACAATTACATTTTGAAGAAATTTTTGGAAATTTTCCTTGTGTATAACTGAAAAATCTGGAATTTTTTTCATCTTTGTGTCAGAAAAAAGAAATTTCTTGTGTTTTCTTATGAACCAAACACTTTTTTTTTAATGTTATGTAACAATTTTATTTTTTTTTTATTTTTTTTTTGTGTATGGTGGAGATGGGAAATTTAGACTTAAATTAAGGTTATTTTAGTCATTTTATATGTTTTTAATGAATTTTTTTGATGGAAGGACCACTTAATTGATGGAAATAAGATGTCATAAACTATTTAATTAGTTTCTCAAAATGAAGAGACTATTATCAAGTTAAATTTCATAGATGAAAAAATATATTACCCAAAATTATATCTTATGAGTATGGATCAAGCTACAAGTTGATGACAATATTTTATTGACATCAAAAAATTTTTTTTTTTCTATAACAACTAATTTTACGTGATAATTTCGATTGTCACACAATATGTGATTTGTTGTAGTATAGAATAAGAATTACATATAAACTTAAATTTTCTTCAAATTTATCATTTTAACAATCGGAGGAAGGTGAGATTGAAGTGGTTCTGCTTGTGTTTGGACCCTATTATATAGCCTAAGGAAATATGTTAACAATATCACAATTTGTTTAGGCCCAAATCCAACACCTAAAAAGGCAAAGCATAACACAAACTCAAACTTGCAAGAAATATTTATATTAACAAAGTTACAAGACTGCATGTTACAAAAAATTCTAGTAAAGAAAAAAGAAAATTCTAGTTTACTATTGATGATTGTATAATCGCCTCATATCGTGCCAAAAGGGTCCATAAGACCCGTATAAAAGAAAAGGCATGATCAGAGATCCGGACTAGCCCCCGGAGGAGCATTTGATGCCTAAGTCAATAAGGGTTTGAAGCAAAATGTAAATGAAATAATGAATATGTTTTGTTACTTTATCTTTCTTTTTATCTATATATAGGAGAAAATGGAGATCCATATGGAGGGTATTTTTTGTTCCTCATCCATATAGAGGGTAATTTTTGTTCCTTATCAGAAGTCCGCCACTCCCTAGTCTGATCGAGTCTACCAAAGAGCTGGTTTAAGGAGTAGATAATATGAAGTTTGATGTATTTCCCTGATTGGATATTTCGCTTTGCCATTAGAGCGGATAATGCGCTTTGCTAATCTAAGTCTTCGAATAGTCTTCCTCAAAGACCGAGGGCTTAGATAGTTGATGAAGCCCTCATTACCTTGTTGATCGAGGCCTTCAGATAATTCATCTTGCTAATCAATGTCTTGAGAAACTTGTTTCACATACAGAATTTTTATAATAATAATTTTATGCCTCACTTAGAGGCATTTAATAAAATATGCTTCGTCAATTGATGACTTAGAAATTTACCTCATGTAGAAGTCCCTAATGCCTTGTCAATAGAGGGTTTTTTCCTAGCCGAACTAGTTCTTGGGCGCCTTTTGGATTTTCATCAGGACTTGCTAGGTCTTTTGCCTCTCAGACTTTCACTTAGAGTTTACTAAGTCTTTTATCTGTTGGACTTCTGCCTAGAGTTCACTAGGTCTTTTTCCTACTGGATTTTCGCCTCAATTTGGCATTTTTCCTTTCTTGTAGGGGACCTCATTAGCCTTTTAAGATAGTCTTAATAGGTCTTCCATACTTAGTCTTATTGTCTTTTAGGCTAATCTCAATAAGCTATTTACCTCACTGGGAGATCTTTTTTTTTTTTAATTGCATTTTATTTTAACAACTAATATTACAAAATTAAGTTTAATAAATATTGAGAATTTATCTTGAATGACGCGCTCATCCTCAGATATTGCTCGAAATAATTTTAGGCCTATAAAGCACACTATGAACTAGAAACAGTCCAATTGATTAATTTGCAATATTAATCTAAGATGGAATTTCAATGAAGTAGCTTCAGACCTACGATACACAAATAAAATGCAAAAATTCTGCCCATTTAGAGTTTCACAAGGGCATAGGGCCCACTTTTAGAATTTAGCGGTCGGTAGGCGATGCACAAATGCTAGAGTAAGCTCTAAAGATGAGGAGGATACTAGTAGAAACGCCTTGGTGTCCAAAAGCACAAAAATCCCATCCACTCGGTCTAACTCGCAAACATTTGGGTGGAATCTAGCAAAGAAGGTCTAGTGGATCATTTTTTGATCTCTTTCTTCGGCAATAGATCGGTTGCTTAGTGGGTATAAAAATTAAGTTAGGGAAGAGAGGATCTCAATAATGTAAAAATTATCAAGGGGGCTAAAATTGGCCAAAAAATTTATCGGAAGTTCATGCACTGATAGAGACTTGGGTAGCGCATGAGAACTTCTCTGGTCTTGGTGAGTGGCGAGCTTTTGGGGAATGTCTAAGTGGCAATATGGCTTTTGTATGGTGGTGGCGATGTCGAGTGGAGTTCTCTGGAAATGGGTGGATCAGGTTCGACAATCACTTTCTCCCTCCTCCCTCTCTTTCGCCTGACTTGCTATTTTGCATATTCTGTGTTATATTTTTTTTATCTAATAATAATTTTTTGATGCAAATTTATTGAAGTTGATATTTTTTGGTGAAAATAAAGAGTTAGAAACACGACTTTACTATGCCATTTCCTACAGACGATGCCAATTTGATGGGTTTAAGAGGAGTTTATAGGACCTATATAGAGGAAAAGGCAGGATAAGAGGTTCGGGGTTGACTCCTAGGAAGGCCTTCGATGTCTAAAACAGTAAGGATTTGGTAGAGAACGTAAAGAGAGAGAAAAATAAAATAATGAATAGATTCCGTTACTTTACCTTTCCTTTTACCTATATATAGGCGAGAATGAAAACTCTTATAAAGGGTACTAACATAACAAGAGAGAGAGGGAAAAAAAAAAAAAAAAAAAAGGGAGCTTGTGAATTTCAACCTTGTTGTTATATTGTCTATTTTTAATTCATGTTCAACAACCAATTTTTTTTTAATTATCTAAAAATATGAGTGATTATCATTATAGTTATTACATGTAATTAGTTTATTTAAATTTTTTCTATACATTAATTAATTTGATAAATATATCTAAAGTCTAAATTGTGTTTGTGAGAGTATGATGAGTTTCATAGAGTAATAACTCCAATGGTCCTTAAAGGAAAGATGATTTAAATATCATACAAAAAAAAATTATTGGTCAATTAATTAATAATAATGCCAATATGGTTGCTTTAAAAATTAAAATGAATTTTTTCTATCATTTCATTTTCTTTACCAATATGATATTTTTCATTTTTCACCTCTAAAATACCTTGAAAATTAGATATATTTATACACACACATATATATATATGTGTGTGTGTGCATATATATATATATATATGGGTGTATATATATATATGTGTGTGTGTGTGTATATACACACACATATATATGTGTATATACACACATATATATGTATATGTGTTTGTGTGTATATACACATATATATGTATATATATATATGTATTTAGATTATACATATTTACACACACACACACACACACACACACACACACACACATATATATATATATATATATATATATATATATATCTGTGTGTATGTGCATATATATATGTATACACACACACATACATATATATATGTATATATGTATGTGTGTGTGTGTGTGTATGTATATCTATATGTACACATATACATATAGATATACATATATATGTATATGTATATGTATATATGTACATATAGATATACATATACATACGCACGCGCGCGCACACACACACACATATATATATACATCTAATTTTCAGGGCATTTTGTTAAGTTAATTTACGTAAGAATTTCTTACTAAGTTTTTTCTAATTGTACATTTATAATAGGTAATATAATTATTTATTAATTAAATAATATAATTATCTAATTATATTTAATTTAAATAAGAGGTGATGAATTCAATTAGAATAAAAAATAAAATAATTATTATTTAATATATAATTAATTGTATTTAATATCTAAATATATTTAATTGAGATAAGAAAAGAATAAATTCAATTAGAAAAAGAAAATAATAAAGTAATTATTATTTATTATACAATTAATTATATTGCAAATTTATAACTATAGAATTATTATAATTAATTATAATTAAATAATTTAATTATCTAATTATATGAATTTAATTTAAATAAAAAAGAATGAATTCAATTAGAATAAAAGAAGAATAAAATAATTGTTATTTAATATATAATAATAATTATTAAGAAGCTATTAATAATTAATAATTATGTATTTTATATTTTCTTGAATATTAAGAAGTTAAAAAAATTCTAATTTGATTTTGATCATTCGAATATTAATAAGATAAAGAAATTCTAATTTGACTTTCATTGTGTAAATTATTACTTTGTCTCATTATAAATTTTAAAATTTGTCATTTTAACTTTTAATAATAACTTGTATGTTCTAAAAAAATAATATTAGTTTGTATGCATGAATTCAATCATAATAATTTATCTTCTTTTTATATTGTTTTGAATATTCAGAAGTTAGAAAAATTATAATTTCACTTTGATCATTCGAATATTAATAAGTTAGAGAAATTCTAATTTGATTTTAAGAAATTCTAATTTGACTTTGAAAAATTTTATTGTAAAATAGAAAAAAATTTTGGTTCAATGGAAGATGCAACAGAAACAAAAGGTGCATTAATTGAGAGTTCATTTAACAACGATAAGCAAAACTCTATTATTGCATTATCAAATGTTAAAGTTTCTCTTTATAATGGTATGTTCTTTTGTAAAAAAAAAAAAAAAAAATTGTTTGCGATTTTATAAACACTTAAATTTAATATTTATTTTTTAAATTATTTTATGTTATAGTCGAGATTCAATTATCAATATTCAGACACTTAATTTAAATTTAATATTTATTTTTTAATTATTTATCCTATAGCCAGGCTTTAACTATTAATATTAAATATTAGTACTATTCAAATTAATCCAAATATATCAAAAATTCATGAGCTATAAGATTCGTGAGTATATTATTTTTAAATTTTATCTTTAATAATTTTAGAAACTCATTGTTTCTTTATAAAAATATTAATATGATTATAATTTATGAAATTATTAGCTATTAGGTATGATGTTAAAGGGCGATGAAAAGTGTTTGTAATCAAATATAAAAAGATTTAGACAAATACTAAAAGTAAGTCTAAAATAAACAATAAAAAAATATTTCAAGTAACCAAATGATATATATAGATAAATATTTAAATTTGTTATGTTTATATAGTAATATATTTTTTTAAAATTTTAATCTTATCCAAAATATATAAATAAAGTTTATCCGATTAGATTAAAAGAGAAACAGAGAATGACAAATGCAATAATAATGATGCTAAATATGCTATTAGATATTCGCTTTTCACATTATTATATAATAATTTATTATAATATTTCACATTAATTAAATAATAATCTCTTATATATATGCTTCAATATTGATTATTATTTGTTGTTGTTTTATGTCATAAGTATATATCAAAATTTTGAGTATTTGATAGAGACATGAATGTTCGTATAAATGACAAATATAAAAAATTTATAGAGATATAGTTTCATAAAATGTTACATTATGTTAATATAAAATTTAGGTAATCATATATTTATTATATCACTTCTTATTGTAAAATTTTATTATTTCTTTTTTTTATATTATAATAAGAAAAATTCTAGAAAAAAATGATTGACATGAGGAAAAAATAATAATTTTTTTCTTATGAGATTAACTAAAAAAGATTATCTAAAATATGAACTTGAAATTTTATTGCAAAAAAGATTCAAAATGTATTAATAATAGAAAATGAAGATGTATCAATATATCAAAGGAAAAGATGAAGAAGTCTCACTACTAAAAAATAAAGATCAAAATCGAAAAAAAAATTAAAAATTTATAATTTCAGTTCCTCTTATAGGAAAAAATATTTAATTTTTTATTAATAATAATACTAGACTAGTTTATTTGTATTTAGATACAATTTTAATTTCCAAAAAAAAAAGTTAATTTGTTATTTTATGATAATATATTACACTATTTTTTCATATATTTTGACATTTAATATCAAAATTACAAAAATATAATTCGTCACAATATAAAAAATTAATGTCTTCATTAATTTTTGTGGTTAGAATTAATAATCTATTTCAAGAATACTTATAATACTATATTAAATAGCAATGTATTTTTTTAGAGGCAAAGAAATGGAAAATTATCATTTTATTTTTTTTAATGAACAAATCCAATAGAATAATAATAATAATAATAATAATAATAATAATAATAAAATAGAAGGTTTATTCTTTCGCTTGGTCAAATAATATAAAATTTTTCTTTTGATAAAAAAAAAAGAAAGGAATCAGCAATTTTTACACTTACTAAGGTACGATTAAACTTATTTTTTTTTTTTTTACATGTTATGTCTATTAATAGCAAAAAATTGATCTATAGTTTCTCTTTAATTTTCATTTAGCAAATAAGAATTAACCCAAAGTTCAAATTATTGAATCTTTTCAAAGAATAAAGCTATTAAGAAATTCAAATTATTATATTATCAAATAAATTTCAATTTATATTAGAGAAAATCTTTGTTCAAAAATAAAAAAATAAATGTATGATATTTAAAAAATAACTATAGATAAAGAATAAAAGTAAAAAATATCTAATACAATATGTAAAAATATATAAATAAATAAAATTTTAATACAAATTGAAAAAGATAAAAGTTATATCAAATTTTATATTTATTTTGAATTAAAAGATGTTTTTATTTTATGTTTATTTTAGATTGAATAGTTGAATCACCATAAATTAAAAAAAAAAAAAAAACTTATTTTTTATTCATTATATTACTTGCTAACATTAAGGCTTGTACTAATATATACAAGTAAAAAATATGAAGACAACACAATACCCATGAGTTTCTCCATTTATTTTAGGAACAATATACTTCTTCACATATAATTTAGTGCATTGTATTACTGTACAATTAGAAAGATCCAAATTAGATTTAAATATTTTATTTATAAAATTTCATAAATGCTTAAGTTTTTCAAATTCGAAAATGTTTCATTTAAACTATATAGCAATATCGAGAAAAAATATTAAATAGTGATATCAAATATAACAACAAAAAATGTGTAAGTTATACTAAAGAATATTTTTTAAATACATTGCTACCAAATAGCTTGTCACCTCACAATAAATCTAGATGCATCTAATGGGCTATACAATGGAACAAGGATGTGTGTAAAAAATTAATAGAAATATTATACATGCAGAAATAATAATAAGACAACATGTAAAAAAATATATCTTATTGCCAAGAATACAACTGTCACTAACTGAAAATAATAAATATCCTTTTCTTTTTAAAATAAAATAATTTTTTTGTTTTTTTTTTGTATTTTGGCTTTGCAATGACTATTAATAAAGCACATAGACAAATAATAGTTAATGTAGAGGTGTATTTACCATGTATAATTTATATATTATATTGTCAAGAGGTGTTTCAATATCTACTATAAAAATATTGATCAAAAGTGAAAAATCAAATAAAAAGAAAACAACTTACGCTAAGAAGTTACAAAGAAGTTCTGTTATTTAATTGTTATCATAATTTAAAAAATAATATTATATAATATTCATTTAAATTATTTACATATCATATAGAATTTATACGAATATTTAAATTATAAATATTCGCAAATTAAATTATATTTTAAAATAAGTTATAATGAAAATCAATGTGTGAAACACATTCGAAAAAAGCTACTCTCTCTCTCTCTCTCTCTCTCTATATATATATATATATGTATATATATATTATAGAAGACTTTGAAAAGTTCAAATTAAGTCATATTGTTGACTAATTTCTGCAGAATTGCAAGTCATAATAAAGAAAAAAATTATATAGTATTGTGAGAACTCGCCTGAGCAATTGTCCGATCTGCTAAGTAGAATCAAAATGCTCATTTGAGCTAAGTCTTGCTATAGAACTCTCGGGGTTTAGATTGATTAATTTTAAAAAGTTGCCACCTTAATTTTATTTTATTTGGAAAAAAATATGGAAAAAATCATTGACTTCAATTAATATCCCAAAGGAAAATATCTGTAGTTTCAAAACCAAAAAAGATTCGGGGACTAGGTTTTTAATTTATTTTAACAAAATTAGTTTGACAATGAACTTAGTTATGACATAAAAGTAATTTTATGAATTATGCATGTACAGATTAATTAATAAATGATCATTCATTCCATTCATTCATATAAACAAAACATAAAAGTAAAAGAAAATAGAAAGTTAAATCTAGATTACAACAAAAATCCAATTAAGGGATACTTCCTCCAGCTTTTATGGGTTATAGGGAAGTCACACATTTTATAAAATAATCCTAATAAAATTGACATAATGAACAAAAAGATATTAAGTTAATGAAGAAGGTGATGGGGGAAGAGGTTGTTTTATTTTAATTGGATTCAATGCTTGATGAATCAAGCATGCTTGTATAGCCCTTTGAATGAGAATTAGAATCCATGCAATTCTTTCTTCTTGTGAAGGGGTTTATTTAGACAAAACCTTTTTATCATGTTTTAATTGATTGATTGATTGATTGATTGATTGACTTGATTGATTGATTACCAAGTTAATTTAATTAGTTTAGATTTTAATTAACTATTCTAAGTGAATCAATTAAGAAAAGGTAAGGAGTTTTGGAGAAAGAAGAGAGAATCTCAAACAGAGAAATAATAAATAAATCCCAATGAGGGAAAAACTAAAAGAATCCCAAGGAAGAAAACAATAAAATGGAGTAAAAAGGAAAGGAAAAGAAAAGAGAAATTAAACTTACCTTAGACGACGAGCAACGACTAGCCTTGGGATGGACAACTGCTTGCCTTATATGACGGGAAGCTTTTGACTTGATGGATCATAATTCCACCTTCTCTTGGCTTAAGATGAAATGTAGACCTCGAATGGAAGAAAACTTTAATCGCCTTGTGAAGCAAACAACATAAAGCAAAGTGACACTGAGAAGAAAACTTTTAAAACTAGAAGCTTGTCCTTTTTTGTAGAACAAGCAAAGAAAAGAGTTTTAAAGCTTGATTTTAGATTTTGGGTTGATTCAGCAAGTTTCAATGTGTCCAAACTAAAAGGGAAATGTCTGAATATATAGTGGAAGGGCCTAGGATCAGTTTTGTGTGAAAACGATGTGGGAATTCAGAATCAAACGTTGCGACAACATAGAGCCCCTATAGTTTTGTAGGGCCTATGTGCAATTGCAATTGGTGACCGCACACAGCCATTTTGCAACCGCACATGGGCTGTGCAGTTTTGTAGCCAGCCGATTGTCGATTTTCACTATTTTGGCACATTTGCACCTGTCTATTGTCCATTTTTGGTGATTCTAGTTGTATTGTATTCATTGTTTAGCCCTAGATAATCTAAGAGTGGTTCAGAGGTAATGGGATAGGTTTTAGTTCTCAAGGCTCCGTTTCTCGATTTTTCAATTTTGATAATTTTGATTTTTGGAGGTCTGTTTGCTGGGTCTAAGTGCCTCTAAGTTAAATGCAAACTAGAGAGTGCAAAATACAAAAAAAATCCATTTTTCCAATAGGATCGTCATACTGGCTCTGTGTAATGCCTTAATTTTAGTAGGTATCAAGCTACAATAGAATCATAAGGTTGCAAAATTAAGGGTTCACAGCTGTCCCTTATTAAAACTGGCTAGTCTGTAAGACAATTTTGATAATAGTGAACCCAAGAATGAGGGATGGAAAAGGAACCAAAGGGATGTCTAAGTCAGTATTTAGACATATTTGGGTGAAAAGCATGGTTGAATTTTAAAGGTAAGGGGTAAGTGAAGAAAGGAACCATAGGGATGTTTGATTGCTTGTTTCCAAACATTTATAGGTGGAGTTGATAGATTTTAATAAAAGGATGGAATGAAAAGGGAAACCATAGGGATATCTACACTAAGGGCTTGATATTTATGGGTGAAAATAGATGAATTTAATGAGAGTAAGAGAATGAACCATAGGAATATCTAGCCTAGGAGCTAGATATTTATAGGTGAATGTTGGAAGATGAGGAAAAAAATGAACCACAAGGATGCTTAGGTGATGATTATTAGACATTTATGGATGAGTTTCGAAAGGATTTTGATAAAGGGGTGGGAACAAGAATCATAGGAATGTTTAGGTGATCATTATTAGACATTTATGGTTGGAATAATCTTAAGGCTAACCTAAGATGGTCTAAAAAGTTTGAAAAAGAAACTTAACCCTATGCTAGGTTGATGATCCTAAGGTTATCTTAGGATGGTCTGATAAAGAAAATACCTAATTCAAATTTAAGGTATGGATCCTAAGCCTATCTTAGGATGGTTTTGATTAAAAGAGATACCTAATTTAGATTTAAGGTATAGATCCTAAAGCTATCCTAAGATGGGTCTGACTAAAATAAATATCTAATTCAAATTTAAGGTATAGATCTTAAGGTTATCTTAGGATGGACTTGACATTAATGGTTCTAATTCTGATTGGGGAACTCTGATTGGTGAATTATCGGTATGATGATCCATTTTGCTTTTACAAATTTGGTATAATGATCTTTCTCAATTCAAATTGCTAATCCATCTTGCTTTAGGAAATTAGATTGATGATCCTTCTTGATTCAGATTGATGATCCCTCTTGACTTAGGAGTCCGATTAATGACCTGATCTAGTGTGAAATGGATCTAACCATGTAATGATTGGATACTTTAAACTTGTGAAGGGTCAACTCGATATTAAAGTGATGATCTTTTGGAAGAAACATGCTTCATTTTGGAAAGGTGAATATTTGAAAGGGAGGTGCCCCTACTTTAAAATGATAAAGAAAAGTGGTTTGTTCATTTTTTTTTTTTTGATAGACTAGCTTAGGGATGGTATGGTCACACTCGATTTGAACAGGGTATAAGGTTGGTTGAAGGGTCGGTCAAAGGCTATCAGATCTACCTTGGAGGAATGCTAGGTCAAATGTGGAACAGATTGAACTAGTCTAATTGAAAGGCTTAAGTAGATTTGGTCTTAAAGAATGTTTGGTTTGGGCTCAGGTTCAACTTTAAAGAAGATTGTGAGTAGGGTTATCTTAGAAGGCTAGGTTAGATTTGGCCTTAGCTGAAGTCATTTTGGAAGGCTCGGTTTGGTTTGTCAGATTGGAGGGCTCGGTCTGGTTCGACTATAGAGGAGATGAAATTAGGTCTTGGCTTTTGGAGAGTTTATTTAAAGGTCAGATTTTGCCTTAGGACTTAACTAGGACATTAGACTTTGTAGGAGATCAAACTGGGAGGCTAAGTTTGGCTTAAAGGAAAGGTTAGGCTAGAATCTAGTCTGGTTGGGCCTAGTCAAATTTCATCCTTGGAGGAGATCATGGGCTTCATAAAATGGAGGCTTTTGGGAGTGGGCTTCATGGTGATGATTTTTTGATTTAGGCTTCATGGTGAAGACTTTTTGGTTTGGGCTTCATGGTAAAGGCTTAAAGGCTTTTGGTTAAAAGACTTTCAGGCTTTAAGGATAGTTTTTCAGCTTGGGCTTTTCTACAAGGGTGCTTTGGACCTCTTTAGAAGATGGTTGACTTTAGCTTAGGTATGTTGTCAAAGGTTTTGGTCATAAGGAGACTGCAAGCTCATAGAAAGGGGTTTGCCATTTGATATGGTTACTTTAGTATAAGAGGATTAAGCTGTGAATGGTTTGTAAGCCTTTTAATCTCAGGGATCATGTGTTTTGCCAAGAAGACTTGACCTTTCAAGGATAATGAGATATTTGCCAAAAACGCATAGGATGGGCTTTGATTGGTTCAGGCCCTTCTTAGGCTTTTTCGATTTTGTCAAGGAAATTGGCTTGAAGGATGAGGAGTCTTGAGAGATTTGGAATTTTTGGTTCCATCCATAATAAGATTTTTCTAAGGAAAGGGTGGTATAAGGCTGAGCTTGAAATGATGGTATGATTTGCCAATAAGGCTTGGGATGGAACAGTGTAATTTCATAAAGCTTGAAAAAGGTTTGAAAGTAGGTTAGAACCTTTGAAAGGATTAGGGAGGTTTATGATGTTACTGTTTGTAACATGATTCATGGAAAAGAGCAAGCCAAGCGAATCTTCTCGTTTGAGTTTGAAGAGATACTTGGAATGACATGTGTTGGTTTGGCTCAATAGAAGTGACACAATGGCTAAAGGGAAGCGCCTTAAGGAGTGGCTAAAGAACTAATAAGAAAAGACAACTTAAGGATCATGCCCCTAAATGAGAGATAAGGTTGTGACGGGTTGGAGATTATATGCATTAGCTCTTTGAGCTAAGCGACGGGATGCTTTGACAAGAGATGATGATGTTATAGGAAGACATGCTCCCATTGTAGGATAAGGGCATAGAAGATAGTATAACTTTAGAGAATGAGCCTTTAGTGAAGAAGGATAACTTTAGAAGACATAAGATGAGATGGATCAATAGAAGACTATTTGATAAGTTTGGAGGATTTACCCTTGGACATGAAGAAAGATGACTAGGATGAGCTTTCTCTTTTTTTCTTTCTCTCTCTCTCTCCCCTTTTTAGTTCTAACTTCTACCTAAGCCACCATTTTAGGTTTTTAATTTAGTGAGCTTTAAATTAATAAAATTTGGAAGAAAGGCTTCCATCATGATTTGACTTGTTGCTTATATTGAGGGGCTCTAATCTTTGAATTCTAGGTTTGATGAAGACCTCCTTTGAATTTGTTGCCCCTTATTGAGGTACATCGTTTGAGTAATTCCATTAAATTGCTTTTTTTACTTTAACTATTTGATGAGAGGTCTACTACTTGACCTTATTTTATTAGGAGTCGGTGAAGCAATTGTTGATTTATAAAACATGGACACTTCAAATTCTAATCTATGGTAATTGTGGTGGATTTAATTAATTGTTCATTCATATCCCTCTCCTTTTTCTTTCTTTTCTCTTTTTTCTTTCTCTTTTCTATCTTTTTTTTAAGCTCATTCATGTTTGACTAAACAAGGAACAATAAGAAAATATAAATATTTTATTATAAAAGAAACTTTATTACAAGATAACGAAAAAAGACTGATATGGTAGACATAAAATACACAAAAAAGAAAAATAAGAAAAAAGAGACTCAGACTTGGATTTAGACTCGGACTTTGAGATCTGGACTCAAACTTAGAATTCAATCTCAGATAGGTCGTATTAGCTGGGCTTGAACTCTTCCATGTCATGCTACTTAGAGCTGAGGTAAGGCGGGGTTGACTTGGGTTTGAGTTCTTCATCATTATTCAGATTAATAGTGGAGAATATAGGTTGAAATGATTCATTATGGAAAGCTTTGAAGGTGGGCATGAATTTGGTTAATGAGTGGGTTTGGTATATTGGGAGTAGGTTTTTGATAAGGATATCTACCTGTTCTAGCTTGATTGGTCAATTTACCATCTAAACAGTTTTAGCTCTCCACCTTATAAGGAACATGGAGAAAGACTCATCTAGAAGCTGCTTGGTAGTTTTGAAGTCACACCTAATGACATCCACTTCGACATTTTAATGATATTACTTAATAAAGGTATGATAGATATCATCCCACATCCTTTTATGGCTTTTGTATAGTGAGAGGAACCATTTTCTGGCAGTTCATATTAGTGATTGTTAGAATAGTTAAGCAAGGAGTTTATCGCTAAGTCCCAAAAGTTTCATAATCCCTACATATATCTTCATATGGGTTTTGGGGCATTTAGTTCCATTAAACATGTCTATTTCAGGCATTTTGAATTTGGGTGGAAGCTTGGCATCAGAAAACAAGTCTAGGCTATCCATATCGATAAGGTCATCATGGTGCTTTAAGGATTTGATGGCTTTTGTCACATCCCATTTTCGAAGACATAACAGTTCTAAAACATGAGAAGACATAAGGTCACCTACGCCTATAGAACCCACTCATAAACATACAATTATTGCCTGGATCATACTGAACCTCATACACTAACTTAATAAAATCTTTTTATAAAGGAAAAACCTTAAATTGTGGATGCTAAAAATATACTTTAATACAATTCATAAGAAAATAATAATAAGACTTCAAATAATGTCACCAACATAATATTCTAAAATAAAATTTCCATAATAACTCCCAGAGCGTCTAAGGACTCATCATAGCATGGTTTTATTATAATTTTGGACAAGGGAATTTCCCAAGCAGAGTAGGTAGCTTGAGCGATCATCTTGCTTCCTCATAATGCTCATCTGGAACCACACAAGAAAAAAGGAGTGAGATAGATGATCTTAATGAGTAAACAATACGACTTATACAATAACATATATCCATTAGAAGGTTTCATAGCTCATAGTTTATAATTTATTATTCATAGTTCATGGCTTGCGATTTAACAAGGTTTACAAAAATCAACTTATAACTCATAACATATGGAATGGAGGTTGCTGCCTTATTTGCTTGTAACATAATATAGAGTGAAGGTTGTTGCCTTGTCTACTAGTAACATAACATAGAGTGAAGGCTGCTGCCTTATCCGCTCATAACATAATATAGAGTGAAGGCTACTGCCTTGTCCACACCTAACTCATAACATGTAAAGTGAAGGCTGTTGCCATATTCACACATAACTCATAACATGTAAAGTGAAGGCTGCTGCCATGTTTACACATAACTTATAACATAATTCATAACATATCAAGGTAGCAGTAGCATTAAAGGATACAATCACATGTAACAATAGAAGTTTAGCTTATTTAACAAAAGATAAACAACAATGTAGTTCCAGAAAAATATAAGTTAGGGAAATAATCACAAAGGTATTATCATTAGATAATAAAAAATGGTTTTGGACCAATTATCCTTTGGCAACCCAAGTTTGCAAAGAAATTGTTAAAATAGAAAAGAACTTCAGTTTCAAGATATCAAAGGTTCACAAAATATAATAGCTTGCACTTGTAACTTGAAATATAATGTTTACTCATCTTGTGGTTCCTTTTCTCCTAGCACTCGTAGCCCTTGAACCTCTAAAACTCCTCAAGCTCTAACATAATATTTAATTTAATAATTAGTATTTATTTAATCATCATATTATCCTATCCCATAACTACCTTATGCATGTATAACATTCACATACACTTAGAGTTGTATATAGATGTGCACTCATCACTTGCACATAATATGTTGACTTTAAAAGTCTTGCCCATTTAGCCTTTCTTGGCTCATATGAAAACACATTATAAATCATACCAATACTTTTCTTAAGTCAAGCACAATGTCATGATCTTGATATCAATTCACTTTTAACAATCATCTTAGTACACTTAACACTTCCATACATATCAACTTATCAATAGCCTTTCAAGTGTCATACCTATCTCTTATGCCTAGTTCATTCAATTAATCTTCTCATCAATTCAAGATCATAAATTCATTATTGACTCATAATAAAACCTATTTCCATATTATCCAACCACATTTACATTTTAATCATAATATAAGGTTAAGATACCTTAAGTATACCAAATTGTCTCAAGCATTGTTTAAAGTCATTCATTCAATCAACATACAATTCAACCATTTATCATTCATACATACATGTCAATAATCATTAAAATACATTGCATAAAAATTATAGACATTTGAATAAGAATCACAATGTAGGCCAAATATCAGTTTAGAACACAAATACATACAAATTGGCAGCCATAGATGTTTCTTATGCATGAAAATTCCAAGTTTAGGGTTTAGAGTGAAAATCATGAGTTTTTGGCTTTCCACGCTTTCTATTTATTACAGTAATATGTAAAAACATATTATTTAAATAATTTTTTCCATCCAAGCATATCAAATTTCTATCTAGAATTCCACCATATACAAATCGGCATCCATATCAATATGAAACCATGAAATTTTCCAACTTTCAAGTTCTAGGACGAAAACCTTGAATTTTCTTGTTTTCTGAAACTTTTCGGTCATTATAGTAATATGCAGAAATATGTTTTAATTTGATATTTTTCATCTAAACATATCAAAAATTAGTTTAAAATAGAAGCATGTAAAAATCGCCCCCCTGGTAGTGTTTATGCATGAAAATTTCAATTTTGAGTTATAGGATTCACCTTTAAAAAAATCGCATAGATAGGTTATTATTTTCAGTAGAAAAATTAATTTTTCTCTCAAGAAATCACTTAGGTCAAATTTTATTAGTAAAAATCAGTAAACATTCAGTTTAAAATAATTTTCTCATAATTTATTTCATAGAAATTAGATAAGAAACTGAAAGGAAAGAAAAACTTATGAATACGGTCAAGAAATCGCAAAGTTGAAGGTGTTTTTGAGAATTTCGGTAAAGAGAATTATTTTGAAAAAATTTTTCTGTCAAAATACTGAAATAACAGAGTGTGGCTGCTGGAATACTAGGGCTGGCCAAATTTCTTGAATTTATAAGTAGGGTTTTGGGTAATTTTCAAGATTACCCTTAATGATTTTAGTGTAGTGAGCTTTTGGGTATTTGGACTTTTTATTTAATTTTGGAGCTGATTATAGGTAATTAAAAAAAATATATTTTTCTTATTATTTTCATTAAAATTTTTCCCAAAACATTTATTTAAAAATATTTTAAAATTACTCGTAAAATCATTTTATGCTTAAAAATTGCATTGTGCATGAAAATTCAATTTATATGAAATAAATCATTTTATGCTAATGCACTTCATATAAATTATTTATTTCATAATAATAATTCATATTGGACATACTAAAATTAATTTAACATGCTCCAAGATTACCGTTAATGAGTTAGGTTAGAAGTGTTTTAGTGTAGTGAATTTTTAGGTATTTGGACTTTTTATTTAATTTTGGGGCTAATTATAGGTAATTAAAAATAAAATATTTTTCTTATTATTTTCATTAAAATTTTCCCTAAAATATTTATTTAAAAATATTTTAAAAATACTCATAAAATCATTTTATGCTTAAAAATCGCCTTGTGCATGAAAATTCAATTTATGTGAAATAAATTATTTCATACTAGTACACTTCATATAAATCATTTATTTCACAATAATAATTCATATTGAACATATTAAAATTAATTTAACATGCCCCATACTCATAAATCACATCACACATTAATTTTCATGAAATCGCACATTTAACCATAATAGCTCTAAATTCAAGCAATTGATCAAGAAAACTCCTAGAGTGGGTGTAGATTGTTACAGCTTTCTCCATTTCTTCAAGTTTCTCTATGAATATCTTAGTGTCTAGATGGGAGAAAACTTCCTTACATTGGAAATGATTAGAGGGAGAGGAAGGGTTAAGGTGGTTAGCAGTGCTTGGGGCTTGAGTACTGGTAGGTTTCTCAAGATAGGTCTAGTTCATATTGTGGTTAAGGTTACTTTTGCTGAGGTTTTCTTGGTTAATCATAGCTTGAACTTCCTCAATGATGGGCTACCTTTGTTCTTTCATGTTTTTTCCAAATTGGATCTATTGAGTAGTTAGGACAACTTGGAAATGCTCTTTATGTTTTTTGAGGAGGCTAGTCATAAGTGTGGTCAGGGTCTTAATATGAACCTAGTTGGCCATTGGTACCTTGAAGGAAAGCAAAAGAAACCCAGTAAGAGAATGGGTAGGGACAAAAAAGTTGATAAAAATATAGGTAAGCAGACTACGAGGGTAAAGGATTCCCTATGGATTTGTGGGCCGACTATTTTTAGGTTTAAGGTATCATGTTGGACCAAAGGTATGGGATGGTGTCTCAAATTTTAATGGTTTAGGGTATAACGAACTAAGAACCTTAGGTTTAATGGTAATGGATGATGGTGTCTTGTGGTTAGGTTGATAAGGTATGGGTAAATATGAGGGTGGAGGTGTATGATATTAGCTAGGTCGATATTTAGCTAGGGGAGTTAAGTTAGATTTTAGCTTTGGAAACTAGGTTGAGTTTTGGTTTTAAATGGCTAGGTCAAATTTTAGCTTTGAGTAGTTAAGGTGTAGTTTAGAAGGCTAGGTTAGAGTTCAGCCTCGAGTAATTGGGATTGTAATTTATGGATGGTTTACTATAGACTTAAGAATAGAGGCACCATGGGTTTTTTGATTGGGCTATGGATGTACCATGGATTTAGATGTTGGGTAAACTATGGGTTGGTGATAGTTGGATAATGGGTTTGATTGGATTAGACCATAGGCTTAGATGGGCCATGAGTTTGGATAGTATTGTAAAAGATGAAGCCAAGTTAGCATTTAGCTTGGGTAAGGACTGTGGATAAGGAAGAAACTAGGTTAATGTTTAGCTTTGGAAAGGAGTGCTTAGCTTAGGTAAAGATTGTTAAGGATGAAAGCTAGGTCAGTCTTTAGCTTGGGTAAGAATTGTGAAGGATGAAAGCTAGGTTAGTGTTTAATTTAGGAAAAGGTTATGAGTGAGGATAAAGCAAGGTCAGTGTTTATCTTGGAAAGGGATTGAGGATTAGGGTGAAGCTAAGTTAGTGTTTAGCTTGGATAAGGATTGTTAAGGGGGGTGTAAAGCTAGGTCAAATTTTAGATACAAATAGAGGTACCATGGATGGGTTTATTTTTACCATGAGTTTGACATGGGTTTGATTTTTTGACCATGGGTTGAGGTGGACCATGGGATTGAGTGTGATGATGTTTAGATAGAGGTAAAAGGATTTAGAATGAAGGTAGGGTGTTTGGGATAGGGGTAAAAGTGTTTATAGAGGGGTATTTGAATAGAGGTAAGAGTGTTTGACCCTTTTTCAATTCAAGGTTCGACCTAGACTTGAGATGAATACATATTTTGTTATATAGTATGGATGCATGATGTGTATGGGAAAACATATCATAAGAATGCAAAGGTACAAGGTTTTGATTATGGTACATACAACCTAAGGTCAATATCTAGGTTCATTATATGAAAAGGTAAGGGAGGATTTGGATAGGGTACCCATCACACTAGAGTAATGATATATCTAACCACATATGAGTTAAGAAGTCTCGCGTGGGTCCAGCAATACGTATTGCTTGTTACACCTTTGAAAGGATCAAAGAATTGGTTGCAGGGTGAATGATTTCGCTATCAGCGAATAAAATCAAGGAGGGTTACCCAATTGATGCTACTCACTATCCATTGTCTTCTTAAAACTAGGTTTGAAGGCAAAGAGCTTATATAAGTGATGCATGAAAGTCACAACAATATTGAAAGCCAAACTTTTATGTTTAAACTAATTAGTAGTCCTCTTTATTTTTTCCTTTTTAATAAAAAGAAAAATTATCACCAATAGAGTCACCAGTTGTGAGGCCTCGTCCAAGCACTAGTTTGATCCACTAAGTGGGATCAAAATGCTCATTTGAGTTAAGTCTCACAATGAAACTCTCAGGTTTAGATTGATCAATTTTGAAGAGTTGCCACCTTAATTTTATTTTATTTAGAAAAAATATTAAAGAAAAAACCCAAATTAACTCTAATTAATATCCCAAAGGAAAAGTTTACTAACCTCGAAATCAAAGGGGATTCGAGAACTAAGTTTTTGATTTATTTTAAGAAAATTAGCTTGGCAATGAACTTAGTTATGACTTAAAAGTAATTTCATGAATTATGCATATACAAATTAATTAATGCATGGTCATTCATTCCATCCATTCATATGAACAAAACATAAAAGTAAAAGGATATAAAAAGTTAAATCTAGATTACAACAAAAATCCAATTTGGGGATACTTCCTCTAGCTCTTATGGATTATAGAGAAGTCACACATTCCCCAAACTAATCTTGATAAAATTGACATAATGAACAAAAAGAATTAAGTTAATGAAGAAGGTGATGGGGGAAGAGGTTGTTTTATTTTAATTAGATTCGATGCTTGATGAATCAAGCATGCCTACGTATCCCTTTGAATAGGAATCAGAACCCATGTAATTCTTCCTTCTTGCGGAGGGTTTATTTAGCCAAACCACTTTATTATATTTTGATTGATTGATTGACTTGGTTACCAAGTTAAGTTATTTAATTCAGATTTTAATTAACTATTCTAAGTGAATCAATTAAGAAAAAGCAAGGAGTCTTAGAGGAAGAAGAGAGAATCTCAAAGAGAGAAATAATAAATAAATCCCAAGGAGGGAAAAACTAAAAGAATCTTAAGGATGAAAACAATGAAATGGATTAAAAAGAAAAGGAAAAGAAAAGGGAAATGAAATTTATCTTGGAAGGCAGGCGACGACTAGCATTAGGCAGCGGACAGTGGGTTGCCTCAAACAGCAACAACCTTTTGACTTAACGGGTCCTAATTCCACCTTCTCTCAGCTTGAGGCAGAACTTGGACCTCAAACTGAAGAAAACTTTGATCGCCTTGTGAAACAAAGCGACACTATGAAGAAAACTTTTAAAATAAAAAGCTCATCACTTTTTGTAGAACAAGCAAAAGAAAAGATTTTTGAAGCTTGCTTTGAGATTTCAGGTTGATCTCAACAAGTTTTGGTGTGTCCAAACTGAAGGGGAAAGGTCTGAATATATAGTGGAAAAGCTTTGGGTCCATTTTGTGCGAAAATGATGTGGTAATTTAGATTAAAACATCGCGACTGCACGGGGCCCCTGTAGTTCGATAAGGCCTATGTGTAGTTCAATTGGTGACTGCACGTGGCCATTTTGCAACTATAGTGTGGTTTCGCACAGCCCCTATGTGGTTTCACGTAGCCTATCGGTGGCTAATCTTCACTGTTTTGGCCTGTTTTCACCCATTTCTCATCTATTTTTGGCAATTCCAATTGCATTGTGTTCATTACTAGTCCTGGATGATCTGAGAATGATTCAGAGGTCAAAGGGATAGGTTTCGATTCTCGAAACTCCATTTCTTAGTTTTTTAATTTTTAGTAATTTCAACTTTTAGATATCTGTTTACCAAGGCTAAGTGCCTCTAAGGTTCAAATGCAAATTGGAGTATGCAAAATACAGGAAATCCATTTGTCAATAGGGCACTGCCTCCTTGACCCTTGCCTGCTAACTGGCTAACAGGACAGTCTTACTGACTTTGCATAGCATATTAATTTTAACAAGTGTCAAACTGCGGCTGAATCATAAGAATGCAAAATTAAGGATTTACAAGTATATTTAATCAAGTAATATATCAAATTTCATTTTATAATAAGCGTTAAAATTAATTAACTAAATTCAGTATAAACGATTAATGTATAGAAAATTTTTATAAAAATTAGTAAAGTATAAATATTAGTGAACTAAATTACATTTTTATAATAATTTATAATAATTATATTTATAATTATATGATAATTTATAATCATTTAAATTGCTTATAGAAATTATTTGACAATATTTTTCTAAAAACTTATAATCGTCAATAATTGTAAAATTTAGTATAAATAATTATAAATTATAAATTGTACTGAATTGCTTATAATAATAAATTGTAATTGCAATTGTAAAATTTCTTATTTTTAATTGCAATTAGTATAAAGATGTGATTTAATTAATATAAATATAATTATTCAGTACAATAATTTTTATATTGGGTGATTATAGCAATTTTATAAAAATAATTATTAAGCTACAACTTTTATGTTTATTATAGAAATTTCCATAAGATGATTCAAGATTATAATAGATTATAAATTATGTGATCTTTTTTTTTTTTTTTTTTGAATTGAATTGAATTTTAAAATGTTCTTTTTATTTGATAATAATATAAATTTTGTACAAATTTACATGGGTATATTGGATTATGCAATATTCAATAAAAATTTTTAAATACTTCAAAAAAGTCTATAGAAAGTATTCGATTACAATTTTTCTAAAGTCTATAAAAGTTAACAGGTTAAAAAGCCATTGACTTTTATAAATAATAATTTTTTTTTTAAATTCAAAACTACAAATGTATTATATTAAATCAACAGTCAATAGATCAAATAAGAAAGATGGAGGAGAAGATCTCCAACTTCCCAGATGAGACAAAAAGCTGGCTGCCGTGGCTAATGAATGAGTAACCATGTTCGCTGATCTTTTACTAAAACTGAAAACACAACTTCCTAATTCATTGGCTAGGATTTTACAATCAGAAATCAGGATACCTACATAATTGGTAATCAAATTTTCTCCATTAAGTGCATGAATCAATAACTAGCAATCGGATTCTACTATAATGTGGTGCACATTCAGCCCTTTCAACCAAGATAACGCCTCTTGGTAGCTAATGGCTTCAGCCAAAAATGGTTCAAATGGAGCTGAAAAACTCTTACTCATAGCTGCAATAAATCGGCCTTCATGGTCTGTAACAATAGCTCCAACTCCAATCTTTCTTTGAGATTTAAAGACAGCTGCATCGAAGTTATGTTTGAGAGTACCTAATGGGGGTTTGGCCCATTTGAAGTTGCGGAGGGATGAAGAAGCACTAGGGGAAGAAGTTGGGCCATATTTCGTAGCATTCCATTGTGATATAAAAGACAGTGCACTACTTGCAATATGTAAAGGATTAGGCAAGTAACCATCCCAAACCCTTTTATTTCTATTAGACCATATGAACCATAGAATAGTTGTTGCTATACTTACCGCTTCTTTTCTAAAGTTTTGTAAATAAAGTCTTTGAAAGTTATTTGTAAATTTATAAATTTTGCAAAAATTATTAAAAATTCATGAACTCTGCAAAGTCATCACTTAAAAAAAATTTATAAATGTGTTTAAAAGTTTTAATTGAATACACCCTCTCAATCTAATTAAAACTTTTGTGCATAAAAAATGGAGGGCCAAATATCATTTTTAAAATATATAATACAAAATTTTAAAAAAAAAAAATAGATTGAAGGGTCAACGCCCCCTCTATATGCTGTAGGTCCGCCCTGGACACATATAGAAAACTTGTAAAAATTTATAAATTAAGAATAAGTTTCATGGAAGTTGTAATTAGTTCAGACTAATTAGGTCTAATTAGGTGATCAAACTATATCTAGACCTTATCAAAGCTTAGTATTCTTTTTTCATAAAATGGATGAATGATTTCATAAATCTTGAGTTTTATATATATATTTTTTTCAATTCTATCATTTTAATTTTGTATCTTGAACTTTATCCTCTTTAAATGAAATTAAAAAAATAAAACATTCAAAGTTCAAGATTTTTTTGTTTTGAAATGTATAAATATATACACAGAAACAGGGAAGAGTCACGTAAATATATCAAAATCATAGCAATTTTGAAGAGTTATGCTAATTTTTATATCTCTCACACATATTACATTACTGATATGGATCATTTGATATTTAGATGAACATGATAAGTTATGTTATCACAATCCAAAATTTAACAGTTGATTTTGCTTTATTTATTTATATTATTGAATGTAAAATAAATGGTTAAAATTTTCTTTTCACTATAACGACCACAAAATTTATTGTGGAAAAAAAAAAGCCTTATCTTGACGTGGATGGATGTTTATTTTAATTAACTTATAAAATAGTTAAATAATTTTCATGTGAAACACGAGTTTGTAATTGATTATGCCGTTTCAGTTGGTTGTTTTTCCACAAAGTATACATTTGATTGAAATAATAGTAAAATAATTTGATCGGAACCTGATCATGGCATAGGAATAGACTCTTTTGAGATGGATTTGAGTTTGTAAAATGAATATAAAATGAATAAACAACTTTAAAGAGTCAAGCCTTAACTTGGCACCGACCCTCTAATCCAATGCTTAAGTTAGAACTTGTGGAGATTGGGAACTTTGAGGAAGAAGATTTTTTTTTTTTGGTGCTATAGAAAGAGTTTTTAGTTAGAGAATTAGAGGATGAGAAGCTATAGAGTTCTATTACCTTTAAATGGTAATCAACCTCTTTCTTTATACTTATTTGGCTTCATCCTGAAGATAGATATTCATGGGGCAATGTCCAGTGGTGAATACAGGATTTGAAGTGAGTTGGGCGCTGATGACATAGTTATTAAACCTGAGATAGGGTATCAACTCGATCTATAAGCTGAGTCAAAAGATCAATAATTCAATCATTGGGTCAATGATTGAATAGGTGGGTCAATATAATTAATTAAATATATAATTTATAATTTTATATAATAAAATAAATATCAAATATTAAAAAATTTAGGAGTATATAAAGTTTCACTCAAAAATAAAAATTAATAAACTAGATATTTTAATTTACAAATATAAAAAATATACATATATAAATAAGCCCATTAAATATTTCATGTATCTTTAAACTTTTATATCCATAAATCATACTATGTACCAAAAAAAAGAGAAATTGAGATTTAATCATTTTAATCCTTACATTTTCATCAAAATGTGTAAATAAGTTAAAAAATTTCATTATATATTAGTTTAATAATTAAATATAATTAAATTATTAAATTTCAGGGATTAAAATTAATTTAATATAAGGATTAAAGTAAAATAAAAATTTTCTAACTTTTATTCTATAGAATGAAAATGCAAAAAAATTAAAGAAATTTTTAGAAATGAAAATAAAAGTGCATATCATAATAATTTATCTAAATAAAACCAAGTTATAGTGAAAAAAAAAAAATTGAAATTATGAGGCAACCGGGTCACTAGTTTGGTCACACTAGGTCATCGGTTTAATCATCCTGGTTGTATATTTTTTGTGGGTCAATTGCAAATCTAATCTAATAACAAATCTGGACTGGTTCAGACACTGGTCTAATTCAAGTTTAATAACTATAATTGACAATAATACTACTAATTTATAGCTCAATGTATCATAAACTAGTATTTATGAAGAATGAAAAAAGAGGTTAATATAAGAGTCTGTTCCATTTATTTGTATCAAAAGATGACACTTTACTCTCTACAATGCTAAATAGCAATTTTTTATTTTTAAAAAATGAAGAACCTTTAAACTTGTAGAACTCAACTAGATAAGCCTCAATAATCCAATCACAATTTGCAGTAAGAAAGATGAAAGAAAACAAATGCTAGATTAAAAAAAAATTGACTTGACTTTAGGATTTTGACTTACACTTGATATAGGAGATATAAAAAATTTCATCGGCTATTACGATTCAGTGGGGGCTAAAGCTCCCATTGGGCCCCATGTGTGTCCGCCCTTGGTAGTATCTCAAGGCGAGGATCAAGCCGCCTAACTTGAAGGGATAAGCAACCCCACTAGTGTTAAATTTTTTAATACCATACATGCATTCAGCCGCTATTACAAAAGGGTAGCCCCCTTAGGCATCGTCAGGGGCGTCAATAATCTTGAAGTGTTTTGTTTTACGTATCGTTTTACGTATTAATGACCTTTAGACAAGTCGAGTTAATGATAAGAGGTAGAAAGAATCTTAACTTGATATAAGAGTGGACAAACTAGTTATTGTTCAGCCTTTTAATGATGAGAATGAAGATAAATCTCGAGAGCAAGCTAATGCCTTGCTAAACAAATTTGAGGCTCAAGAGGATCGGTTCACAAACTACATGTATATTTCAAGTCTATAAACAAGTGATTTATTAAATGAGTTTACCCTATCTTGAGCCCAATAAAATTAAATATTTTCATCCCTCATCAAATTATTTATTAGTACCAACTATCAAGAATAAAATTTTATTCAAGAAATGAGTATATAAAATTTTGGGACTTTGGGGTTGGAGGAGATTAGCTGATTATATATCTATAGCTAGATTGTCGTTCATTTCTTCCCCCCTCCTCCCCCACCACACCCCCACACACACCCCCCCCCCCCCCCCTTTTTTTTTCGTGGCCTCCATTAGCCTTTTTTTTCTAAAAAAAAATAAAGAATGCTAGAAATGAATTTAAAGCTACATAAACTGCACAACGACTATAGGGAATTGAGTACTGAGCAGCAACTATAGGGAATTGAGTTGTATCAATGAAAAATTAACAATAGAAGGTAATAGAATACATTGAAAAAAAGGTAATTAATTTGGCTTGTAACATTCTATATTTCCTTTCAAGCAATTATTTTCCATTCTATATCTCAACATCTCGTATGTCTTCTTTAATTTTTGGTGGATTCCATTTTATTTATTATCGCTAATCGTCATTATTTTGGTAGAACATTCATAAGCACAATAACAAAATGGGCAAGAATGCAGGATCACTACGAATTAAATTTGTTAGATAGGAAATATTATACAACAAGATGTAATTAGTTAGACACAACCAAGTTCATATCGATGATGATTGGTAGTAAGAGATAGTGTTAAGCGTACTCCCACATTGATTGGGAATGAAATAAATGGATAATTCTTGCCTATACTGGACGTATATAGAAATCCAATGAGACAAGAATACATAGAATAAAAAAGGGTATTAGTGTCTTTTCACTTGGCAAAAAATATACGAAAATGTTATATTTGGTAAAATATATCACTACTCATTAATTTAGTATATAAGATAAATCTATATGCCTAATGTCAGCAAAAATTTTTCTGAAATAAATAAGTGGTCAATATATGGTAAAAGCTTATCACGTAATTGGCTAGTTTAGTCATTTTAGTTATAATAAAGCCTAATATACTAATATTTGATATATGTGTTTGTGTTTTTAGCACTCTCCTATATTTATCTTCCTCCTCATTTATAAAATCTAATATGGTATCAACGTAAGTTTTGCTCTGATGTTGCCACTGCGTTTCAGGAAGAGTGTTTGAATTTGTTTCTTGGTTTCTTGAGCTCGATATCCAGTTCCAGTCGGCTTAGTTTCTAATCTACGTGACAATTAGATATACATTGTCAATTGTTACTTGATTTTAGTTATAATAGTGTCTAATATACCAATATATGTTGTGTGTTTGTATTTTTAGCACTTTCTTATATTTGTCTTCCTCTCTATTCATAGAAATTAATTGATAGGAATGAAATCAAATATTATTAAATTTTATCAAAGACAGATTTATGTATTGTTCGCCTTTACTATTGTGATCTTGCGTGCCTATTGCACCATTATTTGCAAGTGATCAACAACGGACGCAAGTGTTATGTAAATAAGTACATAATACTAAATAACTTAAAATTAAAAATTATTAACATGTTAATTTTAAATATTGAATTACGTTATCAAACACTTTATAATTTAGAAATCCAAGAAAAAAAAATTAAGAGAACTGTTTGCTCTATTCAGCATTTGGCATTATCGTTAGATTGCTTTTTGTCAAACAGTTTTTATTTTATTTAAAGCTTAAAAAATTATGGTTTGGGAAATTCTATATATATATTTTTTAAATTTTCTCAAATCATGTTTTACAAAATAGAATTATTTAAAAAATTTTAAAAATTGAAAAAAATAAAATACAAATTTCAAAAGCAACTCTAAATTCAATCATAAAATTATCCTAAATCAATTTTAAATCTTGAATAAGAATGACATTAGGCTTCATTTGAATAAGTGATCATGTGAAATTATTATAATAAGTGATCATGTGAAATTATTATGGACCTAAATTTGAGCTTTATGTGTAAAACCATAAAAAATACATATGATGACAAAATTCAAATGATTAATATTTTCAAATGACTAATTATCTAAATGGATTCTTATAACAATTTCAATATTATTTCGAGATTTTTACAATTTCCTAAAAAATAAACTACTCTAGAAATATAATCTTCATTCCATTTTTTTTTTTTTTTAACTTTTATACGTTTTCTTTCCATTTTATAACTTTTATATGCTAACCTACAAACTTAGCTTAACTGTCCTATTGTTCCTAGTTCATAAAAGGTTTTACAAAATGCAAAAACAATAAAGCCACAAACACAAAGAAAAACAACAAAAATTGAAACTAATCCACACCAAAAATCTCAATCAAATCTCATCAAGAAATCAGGAGAACCAAAAAAAAAAAAAAAATCTAAAGTTCTGCAATTTTTTGAAGGTACATTCAACTCAATTGACAAAAAACTCAATTCTTCAATTGTTTGAGAGGTAATTTGAATTTTATACATATATTTAGTAAATTTTCTGTTGTTTTGCATTAAAAATTTTTAAAACGAATGAATTATATGATTTCTTAAGAATTTAAAACTTTTAGAAGATGAAAATTCGATTACATAACTCAAATATGCAGAAATCTAAAAAAATATAGATATTTTGTAGCAAAATCTAGGAAATAGTATATATGGTATATAATAAGTATATATTTTTGCTAAATTTGATTAACTTATGTTTATATTGTGTTTATTTGATATATGTTTTTGAAAAATTTTGGATATTGAATATTACATTAATATAAGTATATAAAAGGAATACATCAAGTATGTATTAGATAGAAAACATTATATTATAGAAAATAAAAAATAATAATAATAAATAGTTTTCAAGATTAACGATAAATAGTATATAACAAGTATATTTTAGTTATATTTATGGTATATCTTAAGTATATTGCAAGTATATTTTAAATATATCTTAAATATATACCAGAAATATATGCTTTTATCTTTTTTAGAGACTTAATACCCTCAACCTTCTTCTCTTTGAAAAGACATCATCAACATTCTTTTTTTTTTTTTCACTGAGAATCATCATCAAAATTAAGACTAAAATACAAATAAATTCAATATAATAATGTTTAAATTAAAAAAAAAAAGTTTATTTCTATAAATTATTGGCTCTTTTGATTTGATATATATTTTCGAAAATTTTTTGATATTGAGTATTACATATATATATAAGTATATAAAGGAATACATCAAGTATATATTAAATAAAAAAACATTATATTTTAAAAAAATAATAAATAATTTTCAGGATTCACAGTAAACAGTACATAACGAATATATTTTAGGTATATTTCTGATATATTTTAAGTCTATAACGAGTATATTTTAGGTATATCTTATATATATACAAGAAATATATGTTTTATTCTTCCTTGGAGACTTAACACCCTACCCCTTTTTCTTTAATAATTTTATTCTTAATCAATTTTACCTTTTAGATTTTAAAATCTTTTTCTTTTCTATACATATATGGACACAATACATGTTTTTATTCATCACTATAGACACTAAGAAGAAAACATAAAGTATGTTGACTTTGAAAGCAACATGGAAGAATAAATATCAAATAAAATATGAGAGATGTCGGATGCGAACAACTGAGGCACAATAGGAAGACATGCAGAAATCAACGAACTACAAAAATAACCCAATAATTGATACATTATTTTCAAAATTTATAAAAAGAATAGTGCATTTAAATATAATTATCAACACAATATTTTCAATTTGTCAAGTTTTTTTATGTTCTATTTTAATATATTTCTAATTAAAATTAATAGTATATATAGTATACTCAATTTATATCATGACTATATAAAGTGTATCTATTACTATTTCTGAATTTTTAAAATGCTATAAACTTGTTGCACATATACTATACAATTAATTAATGAATGATTTTGGCCACTTATAATAGCTATTAACTAATTATAAAAATTCTTTAGTTATGCAAATTTTAAGTCAGGAAACTAAGGCATGAAAATGAAACTAGAATTGGAGATAAAAATCAAAAAATAATATCACTATTTGTCAAATATAATTAAATAAAATTATCAAGTTATTATATTGTTAAAATATTTCTTATAGAATAAATGCAACTCATGTATGCTTTAAATAGTATACAAAACTACACAATAAAATACATAAAGGAAGTTCATAAAGGGAAGTAACACGAAATGGTTTACTCCAAGTTTACTCGAGTATACAAAGGGTATCCTCGTAGTATATTATGAGCATATTAAACTTAAATTCAAAAAGGATTATATTCAAACATGCTTTTGATAAGCAAAAAGACTAATAATTATACATTTAAACTGAAGAAACAAAAATTTTGCATGTATAGAAACAATCCAAAAAAAAAATTCACACAAAGATAATTTACAAATTGGAATATGTCTAAGAGAAAATGATACCTACTTAGCGTCAAAGTCAACAATGCTAGTACTAAACCTAATAATAAAACTATAAAATTACTTGTCCATCATCAACAATACATTAAGAAAATAAACCATAACACAACACTAATGAGTCTTTTCTCAAACAACCAAAATATATCTTTAAAAAATTGAAAGTCTCATGTAATAGCCTCCTAAAACATAAATTTCTTATATTATATATCCCAAAAACTACATACCCATCAAAATGAGATAGTGGCACTTCATCATCTTCCATTGGAATATCATCATGTGTAGAAAGCTCTACAAAATCATGAAAATGATATTGTATTATTTGGGCAACCCAATAATCCAACAAGTTCAAAACTTTTGGAGATAAAATCTTAATAGTTGTCTTCTAAGAAAGGATTGAGGAGAAGAAACTTTTTAATAGATCGATCTAGAAGTCCTTTTTTAGTCATTTTTTTCTTATCACCAACTCTCAAATTCTTCTTGGAAAAAGAATAAGGAATAGTTAAATCTCTAAGAATTTGAGTATTAGACTAAAGATTAGGAGATGAAGAAGAATTATTTCAAACATATATCAAACAACAAAACAAGAAAGGCAAAAATGGAAGCTACAAAATAAAAAAAAAAAAAATTGCTTACATTTAAAAGATAACACCCAAAGTTGAAGGAGAAGTGAGAAATAACGGCAAATATATTAAATTTCAAGCAACAATCTATGGGAAAATGAAAGAAAAATCGAAAAAAAAAAAAAGGAAAAGAAAGAAAGAGCTGAGAACTGTAAGAATTAAAAATAGAGCAAAAAAATTGAGAAGGAAACAGTGAAGTGAGCTTAGGTCAGTTTTTAACAAATGAGGTAAAAGAATAAGAATCATAAATGAAAAAATGTATAGAAGTAAATAGCAAGTAGCACATAGCAAGTAGCACAAATGTCAAACTTTTATACAGGGTGTATAAAAATAAAGGTGACAAAAAATGGATAGAGAGTGTAATTTTCTCTATTATTTTCAACCCAAATTTCCAAAATTAATAAGAAATCATCTTGTTCGGCCCAACTTAATATGCTAGAATAAGGAATTAATAATTGGGGCCCAAAGGCTTATTAATTGAGAAAATTACAACATACACTGTAATTTCCTCAAATATATCTTTTATACAGTGCTTTTTATTTTTATTCACTTCTATGTTATTTTAATTTCTTTTGTATACCTTTTTTTTTTTTCATTTTCTTTTGTGCTGTATTCTTCTTTTTATGCCCCATTACCCTATTTTCTATATTTTTTCTTTGCCCCAAACCCAGTACCCCTAAATATATTTTTTCTATATTCTTTTGTACTGGAAAGACATGGACTTATGGATAAGTTATGAAATAAGCATTAAGTTACAATGAAACTAGTAACAAAACATGTAGAATTTTTATAATTTTAAATATATTTTTAAAAAAATATATAATTTAAGTAGTAATCTATTAATTCAAATTTGAATTTAAACTATTTAAGTTTAAGTTTATTTGAGCATCAATTTGAGAATTAATAAATATGTTCAAAAATTGAGTATTAATTTTGAGATTAAATAAATTTATTTGAATTTTATTTGAGATTAAATGAATAGATAAATTGATTTATTTTGAGTTTAATATTCCAAATATACACGAAATAATATATCAGTGCTATAACAATTGTAGCAAATATATACTAAATATTAAATATATACTAGACATTTACCAATTATATATGTAACGTATGCCATATATATACAAAACATATACCAAAAATATACCATTCCCTAGGTCTATTCTTTTTATGAACAAATTAAAAAAAATATACCAAACATATACCGTTTACTAAAAAAAAATACCAAACATATACTTATATGTGTATAATTTAATGTTATTTTATGCTTTTATTTTTTCAAATTTGTAATCAGTATATATTAAAATAGTTGCGGATACCAAACATATATTTAACATATACCAAATTTTGGTATACATATACTTTTTGCTTTTATTTTATCTTTTTACAAGTCTCAATTAGCTTATTGTGCTTTATTTAAAACTTTAATCTTTGAATTAATAACAATGATTACCTTGTCTCCCTATCAAGAATTTGAATTTTTAATATAACTGATGAATTATAAGATAAATATTCTATCATATATTAAATATTTGATTCACTAGTGATGATAATGGATCAATTTGGATGAATCAACCTTGAAATGATTGAATTTCCAACTATTAATATTTGGTGTTTGAGAACATTAATTTTAAAATAACATTTCAAAATTTAATAGTTAATTATTCAAAACTAAAATTGAAAATTTGAGAGTTGAAATTTTTAATAATTTGTATTTCACTCTTTAATTATGTGTCATTAACTAGATGTTAATAATTAATTGTAACTGCTGAACCAAAAGAAAGCCAAAAGCAATAGTTATTTGGTCAATATTCCTCTAATTTAGAGAAAATTATTCAATATATTTAGTATATGTCAAATGTATTTTACATTTATAATAGATGAATATCATTCAAAATTACATATATCATTTAATGTTAGTTTATCTTTTTACTTTTCTAATTTGCAATATGTATATATATAAAGTAGTTATAGATACCAAACATGAACTCAACATATACTAAATTTTGGTATACGTATACCATTTACTATTAGTTTATCTTTTTAATTTTTTCAAAATTGCAGTACATATACATTAAAGTAGTTGTAGATACTTACCAAATTCTAGTATATATATACCATTTACTCTTAGTTTATCTTTTTAAGTCTTTAAATTTGCAATATGTATATATTTAAAGTAGTTGCAAATAGCAAACATATACCAAATTTTGGTATACATATATTATTTACTATTAGTTTATCTTTTTTATTTTTTCAAATTTGCAATTTGTGTATATATCAAGTAGTTGCAGATACCAAACATATACTAAATGTATACCAATTTATGGTATACATATACCATTTACTGCTTATATATTTAATTTTTCATATTTCTAATCTATATAAATATAAAGTAATTGCATATACTGAATATATACTTAAATTATACTAAAATTTGGTATACATATACCATTTATTGTTAGTTTATCTTTTTAATCTTTCAAATTTGCAATTTGTATATATTAAAGTAGTTGCAAATACTAAACATATACTTAATATATACCAAATTTTGGTATACGTATACCATTTACTAAGTTTATCTTTTTAATTTTTTTCAAATTTGCAATATATATATATATATATATATATATATATATATATATATATATATATATATATATATATATATATATATATATATATAGTTGCAAATACCAAATATATACTTAATGTATACCGAATTTTGGTATACGTATACCATTTACTGTTATTATATCTTTTTATCTTTTACAAATTTGCAATTTGTATATAAAGTTGTTGGTATACATTAATATAATATAAATTAATATCTTTTTATTTTTTATCATTTTCTGAGTTTTTTTTTTTTTTGGTGAACAAATTCAAAAAATTTGCAAAACATATAACTTGGTAAAAATGTTATTTTTTGAAGTTTAGATGGTATTTTTGAAATTTTTTCATGAGCATGGTAAAAATGATATTTTTTTACCTTTTTTTGATTATTTTTGAAATTTTCCCTTATTAATTTAGTTTTCCACAAGACTAGTCATTGTGACTTCTGATCTTAGAAAAATAAAGAAATTATAATTTATATATAAATTCTTATTATATTTGATAATTTTTGGATGTGAGATTTATTTCCTAATAATAATAACAAACACTATTGGCTACAAATCTTTATGCACCTATTACCACCATAAATCTTAACACATTTGTCATCATTCACTAGCAAGTTCTTGAATACACGATCCCTACAAATAATATGCCAACAATGCCATAAATAGTAACAATGGAAAAACCAAGGAAGAGAAGCATACAAATTGGTAGCAAACTATTACATTTAAAGTCCTTATAAGGGTCATTACATTGAAAAATATATGTTGTTTATGATCATTAATTGAAGTCAATTGAATTGTGTTATAGAGGTCGAGCGCGACTTTGTCATTAATTATAATTTAACGCCATTTTATTTACAGATATTAAATAAATGCCTACAATTGTGTACGAAGATAATTAATCGATTGTTTATTAGAATCAAGAATAGAATTTCATTCAAGAAATGAGTATATAAAGTTTAAGACCTTTGGGCTGGAGGAGCCAAACTGCTTGTACATCTAGTTAGCTAGATGTAAATTATTAATTGTTCATTTTCATTTCCTTTTCCCTCCCTCAATTTCTTTTTCTTTTCTTTTTCATTACTTGGTCTCTGTAACACAATTCTTTAATTTCTTGATCAATCCTTTTCTTGCATATAACTTGTCTTAACAAATTAGCTTCTGTTTTTGTCAGATGAAATAAATCCAAGTGCATTTCTACTTCTACCAATTAGCTTGATTTTTCTTTTTGGGAACAATTGTAATTAGATTGGCACATAAATAAAATTAAGGATGACAGAAGTTATAAATATAAGCTATGGAGAATTGGGTTATATTAATGAAAAACAAGAGAAGAGAATAGAGCACACTGAAAAAAAAAATCCTTTTGGCTTGTGATTTCATATATTTTTTTTTCAAGCAATCATTTTTCATTCTGTCTCATCAGTCTTCAAATATCGACAACTTCTGTAATTTCTGGTGGATCCCATTTGACTTATCATTGTTAATTGCCATTATTTTTGGCATTATCTTCGTAAACACAATTCACAAAAATATGGAAGAATGAAGGATCAGTATGAATTGAACATTACATTTTTTGCCCAAAGAAAGTGAAGACTAGTATTAATGAGGCTGAAAATAGTGAAATGACTAGCCAAACAAGGATAAAACAAAGTGGACCTATGGTCCAATGACAATTTGCTCACAAAGGGGCATTTTTAACTTTGGCTTGTAGCCCAAATAGAAACCAAGCTCAAAGCCTGTACACAAATCCTTATTCCGCAAATGCCTCTATCCCTGCACACTACAAGATGTTTATTAAACATAATCAAGTTGTGATTAGTGATGATTTGAAGAAAGAGACAGTAGTAATGAAACCATACATCATTAAAGTATATCAAAGACACGCTTATATTTGGGTTATGGTTTCTGTATTGTTTGCTGTTACTGTTGTGATCTTGTACGCTTGTTGCACCATTGTTTGCAAGTGATCGAGAAATGTCTTTTATAGAAGTTATGAATTTCCATGATTACCTAAATAATAATTTTTACAAAAAAGAAAAAGAAGTGTTGACTCTTTTTTATTTTATTGTTATTTGAAAAAAGAATTCTTCATCATGGAAAATATATGTTAATTACTCCATCTGTCCATAAATTATATTTCACTTTTATTTTGGCATAAAGATTAAGAATTTGTATTTATTTTATTATTTTATCCTCATTATGACCACAAATTATATTAATTATTCTACAATAATTTGATTGATTATAACTATATTAAATGGCATATTTAGAAACACAATAATAAATTTAACTTGAAAAAACTGGACTACTTATTTTGAACATCTCAAAAAAAAAATGTGGACTATATTTGTGGACAGGTGTAGTAGGTGACATGATATGTGAGTTTTTTAAATCACATTAGGCTATTAATTATAAGTTTTATATGTATTATTATCATTCATATGTTTATTTTATGAAGGCCATATGCATATTTTTCATAGAAATTTAGAGAGTATCTTATTGTTGATTTATTTTTCATGTTTTCCAAATTGATTTTCTTTTTGGATTTATCGAATTCATTTTACCATATGCACCACTCGTTATAAGCTATAGTTATTATGTGATAATAATTTTATTATCATTTTTTTATATGGAGATTTTTATTTGATACTACTTAATTTTAATTAATTAATTACAATTTTTGAAGAACTTGTATTCTTAATTCTTGTTCCTAAAGAACTAGTATTATCTATTTTTCTTGACAAATTAATGCAGTTCCTGAAAAACTAATATTCTCTACAGTTCTTGAAAAACTAATATTTTTTACAGTTCTTGAAGAATTAATTAAAATTAATAAATAAATAAAACATAAATTCCTGAAAAATTGGCATTTTAAGTTTCTGAAGAACTAAGTATTCTAATTTGTTAAAGAACTGATACCCTATATTTCTAAAGAATTAAATTAATTGTTTATAAGTTTTTGAAAGACTGATTTAATTATGATCCTACTTAACATATTATTATTATTATTATTATTATTATTATTATTATTATTATTATTATTGCTGCTACTACTACTACTTCTCAAAAATCTGGTTTATTGTCAATTTACTTATTACTTGGTTGATATTGATTTGTTTGTGGATACAAGACGTATGTTTATATTATTTATATTACTAAATATACGTTACGTCTATTGTGGTGTCTATATTATTTAGATTATTGAATATTTATTACTCCTATTCTTGTGGAGATATATATAAGAATTGACTATTGAATGTCTTTTATACATATAGTAATATGTATAACTCCATATATAAGCTCTCAAGCATTATATATGCATAAAATCACAAAAGCCTAACTTATGATTGATTAATAATGAGCATCTTTAGCATCTTGGAATTTTTCTTTTATGCTTTGGTAATTTTGCGTTCATGAGATCACAATATTAAATATAAAAAGTTTTGTTATTTTTATTATATCAATTTTTCTTGAATTTAATTAAGAAATTGAATTATATTATTTATATTTTGTAATTGAAATATAACAAGAATTGATCTTTGTGTTTGGATATTAATTGCAATTCTAATAATAATGATTTATTTTGCGAAATTATAATTCATGGCTAAGATTAAATAAATATGTGTCCTAAATTCTCATGAACATGTGAATTATCTATTATGCATTATGTTGGTGAGTTTATTAAATTCACAAGAGAATTGTTATAATACTCGATATATATTTGAGTTTCTTGGATACTTGCGCATATGCAAAATGCATTTATAGGTAATGCATGATTGCTACAAAGAGAAATTTAATTTGCTCAAATTTTTTGATATTTATAAATAGTGTGAATGATATCAATTAAAGTTTGAATTGGGTCTTAGATTGAGATATACTTGTGTATAATTTTTAAAATTTATATGGTTATCATGACCTTGATTAACATATTTTTTTAAGCATATTTTATAATACAATTCAATTATGTTTAAAATCACTTCATAATTGAAATTGTATAGTGATAAAATTACAAAACATAATATGTCATAGAAGACATATATTATTTTTATGCCTTTAATATGCTCGTGCAGCGGCAGTAAAAAGAGCGAAAATTTACAAAATATTTGAACTTATTATTTATCTTCTAGTAGCTAAAAAGGATAATAAATTACCTATGAGAAATCATCAAACAAGGCCAACTAGTACAACTACATTTCCTAAAGTAAATTCTATAAATCATTTAGTAGATCATAAGAATTATGAAAGAGTAACAACTCATATAAAGGACACAACTCAATTCAATATTGGTTATTTTATGTAAACTCTGTGAAGGAATGATTGGCTAAGATTTTACATTTTTATTATTTTGGATTTCGCTATTAATGTCTTTACATTTTGATTAGATTATATTTTATCAATAAGTTGTACATTATGATTTATGAGTTATTTCAATTATTTTATTCCCAGTATACATGCACAACATATTGAGTTAAACCTACAATTCAAGTATTAAACTTATAATTCAATAATTAAACTTTGAAGGTTTGGCATGGCATGCCATTATGCAAATCATACATAATCTTCCTTACAACTTGTATGTGGACATGAGTCTAATCTTTTTTTATGAGTTTTTGGTCGTATATACTAGTAGTATCATCTCAATGTGCCAAAAAAAAAAGTCTAAAGAAGAGACTTGAAATTTATTTTGCTGAGACATATTTCCTGATATTAGGGGAGGAAAAGCACTTGCAGTACTAAACAATGTTAAGAAATTTATTGGAAGAAAAACCCTTTAAACTATTTTGATTCATATACAAGTTAGAGTGAACCAGAAGTTTAGAAAAATAACAACAGTTGTAACAAATTATAACTTAACTGTCAAATTCATTTATAGATGCTAAATGAGTGACACAGACTCATATCGCAGCTGCTAATAACTCAGCAAGGGTTGTGGGTCCAATTGTAAATAAAAAATCAATCAAGTTTAATAAACGCCAGAAGTATGGACAATAAATTGGAACTGAAGATAAAAATTTACAGAAAAGAAAAACAGCATCACTAATTAAGAAAGTCTCTTAAAGAGAAGCCTCTTAAAGATGAAGATCTCATTTAAAGAGCTATAGTCAATAATAAGATACAGACTGAGACAATAAAATAATTAGATTCTCCATATATGGCTCTTAAAGTTGATGATCATATGAATGAAAATTATGAGATCTCAATTAATTTTATGATACAGATTTGATAGAAATTCATTTATTGTCAACGATAAATTTGCCTCAACAATAACTCTTGTTGTCTCAAGAGATGATATAGATCTAGAACCTATGAATATAACTAAACGTTAGCATACAAATGATTGGCCATTATAGAAATAGGCAAATTCAGGCTGAACTAGACTCACTTTTTAAATTTAAGAAATTCGGACATATTATGCCAACTCTCCAAAAATGTGAATGCATGTTTGTCCGAAAGTGTAATAATAATAATAAGGTGGTAAAATATAAAGCGAGACTAGTTACTAGGGTTTTTTCATAGAGACCTAGTATTGACAATGAGAAAACTAATTCTCCTATTATGGATATGATCACCTTCCATTACTTAATTAATATGGTAGTCAAAGAAAAGCTTAGTATACGCCTTATGAAAATAATATTTATATGAAAATCTTAGAATGACTAAAGATATCATAAATGAATATACATTAAATACGTGACATATATTTTATCAAATTGCATAAATCCCAATATGAATTAAAGCAATGTGGATGGATATAGTATAATCATTTGATTAAATCCTTACTGAAAGAAGGATATGTGAATAATACACTATGTTCATATATAGTCATAAAAGACCATATAATAGTTATGTTATTGCAGTATATGTGGATGATTTAAATGGGACTCCTAAAGAACTCAAACAAATATGTATTTATTTGAAAAGTAAGTCCGAGATGAATTTAAAGGAAACAAAATTTTGTATCGGCCTGTAAATTGATCATCAAAGAGTCCTAATACACTAGCTTACTTATATAAAAAATATATTTAAATAATTTTGTATGGATAAATCTTTTCTCTTAAAAATATCAGTGGTGATCCTCTCACTGGAAGTGAAAAGATACATTTTTAGACCTAAATAAGATAACAAAGAGTTATTTGATCTTAAAGTACCATATATAAATGTTATATGTGCACTTACATATCTTGCAAATTGTATCAAGCCTAAAATTGCATTTGTGAGAAAAATTTCTAGTTAGGTATAGCTCTGCACCTACTAAGAGACATTAGAGTAATGTAAAATATTATCTTCAATGTACTATTAATATTATGATTATATTTTGATTAATTCAAATTTGAAATTGATCTATATGTGGATGTTGGTTATTTGTTTGATTTCCATAATGATAGACTTTACACTGGCTATATATTAATTTATAGTGGTACTGTAATTTTATAACCTGAAGTACCTCACTAAAAATACTCCTATTGTGTTTTAAGAATAATGCAATTTGTATTGCACAAATTAAAGGTGGGTATATCAAGGATAATGAAGTAAATATATAAACTTCATTCAAATTCTTGTATATACATGAGCTCCATAAGAGATATCTACCAAATTCGCTCGAGTGACAATGTAACAAATTTATGTACTAAGTCTTTACCTAATGTAGTATTTAAATAATATTATTTTTATGATTAGTATACGCAGTGTTAAAATCTATCATCATCAGGAGAGCGAATTAGTATATGATTATACTCTTTTTTTCTTAGTCAAGTTTTTATCTTATAGGATTTTCTTGGATTAAGGTTTTAATGAGGTAATCTGTACAATGATAAAATAGCATATGAAATGTACTCTTTTCTTTAGCTATATTTTTTTCCATTGAGTTTTCTAGTAAGGTTTTAAACAAGGCATATTCATAAAGTAAATAATATCCAAAGTGGGAATATTATAAATAAATTATTATATATGGATATTACTTAAATGTATTTAGATATACAATTTGGAGAAGTATGATGTTTAACAAATTCAAATACACTCCCTATAATAACATTTGAAAAGTTGGTGAACAAAATTGGCATGTGCCAGTTACAAGAACTTTGTTGGAAATCATATATTTATAAGAGAGAGATTATTGTGTACTATACTTTTTTTCCCTTACCTTAGATTTTATCCAATTGGGTTTTTTAGGCAAAGTTTTTTTTGAGGCAGTATTATAGCGCAAGTGCTCCAACAATAATGTACTATTTTTCTTTCGCGAAGATTTTTTTTCACACAAATTTTTTTCTAGTAAGGTTTTAAAAAAACATATTATTTGTAATAAATATTCAAGGGGAGTGTTATGATAATATTATATGTGTTATAATAATATTGGATGTTTATCCTTATCATTATAGATAGAGTTCCTTATAAAATAGTACTTTTTCTTTATCTTTATTTCTGTAACCATTGATGCCTATAAATAGGTGTTACATTCAATTAAATGTGATACACAGAAATTTGTTTTTTATTTTATAAGAAAGCTAAAAATTTGAATTTGTTTTTAGATTTTATCCTTTTTTTAATGGAATCTCTCCACAAAAAAAAATGGTATTCTATTTCCTTAACGTTCAAAAATTAAAAAAATATATATATTATTATTATGGATCTAATGAAATGAGTTGGGCTGATCCTTGATGCTGCTGGACCAACAGTCCACTAAATGAAGAATTGGTGAGGCCCATGCATCACTTAAAATGGCCCATTTTTATATTTCATTTACATTTTTTTGGTCCTTTTTGGATTCTTACTTTTTTGTTACTTTTTTTGTTTTTATGTTTTCTATATTTCTATATTTATTTTTTACTTTTTTAACAACCGTTAAATCTACCATTATCATTCAATGATATATGGTTCATAGATAATAAATAATCTCTAGTAAACAACAGTCTAAGAATATATTTAATTAGCTGGCCTTCTCAATTTGTTTTTTCTTTTTTTACATCGAAACGGAAAGGGAAGAGGGCATTAGTTAACCACAAAAAAAAAAAATCCAATCATGTCTCAACTACATCATGTTACAGATATTTTTTTTTTTTTTTTTTTTTGAGTTTGGTGTATACAATTAATGTAAATTTCCTTTCAATCGTAAGCAGCTGGAAAGTTGGCAGCCATTATATTTATTTATCATTAAAAAAAATTATCTTTATACTTATTGTTAATTTATTATGATAGGTAACGCAAGTGTTTAATGCCTGATAAATTAAGTGATCAATCAATTAGTAAAATAATATAATTCAGTTTGATTTTCTCTCTCAATATTAAAAATAATAATATTAAGTGGTATAAATTGTATAAAAAATTAATACAAATCAATATAATTTAAACACATTATACAATAAAAATATTAATAAAAATAATTCAAACACATCATATAACAAAGTTATTATATAATTACCCTTAATTTTATTTAATTGAATTGCATTACTTAAAATTATATATTAATACTTGTTAATATAAAAACATAAAATATTAGTGTTGTAGAATCCCTAGCAATTGTGTCATATGAAGAATGTAACATATAATTATGGTTATGCTCAATTGACACATGTTCAAATAAGTATTTTTCAGAACTTGCGTTTTTGACATGTGGTGATTAATTAAATAATTAATTTCCACTATTCATTGTTTGTGTGGCTTTTTTCTTCATTCTCTTTAAGAATTTGAGACTTGGCAACTTCTTAGCTTTTTAGATCAACACATGGATTACAAATATTTAAGTAATGTATAGAGAAATCTATTTTTTTTTTTTTTTGGTATAGTGGATTAATGTCAATGATGGTAGAGATGGATTGTGACGGTCAAAATCCAAAGCACTCTTCTTCTTTTTATTATAAAATAAAATTAATGTTAAATAAATATATTTAATATTATGAATGGTAATGATTAGGAACATGTGTTAATTTTATATTATTGGTTTCATTGTATATTAAGAATCAACATTAGTATTGTTAAAATATTGTAATTTGAGAGAGATGATGGAATAGTTTGAGAATTAGATTGTCTTTTGGTTGATCAGAGATTGATTTGTGGTTGATTACAGGTTGATTGTTTGTTGATAACAAGTTAATTTTAGATTGATTACAGGTTGATTGTGGGTTTTTTGTATATTTTAGCTTCACTTGAGCTAATAAATTAAACAGCAATAGTAAATTTGGGAATTATTTTCAATAGCTCATTGCAAACTTAACATTTTTAAATTAGATAAATTTACTGAATAAAGTATAAACATGATTCAATAATATAACTTTTTAATTAATTGATGTTAGTAGGCTAATGATCAGGGCATTTTGTAGATGGATAGACAATCATACCCATCATATGTGTTATCATGGATGAAGAAGAAGAGTAGAGCATGTGTTATGATGGCATTAATGGTTAACAATTTGCGATTACAATTTATATTATTCTGAAATTCATTTCACATTTACATATTTAGCTATTTCTTAATTTAATTAAAATTCTATAATTTTAATAATAATAATAAAACTAAATTTGGTTGATTATTTTTATTAATTAAATAACATTGTTTAGATGTTTAGGTTTTTTTTGGTTGATTTGTTAGTTGATAATAGATTAACTATAAGTTGATTACAGGTTGATTGTTAGTTTTTGCGTATTTGAGCATGAATATTGCTAAAATACTGGTTTTCTTTTTGTTGATCATGTCTATAATTTCTATAAATAATTAAGCAGAGAAAAATTTTAATTTATTTTAATTTATTTTATTTTATTTTAGGGTGTAATTAATTGATCTTAAATAATTTGAATAGCAAATTAAACTCAATTCAAAAATTATAATACTCAATCAATATGATTGAATATGTATTTTTATAATTTCAAATATATTTTTTAAAAAATATATTATTTTAATAGTAATCTATTAATTCAAATTTAAATTTAAACTATTTAAATAATAATTTTTTGTTGGCTGGATTTTAAATTTTTTTATTTTTAATCTCTTTGTTTAATATTTTATTATGTAATATTTTTGAATATTTGTATGTTTTTACATCCTGTTTATATATGGGATGGATTATCTTAGTTTAATATATTTTATATTTTTGCTTTTTTTATATATTTTTGAATTTTTTGCATTTTTTCTAGTTTTTATTGATTTCATTTGTATACTAAAAATCAACATTAGTATTGCTAAAATACTGTAATTTGAGAGATGATGAAATAGGTTGATAATAGGTTGTCTTTTAGTTGATTTGTGATTGATTGTTGATTGATAACATGTTAATTACAGGTTGATTAATGATATTTTACAAGTTAATTGTTGGTTTTCATGTATTTTAGTTTTTTTTTAAATACTATAATTTGAGAGAGATAATAAAATAGCTTGAGAATTAGATTATTTTATTTTATTTTATTTTTGTTAATCAAGGTTGATTGTTGGTTGTTTATAAGTTGATTTTTGGTATCATATTCTTTACATATACCCAAAATATAAATATAAATTGCTAGCTATTTTTTTAACTGCTAGACTCTTGGATTTATTGGCATGTATCTTTGTTAGATTTTAATTGAGATAATATATTATTTAATTATTATGAGTAAATGGATATAAAAATCTTTGATATTTACTATAATTAATATTAGTTTTCATTATTTTAAAATTAATATTTTTTTTTAATTCTTAAACTAATATTTGAATGAAAAGTATAAGGTTTTTTAAGAGAATAACATATTGTATAATATAATAATTTAAGAATTATATTTTTAAATTTTGTCAATAAAAATGTCATATAAATCAACTTTCAACGATTGAAAGCATAGCAAAATTGTTTATAAGTAGATTACTAGTTACTAATAAATTTTAGGTTTTAAAAATATTAATTTTGAAATAAAATATTATAATAATTTATCTTTTAATAATTGAGATTTTTTATAAATGACTAGCTCATTCTTATTTAAAAAAAAAACTAATTTCTAAATTTTAATTTTTTTGATAGAGCTTTAGTTTATAATTTGTATATTTTTCATGATAAATAAATGATAACGATTTGAAAGCGCAGATACAAATATAAACCGATTCTCTTTTTTAAGTAGTGGCGTAAGAATCCCAAAAATAAAGGCATTTCTTTTTGTTTTCTTTCTTCTTTCCAAAACTTTCCCATAATTTTTTCTATGTAAAATCTCACCCTTTATTATTTTTTTATTAAATCTCTATTTTTTTTTCCGTTTTAAAGAGAATACAAGAAAATTTCCAGTTTTTGATTTAGCTTTTCTTCTGCCATGTGGTTTTTGAAGTGTTCAAAACGTCGTCGTAGAGGATAGATAATTACAATCATATAGGCTCTTGTGGATCAGGGCCTTGCTCCGCTTTCCCAACTTCAACTAAACACAAACAAACACATGAGCAAGTATGAATGCGGTAGCTTGTAGCCTGTAGATATAATCTGGGAGTTTTCTCTTCACAGAGTTTCAGGTATGTGATTCTATCCTTGTTTTTTATTTTTTTTATGTGGTATTTGTTTGGTTTTTGTGACATTATTGTAGTATACAAAGGAGAATTGACTCTTTAAGGACTTGTGGGTTTTGTTTAATTATCTTTCCTTTTTGCACTTTGATTAAGTTTATGATTTAAGAGCTCTCCTGGAATCTGAATTTTTCTACTATATTGTCTTATTGGGTATCAACAAATTTGATGAGTAGCTTTAATCCAATGGGATGTGTTTAATCTTCTAATACAATTGATTCTCTCACTTAATTTTCCCCTGTAAGTCTTATTTTATGTGTGTGTGTGTGTGTGTGTGTGTATTGTTTTATTGGCTTCTTTGCAAGTGTTACATTACTGGTTATATTTATACGCTCTGTTTGGCTACTAAGAAAATTGGAGAAAAGGGAGAGAAGTAAGTTCCGGGTGTTTGATATTTTGTTGTCTGGCATTCTGATAAACCTAATTTAGTTATTTAACCTAGTCTTCTTGGCTATTGAATGAGAGAATGCTGGCAATTCAGGTCTTTTTTTTTTTTTTTTTTTTTTTTTTAAAGTTAGTAAGAAATTGTTTTACTTTTGCTTGATATTTGTGGAGTTTATGATTCTAAGCATTGAAGAATAAGAAACTAAATTTTCTGATAAATATATGTTTATGTTTTTAAGTGTTTTCATTGTACTAAAAGTTGTATTTGGCTTATTTAAGAATATAGACCAATGAGGTACTGGGCATGGAATGTGTAATTTGATTTTGACAGAAAATAGGATCTTTTTTTACACATTGAGTTGGACATTGTCTTGATAATTCTTGTGAGGAGTTTAAGACCTATTTTTGGTTGAGTGTGTTTTTGCTTTTAGATATTACATCTAAATAAAGATGAAAAATTGGAAGAGATAACTTTGCTTAAAAATTTTGTTATTTTGAACTTTCTTGTGACATGATAAATTTTGGAATAGTGTCGTGGATACTGCCAGAGTGCATATTGTCATATAATGTGGTAAGCTCTTAGTTCATGAGGTCTCTAGTTGCCTAAGGAATGATAAAATCTCAGTCTTGTTTTTGCATGGCTATGATTGACTAGCTAAAAGCATTGAAAAGAAAGGGAAGGAAAAGGAGCGTGAAGCCTGAGTTTTTGTGGTAATTTGGGATTCGGATCCTCAAGGAAGGGGCATCGTTCTCTTGAAAAATCACACTTGGGGTTTTTTCTTTTGCAGTTTTTGCATCCTTCATAAAGCTTTTGTTCATCAGCAAGGAGACATTTAGACTTGATATATCATTTATGAGGCATTTGAATTATATTATTTCAATAGAAAATCATGTGTAGAAAATATTGTTTTTCTCCTTGTAGTTGAGCACAAAAAGTGGACTCTCACTTGAGACTATTGTGTCATGGTTTATATCGATACAAAAATGAATAAGAAAATTAGTTCTTTGCTTGTTTAGCTACTGCATTTGGTGGAAATAATGAGTAGAAAGTAAATATATTAGTATGTAAATTTTACCATCTTTGTGAATTTCCTTTCAGTCTCTATTCTCTTGCAAAGACATCTATGCAGATTATATATAAATGTAAATTACGGATGTTATACACAACTTGAACTGTGTATGTTATTTTATCATAAAAGACCTTTTAACAGTTGGACAGAACAAGGATGGCAAAATTGATTGGTCAATGCATTACCCTTTTGCGTAACACCTGCAAGAGTCAAATTGTGAGTAAAAGGACCTTTTTAAGATTGAACAAAAAAAAAAAAAAGAAATGAAATATCTGAATTTTTATTCATGGATAATTTGGTTTTGTGTCTTACCTTCAGTTTTACATGATTAGGTATTTAGGTGTTTGAAATTTGCACTGTATTTTTCTATTAGATCTTCTACATAAAAAGGAAGCCTCCTTTTTCTGTTTTGAAAATATAGAGTGGAGGAATTTGAAAGTTAACATATAAAGGATAATGTTAATGTCAGGAGCTTTCACGCATCATTTGGCATTTTTGCTGTTGGTTTGTCAATTATATGATCATGGGGTTGCTTTGATATGGAGAACTTCTTAAAAAGTAGAATATATGTGTAGGGAAGGGCTGAATTGTAATATCTCAATCCGATATCGGACGTATATACAGAAGTATATGTGAAGATATCTGATTAGTATCATAATCTGTGTTCAAGTTAACGATGAATATATGAGTTAAGTTCAAATATTTTATGTTTACGTGTGAACTTTTCGTGTTTTTATAAGATAAATTATTAAGCAATTGATAAATAAATTTTGATTTATAAAAATCTCGACGATCGAGATGCAAGTATTATGAAAACTGAATTTATTATAAAGGATGATGACCTCGTATATTACTAAATGAATATTTTCATACTTGAAACGATTTGAATTTAAATGTTTTAAAAATAATAATTTTATATGGAAATATTTTATATTAACATTCAAAGTTATAGATATTTATAAATTTACATTTGAATATTGATGTTGATATTAATATTTATTTATATTATTATATTGATATTAATAAACTAAAATTATATTGATAATTGATATCATATATATGATTTATTAATATTGTTATATGAGTATTTGAAATAAGAAAGAATTATTTTTAATTTAATATTGATATTTGGAATAATTTATTTATTATATTTTATATTGATACTTGAAATGATATTAATTTAGTATATTATTACATTAATATTTTTAAGAGACTAATTTATTAGATGAAGTATTGATTTCTAAATTTATTATTTTTCTTAATGAGAAAGTTTAAATCAAAGAAATTGAAATTTTATTATGAAATATAGAAATTTGTTTAATCAATATTCGAGATTGTATATTATGATTTATATCATAATTGTTGCATAATATTGGGAATTATGTGAAATTAATAGTTTAGTTAAAATTATTTGTTTCAAAATTTTATGTAACTAAATATTATTATATATATATATATATATATATATATATATATATATATATATATATATATATATATATATAAAGAGAAATGATACAGCCCAACACGGGCAAAAAGAAAAGAAAAAGAAACAGAATAGACAGAGAGGGAGTTGGACAAAGAGAGAGAGAGAGAGAGAGAGAGAGAGAGAACCGATTGTAGCTTCGTTCACTGTCGTTCACTAGCCGCTAACCGACACGTGCCAGAATAGAGGGAAAAGCACCCGCCAACTAGTCGACCAGTAGAAGCCCCTCGCCAACAGCCACCGAACAGTGGCATACGCGCCTTTTAAAGGTTTGCCGGCCGTGACTTTCTAGGCCATTTCCGATGTCTTTTTCTGACGAAATTAGTGTGATTGAATTTCTTGTGATTCCAGCTTTGATTTAGTATATCCTTAGCTAATTTTAGATAACTTTTATATTTGATCGGAATCCAGTAACCCCACTGCTGCTGCTACAGCCATTCGGGCCATTTTTCGGCGAATTACAGAAAGTGAAGGGAATGTTCAAACTCCTCATGTTATACGCTAATCGTTGGTATTCTCGGATTGTGATTTGGTCATCATTGGAATTTTCCGACGATCGGATTATGGTGACCTCTGAAATTGACGATTTTGAACAGTAGTTCCGACTCATTAAACCGAGTCACGTGGTATAAATCTCGACTCCTAATTGTATATATATAGTGAATTATGAATTTATTTGTGAGAGTTTAGGTAAATAGTTTATTACAATTAATTAGTTAAATTGGATAATTAAATTGAGATAATTGTTATTCGTATGATTAATGAGTATTATTAGTGATTAATTGAAAGATTGAAGTGAGATGTTGAGATCGGAATTGATTGAATTGAATTGATTGAATATTAGTTTGATAATGAGAAATGATATTGGCGGATGGGATTAGTGCATTTAAGGTCCGGGTTGGACCAATTAATTGTATTTTTGTTTATAAATTCGATTTATAGTAATATGGAGTTAATCTTAATTTAGAGGATATGCTGTCAAATTTTCGGTAGATAATTTAAAGTTTAAAGATAGATAATAAAGAAATGGTATAATAGTATTTAATCAATAATATTGCAATTTTAGGAGAAATTCAAAGGGGAATTCAAAGGATAACAACGAGAAGTGGATATTTGCCTGGATAGTGATCTACAGTCCAGGTAAGTAAAGAGTACATAATGTTATGTTTGAATTCGAAATATTTAACGTTAATAGAATATTGTTATTGTTAAGTTAGAGGCATGTTTATGGTAATACCAAATTCCATTGTTTATTGATAGGTAATAAATTGTTAAATGTTAATATATTATAATTGATTTTTATTGATTTCCTAAGATTATAAATTTAATTGATATTCCAATAAATATGATACCAAAGGTCTTGTCATAAAATGCTAAAAATATAAATATATATATTACAAAGTATCAATTAAGAAAAATTCCAATACTTCATGAAAATAATTGAAAAGTTACCGAAAATAATCAAAGTTATGTATAAGCATCCTGTTTATATATATGGATTTATATTCAAATTGTAACTATATAAAAGTCCTTATGATTAATTAAATGAGTTAAAAATATGTGAAACTATATGTAAGATTAACTTAATAGTTAATATCTCTCCTAAAGAAGAATTACTTGTATAATTATTAGTAATATCATTGTTGTTAAATTGTTGAATCCTAAATACCGAAATGATCTTATATATGTTTTAGGTGTTACCTAGAGTAACATTTTTCTACCAACAACTGAAAAACCTTTCAGAAAATATATGTGAACCCTGAACTCAAGTGAGCCATTTGAACCTTGGAAATTATTGAAATTCCAATTTTCCATTTTATCAAGAATTAACCTTAACACAGATATTCCCGTCTGATGTGGGTAAGACATCAGACTGTGCGCACATATGAATCAAATTATATATAATGATATGGGGGTATGTTCTATAAAAAACCTCTGCTTCGAGTATGCCAAAACGTCTCTACCCAAAATCTAAGGGAGCTTTATGCTTTGGATATACCACAAATAGCCTTTACCCCAATCATATGGGAGCTTGCTCATGTCATGAGCCTCTACTTTGGGTATGCTCAAAAGAGCCCCTACCCCAATTTAGTGAATGATTTCTATTGACCTTAATTGTATTATAATCAAAATATATTGAAATTCTTGTTCATTGATACCCAACTAAGCTGATTATAAGATTCAAGAATGTTGTCACCTTATTTGCCATGTGTTCTAAAAGTAAAATGATAAATTGACATTACAGCAGTGGAAGATCCGTTCCAATAGAAGTGATTATAAGTTTGAATATTGACTCCCTTGAAATAAAAAGTATATATATATATATATATATATATATATGTCTATAAATGTTTCCTTTGTTATTTTTATTTTCTATTTTTAATGTCTTTAAATATACAAAAATTTCCAATATATATATGTAAAGATTTCCTTACATTTTATATATTTAATGTCTTTAAATATATACAAAGCACCAATAATATATAATTTATTTAAGTGACATGTTTATTTGATGAAAATATTTCAAATTATAAATATGTATGATTTCCATAAAATTAACATAAGTTTCTTATAGGAGTATCAATAGTTGATTTTATGTAATTTTATTTTAAATATCTCAATAATATATATCATGATATAATATAAATTACTTGGTTACTGTTTATCGTTTAATATGTAAGCCGTTGATATTAAAGCTAATCTTTTATAAATTTCTTAAATTCCAGAAATTCCCTTTTACATGTATGTATAGGAATTTTACTTGAATATTTGAAAATCATATAGTTATATAATTTTTATAAAGTTGTATTTTGAATATTACAAGAATTACAAGATTTAAATATATTTATATTTTTCCCCTTGGGATATTAAATATATTAGAAATGTTGTATTATTAATTTTATAACTTATTAAATATGAAATGTTTTCAAGAAATATGTGTATTGATATGATGAGACAATTGTTTATATATATATTTGTCCAAAAAAATTTAATACTCTTATTATATATGAATTTTGAATTTTGAAGATTTGTATAATGAATTATTATTCTAAACTTTATATAATGAATTATGAAATTTTAAAGGAATTATATGTATATGATAAATAAATTTCAATGTCTATATTTATATGTTTAAATTAAACATACATTGTATAAAATTGTCTAATTTCTAAGAAATACGAAGTTCCAAAATATAATTATATAAATTGATAAATTGAGATTTCTAAAACTTTATGGTTCTAAATGTTTATTTGTATACCATATGTGTAGAGAAATTATGTACCATTGTAATCCTACCAAAATTTGAGATAATTTAATGAAAGTAGGAACCATATGTCATAAGCATTATTCTAATTGAAATTAAATAGTGAAGACTCCAAGATGGATGAGTTTTCAAAGATATTAAATTTATATTGTATGAGTTTGTCTAACTTCTAAAGAGTATGAAATTTCAAAATGTGAATATATATGTAGTAAAGTTTGAAATCTCTAGAATCTTATGAATTTAAACACTTACTTATATACCACTAGTGTTGAAAACTGCTTAAACATGTTCTACCTTTACTAAAGATTATTACATTTTAATGAAGATAAGAATTGTGGATTACTATTCAAATTTGAATATAAATTTATATACTATAGTTTATTTACTGCCAAAAGTATCAGTACCTCCAGTTGTTACAAGTCTTGTATTCTATCATGCTAGAATCCAAATATTGTACATGCCTCAAAATCCTCAAAGACTAATGAAGTAAAATATCTCTGAATATTCCAAAATACATCTCATATAATCTATTAAAATAATCAAAATGCTATAATTTAAAAGATTTCGTACGTGTATAGTTAGTTGAAAATGGATATTTATTTGTATAATTTCCTCAAATATTGACAATATTTTTAAGTAAGTAAATTAATATAAGTATTTAAATTTCATGAATTATAAATAAATGAATAGTGAATTATATTTTAATTTTCCAAAGATTGATTGTATTTCTTTACTCACTGAACTTTTCACGAAACTCATCCCCTCCACTCACCAGTTCTTGAAGGTGAAGATTGAGTATCCTCAAGAGTCTAGTGAATATTGGCAAGTCTATTCCTCAGGAAATCATTTTATTCCTTAAAGATTACCAAGTAATAATTTGACTTTTCATAATTATTTGTATTTGTAAATATGTTTAGAACTCTTTAAATGCTCTATGTGTGTAAGATAGTATAATTGTAGTTGATGTGATCAAATGTATAAGTAATATTTTAATGTATAAATTGAATGGTAAGCTGAGACTGCCTATGAGAATGAACAATGAGAATAGTACTTAGAAAGTGTAATTGGTATGCAAGTTATGATTTTGGGCAATGTAGTTATTACTGATATCATATTGTGTTTCGCAATATGTATGGGTTTTACGGGGTATTGGTGTCCTTGTGATTACCCATGCCTTAGCACCATCACATCTCGATAGTGGGGTATGACACGAATGTGGAAACTTTTCTATCATTCTATTACTTAAAACTTGCTTATATTTTACTTATGTTCTCTGCAACTTAAACTTGGTGCTTTTAGAAGGAAATCTGGGGAAATTTCATTTCATGTAAATGTGATTGTCATTCAGTTGCTGGAATATTTTATGGCAGAGGTTACTGACTCTCCTTTTGTCTTTATTATTTATTTTTTTTTTGCGCATCCTTAGTCCGTATAGACATCTGAAAACAGATTAGTTACAGAAAATTGAAGGCACCCCAACATGCAAACAGCTTCTCATCTTCATCCAATTTTTCACATTTCCAATAGGTATGCACCCCGTCCCTCCTCTTCGCTCTTCTTTCTTTTGTGTTTATGGTGAACATTCATCTGTTTCTTCCCCTAGTCACTTTGGTTGTAGTTTTTCATATTCTTCTTTTCGAAATATAAAATAAAATGATTTTAATTATAGCTTTAATATTTTAACATATCGCAGAAGAAGTGATGTCAAACCGAATGGGCGGATGATGGAGACTAAAACCTTGAATTCCAGTCAACTTCGCTTCACTATAGGAACTCACACTTATAAATTTCTATCACGTGGGCGACAAGCCAAATTGTTTGCGACTCCCAACACAAATGGAGGTCACCCATCTGTTTCTATATTAGATGAAGAAACAAATACTAACCATGCACCTAGTTCTGACGCAGAGACATTCTTGAGCAAATGGTCACCTTCTGGGTACCTGCGGAGGGGATTGTCTGTTTTTATCTTGGCAGGCCAAGTAATTATCAGGACTTTAAAGGGAAGAATCCACTGGAAAAATACTCTCAATAGCTGGAGAGAGTTGGACCGAGATCAGTGGGGTCTGTCTGTTGACCACTGCATTTGTAGGTATGGCTTTTACCATTCAGTTTGTTAGAGTTTATTAAATTGGGATTGCAAAGATTTGTTGGTGGTGTATCAGCACTAGCCTTTTCAAGGGAGTTGAGTCCTGTTGTCACATCAATTGTGGTTGCTGGGCGGATTGGGAGTGCCTTTGCAGCAGAGTTGGGAACAATGCAGGTTTCTGAGCAAACAGACACATTGAGAGTTCTTGGCACGAACCCTGTGGATTATTTGGTGACTCCTAGAGTGATTGCTACATGTCTTGCTCTACCAATTTTGACTTTGATGTGTTTCACAGTAGGGTTGGCATCCAGTGCTTTGCTTGCAGATGGTTTATTTGGAGTTAGCATTAACATTATATTGGATTCAGCGAGGAGAGTACGTAGATCATGGGATTTAATTAGCGCAATGATCAAGTCACAGGTTTTTGGTGCAATCATATCAACTGTGAGTTGTGCATGGGGAGTTACTACTTCAGGAGGCACCAAAGGTGTTGGGGAGTCGACGACTTCAGCTGTGCATGTTTAACCAATCAATACTGTTAGAGGGAAAACAAGAAAAGAAAAATAAGGGGCATCAGTTATCCTAGTTTTTTGAAGTATTTGAATGTTTTATCAATATTAGGCCATTAAATAGTTTCTTTTCTTCTTTTATATTAATTCATAAGAATAAGCATGTTTTTATCATGAGAATTGTCTATAATAATTTCTTCTAAAGTGCCTGTTTTTGTGAGTATTTTTTTTTATATGTTTCTATTAATTGTTCAAGTCAGTAATACAATGCTCTTTTGAAAGATTGCTTAATTACAGTTTCATTTATACCATATTTGGAAATTTTAGATGGACTAGAAAGGAAAAAGATGGTGTTTAATACACTAGACAGGAAAAAAAATAAATGAAATAATTGTGTGAGATTGAAAGATTTATTTATTTTTTTTTATTTTTGGAAAATAATTGTTTCATTTTATTCTCTTAATTTTGAAAGAAAAATCATATCAAATTAAATAAATAACTAATTTCTTATGACCATTTCTTTTCTTTTTTTTTTTTTTTTTTTTTTTATCACAAAATAGTTACTATTCCATTCTTTTCTTCTTTTTTTAAAGCCTTTTTGTATCCTTTTTCTTATCCCCCACCCCAAACAAAAGCATAACACTTGAAACACTTAAATCACTAAGCAATTTACCAAATTCTGTATGATAAAAAAAAAGTATAATTTAATTTCTTTAAATAAAATTTAATTTCTTTAAATAACTTACACTTATTAGTAAAATCTAAATGATAAAAATAGAGTATGATTCTAACCAAATTGTTGAGTGGTGATTACTGGTTAACTAACCACAGTGGCACCATCAGTCATCATTATTGATTTCCAAAGTTTGATGAGTTATCAATGTCATATCCCATAATCCAAAATTGAAATTATTATTACTATAATTGATGTCACTTACAATAATTTCACAAAATCAAAAAAGTGCTCAATCTCCATTTTTCATGCCCACAGCCACACCATTTGGACTTTGTTTGGTTGCAGGGTTTGCCAAGACCTCCCATATGGCCACTTGTCTAGTGAGGACCCTATGCTTCTTGAACTTTGGCAAATTTGTGTCATTTTCTCTCTCCACTGAGATTTAAGTTTATTGTAGAATTTGACTTTACTTCAATTATTTGTTGGGTGCATATGCTATTAATTTGCAGAAAGCAAAAGCCATTTCATCTTTTATTGTGACAAATGTTGTTGGAAATAAGTGAATGAAATCAAAACTTGAGATAATAAAATCAAGAAATGAAAAACAGAAATGTTATTTCATAAAATGTGAATGGATTTTTCTGTATTTTTATTTTGAATTAGACTTCTATAAAGAGTGCTTTGTACTTATTATTTTTTTAAGATCAAATTATTATTTCATTCATGAGATTTGATTTAATTCATGAAATAATTCCTATTTTTTGAAAAAAAAAAAACTAATTAATTAATTTTTGTAATTTTTAGTCCGTCAAGTTATTAAGTATTTCTATCTATTTTTTTACTTTTTCTATTAAAAAATTTAAAAAAAAATATTTAATATCCAAAATATCCTCATCTACCTCTGCATACCCAGAAATGAAAAATATAAACCACCACATCTAAAACTAAAACTCAGTGTGTCTGTTTGGATGGTAGATAGGGAAGGGTAAGAACAGGAAAGGAAGAAGAAGGAAGGGAAAGTGTAAATATTAACTTTTCTTTTATTTAAAAGAGGAGTGAAAGAGAAAAAATAATTAAAAGAATGATAAGTACTAAATGTACAAAAATAATCTTATAACTTAAAAATAATATAAAAATGAATACATATATTTTTAAAATAATATGATAACATTATTTTATATATTCAATGTGTCAAAAATATGTATATTCATTTGCACTTACTCGTATATTTTAAATAATTCATATATTTACATACTGCTAATATTTTCCTATAAGCATAACAAAAGTTGTCATATTCAACCATACTAATATTACAACATAAAATATGAAATATAAGTACAAAGTTTATAACTACAAATTTAGTTCTAATACGAACACTACTAGTTACATAACTTAGGATCCATACCATAAAAGCCACTACCATAGCTTAGGATCCAAATCCATAAATACTATATGGATTACAAAATTAAGATATTAGTTCAAACTTCATTAGGTCTTCATACATAAATACATATATTATCTATTTAATACATTAAAAGAGAACCTCTGACACTGTAGATGAACAGTATCAATTGCATATTTAATTTGGTCTTGCAAAATATCCAAACTACCCCATGCATATGCTGCCTTCTTTGAACGTGAAATTTCTTTATTGTTTCTCGCTACCTCCTACTTCTCTCTAAAATGGTGCCGTTTCACACCCTATCCATTTTGCCTTGCTTGCTCAGCACTTCTTTTAAAAACGACACCGTATCGATTATTTGGCCGCCTGTCAAATGTCTGCTCTGCCCTTGTTTCTAATAAAGTGATACTAAACTAAGTATTTGGTGCATCAGCTCATTTCATCATTTGAAATAACAAGTTTTTGCAGCATTCTTATGGACATCCAAGAAGAGTCCTCAACATGTTAGGCTTTTGAACAAGACAAAGATAGTATGCATATCGATTTTATTCATTAATATTTATATCAACCAATAAATTCAACACTTTATTCTCTAGAATTGAAATTAACCTTGATGAAAATAACTCTCTTGGTCTAACAAATTTCTCACTACTAGTAATATTTAATTTTAAAATTATAATATATGACCCCCTTAAAAAAAATTATAATAAATTATATATTTAAATGTATAACTTAGGCCATTCGATAAATTTTAAGTCAACATAATTTTGATTTTGAAGCCCTAACCCATTTGATTTGGTGATATAGAATAAAACCCATCCTATTTGATTTAATGAAATACAACGAAGCCATATACTATACAAATTTCAAACTCATCTTTCTCAATGTATTAAACCTATGGAACAACTTAAGAATACAATTGTCTTTTTCTTTTGAGGATTCAGCAAAGTTGTATTTTTTGAACTTGACTTTCTAAGTTCTAAGACTAAGAGGGAAGAGCTAAGGCATTAACACTGAGTTGAGAAGAAATTTAGGTAAGAGTCTAAGAGCTACAAAACCCATTTTGGTAAAATTTTTATTTTTTCTTATTTTTTGCATATATTTTTTTAGTATTATAAATTTGGAATTGAATGTATTATAAGACTAAGAGGGAAGAGTCAAAATATTAAGATAATAGCTAAGAAAAGAAGAAATTGAGATAAGAATATAAGAGATACATAACCATTTTGCAATTTTTTTTTTATTTTTTCTTATTTTCTGCATATATTTTTTTAGTAATATAAATATAGAATTAAATGTGTGCTTTGATTTAAATTTAGAATTGAATTAGTATTTTCATTTGGAATTGAATTAGTGCTTTAATATGTGATGTTTACTATTTTACTCATTGTTACAGATAATCTAAAGAGTGAAGAATAAAAATGTACTTTTGGATTATCCACTAAATTATTTGTAGCATACCTACTACTATTGTCCTGTAGTTTTTTTTTTTTTTTTTTTTTTTTTTTTTATTTTTATGTGAGTAAAATAGATCAAATTGGATCCCATGAATTAATAACAAAAACAAGAAATGACTTTTAAAACAAAAAGCTTATTTATAAACAGTAAAATGAGACAATTTGATCATATTTCTTTACCGCATAACAATGAATCAAGAATAAGAAAAATAGAAAATAGAAAATAAAAATACAAGAAAAATTAATGAGCACTAACCTAAAGACGAAGAGAGAGGAACGATAAAAAGGAAGAAATTGAGACGGTAAAAAAGCAAAGAGTGAAGAGAGGAACAGCAACAGATCAATGTGAGGTCAAGAATAAATGATCGCTTAGCCCTCCTTACACCTCAAGTTTGATAATTTATTTATGAAATCAAAACTGAAAAATTAATTAGTCAGTTTCTCAAAAAGTAAAAATTATTTTATAAATTGAGTTAAATTTCATAAATGAAATAATAATTTATGATTTTTTTTAATTATATTTCAATTGAATTTTCAATAAATATTTTATTGGTAGAATTTTAATATTTTTAAATTAAAAGTCACTAAAACCATTAAAAGTGTGATTATTCTACATTTCTACTTAACAATAATAATATTAATAATAAAAAAAAAGAGTTCTACTTCTCAAAAATTATTCTTTCTGTGTTTCTTTTTTCTCTTATTATAATTGACCAATGCACTAGGCCACAAGAAACACGAAATTTTCGATCAAACAAAGAAAATTAAATTAAATAAAAATATGACTTTCCCTTACACCAAAGGTCAAGGTCAGGATTAAAAAAAAAAAAAAAAAAGTGTCAAAGGCCAGGTTGCAAGGTTCTGTTTGGAATCAAATTCCTTAATTAGTAATCATTTGTTCAATGCACTCTTTGACTTCTTAATTTAACAAACGTGATTAATTAAAAATTCACTTCTTAGCACTTCTTTTTCTTAAGAGGAAATTATCTTAAATTTATGTCATCTGATTAATTTAGTTTCATTGTAAACATAATTGTAAAAAACTTCAAATTCAATCTAAAACTTTAAATTATTAGGTGGTAAGACTTAAATATTATATTAAGTCTTAATATCTTTTGTTATTTTTCTATGTGAAATCTTTATCTCTAGCAATAATATTCAACTTAATTTTTTTTCTCTAGAAAATTGAATAATCAAGTAATTAAGAAGCAGGATATTCAATAAAGAGAAATTAAAGTATGGGATTTGTTGAGAACCCATAAATAATAATCTTCCAAACAAGACCTTAGATTGGCTTTCCATGTACATATGAAGAAAAGAAAAGTTAAATTTGGTCGCTAGTTGGTGGTTATGGTGGCAAGATCTTCAATTCCAATATCTATTTACATAATAACAATGGAATCCACGTGTATTTCCATTCCAAGAACAAATCTGAGTAAGAGGTGCGAATTAATTAAAGCATTGCTTGCTTTTCTTATCGAATAATTCTAAACAATATAATTAATTATATTTGATAAAATAAAAATAATTATATAATATATATTTTGACATAATTTATAATATAAAATAAAAATAATTATTATTTATCTATTTTTTACTGTATGATATATTTAAATTATATTAATTTGTGCTAATTTTTTTTTTACATAATTTACATCATCTGGCATTAACCATCGTAATTTTATTTTCTATTTTTAAGTGGACTTGACTTGAAGTTCTGTTATAGTAAATTTGTACAGTAGGAGCAACAAAATTTGTTGAAAATTTATCAAATTAAACAACTAAAACGTGGAAGAGCATCATCAGGATATTGTTTTGACTAATTGAGGAGAGCTCATCAAATTAAGAAAGAAAAAGAAATTTTTTTTTTTTGTTAGACTTAAAAAAGTATTAACTAAAGAATATATATATATATATATATATATATATATATATATATATATATTGAAAATAAAAATGAGTATCAAGCTTGCTTAATTTTGGAGTCAAATTGTTTTTTCAAATTATTTTAATTTTCATTTTCATTTTATCTTCATTTCTATCGTTTTATGCTCTAATATCTTTATGGTGGATATAATGATTCATCTATTGAAATCCTTTTGAATATATGTAAATACTAAAGAAAGAATTATTAATGTTAATCTCGGATTTATACTTTTAATTAAATTATAATGGGTAATTTTATTTTATAATTAGAACAATCACTAATGTATTTCTTATGCTTAAATCAAAAAATTAGTCTTCTTTTTTATAGATAAAAAGTATTTATTTGTAAATTTTTTTCTTTGAAGATTTATTTATAATATTAAAAGTCTTGAGTTATTTTAAATTAAAAAAAATAAAAATTTTCATTACATATAAAAAAAGAAATGGTGAAAGAAACATAAAATAAAATCATGTTAAAACTTATAAAAAAGGAAAGAAAAAATATTCTTTAGCCATTAATATAGAGCTAAAAAAAATTATATTTACTTTTACAATAAAAGAGGAATTAGAAAAATGATATTTAATCATTAATAGAAAAAGTGAGAAAATTTGGACCAATAAAAAAAGAGGATGTTTAAGAAAGTATTAAAGTGAGTGTTGTTAGTATTTCACATGAAAGAAAAATGAATTTATATTTACCTATTTTAGTGTCATTGGTTTGTGGTTTAACCAATCAGACCGATTGAACTGATTATTCGACTAATTGAATAAGATTTTTTTATTTTATTATAAAATAAAAAATAATTATAAAAAATAAAAAAAAAAAGAGAATAAATTTTTGTGTGTCACTTCATTGATTGTAATACTTATTTATAAGTATAAAAGGTTACAAAAATAGGAATAAAAATAGAATTCTATTTACATAAGAATATCTATCTATAAAGATAGGATAGACATCTAATCTTATTACATCACTTAAATATTATCACAATATTCGCCCTTGGATATTTATTACAAAAAAATGTCTCATTAAAACCTTACTAATAAAGAAAATCTTGCGAACAAAAAATCTTAATTAAGGAAAAAGAGTATGTTATTCTTATAAAACTTACGCCATAATACTGTCTCATTAAAATCTTATCTGGAAAACCTAATGTGACAAAACCTAGACTAAGGGAAAATGAGTACAGTGCATGAGAATCTCCTTCTCATGAATACATGATTTCTAACAAAGATCTCGTAACCGGTGTATGCCAATTTTATTCACCAACTTCTCAAATGTTATTGTAGAAAGTGTTTTTATAAATAAATCTGCCAAGTTATCTTTTCATTGAATTTGATGAGCATCATAACTTTCCAAATTGTGCATCCAAATACATTTACATAATATCCATATATAATAATTTATTTATAATATTCTTGTTTTGGATATTATTTATACCATAAATACGTCTCGTTAAAAACTTTGTTAGAAAAACTCATTGGGAAAAAACATAGCTAAGAAAAAGAGTACATTTCATGCGCAATTTTATCATTACATAGATTGTCTCATTAAAACCTTTGTCCAAATTATGGGACAATAACTTGATCAAAGATACAATCACATACTAATTCGCTTCCCCTAATGATGACAAATTTTAACATGGCTTATACTAATTAATGAAAAAAACCCGTTTTAATATCACATTAGATAAAAACTTAGTACATAAGTCTATTAGGTTGTCACTCGAGCGAATTTGATGGATATCTCTTCTGGAGCTCATGTAAATATAAGAATTTGGATAAAATTTATATACTTACTTCATCACCCTTAATATACTACCTTTAATTTGTGTAATGCAAATTGTATTATTCTCAAAACATAATGGAAGTATTTTTAGTAAGGTACTTTAAGACTATAAAAAACCTTTATAAAATTGCAGTCCCATATAAGTTAATACATTGTCAGTCTAAGATTTACCACTATGAAAATCAAGCAAATAACCAACATTCACATATAGACCAATTTCAAATCTGATTATTAATCAAAATGTAATCATAATATTAATAGTGCACTAAAAATAACATTTTATATCACTCTAATATCTCTTAGTAGGTGCAGAGCTATACCTTGCTAAAAATTTTTCTTACAAATGTAATTTCAGACTTAATGCAATTTGCAAAATACATGAGTGCCCCTATAATACTTAAATATGGTACTTCAAGAATAAATTAATAGCTTTTTGTTATCTTCTTTAGGTCTAAAAAGGTCTTTCTTCACTTCCAGTGAGTATACAACCTATTGGTGTGCTTAAGGAAAAAGATTTATCAATGCAAAATTGTTTAAATACCTTTTCCACATAAGTAGACTGGTGTATTAGGATTCCTTGATAATCAGTCTGTAGGGCGATATAAAATTTTATTTTCTTTAAATTTTTCATCTCAAACTCACTCTTTAAATAGAAACATGATTCTTTAAGTTCGTTAGGAGTCACAATGATATTTAAATCCTCAGCATATACTGCAATAATAATATTTACCATTCTATGGTCTTTTATGAATACAAATGAATATAGTGTATTATTCACATATCTTTCTTTCAATAAAAATTTACTCAAACGATTATATCACTTGTCCATATTGCTTTAATTCATACATAGATTTTTGCAATTTGATGAAATATATGTCACATATTAAATATACATTTATTTCTGATATCTTTAGTCCTTCTAGGACTCATATAAATATCATTTTCATAAGACGTATGATAAACCATTCTTTAACTGCCATTAATTAAATAACGGAGCATGATCATTTTCATAATAAGAAAATTAGTTTTCTCATAGTTAATGATAGGGTGAGTCTAGCACTGCTTTAATTGCCTCTTTCCATAATGATTAATCATATTTATGCTAACATTCAGTTATATTTATAAATTTTGGATTCAAATTTTCTATTGAAATGGTAATAGCTATTGTTGAGGCAAATTTATCGTCGACGATAATTGAATTTCTATCAACTCTTTCTCATATATCACAAAATTAATTGAGATCTCATAGTTTTCATTTAGATCATCAAGTGCATAGGCCATATCTGGAGGATCTAATTATTCCGTGAAGAAAGATATATATAGGCAAGTTGCCCTTATATATCTAAAATATAGTCAATAGTTTTCATTTAGATCGTCAAGTGCATAAGCCATATCTGGAGGATCTAATTATTCCGTTATCTCAGTCTATGTCTCATAATTGGCTATAACTCTTTCACTAAAATTTTCCTTTTCATGAGATTTATCTCCAGGAGATTTTATAAGTGACGCTGCTTTTCTTTTTCCTGGATTTTTATTTTTAGTTTTAATTTACTATTCACGCTTCTGGCGTGTAATGAGATTGATTAATTTTCTATTTGTAATTGAAATCACAATCCTTGCTGGAATATAGTAGCTGCAATATGAGATTTTATCACTCTTTTAGCATCTATAAATGCATTTGGCAGTTAAATTGCAATTTGTTGCAACTGTATTATTTTCTAAACTTCTAGTTCACTCTAATTTATACATGGATCAAAACTATTTAAAGAGTTTTTCTTCCAATAAATTTATTGACATTCTTTAGTACTATAAGTGCTTTTCCTTCCCTAATATCAGGAAATGTGCTTCATCAAAATAAATTTCAAGTCTATTCTTTGGACTTTTTTTTTCCGCACATTGAGATAATGCTATTGGTACATACAACCAAAAATTCATTAAAAAAATATTAAGCTCATGTCCTTGTACAAGTTTCAAAGGAAAGTATGTATAATATACAAAATGACATTCATGCCAAACCTTCAAGGTTTGATTATTGAACTATAAGTTTAATGCTTGAATTTGTGAACTCTCAATTTTATACTCTCAGCATCCAACCGCAGCCTTAGCATTTGCTAAATTTAACCCGTTGTGCGGAGCTATTACGTTAGTCCCACTAACAAGTTAGCAGGCGGGGGTTCAAGGGCAGCGCCTCCGAAAAAAAAAAAATTTAGCCTTCAATTACATTGCCACCAGACATCTAAAATTCCCAAACTTCATACCAACAACCAATATCTAAAAAAAAAAAAAGCCAGTCAACATGCCCATCTAGGCACCAGCTCTGGCATGGGTGACGTTGTCAACCTTGCCGGCGGTGTGCCGCCCAGAGGCCCAGTGGCGCCTCCCAGCCCTCCTGTGGCGCTGCCCAGACTGCCCGCCTGCAGTCCCTAAAATACCCCCCAATATAAATTTTCAGCTTTTTTCTAGCTCTACCCTCTTGGTCTTTTCACTTTTCCACTTCCCAAACTACCCTCACTCACTTTTCCTATAAATACCTCCCCATTTCCTCCATTTTAACGCATCTCTTGAATTAGTGTTGATAGTTATCTACTAATTCCTCTCTTCTTCTCCCTCTAATCACTCTCTAATTAATTAATTAATCTTTTTAATTAATTAATTATTTCACTCTAACCAAGTTAATTAATCTTTTTAATTAACTAAAACTCTTTTTTTTAGATTAAAATTAATTAATTAATTAATTAATCTTTTTAATTAATTAATTAATCACTTTTTTCCAAAATCAAATTAATCATTTTTTTTAATCCACCTTTCATCCAAATTAATTAATTAATTCTTTTAATTAATTAATCTCTTTTTTTTTAAATCAAATTAATCCTTTTTCTTAATCCACTTTTCATCCAAATTAATTAATTAATCTAATTAATTAATTAATCCTTCTATCTTTTTCACCATATTAATTAGTTAATTAATCTTTTTAATTAATTAATTAATCTCCCAATCAATCTAATCACTTAGTCTCGATAAAACGGAACTTCAGTATGATAAAATCCTCCACCCATCAAAAGTTAAGGTATCAGTCTTTTTCTCTCAAAAACAAATCAAATCAATCAATCTGATCAACCCCTAAGCTCCTCCACTTAATCGTGGAACGAACTACGTGGGTTTTGATCCCCATTCAATAGGGTATGTAGGCACGTTTGGAATCTAAATTCAAACCTCAAATCCAAATCTCTATCAATCTTTTTGTCCCTTTTTAATTTTTGGATATTTTATTTTAATTTTCACCTTGCACTCATGTCATATTCATGCATTTTATTTGTAATCATTAATGTCATTCATGAAATCAATTTTCAAGTCAAATTAAACTTAAAAACCAAATTTAAATTATTTAAAATCAAAAATCTAGTCCCTGAACTCAACTTAGCTCGAGATTAGTGATTTTTATCCTTGGGTAAATTAATTGCAAAATTAATAAATTAGAGTCAACTGGGTTTTTCCTTCATTTTTCCCATTTAAAATAAATTAGGGTGGTGACTCTCAAAATCATTTTCAAAATCAATCGATCCAAACCTGAGGGTTTCATCGCAAGTCTAAATCTGAATGAACATCCTGGTTTCCTTTAGCGGACTGGGCCGGTACTCGGGTGAGGCCTCACAGAATTGCAGATTCAATGTAATATGTTGTGCATGCATACTAGGAATAAAATAATAATAAATCATAATGCACAACTCATTGATAAAATATAATTCAATTAAAATGTAAAGACGTTGAAAGCAAAGTCTAGAATAATAAAAATATAAAATCCTTGTCAATTGCTCCTCAGGGAGTTTACATAAAATCACCAATATTGAATTGAGTTGTGTCCTTTATATGAGTTGTTACTCTTCCAGAGCTCTCATGATCTACCAAATAATTTATAACATTCACTTCAAGGAATGTAATTGTTCTAGTGAGAATGTTTGATGATTTATTATTAGCAATTGTTCTTTTCAACTACTAGAAGATAAACAATATTTGTAAATTTTCAATTTTTATACTGCTACTATATGAGCATATAGTGTATCATATTTTTAACTTTATCACCGCATAATTTTAGCTATGAATTAATTTTAAACATGGTTGAATTATATTCTAAAATAGATTTCAAGTCTTGTAGGAGTAGAGTTAGCCAATCATATTGAGTTTTTGATAGTATCACATCTTTTGAGTGATCATATTGATCTTTAAAGCTCTTCTAGAGACACAAAAATTTTTAATAATGAGATATTCATCTTTTCCTCACTTAAATAATGTCTAGTGTGATTATTATTAAATTAGTCTTTTAAAGACTTCTAGATAATATATTTAGTTCTTCAGGAACATCAAACATTGGTTCTTTAACAAATTATGATACTAGTTTCTCAATGATTTAAGATACTTAGTTCTTCAGGAACTTAAGCCATCAATTCTTCATGAATTTTATACTTTATTTATTTATTTAATTAGTTTTTCGGGAATTGTAGAGAACATTAGTTTTTCGGAACTGTAGAGAATATTAATTTTTTGGGAACTGTAGAGAATATTAGTTTTTCAGGAACTCTAGATACTAGTTCTTCAGGAACTGTAGTTATTATTAGTTTTTCAGGAACTATAATTATTATTAGTTTTTCAAGAACTATAATTGTTATTAGTTTTTCAAGAACTGTAATTATTATTAGTTCTTTAGGAACATTAAATATTAATTTTTTAATAAATTAGGATACTAATTTTCAAGATACTCAGTTTTCAGAAACTTAGAGTCAATTTTTCAGGAATTTATACCTTAATTATTTATTTAATTAATTCTCCAGGAACTATAAATAATTAATTAATAAATTTAATTCTTCAAGAACTATAGATAATATTAGCTTTTCAGGAACTATATTAATTTATTTAACTCCACAGGAATTTAGAATATAAGTTTTTCAAGGATTATATTTATTCAATTAAAATTAAATAGCAACACATAATAATATTTCCATAAAAAATGAAGATAAAATTATTATTACAATAATAATAACTATGTATTTGTAAAATGATGTTTTCGTTAATCATATACATATATTTCAATTAAAAATGATTTAACATTATTTTTCATGATAATTTTATATAATAGAGAAAACGTGTATATATATAAGGGTGGGCAATGGTCGATTCGGTTCGGTTCAGTCTAAGAATAACCAAAATTGACCAACCGAAATCTATTATAATTAGTAACTGAACTGACTGTTGTACAAGAGAAAATCGATTTATTTTCAATCGAAATATTCGGTCGGTTTGGGTCAGTTTTGGTTTTGAAATTTGGTTTGGGCCAGTCCATTGGGCCCTTACTAAATGGGTTTTGTTATTAATTTTTCAAAATTTTATAACTGAATATAATTTTTTAACATAAAGTAAATGAATTAAAAACTAATATATACATATAATTAAGCTAATAAAACATATTTTAACAACAAAAAAATTAATTAATACTAAATAAATAAAGTGAAAATAAAAATAAATAACTAAATAAAATAATTTAAAATAATATTTACTAGAGCTATAAATATTACATTCACATCTTAATTAAATTTAAAGCCCCACCCCCTTTACATTTTTACAAAATTACAAAAGTACAGGAAAGTTTAATTAATATATGCATTTCCATAAATCAGAACTTTAATGCCAAACCCTATAAAAAAAAAAAAAACACAATACAAACAATTCTAGTCACAGTTAGTGTATTTATAGAAATTAACAAACCACAAACATGTAATTAAATTATGGGCTCAGATTTAGTTTTCAAATTCATGTAGAATACAGTCAAGTCAATCTGGCTGTATTGTTAAATTGCTAACCATTTAACTTTTTTACCAAGCCATTATTTAACTCAACACAGGTATTCTATCAATTTCAACAGGCATCGAAGTTTCATCATTGCCCAAGTAAGAAACAAAATTACAGAAAGCAAAAGGCTCAGTGATATGGACAATTTTTATACATCAAATAGGATGAAATAAGGTCACACTAACTGGCTATAAACAAGGATTGCCTCCACAAGTTAGTATATCACAATACTTCAATCCTAATAATCAAAGCAGTTTGAATCACATCATTGCCTAAAACAGAAGACATACTTACCATAATGTCAGTGCCATAAGTTAATTTCCAATACCAATAGGGCAATAAAACTTACCAGAGGTGAAAAGATTGCAGAAGCAATAGGCTGTCTCTGCCTCCAATTTCACAAACAGCATCAAGCAAGATAGAAAAGCAAGCAGCAATACAGCATAAACAAACAGAGACCAATGTAATAAGGTTAGAGAATATTATAAAAATTTTCCAAAAAAATGTAAAGCTGGTTGAAGCATAGGCTACCAATGCAAAAAAAAAAATAACAGCAATTGCCCAACCAATTAGAAATTACTTTGAATCTAATAAAAAACTAAGGGGTATATGCAAAAAAAATTCAGTATCTACAGTTGCATAGTGACAAACAGAAAAATCAAATGCAAATTATTAGACAAAAATATAATAAAAAAGTATCAAAAAACAAATGAACAAAATGATTAGGAAGCAAAAAATGAATTTACAGTAAGTCTGTTAGCTTGAGCCAGCAACACAGCAGCCAAGTCCCACATTTAGCAATTCTACAACATTCAAATTTAATTTAATATAAATATTGCCTAGAGACAAAGAAAAGCAGCATACATAAATCAAAATATATAAAAAATTAGCACCTTTTTCAAGACTTTCCAGCTCATCAAAGGACTCTTCAATAAACATTGGCTTATTTGAAACTCTAAGCCAATCTTGATAGCATATCAATGTTTCCACTATCTTAGGAGTTAAAGAACTCCTTAAACAATCCAAAACTCTCCCCCCTGTGTTGAATGCACTCTCAGAAGCCACAATACTAATAAGAACAGCAAGCACATCCCTAGCTAGTCTAGACAGCACAGGAAACCTATTTGAATCGAGTTTCCACCACTTTAATAAATCAAAATTGTCCTCATCCATTATTGACTCACTAAGATAAATTTGAAGCTTATTCCTCCACCACCACCACAATCCTCTCTCCCCCCCCCCCCCCCCCCCCCCCCCCCCCCCACAATTCTCATCTCCATTTTATATTGTTTAAATTTAGATTTCAGTAAAGATGTTCGGGAAATGGAAGAAGAATTAGACTGTGGTTGGGATGATTGAGACTGTGAATATGATTGAGAGGGAGTCTTAGGGTTATACATTTGTAAATATTCATTAAATAAGACATTAAGATCATTTTTAACCCCAGCAAATATACTGCTACCTAGGTCTGACCCATACATTTATTCAAATGAAAATTCCATATATTCAAATTTCTCCCTAGGGTCTAAAACACTTGCAAAGAAAATCAACTTGTTCATCTTTTCAGGATGCCCCCAGTATTTTTCATACTTGCTTTTCATATTTTGGCCTAACAAAGCAAGTTCCAAGTCTTCATTGGAACACAATGATTTCAACACAAAGTTGAGCTTAAAGATTTCAAAAAAGAAAGTGTTGGCAATCACATAAAGAGAACCTAATATTCTAAATGTCATATTATAAAAATGCTCAAGACAATTGAACATTCTTCTACAAGTGGACCAGTCAATAATATCAAGTAATTTGGCTTGACCCAAATTAGAACTGATTAAGGAATCTTGTTCCTCATATCTTTCAAAAGTTTTTTTATATTCACATGTTGTTTTCAGCATCAAGTGAGTGGAGTTCCACCTAGTTGGAACATCAAGACAAAGAGAGGCTTTATATTGAATATCAAGTATTTCAGAAATTTCTTTAAATTTTCTCAACCTTGCAGGTGAGTTTTCAATATATCTGACACAATCTCTAACTTTCTTTACAGATGGGTTAACCTCTTTTAACCCATCTGTGACTACCAAATTCAAAATATGAGTAATGCATCCCATGTGCAAATACTTACAATTAGAGACACTTTCACCCCAATTAAGCAGTCTTTTCTTTAAAAATGAAACAACAGTATCATTAGAGCTTGCATTATCAATAGTTATTGTGAATATATTGCCAAGGCCCTAATCAAGCAAACATGTTTCAATGGCCTTACCAATTTATTCACCCCTATGACTTGATATAGGAACAAAAGAAAGAATTTTTTTTGTGAAACTTCCACTCATCATCAATAAAATGGGCAGTCAAACACATGTAATTTATCCTTTGGATGCTAGTCCAAATATCAGTAGTAAGACTAATCCTTTGAGAATGAGACTTAATAAAAGCTTTTAATTGTGTTCTTTCATTCAAATACTTATTAAAACAATCCTTAGTTATAGTTTCCCTAGATGGGATTTTAAACATAAGACATGCAGTATTCATAAAGACCCTAAAACCCTCCCCTTCTACAAACTTAAAAGGAAGCTCATCAACAATTATCATATAAGCAAGAGCTTCCCTAGTGGCATCTTGGGAAAATCTCCAAGTGCCTAATGTACCTACTCCCTCAGACCCCCCTCAATCAAATTCACATAATCAAGAGCAGCATGTGAAAGGGTCAATAATTTTTGTCTAACATCTTTACTTGTAGGATTTTTTAAGCAATTTAGCATATGGTTTCTCAAACTAGAAGTGCCATTGGTTTTAAGATCATAGGTATAAGATTTACTACAGTAGTTACATGTGGCACTTACCACCTTACCATTATAGTTAATTTGTTTAGTAAAATGGTCCCAGACAGGAGACGTGCTCTCCATTTGTCTCCTTTTCTTAGTTGGTTGTGGTATAGAAGCTATTGCTTCTTGATTTGCTTCCACCATAGTAGGTTGAGCATTAGTAGGACTTCCACCAAAAGGACTAGATACATTGGCATTACTGCCAATGGATCTAGTCCCATTGTCCTCATTAGACATCTGTAAAGAACAAGTCTAGTAATCACATTAATAACTAATAATTATTAATAATAATAATTGTCACAGCAAATAGTCCAAAAGAGTAAAAAAATTGTCAAGATTGATTACCTTAAGAAAAGCAACAAATTCACAATTACCACATAGCAGTCCCCTTAACCTTAAACCCTGAAACAACAAAAATAAAATTTCAAAATAATATTAATTAGTATAATAGTATAGTATTGGAGTTATAAAATCAAAGAATATAATTAAAATAAGTAAAATTAAATAGTGAATTAATTACCTTATACTGAGTCTCTCAATGAAATAGGACAAATAGACCCTTTGACAATTGATTTATAAGTTATAAATCAATTGATAATTCTATATTTCTAGTAACAAAATGCCTTAAGAGTAAAAATAAATTATAACTTAATGCAATAAATAATTAAAACAAAAATAAGTTACTAATTAAATAATTTAAAATAAATAAATTTATTATAAAATAAATAAGTAACAGATTTACATAAATAATAATAAATAATATATTATGTATATATTAATTTAAGTAAATATATATGTAAAATATAACTAATACTGAATAGCTATTATGTATATATATATATATATATATATATATATATATATATATATATATATATATATATATATATATATATATATATATATATATATATATATATATATATATATTTTCTATATAAATAAATAAATTATCAGTTAAATATTTTAGAAATATATGAAACCCTAAATAATGAAAAAATTTAAAAAATAATTTATAAAGTTAAAAATAATTTAATTTACCAAAACAAAAAATCACATATTTTCAAAAAAAATTCACAAAAAAATATAAAATACAATAAAATATTAAAAAAGAAAAAAATTAAAATAAGTGGTCCATTACCTCTGTTCGAAGGCTCTGTTTCTCTGGAAATGCATAGATTTATATTTTAAACGGTTAGATCCTTACATGCAGAGAAGGAAAAGAAGAGGTCTGTTAAAAAATAAGTAAAAATAATAAAAATAAATGAACATCAAACATCTTTGGACAAAAGGTTAAATTTTTACCTTCTAAAGAGAATCAGAAGTCAGAATCACTTTCTGAGAAAGAAGCTTCCATCATAAAAGAGTTGAAAACTCTCAATGACTTAAAAATATATACATAACTATATCTCAAAGTCGAAATGTCTAAGAAATTTAAGGTTATTGGGTTTGAGGTTGGGAATGGGCAGAAAAAGGAAAAACATTCGTTCATCAGAAGGGTATGAGAGAAAGATGCTTCCACAAAGGTGAGGGGCTTCAACCACACAAAAGTGAAAGGTGAAGAACAAATGGATATTTGAAGATGAGAAGTCTAAAATGGAGGTTGGAGAAAGAAATACTGAAGAGAGATAAGGGATTTGAGAGGACAAAGAAGGACAAAGAGGAAAGATTTGAGAGGACAGAAGGAGAAAATTCTAGAGAAGTAGCAGAAATGGGAAAGGGTGAGAGACTGAGAGTTTATGATGAATATATACTAGAGCGAAATGATGCTGTTTAGATATAGGAAAATTAGGGTTATTAAATTCGGTTATTTCGGTCGGTTCGGTCTTCTATTTAGCAAAATCAAATTGAAAACCGAACACCGAATTATTTTAACTCTTTGAACCAAACCGAAACATATTACCATTTTAACCAAACCAAATGCATATTTTTGTTCGGTTTGATTCAGAAAAATGTTCCAGACCGGTTTTTGCCCACCCCTATATATATATGGTTAACAAGGCCATAATAAAACTAGGTATGGTATATAACTATTTTAAAAACTTGAACCATCTTGATTAATAGGCCATAATAAAACCAGTATTTTACATATAGGAATTGAGAAAAATATATAAGCTATTTCAAAATAAAAACCAATCTTTTATGTAGATTAAAAAAATTATAAAATTTATAAATGCTAAAAGCAGCTACAGAGGCTAAGTTAAAAGAATCCGACATGGTAATAAACAATAAGTTACATTGATTGAGAATTATTTGTTATTGTGAGGTGTAATAATTCGTAATAAGTCAAAGCAAAATAAATCAAAATAGTAAAATATAATTGTCAGCCCAATAACAATAAAACAATAATGAATCATGGAGAAGTAAAAGAAAGTGCATAAAACAACTTATGTAGGAATGAAGCCGACTTTAAAAGCAAGAGAAGAATAAAACAAAATAAAATATTTGTGCTAATAACGTATTATACAATAAATAATAATTATAAAGAATTGAGAAAAGAGAGAATAGAAAAGAGAATAAATTTTTGTGTGTCACTTCATTGATCATAACACCTATTTATAAGTGTAAAATTTTACAGAGATAGGAATAGAAATAAAGTTCTATTTATATAAAAATATCTATTTATAGAAATAAGATAGACATCCAATTCAATCTTATCACATCACTTAAATATTATCACAATTGTTATAAATAAAACGGAGAAGAACATGAACAAAGAATATAGAGAAGAGAATAGTTTTTCTAGTTATTCCATTCAATAGTATTAAGCCCTTTATATAGGGTACAGAAGAGAAAGAAATAGGAAGCTTTTCCAATAAAGAAAATACAAGAAATAGGAAGTTTTTCCAATAAGGAAAATACAATTAATACTAATATAGAAACTAGAATATTCATGTATATGGAAAGACATCAATCAAATCTTATAATATATCATAACACTCCCCTTTGATGTCTTTTACAAAGAATATGCCTCGTTAAAACCTTACTAAGGAAAAACCCTGTGGGAAAAAAAATTTTAGTGAAGGAAAAAGAGTACATTATTCTTATAGGGATTTGCGCCATAACACTGCCTCATTAAAAACCTTGCCAGGAAAACCCAATGGGACAAAGCCTAGGCTAAGGAAAAAAGAGTACAGTGCATTAAAATCTCCCCCTCATGAAAATATGATTTTTATCAAATATCTCTTAGCTGACGCATGCTAATTTTGTTGACTAACTTTTCAAATGTGATTGTAAGGAGTGCCTTTGTAAACAAATCTGCCAAGTTGTCAAATCGTATACTTAATGATGTTTAAGTAATATCCACATATAATAATTTATTTGTAGTACTCCCTTAGGATATTACTTGCGCTATGAATATAACTCGTTAAAAACCTTATTAGAAAACCCAGTGGGAAAAAACATATCTAAGGAAAAGAGTATATTTCATGCGCTATTTTTTCATTGCACAGATTACCTCATTAAAACCTTTGTCCAAGAAAACCTTGTGGGATAAAAACTTGACTAAGGAAAAAGAGTACAATCATATACTAATTCGCTTCCCCTGATGATGACAGATTTTAACACGGCGTATACTAATTGATGAAATGATACCGTTTAAATACCACATTAGGTAAAAACTTAGTATATAAGTCTATTAAATTGTCACTCAAGCGAATTTGGTGGATATCTCTTCTGGAGCTTATGTATATACAAGAATTTGGGTGAAGTTTATGTCCACTTCGTTACCCTTAATATAACCACCTTTAATTTGTGCAATACAAATTGCATTATTCTCAAAATACAATGGGAGTATCTTTTAGTGAGGTACTTCAGGACTATAAAAACTTTTATAAAATTGCAGTACCACTATAAGTGAATACATAGCCAGTTTAAAATCTATCATCATAAAGATTAAGCAAATAACCAATATTCGTATGTAGACTAATTTCAAATATGAATTATAATATTAATATTATATTGAAGATAACTTTTTACACCACTCTAATATCTCTTTGTAGGTGCAGAGCTATACCTAACTAGGAATTTTTCTTGCAAATGCAATATCAGGCCTGATGCAATTTGCAAGATACAAGAGTGCCCTATAGCACTTATATATGGTACTTCAAGACCAAATAGCTCTTTGTTATCTTTTTTAGGTCTAAAAGGGTCTCTCTTCACTTCTAGTGAGCGGACCACCTATTGGTTTGTTTGAGGGAGAAGATTTATCCATGCAAAAATTGCTTAAATATCTTTTTCACATAAGCATACTGGTGTATTAGGACTCCTTAATAATCGGTCTACAGGCCGATACAAAATTTCATTTCCTTTAAATTTTTCATCTCAAACTCACTTTTCAAATAGGTACATACTTATTTGAGTTCATTAGGAGTCACATTGATATTTAAATCAACTTATACTGCAATAATAATATATACCATTCTATGGTCTTTTATGAATACAAATGAACATAATGTATTATTCACATATCTTTCTTTCAATAAGAATTTACTCAAATAATCATACCACATGTCCATATTGCTTTAATCCATACATAGATTTTTGCAATTTGATGAAATATATGTCACATGTTTAATGTGTATTCATTTATGATATACTTAGTCTTTATGGAACTCTTATTACTTTCATAAAGCATATAATAAGCATTTCATTAACTGCCATATTAATTAAGTATCGGAACATGATCATTTCCATAATAAGAGAATTATTTTTCTCATAGTCAATGATAGAACGAGTCTAGCTCTACTTTAATTGCCTCATTCCATGATGATCAATCATGTTTATGCTAATATTCAATTATACTTATAGATTATGGATCCATATTTTCTTTTGTAACAGCAAAAGTTACTGTTGAGGCAAATTCATCGTCAATGATAATTAAATTTTTATTAACTCTTTCTTATATCACAAAATAATTGAGATCTCATAGTTTTCATTTATATGATCATCAACTCCAGAAGCCATATCTGAAGGATATAATTGTTCCGTTGTCTCAGTCTGTGTTTCATAATTAGCTATAACTCTTTAACTAAGATCTTCCTCTTCAGGAGATTTCTCTTCAGGAGATTTTATGAGTGGCGCTGCTTTTCTTTTCCACGAATTTTTGTCTTTAGTTCCAATTTACTATCCATGCTTCTAGCGTGTAGTGAGATTGATTGATTTTCTATTTGCAATTGGAATCACAACCCTTGCTAGGGTATTAGCAGCTGTAATATGAGACTTTTGTCACTCTTTTAGCATCTATAAATGCATTTGGCAGTTAAGTTGCAATTTATTGCAATTGTATTATTTTGTGAACTTCTTGTTCACTCTAACTTGTACATGGACCAAAATTATTTAAAGGGTTTTCCTTCTAATAAATTTCTCGATATTCTTTAGCACTGCAGGTGCTTTTTCTCCCCCTAATGTCGAAAAATATGCCTCATCAAAATAAATTCATAGTCTCTTTTGTGGACCCATTATCGCACATTGAGATAGATTTAATATATTCATGGCACAGAAAAAATTTATGACTCATGTCCTTATACAAGTTTCGAGAGAGAGTATATATGATGTACATAATGGCATTCATGCCAAACTTTCAAGGTTTAATAATTGAACTATAAGTTCAATGCTTGAACTGCAAGTTCAACGCAATATATTGTGCATGTATACTAGGGATAAAACAGTAATTAAATAACTCATTATAATACACAACTTATAAAATCCTTACAAATTACTCCTTCAAGGAGTTTACATAAAATCATCAATATTGAATTGAGTTGTGTCCTCTATATGGGCAGTTCCTCTTTCAGAATCTCATGATTTACCAAATAATTTATAGTATTTACTTTAGGGAATACAGTTGTACTAGTGGGCATTATTTGATGATTTCTCATTAGCAATTATTCTTTTAAAATTCTCATTATCTACCAAATGATTTATAGTATTCACTTCAGGGAATACTGTTATACTAGTGGATATTATTTGATGATTTCTTATTAACAATTATTCTTTGCAACCACTAGAAAAATAATATTTGTAAATTTTCACTTTTCATACTGTTACTACAGGAGCATGTAACTTTATTACCGCACAATTTCAGCTATGAAGTAATTTTAAACATGGTTAAATTATATTCTCAAATAGACTTCAAGTCTTGTAGGTGTAGATTTAACCAATCATATTGAGTTTATGGTAGTACCACATATTTCAAGTGATTATAACTATCTTTAAAACTCTTCTAGAAAATATAAAAATCATTAATAGTAAGATATTCAACTTTTAAATCCTCACTTAAATGAGATTTAAGTAGATAATAGCTTTTGCTTTTGCTAGCATCTAAATGCATTTCATTATCAACAACTCACGTCAAAAATTATTTCCATTGAATTCAAGAGCATATAAAAATTATCAACCAAACTTTAATTTACTATACTTCACTTTATTTAAATAACTTAATTTGCATATATTTAAAATATATCTAAATAGACCAATCAGAAAATAAATTAATATTAATTTTAACAAACATTAAATTCATAATTTATCCCACCAAGGAAAGGTAAGCACTAATTATGCTTCTCTATACCAACATCAATTCAACAATCTATGCAATCCGCAAATAAATTCATCAATTCACAAATTAACAAAACCATGTTACTTATATAATTTATATTAATCTCATCTCACATTTAAATATCTAATTATTTTCACATCTAATACACATTGACATAAGTAAATTCAAAACATATATAACACACACAACTTTCTTGTAGGCTATTCAACTAACAATATATATATATATATATATATATATATATATATATATATATATATATATATATATATATATATATATATATATATATATATATATATATATATATGAGACATGTATTGTCCATAAAATAAATTTTGAGTTGAGATGTTAAGACCGAAGGATGTGTAATAATATATACACTAGTAGAATCAATCTCAATTTAATGAATCAAGTAAACCTATTAATATGAACGCAAGATCACCATTTTCCCATAAAGCAAGTTAATCAATCAATAAATGAATAATTTAGGGTCAAATTTTATGCCAAAAAAAATTATAAGCCATGACTTTAAAACTATGCATAAAATGTGTTGTTATAATTAATAACCAATTAAAAGTTGCAATTTGGTTGGTAAATCAAATAGGTCATACCCATTATTCCAATTTATATAAATAACAATGAAACACCCAAAATAGAAAAATCAAAGTAAAAGGGTTTACCTTAATATTATAGCCATGTGCAGGTACTTTATTGATATCCAATTTATTCAATGCATGTAGCTTAAATCAAATTTATTAGTTATTAAGGAACATAAAATATCAAATTTTCAAGGATTTCTATTTTATTTATTTGATTACCCGAAGGAGTGACACTAGTATAAATAATTTTTACTCATGATGTCGAAGCCCATCAATTAACATTGTCTAATATAAAATCATAATAAAATCAGTCTTTTAAAGACTTGTAGACAATGCATTTAGTTTTTCAGGAACATTTAATGATTCTTTAATGAATTTGTTTACTGTGATTAGTTTTTCAGGAACTATATAGAATATTAGTTTTTCAGGAACTGTAGAGAATATCAATACTTCAAAAACTGTAGAGAATACTAATTCTTTAAGAACTATAGGGAATACCAGTTTTTCAGAAACTGTAATTATTATTAGTTCTTCAAAAACTCATAGCTTAGTTATTTATTTAATTAGTTCTTCATGAATTATAAATAATACTAGTCTTTCAGGAACTAGAATTTAAAATATAATACTAATTCTCTAGGAACTCATAGCTTAGTTATTTATTTAATTAGTTCTTTAGGAACTATAAATAATACTAGTTCTTCAAGAACTAGTATTTAAAATATAATGTTAGTTCTTCAGGAATTAGAATTTAATTGATTAATCATTAAATAGTATATCAAATCTTTATAAATCTAAAAAAAATGATTTGAGATAAATGATTGTAAGAAAGAAGAAAAAAATGATTTCTTCAAATTAATTAGCCCAATATGTTTAAACGATTTCTTTAAAAAAAATGATTTAGTTTTTTTTTTCTTAAAAAAAATGTATTTGATACATAAATATTAATAATAATAGTAATTAATTAGACAAAAATTATTTACCATAAATTTTGAATTTTATTTCTTCAAATTTTTCGCCTTAGCTGGATTGTAGCAAACCATAAGCTATCCAAAATTATGAACAATATTGTAGAACGATTCGTGCTGATAACGTGTTATAAATAAAATGGAAAAGAACATGAACAAAAAATATAGAGAAGAGAATAGTTTTTCTAGTTATTCCATTCAATAGTATTAAGCCCTTTATATAGGGTACAGAAGAGAAAGAAACTTTTCCAATAAGAAAAATATAAGAAACAGGAAACTTTTCCAATAAGGAAAATATAATTAATACTAATATGGAAACTAGAATATTCATATATATGGAAAGACATCAATCAAATCTTATAATATATCATAACATCAATACATTTTTTTTTCTTTTTTTTTTTTTAAGTTTTTGGCCATTATATAAAAGATTCTCATTAATACAAATATGACCGATCAAAAACTAACTAAAAATTAGTCAGAACTAATCAAAAACAATCCAAAGACGGTTTATTAATATAATTACATTTATTTATCACACCCTACATATATATTAGAGAGATTCTCGCAACATTTTTTCATGGGTCAAAATTTAAAATATTTACATGGATGAAACCATATGAAATAAACTACGATAAATAAAATCTAAATTCTCAAATTTTGGAAGTATTGATGAAGACTATTTAATCATAATCTTATATTTTTTTTAATAAGTCATAATAATTTATTAGAATAAGAAAAGAATCCAATTAGAAACTAAAAAGCTAAAAAATTAGCAGATAAAAATAACCATAAAAAAAAAAAAAAAACTAATCTAACTGTCATAATCTTATATGTCTAATACCAGAAGTTAATTCACGACAAGAACAGTATATATACTCTTTCCAGTTCCACCATAGCAAATCCCTTTCACATCAGACAGAATGTAATGGTCACTAGCTACTAAGTGATAGAAGCAAGAGTTAGTTAATTATAATTAGCATATAACTTAAAAAGTACTATTAGTAATTAATTATTATCATATAGACATGCACAAGTTAGTAACTTCACCAGAAGAAGCTTATAACCATAGACGAGTAGACGACTCAGCACTCAGAGGTTCATCTGCTATGACCACCAATAATCAATTCATTATGAATAAGCCATCAAATGTCTTGAAATTGAAATCCTAATCTTTGATGTTTCCTTAAACTAACTTCAACAACACACTTCTTAGAATCATACCATAATAACGCCAATGCCGGCAAGTACAAAAAGATTTAAGGCCCTTTTTTATAAAAAAAAAAATCAACGAGTGATTTTGGCCTATACGTGATTTTTATGATATGATTTTGACTTAAGTTATACGTAATAAGATAAATTTTGGCCTAATTTATAATATATCTGAATTTTTATAAACTTCAAAATGATTTAAATATATTGAAAATCAGTCTGCAGATTAATTTTCTCTAGCTATTTATCTGCTCGTAATTTGTTTGAAATTGATTCGATTTATTCAAATTGATCCAATTTGAATGAATAAAAATTAAAATAATATATATTCTTTGAATTATTTTTCTAAAAAAAATCAATATTATGAGGAATTTGTCTAAATTTAACTTGATATAATGTAAAATGATAAATCGATTTAACTCTAACAATATAATATATTTATATATTCTATCTCTATTTCTTATATAAATATTCAAATGCTCATTACTGAATTATTACTTAAATGCGACAATATTGAAAAGCTAGTTTGTGATGCCATAAAAAACTGACACTAAACAAGTGAACCTCAACCAAAAAAAAAAAGAAAAAAGGAAAAAGGTTGATTGCCGTTTCAAACTTTAATAGATTTCATTTCTATTTTGGATGACCGAAGACAAAGTAGGTGAAGTTTATTTCTGGTTATTTAGGCAGCTGAGGGAGGCCTTATTTGGTCTGTTCAATTTCCATTTTTATTTTGCTTTCAATTATTTCTCCATTTTGGAGGCGTTCACACTCACTGCCTTTTCCTAAACTATGATTAGGAAGTTGATGGCTGCCCACCAATATATATAATAAATTTTTAGTGAATGTTTTATTAGTTAATTAATAATTATCGTATGGCTTAAATTCGAATTCTCCCAGCCAGTAATTATAGAGACTGATTGATATCTGTCTTTTAAGAATATATCTCACATTAATTAAATATAAATATATCAAGTAATTAATATAAAAATAGACTCTTCCACCCTAATCTTAACAAACTAACTTTATATATATATATATATATATATATATATATATATATATATATATATATATATTATTTTATCTTGGTGTATTGTAAATAAATTTCTTTAATTATATAATATATAGTTTATTTTTTTTTTTGAATGAACTAATTTAATTTTATGTTTAAGAAAAAAAATATATATTTTTAATTATTTAAAAATATAAAATCTCAATTTTATTCTATTTAGTACTAAACTGTCCCATTAAACTCTATTTTTTGTCACGAATTGTCTCATAAAAAGAACAGGACAGTATAAAGATTTTTTTCTAATATTTGATTCTGAAGACAACAATGTTATGCAACTAAATATTTTTATCTCAATTTCTTATTCTAATTGATATAGTATTATTGTATTAAAAAATATTTTATATAATATATTTTTAAAAAAATATTAATAAATAAAATAATGACACGTTAATTGAGATAAAAAAATTAAAATAAAAATATAAAATTATTTAATATTTTAAAAATATCAAAGATTCAAGTTGATTCTAGAAATTTTTAAATCTATGTATTCCCTCAAATCATGCTCGATCGTAATTTTTTTCTTGTTTAATATTATTAATGACGTTGTTACTCTCACAATCAAATCATGTCTTGTCGCGATAGGGATGGGAATAATCTAGACGTAATAATAACGATAATAATAAAAAAAAAAATAAATTAATATATTCACTAAGGAAGACGCGTGGCCCCATCTTGGTAGGACGTATCAATTGCGGCCCAATTAGAAGTTGCCTTTTGGTAGACGCTGACTGTTGTCTTCGCGTTAGTCTAATTGGTCTTCCACGTAAAATGATACATGACTTAATATTAATTAAAATATTAATATTTTTATATTTAAAAATATCATTATAAAAATCTATATAAATTTAATCTTATATATCTAAAATTAAAATTTCATATTTCAAAAATTAAAATTTTCATATTTCAAATTTTAAATTTTTAAGGTTATCCTTATTTAAAATTTCTATTTATTTTAAATTTTAATTATTAATTGCTGCATATCTAATAAAACATAAAAACATATTTCTTTTTCTCTTCTCCCACTCTTCATCTTTTCTCTTTCTTCTTCCCTTTTTTTTTCTTTTTTTTTCTTTACATATAATTTTATATATGCCAATTTTGCTGAAAAATATTTTGAGATCATTTGCTCTCATTCTTCTTTGTTTAATAATTTAAATGTTTTCATCTTTATTTTCGTAAGTTTTGAAATTTCAAGCCATATATTACGGTGAGCTTGCAAAGAGAATGTCAATAACAATGTGTATATTTAGAATTTTAATAGTCATATTTAGATTTCAAGTTCTCAACATACGTAAATAGTTATAATAATTTTTTTTTATTCTTTTTAAAGTTTTAATAATTGTTTTAGATTTTATGCATGAGTTTTGTGTGTGTGTGTGTATATATATATATATATATTAAATTTTTCTTTTTAATGAATAATCATATATAGATGAAATGTTAATTATTAAATGTTTATGGCCTCAGTTGGTATGATAAATTTTAAATCCATGAATTTGAACGAAATTCATAAAATTAAAAACTCACATCTCATGTGGATTTTTCAAATCTTTTATTTTTGAAAATTTTAAAGTACGATAGATTTTAACAAATTAATTAAATGTAATTTAATTTTTCAAACCAAACAAAATACTAAGTTGTAATCCATAGATTTTGTGAAATTTATTATTAAAATTCTTTAAAACTGATAAGAATAAAATTTACTTAGATGAGAGATATACAAACTAAAAATTTGTAAACATGAGAAAGAGAGGGGGTTAGTAGCTCCCTAGGGCTGCTCCAGTTATAAAACTCCGACATTTAAGTTAGAAAACTAAAAAAATTTAGGAAATAGGTTATAAATGAAAGTTATACAATAATAAAAGAAAATGGAGACTTCCATACGGGCACATGTTTTTGAGTCTAAGCAGTTAATTTTTTTTTTTATTAAAAAAAATGATGTGTATATATATATATATATATATATATATATATATATATAATGAGAGTGTTTTGCTAAAATTATTATGCCACATAATCAAATCGAGGATTTCAATTGAAAATTCAATTTGCTAGTGAAAAGTCGATTGATAATTAGGGTGAGAATTTGTAAAATTGTGAGATGAATTCATTTAGACATTTGTTTGGTTTTCTTAATTTTTATTTATATGACTTTTAAAAATAAGCTACATGTCTTCCTTTCTCATTAATAAGTTTATTTTGATTTTTTTTTTATGTGTGTATAGATTATTATTGAATTATTGATTAGATAGATTAAGACTTTTTTCCCCTAATTTCTTGATGATGACAACATGTAAAAATTAAAATTGACAAGTAACTACAATTTCTTATTTCTAATACATATTCCAAAATCACACTACAAATTTTATTTTTTTTCAAATCTTTACTTTAAAATTATGAATATGAATTTCCATTTAATTATAACATTTTCAATAATAATTAATTTTTTCTTCAAAAAAATAATAATTAATTTTCAATGCAAAATTAGGATAAAATATTCATGCCAAAAATTTAAATTATAAAATAATTTAACTATTTGAAAAAAATTATATAACTTGCACTTTTAATTTCAATATTGTATATATAGATAATTAGAGAACTAAATTAATAAAATATTATAACACGATATCATACTTTTTTTTTTTTTATTTAAATAACAAGAAACGAATGAGATATGAATTTTATTTATGATTATAAGAAAAATATAAGTAATGTCTAGATAAAATTTATTGTAGAATTATACAATAAATACTTAAATATAAGTAATATCTAGATAAAATTTATTGCAGAATTATTCCTAAATTTATTATATTATACAAAATAATATAATAAAATTAAACCCATACAGAGAGTGGGCTAACTTCTAGTTAATGTTTAATTGTAAAAAATAGTAATTAATGTCAAATAATGCAATTTCCATCATACATTTTAAATTTATATATAATAGTTGGGAGTGGAGAGTTCATGTTTGTATAAATATGAAAATTTTTATTTTGATTAATATAATTATAAAGATCAATATTTTTAAATGTTTATATGAATTAAATCTAAATAATTATTAATTTTAATACGATTATTTATTCAAATAAATTTTTAAATAATTTAAAAATTGACTGAATTATAAAAGGTGTGAGAAATAGAAGAATAAGTTTAAATCTGTCTGATAATAATAATAATTTTCCATAAAAAAAATTTCTAATTTTCCTATCTCCTTGGTTTTGCTAAGTGATATTAATTAATAATATTACCTTAATTTATATATATACATAAAAATAAAAAAAAATAAAAAAATAAAAAAAGCGATATTGGTATTAGGTTTTTAATTTATAACACTCTAACAAAATTTAAAATCTTTTAAAATACCAATTTATCATTGGTTGAATCTCACCAAAAAGGATAAAATATATAATTAAACATTTTCTTTATAGTATTTAATTTTAAAAGAAAGTGAAAATGTTTTTAATTTTGTAGTGAATATCGATATTAATTATGTAATCTATTAATTAAATAAAATTTTTCATTTTTATAAGTATCATTTTTGAAATATAATTATTAATTATTATCTATTATGTGAAAAATTAAAAATAAAAAATTTGAATTCTTCTCTATATATTTTGAAAATAAGGAAATAATTTATAATTTTTTTTTATTTTTTTATTACAGTATACATATGATTATTTCATTTTTAACCTCTTATTTTTAATAATATGATTTATTATATTATTTCAGTGAAAACCATAATTAAAAATATTTGATTGATTAATTATCTGGATTTTGATTTTTCTCTACTAATTCTTTTTTTCTTTTGCATTTGACAATTTTCTTACAGACTTGTGCTTTGGATCTGTCTAACTCTATGTATAAGATGTAGTATATTATATAATATTAATGACATATATTACTATATATTTGTTTAGTATTTTATTGATTATGAACTTTAATTGTACATGATTTGTTACTAATCAATATCAAAAATGAAAATTTTTATAATTTTTCATAGGTTTTTTATGGTATTTTTCTACTATTTTATTTTATGTATGAATTATATAATCGTTGTGTATCGAATTCAAACTTGAAAAAAAGTTAATGGGTTTTACATGCTAATTATAATTTTTTTATTAATTTTTATTGTATTAAAAATATTTCTTTTTTCTATAGTTTAATAGTATTCTTTTAATTTTAATTCTTAATTAATTTTAGAATAATAATATTAGTTTAGATTTCATTTCTTATTATATTTATATTCTTATTTTTCATTCCTAATAAATTATACATGTAAAAAAAAGATGGTAAAGTAATATGATAATTCAAGTCATTTAGACCCTTTCCCTTACTCTTAACTCAATTATTATCACCTAATCTACATACACAAATTTATCCCATTGAGTAATCCGACCATATATTCTTACATATTTAAAATTTCCCAAGAGATCATCTCCAATCACATGGAGATGTCTTTGCCTAATTTAATTTTCTTAGTTAATTAATTTGTAATTTAATTTTTTAAATACATAAAATTATATATATTTGTGGTGCATAATAGATGTTATCTTTAGAACCAAACTTTAACATGGGCATAAAAAAAAATTCCAAAATAATAATAATAATACTAATAAATTAAATTGTGGTATATAATGGCTTTGACAAGTATTTGGATAATTAGGCAAGAAATAGAGAAGGATAATAAAAAAAATATTATAATTTATGCATATATAGATATGAAAATGGCCAAAAATCTAAATTCAGGTATTGTTATTTGGATGTTTAGTAAAGGCCAAGTCCCCAGACACCAACTTGAAATGGAGTAATAATGTCTAAATCTAATGCACTATTAATGGATACTGACTGCTACCACTGCATGCTGCCTTCAATCAAGAAGTTTACTATTCGCGAATCAACACATTCTAAGGGAATCTATGGAGGACTCTTAATTTAACAAGCAATGTGACAATAACCCACTACCAAGGCCGGATGCAGCCTACATTCAGTCTAGGCGATTCCAATGATTTACCAACAGTGCGTGATAAACCCGCGAGGGGGTTGTTTTAGTTTAACAAGAGATCTCGAGTTCAAGTTTCATGTATGAAACTATTTTAAAATTTTTGAAGAAGAATTTTACCGTCTTTATAATCTCACCCGATTTGAATTCAGATTAATCAAAATTACCAAATAAAAAAAACATATTAGATTATATAAGAGGAATTAGCATTACTTTTTAATATATTTGAGATAATTCTTGCCCACATTAAATATATATATCAGTCTAATAAGATAATAATATATAGAATAAAAAATGGTACTAATATCTTTTCGCTAGTCAAAAAAAATACTTGATTTAGAGTATATTTTTCTCCTTTAGAATATTAAATAACAAACATAAATATATTCTAATAATAAGATATTTTTTACACTTAATAAACAAAAGTACTTTAAAAATATCAAAAACAATTATATTAAATGGGCTCTTAGATTTTAATTTTATTATTATATATTGATATTAGAGAAAGATTAATTTCCGAATGCATAGACCGAGCATGAGATATAGCTATAAAAAAAGATAATAATCTTCAAAATTCATAATTAAGGTATTGTTTTATCTATTTCTCTTCCTTTGGTGTTTTTTTCTTGGATGTGCAATCCAACCTGGCATCGTCTAATTAAGCAATTATTCTGGCAATTAGTCTTAAAAATCACTTAGATTAAGAGATGACAATTAAGATAACAAATACATATATATGTAATTGTCATTTGTTTTGACGTTATCTTTAATTTCTTTGGTGAGATATTCTGACAAAAATTCGAAACTTCAATAATTTTGTAATTTGACTGTATTTTTTCTTTTTCATTTTTCTTCCTTGTTGTGTCGACAAACCATATTGCATTTTCAGCCAAGTTTCTTTTTTCTTTTATTTTTCTTTTGTTTTTTTTCAAATTATATGGATACATAGTGGGTTGTGAGGCAATAATTAAGTTTTATAAATAATTATAGTATAATTTAATAACTTATTTTCTACCAGTGACATTGTTGATTATATTAATTTTTATTTTAATTTAATTTAACTAATTACATTAAAATCTAATTTGTTACACCCAATAAACATATGAATTCAACATTATTATCAAGATTAAGCTTATTGGTTAGTAAACGCCACTTTAGTACAATGATAAATATATGTTCAATTTTAAACATAAATCAGAGTTTGAATCTCCTTTTTCAACCTTAAAAAAGAAAACAAATCCTTAATAATATTAATGATAAATATGAGACTATTTATTAATATTAGAAATTAATGTTTCAATTTCATAAAAAAAAATTAATTATTGTCTGTGCACTGTTATCATAAAAATATAAGAGGACATTTTAAAGAGGATCTTCAAGTTTGGTTTGACTGTTAGCAAAATAAAAAACCATTGGGAATAATCTGACAGTACTCTTATAACTATTTATTCTTTTTAATGCAAGTTATTAAAAATTAAAATTTTCTATCATTTTTATTTTAAGGCGAATTAGAAATTTAAACCTTAATATTAAATTTAAAAAAAAAAAAGGAAAATCTTTTTTTTTTTTACCAAAAAAAGAAAAAGAATAAAAAAAAAAAAAAAAGAAAAAGAATCTTATATAGATATTAATGTTAAAGATTGGATTTTGAAAATTTCCACCCAGTCATTAAAATATTGCCATTAGAATTAGCAAAATATAAAGGGATAAAACTTCATTTGTCCGAGTAATGCTCCTCTCTTTTAAGATTTTACATGCTTATACATCGGTGTTTATCCCATTTATCTCTCCAAGTGTGTAGGATAATATCATCGTAAAATGTGTTAAGGATAACTACTTCCTCTGTTTCACATTAATAGTTATTTTAGAATAATGCACATATATTAAAAAAGTTATTTAATTATCATAGTTATAAATTAAAAAGATTAAAATATTTCTTTTTTATTTTAATGCAAAGAAATAAAATTAATTAATATGAATATTTAATATAGAGATAAAAAGAGGATAAAGTTGAAAAAAAATAATAAATACTTTCTTGAAATCTTAAAATGACAAATATTTTGAAACAAAATAAAATTTTTAAAGAGACAATTATTTTGAAACAGACTATATACTCTTTCCGCTTCAAAATATTTATTATTTTAAATAATTTTTTTTAATTTATTTATCATTTTAGAATTTTAAGAATGTATTTATTGCTTTTTTCTAACTTTATTTTTTATTTATTTCTCAATTAAACATTTGTATTGATTATTTTTATTTTTCTACATATATCAAAATTAATAATAAAGGATATTTTAGTCTTTTTATCTTAAAATTATGATAATTTAATAACTTTCTTAATATATTGGTGAAATTTTAAACGACAAATATTTTAAAATAGAGCGAGTAATTACTATCAATAATGAGAAAATTTTGATATATATAATAACTACTCTTGGCAAGTGTTCTTAGAGAAACTGTTAGAAAAACCATTCATTTAATTATATTTATCTGATTTAATTTGTATGAAATAATTGCTATTAACGAGTGCAATTAGGATACCTATTATTAAAAAAAAAAATTGTATTATTAATTATCCTATCATAAAATCGAGGCAGATGCTTTAATTTTGATTTATTTTAAAATTATTTTGGAGGAAATTAATTGATATAGGCAATATTTAGACCCTGAAACATATACTCCCAAATAGATAGACTCAGATTTATAATGTTCAGAGATTGGTATAATGTTTTGATGTGCTAACACTGGGGTAGGGAATGCTTGTTAATATCGGAACTCTTCAAATTGATCGTGTTTGTACATCTAAGTGACTAGCTAGTTTGTTTCATTTGCCCTGTTTTGCTTTTAGTCTCTTTATTAACAAAAAAAAAAAAAAAATAGTACTATTTTTTTTCTGTAATTCAATTATGAAATTTAGAGAATGAAAATACACTAAATGAATGACAGAGAAGTCTGAGTTGTTATATGACATAGGAATTGAGTTGTTATATGACATGAAATAGAAATTGAGTTGCTGTATGATACAACTACTAAGTGAAAAAGTTGAATTATCGTATTATATAACTACTAAATAGAGCATATTTACCGTTTACTATTTATGTAGATTATTATTTTTCGGATTAAATTGAAAAATATAATTTATGATTTATAAAATTTTATATTTTATTTATTGTTAATCATGTAATTTTTCTAATAAATTTGGCTTCAGTTGGGATTTGAACTTAATATTTAATAGTTCTGGAGACGACTTCAGTTTTACTAAATTAAAATTTATTAATGTAATTTATTTATCTTAATGAATGAGAATTATATTTTTCATCTAAAAACATATTCAATTTTCAAATTTGATATAATATTGCATATCTAAATATAATAACGTAATAACGAGCGCATAATATAGATTTAAATATTTTATTATATATATATATATATATATATATATATATATATATATATATATATATATATATATATATATATATATATATATATATATATATATATATATATAATTTTCTTTTAATTAAATTTAAAAAAAAAAAAAAAAAAAAAAAAAAAAAAAAAACACGTTAATTACCTTAACGCAAGAGGTGGGATCTTATAGTTGTTTATTAGTAACTTGAGAAGGGATCATTATCTACTTGAAAATTTTCAATTAGACAATGTAGCAAAGGCATAGTCATTAACGTTGTCAAACTCCTCTTATCCTTTTTGTGTCATTCGTGTATCATTCCCCACTACGTTGCCTCTATATAAATGCTAGCCACATACCCTCTCTTTACCCTAAAACTGAGACCAAATTAACACTATAAGCTCTACCAATCCCCCTATCCTCCCTCCCTTGCCTTTAACTTCTCTCTCTTTCTTTCTTGCGCACACACGTACACATATACAGACGACTGGAATGGGGTCTGCTGTAGATCCTATCCATAAGGTGAACTTTGCTACCCCAAGAAGCTTTGGAGCAACCCTCAAATCTCATTGCAAAGAAACTTTCTTTCCTGATGATCCATTCAGGCAATTCAAAAATGATAAATCTTTTGCCAAACTCAGAAAAATAGTGCAATATTTTATTCCTATTTTTCAGTGGTTACCTATTTACAATCTTAGTTCTTTGAAATTCGACTTGCTTGCTGGTATCACCATTACCTCCCTTGCTATTCCTCAAGGGATTAGCTATGCAAAACTCGCCAATATCCCTCCTATTATTGGCTTATGTAAGATTATTTTTTTTTCTTTTTTTAAAGATTTGATTTCACTTTTGCATATTTACTATGAATTTGATGAAAATTAATGCTTTACAGACTCAAGCTTTGTTCCACCTCTCGTTTATGCCATCTTTGGAAACTCGAAGCATTTAGCAGTGGGTACAGTGGCTGCTTGTTCATTGCTGATAGGGAATACAATTGGAGAAAAAGTATCACCAAAAGATAATCCAACATTGTATCTTTACTTGGTTTTTACTGCCACTTTCTTCACCGGAATTTTTCAGACTCTTCTTGGTATTCTAAGGTAAATTAAATAATTACATATATATATATATATACCATTATTGTCATTTTTTTTATTTGGTATTAAATTTAATATTTATATATATATGTAGACTTGGAATTCTGGTGGATTTCTTATCGCATTCAACTATTACTGGATTCATGGGAGGAACTGCAACTCTTATATGCCTTCAACAGCTTAAGGGCATGTTTGGATTGAAACATTTCACCACCAAAACTGATGTAATTTCTGTATTGCATGCAGTTTTTCAACATAGAAATGAGGTTTGTATTACCAAAAATAAAATCAAAATAATAATATATAAAATGGGTATGCGTGTTCTATGTGCGAAACTTCATATGGGAAATTTTCATTTTTCATATCTAATAGTTGGCACAGTATGCGCATGCACGAGTACACTGAATCATTAATTATCGAAAAAAGAAATTAAAATGTCATTTTCTTTTTCCTTCATTATTGGGTTTTTTTTTTTTTTTTTTGGTAGACGAACTCATTCAATTTAGTTATACATGGGAAGATAATTAGTTGTTCCCAAAAGGTTAAAATGGAAAAAAATTATAATTACAAAAAATAAAAAAAAAAACTCTCATTGGTAATTTTCTTAAGCTTTTTTTTTTTTTTTTTTTAGAATTTCTTAAGCATTGTTCTTTAATAAATTTCTTTCACATTTTTTTTATATAAAAATATAGGAATTCTTTTTTTTAGTATTTCGAAGGGATAATTGATTCTGAATTTATTAATTAGAGAAAACATGTACACATTATAGGTACAAATTAATCGAAGGAAGAAAGATGAATATCTCTTTTTTGTTCCTATTAATTAAGTAGAATATATAGCATTCAATTTACATACCATGAAATGATTTTATTTATAATGCATGGACTTTCACTAAATAAACATATCATCATTATCCGAAACTTTAATATTATAATTTTTATTTTTTGTTTTTATGAAATAAAACTTTAATTCTCATCCTTTATCATTAGAATAAGATATTAATTTTCACACCATAAATATATATTATTTTAATTCTCTCTCTCTCTCTCTCTCTCTGTTTTATAGTGGAAATGGCAAAGTGCAGTTGTAGGCATCGTATTTCTTATTTTCCTGCAGTTCGCTAGAGTTGTGGTGAGATATCTTTCTTTTCTTTAATAATTATTTTGAGACAAAAATTAATAATTACAATAATTTTTTTTTAAATATTTGATATTTATATTTATAATATCTTACTTTTTATCATTAAATTAAAGCATGGATTAAAAATTATGGTAAATGGATAATTAGACAAAAAAGGAAAAACAAAAGACAATCAATTAATTAATGTTTTTTAAGATTTTGAACACATGAATATATTGTTGGACAGTGACAATCACCTAGTCAAGTAAATGGATATTAGTCTAGTCGCTAAAACCCAACAACTGATAGATAGTTGGCGGCTTGACGCACACAGAACATTAGAATTTAGAATAGAGGACATTTGTATTCGTGTTGTCTCAATTAAAATGAATTAGGCAGAGAAAGACAAAAGGTCATATTAACTAGTGTCTATTGCTTATGGGTCCTCTCACAATATAAAATCTTAAAATTATTAATATATGTAATTATTTTGCCTTTCCATTAAAAAGGAAATTCAATATTGATGAGCGATGATTAAGAACCTTGTAATATAATAAATAAATAATAATAAATATAATATGTAGACTATTATTTTTATATGTGGACTCGCTCAGCAAATTCAATTGAAAAAATCGAAAATCAATCTTTAAATCATTCCAGTATAATCCTAAAACCGGGGATACTAAAAATAAAAAAAAAAACACTAGTGTACCAATCGATTACTTGGTGATTCGGAAGACCCGATCCGTATTAATGGGGTGCTAAATTTTTTTTTTTTCAATTAAAATACACTAAATGATACCGCTTTGTACTAAAATCAATTTAAATTGACATGCAATGTTCCTTCTATACTGAAGTACCGTTAGTGACTTTTATAAATAAATATGATATGATATTCTCTTTTGTATTGAAAGTAGGAGTAAGTAAAATCAAAACAAAACTAAAAAACTGAGCGATCAGTTCAGTTTAATTTTTTTAAATATCGGTTTGGTTTCAGTTTTTATTTTAAGAAATTTAATTAAATTTTAGTTTGGTTCGTTTATAGCGAAAAAAAAATTTTAATTATAGCCGAACCGACTAAAGTTTTTTAATATAAATATATATTATAATTAGTTTAAATGTTGTATTATAATTATTATAGAAAATTGAGTTTTTTCTTGAAAAAATAAATTAGTATTAATTATTTTTTGGACTTATATATATATATATTGAAAATAAATAGACTTAAATGTTATATTATCATTATTATAGGAAATTGAATTTGAACCGAACCGATCATTTGCACAGCTCTGATTGAAAGTTATTCAATATGTAACGTTTGTGTGAGCTCTGATCGATAATCTTTTAATTTCACTTATTAAAAAATAGATGGAATTTTACCATATATTCTAAATTCACTTTCCAAAAGTAATAAATTGATTATATCTTAAATATTAAAGAAAACCCATGATAGTTATTATTATTATTTGATTTGTTAAGTATTAATATTCACTTTTACTTAAAATAGTATTATTTTGATAATGATATTTGAACACATGAATTTTCAGAGGAAGAAAAGGCCAAATTTGTTTTGGGTGTCAGCGGTAGCTCCAATGATAGTGGTTATCGTTGGCTGTCTTTTCGCCTATTTTGCTCATGCCGACAGCCATGGGATCCAAATTGTAAGCTTAATTAGTTTAACTTTCTAATTTTTTTATTGACTATTGTATTAGTGGATTAATCACAACTCGTTATATTAATTAAATTAATTAACCACCAAATTCATCCATATAAATTTTTAATATTAATTAATAATATTTTTCTCACAATTTGCCCTTTTTTCTTTAGGTGGGTCACCTCAAAAAAGGACTAAATCCTATATCCATTAATCATTTGAACTTTCACTCTGAGTATTTACCAGTGACTTTGAAGGCTGGCCTCATTACAGCTCTTATTGCTTTAGCTGTAAGAAATCTAATTTATCCATCAATTCTTTATTGTTACTATTATTATCATCATCTTGAGTTAATTTAATTAATTAAATTGTGACATATTCAATTTTCATTTTTTTTTTTTGGGTAAAATAAAACATATTGCAGGAAGGGATAGCAATAGGGAGGAGCTTTGCCATAATGAAAAATGAACAAGTTGATGGGAACAAGGAGATGATAGCTTTTGGACTCATGAATATTATTGGCTCCTTCACTTCTTGCTACTTGACCACTGGTATATACCCTTTTTTTTTTTTCCATTCTAATTTTCTTAAACTGAAATAGTATTTCGCTAATCGTACATGATGCATTAAATATTTTGAGTGTTGTTATTTTTGTATTAATAATATTTAGTTGTCAGTTGCATGATGCGAGTGCTACAAATGTGTCAACTTAATTGAGATGTTTTGGTGCACCTTCTGATTTGTGGCAAGCAGTCTTTTACTTAAAATTAAATATTTTGAGTGAATATTAATTTAATTGAAAATTTTAACCGATACATTATTAAATAATTTAAAATTTATTAAAAATATTGGAAATTTTATTTTAAATAGTGAATGATATTAATTATCAAATGTTACTTTAGTAATTTACACATTATTAATTAATTAAATTAAAAACAAAATTGTATAAAGGTACAAATAGTATAGAATTGAACTTACAAGCTCTTAAACTGTATATAAGAACATATAATTCAAGAGCTAGCTTTGATTGTAAAATAATTTTGATTTGCAGGGCCATTTTCGAAAACTGCAGTGAATTTCAATGCAGGGTGTAGGACAGCAATGTCTAACATAGTGATGGCAATTTTCATGATGCTTACACTATTATTCTTAGCTCCTCTCTTTAGTTACACCCCTCTTGTTGCTCTATCTGCCATTATTATGTCTGCAATGCTTGGACTTATCGATTACGAGGAAATTTATCATCTGTTCAAGGTTGACAAGTTCGATTTCCTCATTTGTATCGCTGCTTTTCTTGGTGTTGCCTTCATAAGCATGGACTACGGTCTCATGATCTCGGTAAGACACTAACAATAATGATATATATAAACCTAAAACTAAGAGAACGAATGTTTAGATTGTTGTCACCTCATTAAATTTAATGAATTTAATTTAATTGATTTGAAATCAATTGAATGCTAAAGTAGTCTAATTAATGACTAGCTTAATTAATTAATTAATTCAACAAATTTTATTCTAAATTTAATTATATATATACATATATAATTTTATTTTGAGATAATAATTTAAAAGTAAATAAGTAAAAATTATTATAAAATAAAAATAACAGTTTAATATAATTTTATAACCGTGCAATTCGTAGATATTAATTGGTTTATATATACTTATATGTGGAAAAAAATTTTATAGATTTGTTTGAATTTTTATTCCTGTTAAGAAAAACACTATATTAAAATGTCAATTAAATGTCATTAGAAATAAATTTTATTTATTTTATTTCAATGTTAAAGAGCTTAAAAAATTAAAATTTTCAATTATAATTTACCTTTTCTTCCTTTTTTTTTTTCGGATTTTTTGTGAATTTCAGATTGGGCTTGCTTTGCTGAGGGCACTTCTATATGCAGCAAGGCCCGCTACTTGTAGGCTGGGAAAAATACCAGACTCAAACTTGTATCGTGACACAGAGCAATACCCTGGATCGACAAGGATTCCAGGAGTCCTTGCCTTACAACTTGGTTCTCCCATTTACTTTGCCAATTCCAATTACCTAAGAGAAAGGTATATACATATATATATATATATATATATATATATATATATATATATATATATATATATATATATATATATATATATATCTGTGAAGAGGAAACACTCCACAGAAATGCAGTAAACAATACATCATAGGATAGTATTCCCATTTAACATCTATTACCAAATTGGTGATAATTATTTGTGATTTAGGAGGTTTCAAATTTGAAATCTCTCACTTCTCATTCCTTTAAAAGAGATGACAAAACCAATTAGACCACATCTGACTGGCATCATATGTTACTTACGATATAATGACACCAAAAGAATATTATATTAATGTAAACTTTGATTGATTTTTGGAATTTTGAATAGAATTCTTCGATTGATTCAAGACGAAGAGGATATTTCAGAATCTAAGGGTTCTATTGTTGAACATCTTTTACTAGATTTATCAGGTACCATTGATAATGAATTTCAATTTTGAGATAAATTTTTTAGTACTAGTTATACATTTTTTTACATATAATTTTTGTAGGTGTTACGTCCATTGATACTACAGGCATTCAGACTCTAATTGAAATACGTAAGATGGTAGATGCAAAAAACATTAAGGTATAAATTAAGTATCATCTTCTTTTTCTGTTTATATTAATTAAAAAATAAAGAATAATACTAATCTAAATGTATGTCTATTCATATTCATGTAGATGGCAATTATAAACCCTAGACTGGATGTCATGGAGAAAATGATAAGGTCACACTTTGTAGACAAGATTGGGAAGGAATCTATATTTTTGTGCATTGAAGATGCAGTTGAAGCAAGTATATTTTCACTGTCCAAAGAAAAACAACAACAATTAACAGGACAATTGGATTTCTTCTAGGGGAATGAATGGTTGGGTTCATGATCACATTCTATAAGACGATCTCATATATTTTTTAGTGCATTTAGTAAACCATAATAATAAGATATAATACAATGTAATTAAATGAATTTTTAATGTAAATTTTTATTAAAAATTCATTTAATTATATTGCATTACATCTCATTACAGTTTATTAAATACACTCTAGATAAAAAATTCTTATCTGCATCGGATATATATATATATCCGATAGGATTCACATTATAATGTGAGTAATTTATATATAAATTCAACTTGGATAAGAATTATTTGTAGTGTTAAATTGTATGGATAAGTTTGTGATATGATATAATTGCAGGATTAGATGGGTGCAGTTTATGTAACATTTAGATTTGAATATTGTAAGCATGAGTAGGTTTGTTCACAGGTTTTCAAGTTGTAAGGCTTTTTATATTGTATACATATGTATCATATGTTTGAATGTGTATGTATATATATATAAATATAAATAAATGAGTACCTTTCTTAGTTGGTTAACTTTTATATGATATACATTTTTTTTTTTTGGCCCTGATGGTAAAACATATTTTTATTTTTTAATTTTAATTTTAATTTTAAAGATTAAATAAATAATCTTGTATAAGAATTAATATGACATTTTAACGTTCTGATTAGAAATAAATATTAATATCTCCTGTAATTTTAATCTAACTATAATTGATATTAAATTTTAAAATTAAATATAGTTAGCAAAAACAATATAAGATAAAATTGCAAAAAAAAATAATAATAATTTTAACCATCATTTTCTTTGGATGGTTGATGGTTGATGGATGTCACCTCTTAATCTTGTATTATAGTTAGTGTGAAATTTAATTCAAATATTCTTTTCCGATAACTAAGAAAATATCTAGATATATAAAAATAAAATAAAATAAATATTTATAAGTACTAAAAAAATCATATTGACTATATAATAAAAGGCTTGTGCGGAACAACACTGTCAATTTGATGGCAACATTGTCCTCTGAAAAATTTTTGTGAGGCTAAAATTGTCTTTTCGTGCTCCCACATCTACTTGAAGGTCCCTGATCACTAGTTCTGGTACACGAAAATGACGTCGTATGCAAAGGATAAAAAAGGCTTTTGACTTTTGTTGACTTACATTTGTGTCCTTTGTTTTTATTTTGTTACGCTGCTGTTTAAACTGGTCATTTTATGTCTTTTACTTATTCATCCTTTCTCTTGTGCCGCTCACTGCATTTCATGCTTTATGGTTATTCTTCTACTTTCCGTATGGTAGGTAAGCACTATTCGGTTTAAATTAAAAAATCAAACCGAATTAAAATTTATTTTGATTTTTGATTTTTATTTGGAAAATTTTAAAAAATTTTAGTTCGGTTTGGTTTTTGTGTGAGAAAAATAAAAAAAAATCGAACCAAATCAAATTATACATATGTATATATATTATCCATAAAATGTCAAGAAATTGAGCCTTATTGAAGAATCAAACCCGCGTCTCTCATATAAATTAATCATACATTATCCGCCTAGGCAAATCTCAATATCATTTTTAAAATTAAAAGAAAAAATTATATATATAGTGACCGATTTACCGAACCGAATTGAACCGAATATTTTCAGTTCAATTCGATTTCAGTTTTAAAATTTCATTTATTTCGATTCGATTTGGAAATCGAACTGACCGGATGCTCTGCCCTGCTCTCCGGTGTTTATTGGCTTCAAATCCTTAGGCATCGATGCCTATCTTCTCTCTTGAATCCTAACAGATCTTATTTCCTGCATAACTCCTAGATTGATCCCCTTTCCATTTTGCTCTGCTGTGTGATTCTTATTTCTCTTCAGTTTTTTTCTTTCTGGTGCTTCTATGTTTCTGGGTAAATAAGCGGTGCTTTTGTTTTAGTTCAAGTCTCTTGCTTTTGTTGGCCGTGGTTTTTTGCATTTGTAATTTTCAGATCATGTCCGAGTTTCGGTTTTCTAATTGGTTTGCTAACCTTGCATGTTCGGTTTTCTTTGGTGTCTTTCTTTGTTTGTGGTGACTGATGGTATAATTTTATTTTTTTTTTTTTAATTTTGCTTTTTTTTTTTTGAAGTTGCTATTAATTTTAGATTTATTTTTTTTTTCAGCTTTGCAGAATGCAAATATAATTTGGGCACCAGACAATTATGCTTTTTGGATCGAGTCTTCTAGATCTGGGCACCGCAGAGATCGTTCATATTTTCTTAAAATTTTTTTAATATTTTTTCTGTGGCCTTTTCAAATTAATTTGTTATTGAAGTTGGTGACCTTTTAATTGAGAAATGTGATATTTTAGTTGAAGTCTGTATTTCAATTATCTTATATTTGCATCAAATTGAGAAATGAACATTTATGGGCGGTTTTAGAATTTTGAATTAAAAATGGGAGGAATAAAAATGTTATTTTGGAACTCAAATTCAATATGTTTTCAATTGTGCAATTGTCTTATGTAGTATTTGATATAGGTCTATAATCAAGGTTTTAGTTGTAGGTTTGCTCTTTTGAAGGATTTTCAAATTCTTTTACCATAGGAATTAGTTCATAAATTCTTTTTTTTTTTTTTTACAATGAATGCAGAGTTTTTTATATGAATTTTTAGTTATGTGGCAAATTGCTCATTTTGATTTGGTTTAGATATTTCATATTAACCGAGATCACTGAATGTTCGCAGGTCCTGAACTCAAATGGAGTTATTTTGGCTGAGTTCTTTGCACCTTGGGGTGGGCATTGTCAAGCTCTCGCACCCACATGGGAGAAGGCAACTACTATCTTGAAAGGTGTTGCAATTATGGATGCTCTTGATGCGAATGCACACCAGTCGCTTAGGTTTCTATAATTGAAAGTTGCAACCCATATTGGTGGATGTGATTTAACATTGATATAGTAAATTATGAAATAATTATTTCACCCATTAATTAGAATTCAAGAGCTAACAATTTTTGTGATGATGTAGAAGTTATGTTAATGCATGCATTAACGAGTTTATCATACACATCCAATAAATATCTCAACCTTATGCCTTTTGAAGCAGTTAATGCATGGGAATGAAGCTGTGCTATGAATGCATGGGAACAGAGTTGTGCTAACTAGACTTGATCATGGGTCCGGGTGCCCGCCTGATAAAAAGCTCATATTTTTTAGGATGGATCTGGGATTAACTGAAATTGTCTAAGCTCAATCCGAATAATATATATATATATATATATATATATATATATATATATATATATATATATATATATATATAAAATATTAAGATTGAGAATTGAACTTGCAATCTCTTATCAAGTTAAATTATTACATACCACCATGACAAAGAAACATTTTATAAAATTTTAATATTAAATTATATTTAATCTTTATAATGCATTCTCTATTATATTTAATGTCTATATTATTTAGATTAGATATTTAAATTTAATTCTTATTAGATACAACATTATATTATATATTTTAAAATTTTTCTTATAATTTTCATTAATCCATAATCTGCTAAAATTTTTACATTGTCTTTTTATTTTATCAAATGTGATTTCATATTAAATTTTAAAAATTAAGAAATATCATTAATCATCTTATTATAATTTAATTGCCATATCATTTATTATTTATAGTTTTGTTATATAATCTACAATTTACATCAACAATTATATTATTTATGAATTTAAAAATTATATCATAAATATTAAATAACTAATTAACTAGTGTTATTACTATTAAATATTATTTGATCACAAATTCACAATTCACTAATTACTAGTACAATTTGACTATCTAGTAATAAGCAATTGGTACTATTAAATATTACTTGATCACAAATTCACTAATCACTAGTACAATTGATTACCCAATAATAAGAAATTGTGAAATAATAACTATTTAGTAACTAGTAAGACTTAGTAAGTAGTAACTACCAATAACTAAATATTAATTTAGCAAGTATTTAGATCAAGTTATATATATATATATATATATATATATATATATATATATATATATATATATATATATATATATATATATATATATATATATATATATATATATATATATATATATATATATATATATATATATATTATGTTTTAAAAATTAATAGGCTTATCAATTTAATCTTTATAAGTGTGAAAAACTCAAAAGTCCATTTTTTTTCCTAATAGCCAAATTAAAATTAAAATTAAAAGCATTTATCCCTCCAAAAATATCAAACCCTAAATTGTATAACTTTTCCCTTTCCTTACGCTAAAGACAATACCTCTTTCATATTGTTTTCTATTCTCCTCTCATGTATTTGTCCTATTACCATTTGAATACCCACACAATTACAATTAATTGAATTGGATCAAGCCAAAGAAGTGATTATTCTCATCGACTACTTACTACAAAGAAAATTTAGGTTAGTTTATCTTTTTTTTTTTCTTTTTTTTTTAATTTCTTGATTTTAGTCTATTGGTTTTCTAATTGTTTCATCCATTACAAATCTACAATTGACAAACATGAGATTGTTCAGTGGGCAAGCAAATAAAAAATTCAAACTATTTTAACATGAAATTAATTTCTTCATATGCTTAATTATAGATATTCATAGCCCTTTTTATGAAAATGAAATTATCTATCAAATTGGTTATGTAAAACTCCTTGTTCAGTATTTAATAAGGAGATGAATTGGGCTGATGTTATTGTTGATGTAAGAATTTTTTTTATTGTAGTGTTTGAATCCAAATATGTGATATTAATTTATTTAATTGAACTTTAATAGTCATCACGTCTTTCAAGATTTTGGGTTGTCAATTATTTTATGTTTATTTTTTAATTTTTTTTTACTTCTATTCTTACTCATTAGTCATTAACTCATCATCATTATTTATAATTTTTTACAGATTTATCAATGATAGAAGAATCGCCCATTGATATTCAAACATTCATTAGAGATGGTTTTACAGAGTACGAATCATCATCTAAAAAAAGAACAAGAAAGACTTCAAATGTTTGGGACCATTATCAATTAATTCCAACTAAAAATAAGGATGAGGTGAAAGCTAAATGTAAGTATTGCTCTAGAATTCTTTCTGGTGCATCAAAAAATGGTACTTCTCATTTAAGGTGTCATTTGAATAGTTGTCTGAAACATGTAAATCATGATATCAAACAATTTATGTTAATTTTTGATGGTGCAAATGATGGGGCTGTTAAAAATTATAAATTTGATCAAGATGAGCTTCGTCGATGCATTAGTCTTTTTGTGGTTGAAGGGTCTCATTCATTTACTATAGTGGAAGAAAGGGGATTCAGGCGAATGTTATTGAAAGCAAATCCTCAATATAAACCCTATAGTAGACATACTCTTAGAAGGGATGCGCTTGCCTTATATGTGAAAGAGAGGAATAATCTTAAAGAATTGTTAATGGATGTTCATAGTAGAATCTGTTTAACAACTGATAATTGGAAGAATGAGTACATTAAAGAGGAATATATTTGCATAACTGCTCATTTCATTGATAGCAATTGGAAATTACAAAAGAGAATTTTGCGGTTTAGAGCTTTAACACCTCCTTATAATGGTTTGTGTATTGCTGATGAAATAGAGTTGTTTTTAATTCAGTGGAATATTCAAGATAAAATATTTTCTATCACTACTGATAATGCAAGTTATAATGATGCAATGGTTTCTAATCTTAAGACTCATCCTTCAATTGGAAAATCTCTTGTTTGTAATGGTGAATATTTTCATGTTCGATGTTTTGCACATATCTTGAATCTTATGCAATCTGGACTAAATACAATTGGTGATTAACTTAACAGGATCCGTGAGATGATTAAGTACATTGATAGATCTCAAAATCGAAGGAAAATGTTTTTTGATATTGCACGAAAAGATTTTCAATTAGAAATTAAAAGGAGGTTTAGAATTGATATGCCTGTGAGATGGAATTCAACCTATAACATGCTTGATAATATTCTTTTTTATAAGAATGTTTTTAAGTATTATGGGGGAAGGGACCAAGTGATGAGTTGATATGCACTTTCTGATAAGGAGTGGGATAATGTGAGTCTCATTCATGAATTTTTGAAAGTTTTTTATGATGTCACATGTATGTTTTCAGCTGTGAAAACTCCTACTTCTAATTTGTTCTTTAGAGGAGTATGGATGGTTCATTCACACATGTTAAAAGTAGCAAGAGGGTCTCCTTCTATCTTGACTGATACTATTATTTACATGCAAGATAAGTTTGATAAATATTGGATTGAGTATAATGATATATTGAGTTGTGCTGCACTTTTAGATCCAAGATTGAAGGTTAAGTTTTTGACATATTGTTATACCAAGATTTATGGTAAGGATAATATTGGAAATCGAATTGAGAAAGTTGTTGGTACTCTTCATATGTTGTTTGAGGAATATCAAAAGCCTAATGATTCTTCTTCTATTGTTGAAAATTCTACTGCAATAATTTCTAATGGCACCTTTATGAGTGGTAATGACTTGTTTGGAGATTATCTACAATTTCAATTGTCTGATGGCTTTAATTCTTCTTATGAGAAGTCACAATTGGATCTTTATCTAGATGAGCCAACCCATAATTTGAATGAGGATTTGGATGTTTTAGAGTTTTGGAGTAAAAGTTCAATGAGATATCCTAAACTTGCAAGAATGGCTTGTAATATTTTATGCATTCCAGTGTCAACTTGTGCTTCTGAATCTGCCTTTAGTATTGGAGATAAAATTATCACTGCAACTCGTAGCTCTTTAAAGTAAAAAACAGTTCAAGCTATAACTTACCTCAAGGATTGGATTAAAGCTACAGGTAAGAATTAGTTATATTCTTGAACTTATTGATCATATCAAGTTTTTTCTTTTTAATTAGTTGCTAATTTGTTATTCATTTCTTTAAATTTTGTTTAATTTGATGTAGATGAAGAAAAAGTAGTTAAAATAGATTCTGAAAGTGACAGTGAAAATGATGAATTTGATGAGGTTGATAAGGAAGATGACAATGAGTTTACTAATTTTTTTTAGGTATATTTTTTGGTTTAAAATGCATTTGTTTTTCATTTAGTATGACTCTTAATTAATTCCTTAAATTATATGTACTTATTAAATTTTTATTGTCAATGCTATGTGATTTTACAGGTGCATGATTTTGATGCTTAAGGGACAAAGTTTTTTTTTTTTTTTTTTTCCATTATTTAGGATGTTCTTTTTTTCATATAGTAATTTCTTTAGGTTGATATTAAGTATTAAGATTTGTTTTAATGAAGTTTCAGTCTTGAAGTATTTCAAGTATTTGCTTAAATTTTGTCATGACGAACTACTTGCTCTAATTAAGTTTGAACTTCAAATAATTTAAACTTTTTAATATTGTTTTTGATTTTTCCATCATATTTGAGATGGAACATGTATATGTTAATTTAATTTTAAATGAATTTTAATATTGTTCTAAATTAGTGTAAAATAATAAATATATGGTTTATTTTATATTTTAAGTACATATATGTATCATTAATTCATTATTATAATTATAAAAAAAAGTGTGAGAATTGCGGGTGGGCTTGGGCAGCACATATTCAATTGGGCTGGGCTTAGATATTGAGTCAAGCCCGATCAATCTGGCTAAACCGAGCTTGATTTTAATTAGAAATAATTGAACATGAATTAGCCCGGCCCGAGCCTCACTTTTGAACAAGTCTAGTGCTTACACAATATGGTAAGTAAGAATTTATATTTAATTAAAATGACAAGAGTAGTGGATAAAATTCAGAGCTTTGCCTTAATTCATTTAAATTTTTTTCTCTCTAATTCTTTTAACGTGTTAAATAAATAAAAAATAGAAAATATCTTGTAATTTTTAAATCTGAAGAGTAGTTTTTAATTTAAATTGCATAAATAAAAGTTTGGATTTGCAATAGATGAAGTAAAAGTCCAGGCTTGAATAAGTTTTGCAGAATATTTTTTAAAAATAATGGTAAGATATTCAGTCTCATAGTTGTGGAAATTTTGATACTTCCAAAAGTTTTCTTTATTTTGTTTACTCTAATTTTTGTATGTATTTTGCTTTATTTTTTATTTAGTAAAAGCAATGATATTTCTTGATTATGACATGCCCATCGGGTGAGCTATGCAATAAATAAATAGTTTACCATGTAAATTTTAGGGCTTTTAATTTTTCCAATTAAACTGATGGAATCAGTGTTTTAAAAATTGGACTGGTGAATGAACTAGTGAAGTTACCGGTTCGTAGTTCAATAAAATTTCTTCATTTCTCTCTTTTTTTAATTTTTTGATTGATTTTCATTTATAGAGGTTCAACCGGTTAAAAATCATTAAAAAGTTAACAAAAACCAATCAAAAAATAGTTAAACCAAAAATCCTATTTTTAATTGAACCGAACCAGATTGACTAACAGTTCTCGGTTTAACCGGTCGAACTGATCAATCCGGTCTGATTTTTAAAACACTGAATGAAATTGATTGGGAATAATCAAGGAACATTAAACAATTTAAATTTATTTACACTTATATCTTTATACGAACATTAAACAATTTAAGTTTATTTAAACTGATATCTTTATAACTATGCCATTATTATGATGAATTCTCATTCTTTTTTATTCTCTATTATAAGTTATATCTAGGTAAATATACACACATTTTTCCTAATTTTCTTTTTCATATATCAGCTGCAAATTTACTATGAGAGGCATAGATCTATGAACTAGAAAATTATTTCGTTATTGTCTTTTTAGCTTTTGATCCAACTTTTGCAATAAGAATTAATGCTCTCTATTATACTTGAAATTTTGAGTTTTACTACTTTGAATTTGTATCACATAATTTTTCTTGCTGATAATTTGCCAAAGAGCTTAATATGAAGCTCTATATAGATAAATTTGATATTTAAGAGAGACACTTTAGTGTCATTTCCGTTTTCCTGCTGAATTGTTTATTGTTATAGATTCTTGATCAATTCATCTTATTGAAATAAAAATAAGGGAAGAGCTTTAGGATTGTTAATGGTTTAGAAATTGAAAGCACCAAGAAAATTAAAACCATCATCGATCCAATGGCTAAACCAATCATCCCCAAACAGGCTAGGTACATTTAATGTTTCAAATTTTTTTCTTCTATTAATTTGTTCAAATTTATGTGCTATTTTTTTCTTACTACTTTTTTTTTAAATATTTGTGGTGGTCGTGGTGTTGATAGTAGATTGCTATGATGAAATTATAATAAAGCATGATAAAAGTGAGAAGGGTATTCATGATTTGAGACAGAAAAGTGAGGTAATCATATTTTGGAGTGATTGACTTTAATAATGCTCCATTTAATTATTTTATATTAATTTTATTACTCATATGATATAATGATAATAGAGCTATTCTCTTGCTAAGTATATAAATTGGTTATTGAATGTTATTGATGCTATACAGAGTTTTAAATATTCAAAATGCTTTAGGAATTTTGAAAAAGCAGAGATGGGGATTTTTACTGAAAAATGCCAAATCTATGTTTTTAATTTAGTTTGATTTTTCATGTGAATCATGTAGATGTAAGTGAGAAAATTTAGGGAGTGAACATTATTATCAGGTTTAATTTGGTTATTGGCAGAAAAAAGGAAGGATTAGTTTATATAATATTGCATATATATGTTAGATAAAATTTTTAATTATTATAATTGTTATTTCACAAGTGATAGACTTTGATAATGCTCCATTTGATTGTTTTATATTAATTTTATTGCTGATTTAATGCTTAAAATTGTTTTATATTATTTTATTAATTTATTTTTAGTTCGAAGTATGGTAAAAGTTAAAATCTTTTGATAATTGTTGTTTCTTTGAAGCTTTTGTTCCCTTCTGAATTTTGGTGGCTTATTGCAGGGTTTTATTACCTTATTTTTCACGTATTGATATTTCTAGAATGAACAAAATCATTAATTTTTCTAATAGATTTATCAAGAGCAGCTGCAACATCCTAACATATCATACATATCTTTATGTATTTTTTTTTTTTTGACAAACTAATTTCAAAAATTATATTATGCTTTAGATGATGTAGATCATTAATGTTTTAAATGCTATTATGTTACCATTTGATCAATAGTTAAGACCCAATAAACAAAGAATCAAGAATATACGTATGTAACATTAAACAATGATTTATCCTATTAGGATTTTTCTCTATTTTGGAAATGAGATCTTGCACATGAAAGCAGCTATGTAATTTCACTGTAATAAATTATTGCAATGGTCAAGTTATATAGTTATTTGTAATATTTTATTCAATTTTTGCTTGCAAGTTAATACTCTATCCTTGATAATACATGCTAGTACAATGATCAATTGATCATGTGTTTGCATGTCAGTAATAATTCATAGAATCTACTTGGAAAAAGGTAAATAAATGGTTCAACATTGTATATTTCAATTACAAGAGAACTGACAGCTATGAGCTATGAGTTTGTTTGAAGCTTATGTATAATATATGTTAATGATTTTAAGTTTATTTAATTTTATTTTCCATGTAGGCCATGGTCCTCATCATCTTCATAATGAATTTTTAGATGAATCTAAAATTTTCAACTTTAAAAGGCTAAGTTATAAGGCATCAATTACCAAGATTTTTCTGTAATCTATATGTTGATTTTTTTTTTTTTTAATAAATGTTTGTATGAATATTATCTTTTAAGAATTTTATAATATTATGAATAATTTAATAAATAAATTTATAAAATATTATTTGCACAATAAATTTTATGCAATATTTTACATTTAAAAAAATTACTCACAGTATCAGGCAAGTGATCTTCTAGTTTACTAATGTATTTTTAATTGAAATAATGATACTAAATAAAATTAGGATCATCTATCTATCTATTATGGTCTAACGAGACTATATGGATATTCTAAATTTTTCCCCCAATTTTTTTTAATCAAATACATTTTTAATTAATTCAACATCTAATTATCCAGTAATATCTTTTCCAGTATAAATGGTCATTCAATGAGTTGACAATAAAATTTAAAAAATGACAATATATTTTAATATTTTCAAAAATCTATATCAGATAAAAAAAAAGTAATATTAAACATTATAAAATTTAAATAAATATCAATCAACCACAATAAACTATAAATAATTATTGATTTACCGACCGATTAAATGGAAAAAGATGGTTGGTAAAACAAAATGCTGACTAATTGCCGACAGAAAATAAAGCTTGGCAAAAATTTTGTTGGTAAAATATTACCAACTGAATTTTATGTCAGTTGGTAAATTTTTCGACCAAAAGTCAATCGGTAAAGTGATTTCATTAGTCGGTAATTCTATTTTTAAAAATAGGTAAACAGCGGATCCCATTAGAAATTCGTCGGTAAATATAATATTAAATAAATAAATTCAGTCAGTAAATCAGTTGGTAAATGTTTAAAATATTAAAAAAAAATTTATGTTGGTTGGTAAATTGGTTAAAAAATAAAAATATTATTTAATTTCGGTCGGTGTATCGGTCAATAAATGATAATATTAATTTTTTTAATTTAAAAATATAAATATTAAATGTACTAAATTATAAATAAAATGCAAATATTATATAACAAATTATAATAAAAATAAAATTTAATATAAATTAAAATCATATACTTGTATAATAAAAAAAAATGATAAAATAGCATTCACATGTATATAAGAAAAAAAAAAAGAAAATTATAAATCCTAATCTAAATCTGCAATGTCCTCCGCATCCGAATTCATGATATAGTCATATCATCCTCACCTGATGTACGAGCAAGATGAGGGGGATGAGCAACATCTGTCTGCATATGAGGTGGAGGAGAAGGAGCAACATCTGTTTGCAGATGAGGTGAAGGAGGAGAAGCAACAGCAGTTTGCATATAAGGTGGAAGAGAAAGCCAAACTACTGTACTAAGGCTTGTAAGAGATCCCCCATCTCCTACATCTACTGTTGCAACTACTGCTTCATCTGTTGTTACTTATGCATCTGCATGTTTCTAATCGCCTCTTGAACTCGTCTATTTATCTTTTGCTGCATCTGCTTAGTTGTAGGAGGTAGTGGAGCAGAAGATGAATCGGTACTTGAATCTCTGTAATATCTGCATGCCTGTGAACAGATCTAGTACAACTTCTCCTTCTCGAATTCCCAACATATAGAAGATGATACCAAAACTTAAAGCAATAGTATGAAATCGAATGATACAGTAAGTTATGTAGATAATAATATCTTTAAACTGTCTACTTTAGACAATTTAATATCCTCTTATCATCCAATAAGAAGGAGACCTAACGAATATTTAGGGTATGCATAAATTTTATTAATAATTTTTAATTAATTGTATTTTTGGGCATTTGATAATGCAAAGTCTAAAAATACAATTAGTAATAAATTAATATGTAAACTAACAAAAATAATAACTATAAAAAATAAATTAATTTGCAAAATAACATAAATAATATTATATAAAAAAATATAAATTCATCAATTAAATATAAGTCACAACATAACAAATTGACAACAGAAAGGCACATTTCCGATTTTTTATTATCCTTTCTATATTTTTATTTAATCATAGTTAAAAATAAAGTTTAATATTTTGAGTAAATTATGAAATGATTGCATTTAAAATTTTATATTTTAAGGCATACTTATTTTTTCATATATCATTTTATATTTTATTTAATCATTATTAAAAATAAAGAAGAATATTTTAGGTAAATTATAAAATGCTTGCATTTAAAATTTCATATTTTAAGGTATAATTATGTTTTTATTTAAATATAATATTTGACAAAACATATTTTTGGTAAATTATGAAACATATTTTTGGTAAATTATGAAACACTTGAATTTAAAATTTCTTATTTTTAAGGCATATTTATTTTTTTCTTCTTTCAATATTTTGTTGTTAATCATAATTTCATTTCCTAATGAAATAAACTCTAATAATTTTAGAGGAAATTACATTGTACACTGTTTTTTGGGCAAAAATATCATTTACACCACCATTTTATTTTTTATACATTTTTTTCTCCTGTCCATTTCTTTTATACTGTACTTTTTCTATTTTTTTTCTTTTTTACATTAGCTTATTATTTTGTTAGTTTGGGCGGTCGTTGCTTTAGTGATGCAGTAAATGATAAAAAAAAGTAGTAGGCTTATTTTATTTTTTGTCTCTTTTTGAGCTCCCAAACATATCCAAGTACACTGTATTTCTTTTTTTTTAATTAAAGAAAGGGCATTCATTTTTTATTTTTTAAGATATGTACATTATATTTAATTAATTAATTAATAATAATAATAATACATTAGTAGTGAAAAGATCTACTAATTACTAGTAATAATATTGTTGCAATATCTTTTTTTCTGGGTCTTTTTTTTTTTGCAATTTTTCCACTTATTATATTGCACAAAGGAACCAATGGAGAATCCACCTTTAATTATTCTCTTTGATGTATTTTCTATGAAATATATATCAAATGTATACAAAATATATATTAGTTATTTTTTCTGGATCATTATTACTTTTTTACACTGTATTTCTCTTAGATTGATGCTTTCCCACCTATTGAACATATATTTTTATATTAATAAAGTTGATGGTATAGCATGTGGGCATATTATTATGATAAACCTAGACACAAAGGCAATCCATCCTATCAAACTTGGTTAGCTAGTTTCAACAGAAAAGTGCAAAACTTGAAAAAAAAAATTTGTGCCAAAAAAAAAATTGGATTTTTAACTTAATCATTTTATTTTTTATTTATTTATTTATTTTTTTGATGTTGAGGTGTTATTAGTTGACCTCAAATAATTTGAATACCAAACTCAACTCAATTCAAAAATTATAATAATTTTTGAATTAATTTGATCGAATATCTAATTTTAAATATATTTTTAAAAAATATATTATTTAAGTGGTAATTTATTAATTCAAATTTGAATTTAAGCTTAAGTTTATTTGAGTATTAATTTGAGATTAAATAAATATGTTCAAAAATTGAGTATTAATTTTGAGATGAAATAAATTTATTTGAATTTTATTTCAGATTAAATAAATAGATAAATTTATTTATTCGAGTTTAATATTCCAAATATATACAAAATAATATATCAAATGCTATACCAATTGTAGCAAATATATACTAAATATTAAACACATACTAGACATTTACCAATTATATATGTAACGTATACCACATATATACAAAACATATACCAAAAATATACCATTCTCTAGGTCTATTCTTTTAGTATATATATAAAATAGTTGCAGATACCAAACATGTACTTAACATATACTAAATTTTGGTATATGTATTACCATTTACTATTAGTTTATCTTTTCATTTTTTCAAATATTGCAATATGTATGTATTAAAATAGTTGCAAATACTTAATGTATACCAAATTCTAGTATACATATACCATCTACTATTAGTTTATCTTTTTAAGTCTTTAAATTTGCAATATGTATATATTTAAAGTAGTTAAAAATAGCAAACATATACCAAATTTTGGTATAAATATATTATTTACTATTAGTTTATCTTTTTACTTTTTCAAATTTGCAATTTGTGTATATATAAAGTAGTTGCAGATACCAAACATATACTAAACGTATACTCCGATTTATGGTATACATATACCATTTACTGTTTATCTTTTTAATTTTTCATATTTCTAATCTATATTTTTCATATTTCTAATCTATATAAATATAAAGTAATTGCATATACCAAATAAATACTTAAATTATACTAAAATTTGTTATACATATACCATTTATTATTAGTTTATCTTTTTAATTTTTCAAATTTGCAATATGCATATATTAAAGTAGTTGCAAATACTAAACATATACTTACTATATACCAAATTTTGATATATGTATACTATTTACTGAGTTTATCTTTTTAATTTTTTTTCAAATTTGCAATATATATATATATATATATATAAAATAGTTGCAGATACCAAATATATACTTAATGTATACCAAATTTTGGTATACGTATACCATTTACCATTATTATATCTTTTTATCTTTTACAAATTTGCAATTTGTATATGAAGTTGTTGGTATAAATTAATGTAATATAAATTAATATCTTTTTAATTTTTATCATTTTTTGAGTGTTTTTTTTTTGGTGAACAAATTCAAAAAATATGCCAAATATATAACCCACTAAAAATATTATTTTTTGAAGTTTAGACTGTATTTTTGAAATTTTTTCTTGAGCATAGTGAAAATGATATTTTTTGCCTTTTTTTTGGTTATTTTTGAAATTTTCCCATAATTTTTTGCCAATATTTGTTGAATATATTGCATTTAATATCTTATTTAATGGTATCTTTATTGTTTCTTTTCTTATAATATTTATAATTAATCACATAATTTTCTTTTTTCCTAATTTAATTTTCTTCTTAATATAATATTTACATTGAAATAGTCTTCTCGGTGGGGCATATAGTATTTTGCTTCTTTTTATATTTATAATATAATTATATCTTTCTCAATTTTAGTAAATATCTATAAATTCAGCTGAACTTTTTTATCATTTTTTTTATTAATTTTTATTTAAATTACATCTAAATTTAATTTACTTTTTTATTTAATTTTAATCATAAATAATCAATACAAACTAACTTTTATTTCCTTGAACATAAAAAATAAAATAAAATACAAAAGTAAAATAAATTAAGCTATAAAGTAATTATATATGCCAATAAATTATTATTTACATCATAATTAAATATACATACAAATAAATTATAATTTAATTACACATACCACAAAATTATATTTTACATGCCAATTAATTATAAATTACATATCAAATTATAAAAGGTTATATAAATTTAAATACACATTTATTCAAACTATAAAATTAAATACAAAACATGTAATATTAAATGATTCGCAAGTTAATTAAAAAAAATTACATATCTATATCTTGTAGTGCAGAAAAGCAAATTAGCGCTATCACAGAGTCAAATTGTTAACTAAACTGAAATTATAAAAATAAATAATTAAAATAACAAATTAATAAATTATAAACTAAAAACATTAAAATCAACTAAATGCACAATATTATATTATCTATCTACATAAATCACATTAGAACACAATAATTTAATAAAAGCTTATATGAATTTATATTCAAAAGGTATAAATTTAATTACACATCAATTTTAAAAAAAAATCACATATTCAATAATAAAATACATAAATTTTATTTTCAAATAAATTAAAAAAATTTACAGAAATTATAAAAAATTACAATAATTTAATATCACTCAAAAATAATTTCCATTAAATTTTCATTGAACTAACAAACATTAATTCAATGCCACATAATTTTCATAACACAAAAATAAATTAATACAAAAATTATCATACCACATTATACAAAAATAATGATATTAAAATAATATTAAAATTTAACTATATTTTTCATCATACAAAATTTACATAAAAAAATTCAACAAATAACAAATATATATTTTCACAAAATCAACAAAATAGTACCCAATAAAAAAAATAAAAACAAAATTTAATAAATCAATAAACAAAATATATATATTCAAACAAAACACTATAATTTTCACGCAAAAAATTCACAAACCCAAAATTACATACATACACATATATATATCACAGAAAAATATAACAATAAAATTAATTAAATTAATAAACAAAAAAATATATATTCAATTATATAAAATAAATAAATAAATAAAATGTATAATTCATCAAGCAACATACTATTAAATCTAAAATTACAAACACACACACACACACACACATATATATATATATAAAATAATGTGTACCTACCTGAAGGAAGAGAATGAAGGTGGCCACCGGCGTGGCTTTCGGCATCTAGAGGGAGGATGTGGCAGGGAAAGGGAGAGAGCAGAGAGAGAAGGAAGAGAATAAGAACAAGAAAAGAAGCTCAAGTGCCAATTTATATCATTTGATTTACCTACCAAATTTCCTAACTGATTAGCGACCATTTTATTAATTTATCGACCGATAGCCATGTGCAATTGGAAATTGGTTGGTAAATTGTAAGAATTACTAACCGCTTTGCCGACTGATTTTCTATTGCTACATAGTTGTGAGTTAGTAAATTTGTCGATTAACTTTATTGCATTCCGAATTTCGTCCCTATACACTCACCTATTGTTTGTCAGTAATTGGTTGGTAATTTTCTAAAATTACTGACTGATTACCTACTGTCTTGCAATTAGTGACTTTCGTTTTGGTCAATAATATGGTCACTGAATTTTAATCCTTCCAAAGATTCGCACCATATTTTTGGCATAACTTTCGGTTAGTATTTAATGACAACGCGGTCGGTAATTTAGCACGCCAACTATTTTGGCTACCTTATGCTACCCACCATTTTCATTCAGTAATTTCAGTTTAAGATTGATTGGTAAACAATTGTTAAATTTGTTTTCTTATATATGGTCAATATTACATCGGTAATTATCAACTAACTAATTTCAGTCGGTGTATCAATAATATCTTGTAGTGATAAAAAATAGCAATATTTCTTTTTTGCTGTTTTAAAAAATTTAACATCTAAAAAAATTTAGCAAATTAAGACATAATCTGACTGCAAGTGCATATTTGTCTGAATAATAGACCCATGATTGATTCCCCTCCCCCATTTTATAATTATATGAGATAAAAGAAAATAGCCATATTAAATTGAGATTTTTATATAAATGGCCTAAAAAATAAAAAATTACTTTTTACTACCTCAATTTTTTTTTTTTTGCAAAATACCTAAAAAAAAAAACCATTATAGCCTTCAATTCATGTGCTTCATCCATATCCTATCTTTTTTCTTCAAATGTTTATTTAAAATATGATTTGTTTATGTTAATACTTATCCGAATGGTTGCCAAATTAGGATTACCAAATTTTTTAATATGATTTATTTATATTTGTATAAATTTGGTTGAAAATTTATTATTTGATAAATAGTTATTTATTTTTGTAAAAATTTGAAATTAATTTTTAATAGAATTAATTAATATCATATAAAATTGATTATGGTATTATGTGTTTATAAGTATATATTATTTGTTATTCTAATTTTTTTATTTATTCTATTTTTAATTAATAGTTTCATCATAATTATATACGCTTCTCCTCCATTTGTACATTTAATTTTCTCTTTTTTAAATTAGTTAGTTTTTGATTTTTTTTAATAAAAAATTGTATTGTATTAATTTTTATAATTTAAAAATCAATATGAATTAGAAACACTAGTCTCTTATTAAAAAAATCATAATAAACATTATACATTATCATAAAATTTAGTTTTTTTTAGTACCAACAGCAAACAATATTTATTAAAAAAAAAAGATATACTTTTTGTAAATAACTAGTCTTTAATATTGTTTGACATTTAATTTTTATATAAATAAAAGTAGTATCTATTATTGTTTATATAAACCATGAATTTCGAATAAGATAAAAAGTTATAGCAAACAGTATACATTAAATGAAAAAATTATACTTTTAACATATAATTAGTATATTATACTGTTTAATATTTAAATTTATTTTTTAAAAAATTAAATATTAAAATGAGATAATTTTCTAAAATGAAAATTTCAAAATATTTACTGAACTAATTCAAAATTATTATAAATTCTATTAAATTAATGATCTATTATAAAATAAATCTAAGGGCTAAAAATTAAAAAGATGTAAATATGAGAACAAATTGAGAGGCTATAAATACTAAAAATATATTTTAAAAAAAAAGGACATTTTTTATAGTAAACCAAATAAATATGGGGCTTAGGCTCTTAGCCCAAATTAGGTAATATAGAAAACCTGGTTGGGCCTATCAAAACCCATTGTCTGGCTCCTATGCTCATATTCACTGTCTCTCTCTCTCACACTGTTCTTGGTCGTGAGCGAGCGCGCTAAACAGACAACAACTACTTGTCACAGTACAAATCAACCGCTGGTTTCACCTTTTTCCATTCCTCAATTCTCCATTTTCGCACTGGCTTCGCTATTCCAATTAGCCATATTTATTCAAGTTACTGTTCCTGTTCCTTCTCCTTCAAAGATTATTTTTGAAAATTGCAAGTTTCCATTAGTTGAATTTAAGTATAGTTTGAGCTCGCAGCTTTGTTCTTTGTTTGTTTTCCGAGAAAACGGTAGAGGAATTATGAGTTTTACAATTTCAATGATGTTAGTGCTTTGAGTAAACAAAATAAGAAAACAATGAGAATTTTGCATAAGGAATTTGGAATTCTATTTTCTTAAGTATTTTTATCATTTCCTTTTTTTTTTTTTTTTTGATACTGGAAATCATACAGTTCTGGTTTTTGAATGCGTGAATTAGGATTTGCTAGGGATTTGAAACTGTATATTGTTTTCTTCATTGAGTTTGAACTGATGAAGGTCCTTTATTCCGCGTGTTTCTTTGGTGATTTTGCAGCCTCTGAGATTTGATATCAGGTTAATTTTTCTTCATATTTTATGAATTTGTTTCTTCAATTTGTTTTACAAATCAATTTACCTATCACAAAAACGAACCTGTCAGTCTTCTTCTATTGTGAATTCTGATATCCAATAAATGCTAAAAGGTTTTTATTTATTTTACGTTTCTGATGCAAAGTATTGAGTAGGCCAAAGATCTTTGCCTCTTGTGCTCATATTGAATCTGATATTATCTATCTTAATTTTTTCCTTTCTATATGCCTGCAAAATATCAGTAATCTAGATGCTAAAAAGATTGCCCTTTAGGTTTCCCATTTTCTGTTATTTGTCTTAACGCAATTATGAATGAATTTTCCTTTGTGCTTTATTTCAGAGTTTAAAACACAGCCCTAATCGAAGCTTGGTTGTTCTTTGTGGTGATGGCAAGTACATTGTTTATACAGCTTTGGCGTGGAGGAATAGATCACTTGGCTCAGCATTGGTGTTTGTTTGGTCATTTGATGGGGAAGGTGCTGCTAGGGAGGTTTAAGATTTTAACAAAACATTCCAGGTTTTAACCCTTTTGGACTGTAAAACTTATACATAATATGCTTCTGCAACTTGCAAAGTTACTTCACTCACTTTAAGATGCATTGCCATCTGGTTTATTGTGATAATCTTGCAAGCTCTCCTTTGACTATCATTTAAGAAAGAAACATGTAAGTGATTTCATTATTAATTTTATCCAGGTTTCCATTTTTCTTTATGTCTATTTGATTATTTAGGTAACCACCATTTTTCAGTTGGACCAACCTATGTACCTGTTAGAATATCTTGCCAGCCAAAATTGCATTTACCTTATAGAAAAAGAGTGTAAGTAAGTGTGTGCTTGCAAGCTTCGATTCTGAAAGATTTTGACTACTGTCATCCTCATAATTGGTTTTCACCTGTTCATACTCATATATGCAGTTTTATGGGTGTATCTTGTTAGCTTGATCAAGTAAAAACTCTTGTAATGCACGGAGGCATAGAGTGTTCTTGTCAAGTTCTGTCTTTGATTTCTCAGGAGCACCATGAGAGGTAAACCCATTTAGTCTATGTGCTCAAGGGATCCCCATCGAATGTATTGACACTAGTATTTACTTTTTAGTCGTTTTCATTTTTCCCATCTGATTTAATATCCTCTGCTCTGTTTTGGAATTAGTTACTTTGTTCTCAGTTGTTTGATTGAACCCTGACATAGTATTTGAATTACTTGAGATGAATTGCTCTTGAATTTGTGTTTTGCTCTGTATCACCAGAAATTGTTACACCCCCAGCAATGTGCATTCCGGGTTATGGGTCATAAACAATATGGAACATTAAAACTAGCATTCCAAAATGCAAACTATGGGTTGAGAATCAAACAATCTGAATCACATAAATCTCAAATGATGTTATTGTTATCATTATTATGCTGTAAATATTGTGGATTTGGAAAACTTTTATAGCATTTGAAGAAGTTAACATGGTGTTTTTTTTTTTCAAAACGAAACTAATTATTGTATTTGTAGGAGATCAGAAATCCTTGTAGTAATGCATATTTCAATCCAGCATATGACATTTTTCTGTCTCATTACATATGCAATCCATCCAGTAATCTATTCTGTTCACAGTAAGCAATGTCAAAGGAACCTACCCCCCTGCCATACCACATTTCTAGACAAGGACAATTTGCATTGCCGTTTTTGTTTCACATACCAGAGCAATCCACTTTCTAGGCATCCGCGTTATTTCTGTGGGAATTTTTTTTTTTTTTTCCCAATCCTCTCTCCCACCAACTGAGGCAGGTGAGAGAGAGGATACCAATGCATTTATATGTATAGTACATTGGTACATTTTTAATGTCTGCCATTGTAAACTTGACCAATTTACCTACGGTAATGGTCATTCAGGATATTTATCTTCCTGTTTCCAAAATTGTTTTCAGAGGGGCAGTTAGATATATACTTTAAAAATAAAAAAATAAAAAAATAAAAAGAAGATAAAATTAGTGTAGAAATAGATACACTGTGGTTCAGTTCAGAAATGCTGTTTTGAGAACAAAAAGAAAGGGCCTCCGTGCTAGTTTTAGTTTTGATGCATCACAAAATTAATCTGTATATATTTTCTGCCGAGGCACTTTCCCTGCTGAGCAATGCTTAAGTAATGCTGAGAAGTGTAGCATCTACCTTGTGCAAAGTTTCAAAAGCATGCAAATTGAGGAGGAAGCAAAGTACTGAAATGGAGATCTATATCTTGAGGTATGGACATCTAACTGGCTATTTGAATTTAGTAAAAATTATTGATCATGATTGACCTGTATTTTAAAATGTTTAACAAATGCAATTTGACTTTTGTAGTAGAAAATTTGCCCATACTTTCTGGATGAATGGAAACTTTAAGGCCTTTTTTAACTATGGAAAACATTTTGAGCTTTCAGTTTTCAGTTTTTATTCTCCATTTCTTAATTTTCCAATTGGGAAATTGGAAAATATGTTCTTTTCTTCAATTTTTCAATTTTCTATTTTTCATTAATACTCATATTAGCATTTTTTTTGTTAGATAAACATATTTTGTTGAAAATGCTAATTACTTAAATATGAACTTATAAATAGTTTCTAAGTATCTAAACATTTTGTCAACGCAAAGATGCATTTCAAACCTAAAAATTACCATCATCATCATTATTATTACATAAAATGTGGTGTTGCCCAAAAAGAAAGGAAAAGAAAATTTTAAAAAAAATGAACACAGTTGGTGGGATTTGATCCTAGCACTTAGGGTAAAAAATTAAAGAATCAAACCATTTCATCCAAGAGCTAAATATGTAATTACTACAAATGCAATATTCTATTAACCATAACTCTGAAAAGAAAACGAATCCAAAAAAAAGAAAGGAAAAAAAAAATGGGGACAGCATGTTTACATGGATTCAAATTCAAAACTGCAGCGCCAAAACAAGTACCAAGGTTGGAAACTCTGTGTTTCCTAATTGGGAAAAACTCATTGTAAATGAGTTTTCTGGTGGTCAGTGTAAACTTGGAAAATTTTTGCAAGCAAACAATAAACTCAAATTTCCAACTTTCTTGTAATCATTTTCTGAAAAAATAGACATTGTTTTCTGCAGCTAAACATAAATAATCTTCTCTTAAAGACAGACAGCAACTGAAAAAATATATATGCAATGGTTGATATTGATTTTTTTTTTTAATTGAATATTAGATGTCTGATATCATATTGAGAATTAAATTATGATGACTTTTACAATGCTTATGGTGATATTAGTCTAATGTTGGATGTTATATGCTTGATTTGCATCCTATATCATGCAGTATGTGGTAGTTTATGATGATTTTTTTTTTTTCACTTCTCACTTGCCTTTAAGTGCAGAAGCTTTTTAAAGTTCTGAAAGTATTAGGAGATTACAATTTTCACTTGCATAGGATTGGTCCAACGGAATGGAAGATATTCGCCCATGCTTTCTGGACAAAGGAAAATTTTAATCTTCTCTTAAGACTGATGGCAGCTGCAAATATCTTTGTAATGACTAGTAACATGTTTTGTTGAATTTTAGAGCTCTGATGTCATATTGGGAATTGAATGTCCAAGCCATCATGCTGTGATGACTATTACAACACCAGATGCTGTATGCACGATTTGCATCCTATCCTGTGCAGTAGTAGTTTAAGATGATGCATTTTTTTTCTTTTCTTTTGCCACTTCTCACTCACCCATAAGTGCAGAAGCCTTTTAAAGTTTTGAAAGTACCAGGAGATTACGATTTTCTCTTGCATAGGACTTGTCCAATGGGCTCGGTGTTGTATGTTGGCCTCTTTAAATTGCACTGCCTCATATTTGGGAAGTTATCAATTTAGCTTTGAAGGATGGCTGCTTTGCATAGTGTTGCGTAGAGTTGGTTTTGTCTGTTTTTTGTGAGAGGCATTTATCCAGTTCTTTCTGGTGATGCTATTATTATCCAGATGCAGTCCCAAGTTAATTTATAACTGGGTAATCTCTCTACTTAGGTTGCTCAGGAGGATATGCTGTTATCCATATAATTAGATTCTAGGAGTTTCAGGGAGATGGTGACACAGATTCTGAAAAAGCTATCAAGTGTGATCCTGACTTTGCAAATGGTGTTATACTTCGTTAGGTTAATGAGGATGAACAAGAGTGCTATGCAAATAGTGAATGAACTTCATCAACTTAAAGACAATAGTAAGCACTGAGTTAATCACGTTTGGTTGTAAAGTAGTTCTATATGAAAAACTAGGCTGCTTCTATTTTCAATGTCATTATGATTTTTTAGTCTTCTCAACAGTGATCCTACTTCTTTCGATTATTCATTAAGCACATAGACAAAAGGGTATTTTTCTACGCCTCTAGTTTATATTTTACTTGTGCTTTGTTACTCTCTCCCAAGTTAAGGTGTAAGGATTTTCTTTTTGTTGGTATATGAGTGTCAACTTTGGTGCCATTGCTGATTTAGATAATTATGAAAAATTATTTCCTTCATCTAATGCCGCATGCTGGTCTTGCTAGGAACTATTCAACTATTTGTTCCTATAATATTTTTCATTCCTTTTGGTTGTCCATGAGAAGTTAGTGGGAAAGAAACAGCAAGCAACTTGAAGATGATAAGAGAATTTTAAAAAATAGCAAGCAACTTGAAGATTATAAGAGAATTTTATCTCCATGCAGCCATGAAAAAGCAATAACATTTTACTTGTTTTGGATTGGTATTTACCTGTAATGCACCCTTTGAATGATTGACTCTAAGAAACTATAGTGTGTAAATAATTTTGAAGGAACAAAAAGAAGGGAGAGAAAAAAAAAATAACAATCTCTTTTGCTTTAAAATTGACATAACAAGAATACATCTCTACTAGTGATGTGAGTTTTTCTCAAATAGAGGGTCATCGTGTAAATTTGTGGGTTGGAACTTTTATGCTCAAGGAGGCGCTTATGAAGCATCTCTCACTTTACCCACAGAACTTAATGCCTCATTGAGATCACCTTTCACTAGAGGCACTTTGCTCACCTCACCAATTAAGTTTTAGAGTCTTTCAAGATTTGAATTTCTTTACGGTAGCCTTTCTTTTAATACCGAACAATCTAATTTTTGCGGTCCTGCTTCTCTGATAACTCGTGTGTTTTACTTTTAATTGTTCTTTTTTAATGCATATATTTTCCACCTTGTTCATGAATTCTAATAATTCTATATAACCTGACAGAAAACTTTCAATTTCGATATTGCAAGAAGAATAAACTGTAAAACTGTTTCATCACTATATATATTTATCTTTTTTAACTCAGGTTGATGTTTACCCAACATGGAGCTTAACTCACTAATGAATGAGTTTTTGGGACTGTACTATCGGACACGAAACCACTCATGTCAATAGTGAAAGGAAGATGAGTTATGATAACAAGAACAGTAGCACTTCCTCACTGAACAGTTCCTGATAATAGTCATGAATGGGTTAAGTTCATAAATAATTGTTCTGCTGTTAATTGATGAAGTTATATAGTTATTCCATCTATCACCAGGGTTTACTAGGACAAAAAAGAAAATATTTTTTTATCTGTAAATTCCAAGCTAAAATACAATTTGCTTTTTTGAATGACCAGTTGCACTGATGACTTTGAATTTATATAATTTTTTAACTCATACAATACAGTTCTGGCCCCTTCTATAGAAGTCTTAAAATGGGAGCCCTGTACTTTATGAACTGTTGAGTAAATCTGCCTTGTGGCATTGTTTAACATGATCATTAACATCATGGTGCTGAGGGTAGGCTTGGCTCTTATCACTTTCTAATGATCCTGCATCATTTTAATGTTCAATCTGTTTGCTGTTGCTGGGACTATTTATCATTCTGTAACTTGTACGTGGTTACTCCGTGTTTCCTGTCTTATCATCCTACATGTGGTGACTTTTGTAGCATAGGATTAGCTATTGCATGTTAATTATTTCTTTGACTTAGTGTACTTTGTACCTTATCAAATTCTTAATTTCTTGTTACTACCAACTATATAAGAAAACTTGATGTTTTCACTGACCGTGAGTTGTCTTTATTTCTGACAATTCATGAGGTCAGTTTGAAACTAGATAGGCCTGCTTGTTTTAATTTGGTCTTGGTCTATAGGTTTTTTTAACAGGCACTCTACATTTAAATGCAGAATTGGTGATTGAATAGTTTATTGTATTGGAAATCACATTATCTTCAGTAGTCTGACATTTTTTTTTGTTCATTTTTTTATTTAGTGCTGACTCCACATCGCTGGAAAGCTTCTCCCAGCATTGTATACTTTTGTTGAGGTGAGAAAATGTCTTTCTTTATATGCTGTTTATTTTGCTCAATAAAACTCTAATTTGCAAATTTGAATTTGATCAGTAGTTCACCTGTAAAGAAGATTTTAAGGTTTATAATCATGTTAACAACTAAATATTAGTCTTTGGTTAACCACAAGATAAGCTACTAACTTCCATAATGGAATGACATTTTTCATAAGATATTAAATTTTGACTGTGGGCTAGAAGCCAACAGTCATTGTTTCTTAATTTTGGTTGGTTGGGGAAGGATCCTGTGGTTTATATAACAAGATATTGATTTTTGGGGCTAGTAATTGTTTGTTGTTGAACCCACATAGTATCTGCTACATGCACCTAAGATATTGTACACACTGAAGAATAAATTTTAATGGAACTGTGGCCCATGAAACTCAGGTTGGTCCACATCTTATGAAAGGGCCTTAATCTTTACCACTGTTAGCTGCATCTGGGTCTGTCTCCTTAGTGGGACCTATAATTCGTAGCATTAGCTAAATAATCCCATGCCTCTTTCTTTAGTTTTGATTTTGACCTTTCACGCTAACGTTTCCCCTTCTTTTCTGGTTGAGTGATCTGTACCATTTCCTTATTTATTTACCCTCATTGAAACCATTTCTTACTGGTTCTTAGAATTTGCAAGTTGTAAGGCTACTTATTCTTGTGAAACTTTACACCTTTACAGATGCAAATGACTCCTAGAATAAAAGTAGAGAAGAAAAGAATCAGGTATCTTACACAGATTTTCCAAAGATATTGATCAGATTCTTGCCCTTTCTTGTCTTATGCCTTGCATCAGGTTCCGGTAAGATGGTCCTAAAGAGAGTGACCAAAGAGAGAGCTTTTTTTTCTGGTTGCCAATGATTTTATAGTCAAGGAAAAAAATAGAATACATACCTGACAATATTTTATCAAAAAAAAATTCTTTAGAATTATGTATAATCAAATAAATTTAGAGCATCATTAGCAAAATGGGGTTATTATTATTATTATTTTTTTTAGTCCATGATTGACATAATATAATAGTCATTGAAGAAGTTCTAATCATTTGAGATTCTCTGAATGAGGCATTATTCTTTCTAACAATGTACATTATACAAGATTAGGACTCAGCGTAGCAATAATCATTTGGTTAATAGTAGTTTATTAAGTTAGGAATGGAGAACTGAGCTGGAACTTGGAATTCAGCTTTTCTTTTTTGTGTTCTAAACACGCTTTTAGAGCAAATCTATGTCTTGATTAGGTTAGATTTGTCTTTTATTCTCGCATGCCAACATTTTTTGCATTCTTAGGGAAAAGTAATTAATTAAAGCTATTTGCTATACTATATAATATTACCTGTTCCAGCAGCTTCCTATGAATTTCATGAGATAAAAACAAATATCTCTAATGGCAAAAAGCTAGTAGTTGGTGCCTTTCATGTTCAATGTGTAACATTGTGCGTTGTTAGGTAACCCTGGTATGAGACAAATATAAAGTAGTAACACCAGTAAGATTCTATACTGTTATAGCTTTTGTTTTAGAGGTGTTAAAGTTCTTTCCAGAGTTAAAAGATTGCGAGTTCAAAATTCTGACACTGTTAAGGTAAAACAAGTAACATTTTCCCTGAAATCTGACACTTGTATGCTTTATCATTTTGATTGCAATCTTTTACATTTTTACCGTTAAAGTATCAATTTGTAGCCACATTGAGGTTGGGCTGGTGTAAATTGAGCTAGGTGAATTTGTTTTTGGATATTTTTATTCGTACATGGGGCGGGGGCATTATGTCAGAGCCGGACTCAACACTAACCATAGGATTCCAAGCAAATGTCAATGGCAACTTCTATTATAAATTGTGGTTAGGTGAATGTCTTTGGTTGTGGTATCACTTGATAATTGACAAAACATCAGAAAATATTAGACCATGAATTTTTACACTACCGTTGTTTCTGGTGCTAGAGATGAGAATACAATCCCTCATTTTAGTTTGGAGTTTGACTTTGATTTTGAAGCACAGAATATAATTTTTTCATAAATAAACATAAAAGATATAATAACTAATGAATCAATTTTAGAGAATTACAGTTGTTTGGAACAAATTAATTCCATAAAATTTTATGAAATTTATTTTGAATTTTACATTTTGCATTTTTAAAAATCTGTGTTTGGACCATTAAAAAAAATATGCTTGTCAATTGTAAGAATTCAATTTCATAGAATTAAATATGATTAAACCAAATTTTATAATATTAAAAATAAAAATATATTCTCTCTTCCTCCACTTTTCTTTTTCTCCTGTCCCTTAACATTTTTTCTCTCTTTATTTTTTTATTTGTTTTTCTTACAACTATTTTTTTAATTATATTTATAAATTAAATTTTAATTGTAAATATAAAATATAATTTTTTAGTTTTATTTTTTAATTATATTTATTATATTTACAGTACTGTAGGAAATAAGGAAAAAAAATCAATTATAGATTTGTTTCAAATACAAAAATATGAAATTCAATTAAATTATATATTTTAAATTGTGTTTTTTTAAATATGAGAATTTATTTATAAATGAATTTTACATTTCCAATTCATCTTGTTCAAAATGGGGTATTTATTTTTTTTCTTTCAAATATATATAGTATGGAATCCCGTGTGGGTAATCCTAAATAATAAACGAATATGCTCAATTGATGGGAATTTCTTGGTTGAGATATGAAAATGAATAAAAGAGTATGCTAGCTCCATGTTTCATTGTTTCTGTTGATACATTTGCATGGGCAAGGCAAGTGGCATTCTTTTTTCCTTTTATATTTCAATGGTAAACCTCTGAAACTCTTCTTATGTCTTGTGTTAGAGCCATATGAATTTTCTCGATACAGCATGTCTTTGATCTCTTATTCATTTGAAAATTAAAAAAAAAAAAAAAATTTAAAGATTGGAACTTGTTCCCCCTAGTGTGGATATCCTGTGTTATGATACGAGTTCAATTTCTGTGCATGGTAGCATGGCCGGCTTCTTTCCATTGGTCCAAATTCTAGTCAACAAAAAAAATATGAAAATACTTACCAGGATAAATTAGTAATAAGTCTATATGGCAATGGGATTTATATTTTTTTTTTTCAAAAAATAAATATTATTTTAAAATTTAAAAATTAATTCTAAATTTTTTTTTTTAATATTAGGAAGGGAAAATTTAACATCAGCGAAGATTTAACCTAAAATAATTTTACCTTACTATTATGGCAAAGACATCAGTTGAATTAATTCTAAATTTATTAAATTTCTGATATAGTTTTTATTTTTATCTTTACAATTTCATTAATTATTATAATTAATTTAAATTCTTTATATTTTAGTATATGATGTACAAATCAAATTGTAAAATGCCTATGGTTATAACATAGAAATTGAAACGCCTAACTTTAAAATCCTGACAATAAGTTAATATTAAACCAAAACTCATAAGATAATGAGTGATTTACTATTTGCACTGTCTTCTTCTAATTTTTTCTTTTAAACTGAAATTTTCATTAACCAGAACGATAATGGCATCAGTACACAATAATACCGGCCAAACAGTTATGGTTATTATTCGTATTCTTTCCCTTTTTTTTTTTTTTTTTTTTTTCCCTTAACAGGATGTATTGTAGTATGGCATGCATTAGTTTGAAATGTCAATGTCAAAAATTGGCCTAAAACTTTGTTGGGACTCTATAAATATTGTGTATATAAATTAAGCTTAAAGGAGCTTTAGCCCTTGGCAAGATTTTATCTACCCTATTAGGGTTACTGGGGAAAAAAAGGAAGGGAAGGTATCTTATCTTTTATGAGTACCAAGTTCTTGATAGTTGATAAGATGAGGAACCACCACATGGCACTAGTATAAGGACAGTTGTATATAGGGACCACCCCTACAAATAGCAAGAGAAAGAATTGATCTCATCTCATCATTTGGTGCTCAATTGTTTTCATTAGCTTTTTGCTAAATACTAATAATAATTAAACAAAAAAAAAATCCCAACTAAAAGAAAAGAAAAAAAAATTGTGATTTTCCCAAATATTTATGACAATGATAGAGAACCATTTCCTCTACATAAACAGGTAATGTTTGTTGGCCCCTTTGGTTATTCTACCCCCTATAATTGGGTGGTAGCTAATGTTTCTCTTCTCCCCAGCTTCAATATTTACCTAATTAAAGGCTTAACATTTAAGAATTAGAACTGTCTAATGAATTTCCCATTTTAACTATTTTTATTTTTGGATAAATTTAATTCGATTGTGGCTCAAATTCAAAACATCTCAATCTTATAACAATGTATTTTAGTATTAACCGAATATCAACTATGCATTCATTTCCCGTAGTAAAACACCACCTAATACAAGGACACATCGCATAATTGCTCATTTTATGAATGAAAATTTTAAATAAAATAAAGCCCCATGAAAAAAATAGTGACATGAGTGGTCCTGCCATTGGCCAAAAAATTAAATGTGGGCCCTCCTTCCTAAGGCCTAGTGATAAAGGGACCCATCCATCTAAAACTATAAAAATAATAAAATAAAGAAAATAAAATGAATGCTGCCGACGAAATATATATAACCGCAATACAACTAAACACGACTCCTAAATTCCTGGTAATTATGACCCGTAATTTACGTGGGTTTTTTTTTTTTTTTTTCTAATTTATCTTATATATATTATTATTATTATTATTATATATAATTGTAAGAATAATAATTATTTTTTTTAATTCTTTACGTGCTTTTTCCACTATTGAATTTCCTTTTTCACTGTGTGTTCTTCTAATTCTTCTTTTCTCTTTTATTATATATTAAATTTAAATAATTAATTAACAGCACTTTGTTGCCGTGTCTGTTTTTCAGTTGATTTTCCTTGGTCAGAGGGAATTTATCACTTTTGAACCTAATTTTACGGAGATAATTAATGGTACATTATATAATATTTCCAATTTCATATATATTTTTATTTGTCAACTTCCAGTTTCAAATACATCCACAAATCATATTCCATATATTTTTTTAAAATTTTTAAAAAAATATTTTTCTTTTATTTTCAAGTTAAATTTATTTTTTTTTTATTCGTTAAAGGTTAATAGCCGAAATAACACTATAACAGACTACATAATAGGGATAATCTTTTCTTTTAATATTTCTCACTAAATTGGTAATAACTCTATTGTGGTTTGGGAGACTCGAACTCGATACCTCTCACTTTTCACCCTTCTAAAGACTATAAAAAAATTAATCAAATCACACCTGATTGGTAAATTAAATTTATTATTACATTTTTAAATATGCCATTTAAAATATTTATATTCAATTATATTATTCTATAATAATTAATGTTATTAGTATAATAAGATATTCATTTATTCAAATAAAATATTCATTTAATATGAATTCAAATTGAGAATAAGTTAAACTCAAGTCATAAAATTGAATAAAATCGATAAATAAAATTAAAATTAAACTTAAAAATTAAATATGCTCTTAGAATATTATTGTATTTTCAAATATAATTTTTAGAATATTAAAATTAAAATTAAATCAATCAAGTTAAATTTATTATTGTATTTTTAAATATAACTTTTAAAATATTGATATTCAACTGCATTATTCTATAATAATTAATGCTATTAGTTTTTATAATTAAAGTAAAATAGTAAAAAATATATATAATCTTTAATTTTTGTACTAAAATAAAAATAAAGTTTACGAAGAGAAAGTAATATATATATATATATTAAAAATAGTTTCGTCAACTTGATAAGTTATTGTCATACATTAGTATTTATACCTTAGACACAGCTGTTTTCTTTTATGGGATTGGAAGATGGTGCTGAATGCTGATGCATACAAAACGAAGGCCTTGCATTTTTTTTTCTTTTTTAATCAAAAGTTTTTAAAAGAAAATAATTCATTTCGGTTTGATTACAACTTTATACATTATAATTCATAATTCGGATAAGTACTCATCCCCTTTGGTGGGTGGAGTGGGGTAAAATTTTTTCACAACTTGATTTTTTTTTTAAATGTACATACACATAAATATACATATAAAAACAGAAAAATGACACGCAATAAATATATATATATTTTTAAATATTATACATAAAAATATATATTCACACGGTGATAGAAAATGAATACATATACATACCTTAAAATTATAGTAATTTAGAAGAGACACGCTAATTTATATATCTTATACACACTTTATATCACTGATGTGAGAAATCGAAATCCCTTTACAATCCAATTTAAATTCATGTAGCGAGATACTTATTATAAACTCGACATGATTACAAATAATATTTATAAATTTTGTTGTAAATATTTTAATTCGTTAATTTTATTTTATTTTATTTTATATTATATAAATTAATTTTAAAAAAATAAAACAAAGGAATTTAAAAAAAAAAAACAAATATGTAAATTTCATCCAATTTGAAAAAGTACAAATGACAAGGTGGTTTTGTTCTTCGTAGGTTAGATTCAAAAATTAAAAAATTCACACTCAATTATATATATATATATATATATATATATATATATATATATATATATATATATATATATATATATATATATACACCATGCTATTCCATGCATGATGCATGAAAAAACAAAAAAAAAAAAAAAGAAAATATTATCATTTTTCAATTAATTTACTATTTTAACCAAATGGGTTGATAAAATATATTTTATATTTAAATATAATTTAAAAAAAAATACACACTAAAATACAAAAAAGTGGGACAAAATTGTAAATAGAAAACTACTTGTAGAAGAATCCAAAACGCGTTAAGTTTATGCGAATAATCATTAGCTCACATTATATACTTTCGTTGCCATTTTACCAAATTTTCTTTTCTTTCCTTATAATGATCAATTTCCATCTAAAAAATTATTTTTTACATTTAGTTAAATCCAAATCACACACATAGCAATTGAGAAATTTTTAATGTCTCATTTGGTATTACGAATTTTAAATAAGAAATTTTATATAATTCATTGATTTAAGTTAAATCCATCGTTTAACAATCTAAAAATTTATCAAAATTCATAAATTTTGAAAAATTTCTCACCTATCAAAATATTTAATTATTAAATGTTTTAATTTTCCATCTTATAAGCAAAAAAGTTCAAAATTTACCATTTTTTTTATGAGATATTGTGATATTTTTTTTATTTCAAGTTTATTCTTAATAATTTATTGATTTTATAATCAATCCAAATGGTAAAATTATTAAAATCTATAAATTTCATAATTTATAGATTTAAAATTAATGGATTTTATTAAATCCATATATTTAAATATCACAAAATCGAAACGGTATAATTATTAAAATCTATGAATTTCATAATTTATAGATTTAAAATTAATAGATTTTATTAAATCCATATATTTAAGAATCACTCAATCTAATCAAAGTCTAAGAATTAATTCCAAAAATTAAATTTTAATTTAAAAGATTTATTTATTTATTATCTTTGTGGTATACTAAAAAATGAGAGAAATTCAAATATGCAAAATTTATTCAAATTAATAAAATACTCAAATTGAGAATAAGTTAAACCCAATTCATAAAATTGAATTAAATATATCAATAAATTTACAAATTAAAAATATTTTTAAACAAATGTAAAAAAAAAAAAATCTTTTTGTTCAACTTATAAATTTAAAAATATTTGATGAATATTGACTTTATAATTAAATTTTAATTAACAAGGAAATATATTTGATTATCCACTCTGCTAATTACCCAATAATAGTAATAATAAAAGATACTAGCAATGCATTTTATGATTGACTGTTAACAAAACGGACAAGTGGCAGTTGCCAAATTTTGAATTTGCCAAGTCAACCAAAACCTGTGGCTGTGAATGAGTCATCGGTCCCAAGTGGGTCTCTTTTTTATGCTCTCTGTTTCTTTTGGAAGCGTCCTAGTTGGAAACAGCTGCATGAGGAAAACCGATAATGACATACATGGACTCTCTTCTCATTGCCACGTGTTCTTTTTGAGCGGTACAGCTGGCTTTGCCGGCTTGCATTTTGTCGTTAACTTTCCTACATGGCTTATGGTCCCATAGGGGTCCGTCAACCAATCCATATTATCTATTGTAGCATTCATATATTTTTAGATATATATATACATAAATATATATATATATATATATATGATAAGTCCTACTCATAATATAATATAATATAATATAATATAATATAATTAAATATATTTTTAATATAATATTTAAAATAAAAATATATTTAATTATATTATATTATATTATAACCTAACAAATATAGTTTTAGAATATAATAATTTATGCCACATCATCATTTTATTATGTCTATCTCATTATACTCTCCTTATAAAGAATTATTCTTTAAAGAGTATAATTGTATGGGTAGACAATCTAATTTCATATTGTTTCAATCATTCATAATACACATTTCACATTAAATATATTTCCTAAAAATCATTTTATTATTTTTAGAAAATAAATTATTAATATTTAGAAAAAAATATTTAACCAAAAATAATAAATATTTTTTATGTTTTAAAAAAATATTTTCTTTATCCACAAATTATAGTCTACTTTCGTTTTGATATAAAGATTAAGAATTTATATTTATTTTACTATTTTATCCTTATTATAACTATAAATTATATGAATTATTCTAAAATAATATACGACATATTTAAAAATATAATAATAAATTTAATTTAAAAAATAAAATGAACTATTTATTTTGGATATATTAAAAAAATGTGAACTATAATTTGCAGGCGGATGGAGTATATTTTTTATTTTCTAAAAAATTAACTATTAAATTTAGGATATTTAGTTCATAATTAAGTAAACGTTAATGATGCAATAATTTAGTAATTATCAAATAAATGTCCAAAACTAAAACAAAAAGAATATAATTAAACATTACATAACAAAAAACATTATATAATTAAATCCATTTCATAAGTAAAATAATTTTCTATATTTGGAGCATATCCTTAAAAATGTTAAAATTCTCATCCATAATAAAAAAAAAAAAGTAAAAAATGATAGTTTTTTATTGAAATGAAAGAAAATATTAAAAATTTTAGATAATTTCAAGATATTGAAAATATAGGAAAAAATTGAGTTGGTGTTTATGAAAAATAGTAAAATTTGGTCAGTATTTATAGAATTAATTTTAAAAATAAAAAAAATGCTGGAAGGCAATATATATATATATATATATATATATATATATATATATATATATATATATATATATATACTGGTATTAAAAAATTTAAAAAGAAAATTCAAGATAAAAGAGGAAAGGGGCTCACCAGCCTGCCACGCACCGCCACCGGGACAGTCTCTAGGGACCTGGCGCCCACGCGCCCTTGGTCTCCCTTCATTGGCCTTCACACTTCAAGGCAGTTTAGATTTTTCAAAAGCGTTTTTTAATAATTTTTTTTATATATATTTTTTAAAATTTAGTTTTAAGCAAAAATAAATTAATTAATATTTTTTGTAAAACTAAGTTTGCAAAGAAATTTATAAAAATTAATAAAAATTAATTAATTAAATCAAAAATTTTAAAAGTAATTTTTTAATATTTAACAATAATTTTAAACGCACTTTAAACTAGTGTTTTCTTTTCTTTTCTTTTTAAAGTTATTAACCAGTTTATTAGAATTCAAATGAGTCAATCCATTTGTGAAACTTGAGCTTCGAAAGCTTGATTAATAAATAAATTAAATTTGAGTAAAGTTAAATTTTATTTGATTAAATTCGTGAGCAGTTTAATTAATAAGCTCATGAACAAATTTGTTTATAGGCTTGTTTACAATGTTTTAATATATATATTTATAATTTATGTTTTATAATTATGAAATTAATAATGGTATATACATACAATTAGTTTCACTAATATTATATTTTATATTTTTATCAAATAATTGAGAATTTTAATTTAAAAAAAATGTTTATATTAGATAATAATAATAATAATTACTATTATTATGGTTTTTTTTTACACTTGTTCTTTTGATATTTTTCAATAATCATACATATTTTTTTTTCTAATTTCATTTTTTCCTATTGTTTATAGGATATTTATATTGATATGGTCTTTGTCGGTGGCATATAACATATTGCTTCTTTTTTATATTTATAATATAAATCTATTTTTCTTAAATTTACTAAATCTTGTTGTATTTGATTCAAATTTTTTTATTTTTATACTATCCATAATTTTGATTTATATTTACCTTCATTTTACTTTTTGCTTTTTATTTATTAAATATTAGATATTTACTAAAAAATTACTAAATATTAATGTAAATTATATTTTACATATCAATTAATTATAAATTACATGCTGAAAAATTACAAGTTACATTTCAATTATTTACAAATGACCTACCATAAAATCACAATTTACATGCCAACTAATTATAAATTACATGCCAAATTATAATAAATCATACTAATTTAATTACATACTTATTCAAATTATAAATATAAATACAATACATGTATGTAATTATAATTTGCCAATTACGTTAAAAAAAAAAAAAAACACATCCACCTTGTGTAAAGCGAAAAATCAAACTAACACACCGGATAAATAGTACACGTAAACTAAAATTAAAAACACCATAAATTAGTACAATTAAACTGAAATTAAAAACATCATAAATTAACAATAATGCACAAAATTATATTACCACTCCAAAAAATTAAACTAAAACACAATAATTTAATTCAAGCATAAATAAATTTATAAAAAATTATAGTAATTTAATTACACACCAGTTAAAAAAATATTACACAAATTTAATAAATAAAATACATATTTTTTTTTTGCCCATGAAGTTAATAAAAAATTACAGAAATTAATTAAAAAAATACATTAATAAAATACCACCAAAAAGTATTTCCAATACATTTTCATTAAAAAAAAATTCAATAATTTAATTCATACATAATTTTCACTAACTCATAACACAAAAATAAATTTATAGAAAATTTATCATACCACATAAATATAATTTTCATTATAGAAAATTAACACAAAAATTTATCTAATCCTAAAAATTAACAAAAAATAAAAATTTCACCAGTACAAAAATTCATACAAATTAACATAAAAATTGTACGAAACTAGCATAACAATAATTTTCAACAAATAAAACTATCAACAAAAACCAAACCCATCTACACAAACAAAACTATAAACTAATCAAAGAAAAATAATTAAATCAACAAACTCAACATAGAAATTAAAAACAAAACAACAAAATTATATATATACACACACACCGCATAAATTAAAAAAAAAACAAAATAGAAAAGGAAATAAATAATGTACCTAACAAAGAAGACGACCGGCGACGAATGACAATGGTTGAATGGATGGACCGATGGCCAGACAACTGGAGTAGTAGAGAGCAGTGGCAAGGAGGGAGGAGAGGAGGAGAGAAGAAGAAGAAGAAAATAGGAGAGGAAGAAAAGGTCGAACGGGTGAGTATATGTATTATTCTTTATCAACCGTTTACATACTGAATATAAAGGAATTTATAATTTACTGATCGATTAAACCATCGAATGCTATGTGTCTAAATAAAAACTATGTGTAATCGGTCAGTAAATTATAAATTTTTTGATTTTTATTAATACAACTCACCGATTGATTCCCTTACTGACACGTGGCTATCAGTGGTTGAATTGATCAATAAATTTCGATACTCACTAAATTTTGCTCATGACTTTTGGGTAGCACACGCTCGGTAAACGGTCGGTAAATTGATAAATGCTTTTTTTTTTTTACCGACTAATTTAGCCATGGAAAAGCCACATGTCAAGTTTGAAATAGTGAGTAATTGGTCAGTGAATTACAAATTCTCTCAATTTTCCTCCTACCAGATTTCAACAACCAATATTTTCAATTGCTAATTTCATAATGTAGTGAGTCGATAAATAGTCAATGTTGTCAATTTAATTTTAATACTTAGTTTCAGTTAGTAAACGGTTGATAACTACCTAACATTTTTCGTCGGTCGTTAAATTCGGTTGCTGTATCGGTAATTTTTTATAGTGATTTTAGTATTTTTATTTTAAAATTATGATAATTTAATAACTTTATTAATCTATATGTTAAAATTTTAAATGACAAATATTTTAAAAAAATATATATTTTATATTTTATTGTTATTTTTTACTAATTTCAGATATATTATATTTTTGGAGCTAAATGATAGAGATTTCATTGTTTTTTTTAATGACATTTTATAATTTATGCACTTTCACGAATTATCGTAGTTTTCTTGAGGTAATTATTTTTCTTTATTGTAATCACAATTATTCAGTATTTCAATTTTTCATGTAGGATTAGATTTTCATGTAGGAAAATCAAAAGTAAAGGGGAAAAAATGAAATTTTCTCCAAAAATTAATAATTGACACAATTATGAAATTTAAATTTTTAATACTCACTAATAATAAACAATTAATTACCTTAAAAATTGATAATGAATTTGATTAAGAATTTCAACACATTTACATTTTTCAAATATATTGAAACCCGAGGAGTGAAGAAGCAGCAACAAATGTATAGTCAAAATCATTCAAAATTGAACCTATCACTTACAAATCATTATTGAAAATTGAGAGGGTCAAATTTTAAATGAATTAATTTTATAATTTAAGATTAATTATTTCATTCATTCTATTTTAAGGAATTTTTTTAATCAGAAAAACTATCAAAGATTGATACCCAAAAAAAATCAGAACTTTTTCATGCACATTAAATTCATTCAATTCTTGCTACTTAAAAATACGCATTAAATTCATTCAATACTTTTTTTTTTTTTGGAATTTTTGAAAAAAACATATTATATAATGTTAATGAGATTTGAATCTTAATTTCACCCTAATAATGAGATTCAGTTAATGGATCCACATGAGAGTAAAGTGTGATGTATTTTTATGCTAAAAAAAAATTTCTTAATAAAAAATATTTAATATAATTTTTTTGTAGTTAATTATTTATAAATTTTAATTTTTCTATATTAAAAAGTATTAATATTATTTAATTTGTAAATTTACAAGGCATTTGTTCAATAAACAAAAAAAAAAAAAAAAATTATGGAAGTATTTGAAGTCCTACTTTTTTTTCTTTAAATTTAATGGAACTAAGAATTTTGATATTTTTAATTTTAATTTATTGTTTTAATTAAAAATGATGTACGCATTTGAATTTTCTTTTTTTTTTCTGGGGGTTAAATTTCATGAAACAAGAAAAAAAAATTATTTTTATAATTTTCATTTATTTTAGTAATGTTATTTTATTTTTAATATAAAATTAATAAAAATAAATATACTTTAAAATAATTTTCATTCTTAAAAAAATGGAAAATAAAAATCTAGATAGGAATTGGGCAAATTGGGAAAAGCGAAAACGCGTTTAAAGCTAAAGACTCGAGTCCTTTTTGCGGTGGAGGGGTATTTTTGGTAAAGAAAAAAAAGGATAACTTGAGGTGAGAGTTAACGCATAGTCAGACGCGGTGCACTACACGGGAGTGGGACCCCTTATCGAACGCCAACGATCCAGCCGTGCAGAACGTGACGCGTGGGTCCCAGAAACACTTAGATGATGTCATTTTCAAGCATTGGACGCTTTAGATGCTAAGGGACCCACCCTTTCTGTTCTAAACTAAACTATGCTTAAGAGGGGCACTTGCTTAATTTTAATTTGAATATTTACATTATTATATCATTGTCATCAATCATCAATAATGATAATCAATAATGATAATAGTAAGGGATGAGTATTGCACTTGCATCTATATTTTAATGATAGTACATTCTTTCAAAACTCTTTTCTACCAATGTTTAAAAAAAATAAAAAAAAAAATCTTTAATTTAATGATATTAAAATCATTTTTAAAATTGAAAAATTCTAATTGAATTTCAGTAATAACTAAATTTATATAAAAAAAAATATTGATAATATTAGCTCATCAAGCCTAATCTTATTATTTTCTTCTCATTTTTTTATATTAATTAAACTAACTTTTTATTATAGTATATATTAATTTCAAACATGTGATCAAATACATTAGTGATAAAAATTCAAATTTAAATTTCTTCTATTAATAAAATGGCTTCTATCATGTTAAATTCACATATAATTATGACTAAAATATTAATAATTTATTTTTAAGTTTATTAAATAATTAATTGGAAATTAAATTTTTAATAATATACAACAAAAATTATGTATTTGTGTCTTTTTTTGTATATTAAGATTCATTTAATTATATATTTATAAATGTAGTTTGATAATAGGTATATTTTTAATTTTGTATTTTGTATTTTTTTTATTCTTATTAAAAAAAAAGAAAAAAAAAAGTGATATATTGATATGGACAAGTAACATGGATGGATCAATCTACACATCCCATAAATTGCTGTATTTTAGTACTGCTTTTTGGTTTTCTGTTTGTGAAAATTGCAAAAGTGAAAGTAACGTATGTCTTTGTCTCAGTCTTTGTCTTCAAATTAATCACTTCCTAACGTTAATTGTGTCGCCAATGAATTCTTCAAATTATCCTTTTCTACAACGAAACAATTAAATTACTATTCTAACGGCTCAAAGATTTAATTAACTACTTAATTAAATAAAAACAAATTAGTTGATGCATTGATAAACAAATTAATTCATAAATATTTATATTTAAATATTAATGTAAATAATAAATAATTTAAATGAATATTATAAGATATTATTTTTTAAATTAATTATGATATCTATTATACAATAATTTTTTTTATAAATTACATTCTTAATATAAATCATTTTATTTTTATTTAGCTTTTCACTATTGACTAATACTACTTTTATAATAGATGTTAAAACAATATTGTTTGTCGTTATACTTTATTAATATTCATTGCAAAATAAAAATACATATGAAACTATTTTACTAAATATAATTAATTGCTAGTAAGCTTCTTCAATTGGTTTAATAATTGTAGGAATTACTTTATTTGTTGATTGGATTTCCATGCTTGCTCTTCACTCGTTATCAAGGCAGTGATGTTGCTCTAGCAGGTATGATTGTCCAGGGTCTTTGGAAAAATTGAATGATATTCTATGAAATCAGAAAAATAGCACTCCCTTCCAACACTTTTATAGCTCATTTTTACTCCAGTGGCATGAAAGCACTTGCCAGTCATTCAGGTGATGGCTCTATGAAATGGCAAAAATCCAGGTCTGGATGGATAAAATGTGATGTTGATATTGCCATATTGCATTACCTGCGATGGGGAAGGTGACTGTGTTGCAGTTAAAAATTGAGTGTTGTTCTGGGAGTTTGATTCCAAGATTACCACATGTAGTGATGGAAAGCGATGTTCTTGTGCTAGTTCAAGCTTTACGTGGTAAAAATGAAGACTTGTGTTTTTAGGGACTATTGAGGCATATTTGCAAAACTCTAATTACGGACCTAAGTTCTTTTGATGTTGTGTTTGTAAAATAATCAACCAACAATGCCGCCTATCTTTTGCCTGGTATAGTTGATTTTAAGTCCAATCATTTTGAGTAGGTGATTATATCTCCTCCTTTTATTTCTGATATATTAAGTTTGGAAAAGTAATAAAACTATTCTATTTTACCTTTAAAAAAATCACACTTCACTTTCAATGGGTTAAAATTGAGAAAACATAAAATTTTTGCCATTCATGAATTTTTTGCACAAAACACGCAATAGATGTTGACTATAATAATATGACATTGAATATGTGACTTCTTCCTTGACGAGTACTGAGCAGTGATGATCAATCAAAGAATAACCACTTTCAACGGTAATAATAATTATAAAAATAATATTCTTCCCCAATTTTACCACATGGAGTAATTTTTTAAATCTCATGCCATACAAGTTTCTTTTTCTTAATTGTCAAAGAAGCAGTATATTATATTATGGCATGGACTAACAATAGCAGCCTCATTTATTTTTTCAATCAAATCAAAAGTAGGAATTTTAATCATATACACGAAAACTAAGAGGAAATTTATAAAGATATATGATCTAACTCTATAATAAGATAAAGGGATTAATTTAAAAAAATGCTACATGGTTTCGTGCATTTATAAATAGAAACTTTTAATTTTTTTTTTTTAGCAAAATAGAGTCTGTAGTTCATTTCATTAGCAAATACGAGAACTTTGTCATCAATGCACCGTTGGTCTTGCACATATAGCACTTATTGACTATCGTGACACATGTTAGTGCCACGTTGTGCACTAATAATAATTAAATTAACTTTTAATAATTAAATTATTTTTTATTATTTTTAATTAAAAATAATTAAATTATTTTAATTATTTTTAATTTTTTATGTCACATGGCATGTGCAGTCAATGTCATGCGACACGTGTTAACACAATGTTATCCAATAAATGTCACGCGTGCAATGGATTAATAGTGCATTGGCGGCAGCCTCAAATTTATAAACGGAATAAACCACAAATTTCATTTTGTAAAAAAAGAAAAAAAATACCACAAATCCATATTTGTAAATGCGCGATACCATAAAAAACTTTTTTAAACTTGTCCTTAAAATAAAAGGTAAATCTATTTGTCAATTAAATTAATATCTATATATTATATATGGGTGGTTTGAGATTGTTATTAGGAATTAAAAAAATATTTTTAAATTTTTTAATTTAATTGATTAAATTTTATTATTTTTATAGACTATTTTTCAAACATACTTAAAAGCAGTTTAAAAAAAATATAAAAATTTATTGAAAATCTCTTTTTTCAAACTAATCAAATTTATAAAGTTAGAAAATTAAATTAAATTTAATTAAAATTTAGAAATTTAATTGACAATATAATACAAATTGTACAATAATTTAAAAATTAATTTGATCATTTGCAACTCAGTCTACAAATTGGAATAAAATTGACAAAAAAAAATTATAATTGAAAAATTTACAAAAGTTTAGAATAATTTATCGTTATATATGATATGATTAAGAATATTAAACTAAACAAAGATGGAATGTTTTTTCATATCAGGAATTGTAAATATTTTATATTTAGTGGTTATATATGATATTACATTTTTATATACTGTATTAAGTTTGTCTTTCATTTTTTCTAAATTTAGATAAACACTGACTATCTGTGCTGGAATTAGAAAACGTGACAATTTTTTTTTTTATATAAAAAATCCAATTTTTATTGATGAAATTTTAGTTACTAATTATGGCAAAGCCTTGAAATATAATTATTAATAATATTTACTCCACATGGGACAAAATCTAAACTATTTACTCCACTTTTGGCAGATATTTTATAGAATAAGCATGAAATAACCAATATAAGGTTAGAACCTAGAATAAATATACTTATTAATAATATTTTTTTTATTTAAAAAATAGATATAAGATTTGTATAAAATTAGAAAATAATTTTTTTAAAAATATTATTTGCATATTAATTAAATTATAACATTCAAACATATATATGAGGCTTATTCTGACAGTAAATATATATTATTTTGAATAATAGACTCAATATTGATTTATCTACTTATATTAAAAAAAAAAGATTTAAACATAAAATATACTATATTTGTACATATTTGATAATTTTCTGCAAAAAATTATATTTCCATTTTTCCAATTCAGAAGATATATTTTTCAGTAAACGACAATTTTAACATAATTAAATAGATGAAAAAATTAATAGTTCAATATCGGGAACGGAGTACTTAAATCTGAATCAATTATCCATTATATTACTATTAGACCATACTTATAAGTGCAAGACTTCATCCATAGAAAAATTTGAGAGAGCCAAATGAGCAATGCTTAAATGAATATATTACTAAGCTTAAATAGAAAATTTTTAAGGTGGTTTAATTATTTTAAAAAAAATGAAATTTAATCATATATATATATATATATATATATATATATATATATATATATATATATATATATATAATCCTAAGACTAAAGAGTTTTTATACTTCTTTGACACCAATTAATTTAAGAATTTGAGAATTAATTTTGATTTTAAACATTAATAAAATGAGTAATATAAGAAAAAACAATGGTTTTTTAAACATTAATAAAATGTCATTAATTTTTTTTTGCATCGTAAATGTTTATTTAAATGGGAGAAGATTGATTTTAGATTTTGCAGTTATAGTATATAGTTATAAAATTATTTAATTATTATATTTTATGTATTAATTGATAAAAAATTATTTAATTTGGTTTTTTTTAAGAATATAAATTGACAATTGAAATTATTATTTTACAACTAATAATGAATAGAAAGCAAATTATAATTTTCCATTATAATATTATAATGTTAAAAATAAAAATAATCCTCATATATAAATTTGAAATTGATAGCAATAGGCTACCAATGTACTCTCTTCATTTCAAAATATTTATCATTTTAGAGTTTTTTTTTAATTTATATGTCATTTTAGAATTTTAGAAATATATTTTTTTCTAACTTTACTATTCATTTATTCATTTACTAAATAATTAGCATTAATGGCTTTTATTTATCTACATCAAAATTAATAAATGATATTTTAGTCTTTTTACTTTCAATTATGATAATTTAATAATTGTTTTAATTCATATTTGAAATGAATGAATTATTCTGCTTAGCTCAAATGGTTAAAGATGTTGAAACCATATTTTGGGTGTGTTTGAAATTGTTATTACATATTTAAAAAGCAATTTAGAATTGTTTTGATTTAATTAATTAATTTTTATTATTTTTTATAAACTGTTTTATCAAATATGCTTCCGAAAAAAATATTAATTTACTTGTTTCTATTTAAAAGTAATTTTTAAAAAAAAATTATAAAAAAATTTTATTGAAAAATACTTTTGGAAAACTCAATCCCAACTTACCCTTCATATATCTACTTATATATAATACCTTTTGGAAAAAAAATTATAATTATCTTTTGAGTAAGGTGCTATTTAGTCTCTAAATTTTATTTTAAATAATGATTTCGTTTATACAATTTAAAAAAATTACTATTTAATTTTGAAATTTAATTTCATTATACTAAATGATCATTTTATCTATTTTTCCGTTAAAATTTATAAAAATACTAAAATATTCTCCATTTACTGTTAAAATTTTTATGTTACCCAATACATACATTTTTCTTTAATATCTCTCTTTCTCAACTGTTCCATGTTTAAACAAATAAATTCAAGTATAATTCCTAAATCAAATTTAAAACTAAATCATTAAAATGACCCAATAAGGAAATCAATTAAATTCTTAAATCAAGAATTAAATCAAAATCCATCAAATCAAGATTTAATTCTCAGTTGTTACCTAAAAATGAAAAAAAAAAGGAAAAAGCAAGAAAATAGAAAAAAAAAAAAAAGCTCAGATCAAGAATTCATACATAAATTGATCTATTTTATTTATTTTAATTTTAATTAAATATGAAAGAAAAACAAGAAAATCAGAAAAGAAAAAAAATCAAGAAAAACAAGAGAAATTGTTTATATTTATCAACTGCAAATGTGTGCTAATTGTTATTTGGAAAATCAGAGAAATTTCTATTAAAATGTCATGGTATTGGTAGAAAACAACAAAAACAACAATCTTTATTACATATAGCACTATGTATCTCCAATCCTTTTAATATGCAACTGTTTTTCTCTTACATTTGGCTTAAATGGAGTCTTGGCAATTCATATTCATGTGAGAAAATATTTCTGGCATTCGGAACATTGCCACCTTATAACCGATCTATTTCTTGTATGCTTCAAGGATAAGAAAAACTAATATTGTGTAGAGGGAGGGTATTTTAGGTATTAAAATATTATCAATTATTTTTTGATAAATTATTAAAAATAAAAAATAAATAATTATTTAATGTAATAGAATTATAATTTTTTTTTTGCCAAGGTAATTAAATTATGGATGAAATCATTATTTAACGTATATTTTATATTAAAGGGCACTTTATTTTTATTTTCTTATCCATGTTTTGAAAAAAAAAAAAAAAAAAAAGGTAAAGTGATACACGTTAAAAATGTAAAATGACAAAGTGGGACCGCGGTAAGTAAATTGAATAAATAAAAAAAATAAAATAGATAGGGACAATAACGTCATTGAGTGAAAAACGTTACCCGCTTACTTAACCTGCGGGCAGTTCATTTATTCCAAAAGCAATTTGATTTGACTACCCACACCAAAACAAACAAAACAACTTCACCACCACCACCACGACAACACCACCGCTTCGCTGGTGGATTTAAAATTCCCCTGTTACGCGCTCACTCACAGCACAGGTCCACTCCAGACCACCCCCAATTTACCAATATCTCGTGCAAATTTCACAACTTTCTCGTGATGTCACACTTTTACCGGCAACTGGCCCAATCTGTTTTTTTTTTAAATTTAATTAATTTTTGTTTTTACGGTCAACCCAGCCGGAATTTGGTGCCACCGAATATCCAATTAAAAAGCTTTTTTTTTTTTAATTAATTAAGAGCTGTATAACAAATTCAATTTTTAAATAATGGACAATAAAAAAATTTGATTTAAAAAAAATTAAAATTAGAATTAGAATTAGAAGCTGAAAGGGAACGGGGCTCATTTTCGTCAAAAAATAAAACAATAAAAAAAGTTTTTTAAAGGTAGTATATGATTAGAGGTAAGGAATAAATAAATTTATAAAATTATCTTTATTTGTTTGAGAGTTTAATGTAAGTTTATTGCAAAATAAAGAAGGAAATTTCTTTTCTTTTTGAAGGTTAAATAAAGAATAAAGTTAACTTGGGCTGAGAGAGAAACTCGTATAAAAAGAGGCATGTATAACGAGAATTATATATTTAAAAAAAAAAGTTATATAAAATATTAAATATAATTGAAAAAAAAAAATTCAATAGAAAGAAATAAAAAAAAGAGAGAAAGAGAGAGAGAGAATCTGGTGGGCTTTGAGCTGTGATTTAGCTGTCTTTTGAAGCATTATTTCTCTTCTTCACACACATCTCCAAAATCCCTAGAAAAAACCCTTCTCCGCTCCCCCACTCTTTTCTCTCTCTCTCCAAACAAATCCCCAATTCCTCTCTCAGATCTCAATAGCATAAGCCAAACAGCATTTCTTCCCAAACCCATTTTTCTTGCAAAATCTTGGCCGAGAAATAGAAAACAGCCAAGAAAAACAAAACACAAAAAAAGTGGCATTCGGTAAGTCAGATGTCTCATGTGAGATGAAGAAGAAGACTACCCATTTCTGTTCTCTTTTTCTTCTTCTCATTCTTGGCACAATTCTGTGCCTTTCTTCTGCCCACCAGATCCCAAGTTTTTCCTCCAATGGCCGCCTTACTGATGCGGAAGCTATGTACATCAAGAAGCGCCAGCTTCTTTACTACAGAGATGAATTTGGTGATAGAGGAGAGAGAGTCACTGTAGACCCTTCTCTTGTTTTTGAAAATCCAAGACAAAGAAATGCTTATATAGCATTACAAGCTTTGAAACAAGCCATTGTTTCTGATCCTTACAATCTCACTGCCAATTGGGTCGGATCTAAAGTCTGTAATTACACTGGTGTTTTCTGTGCTAAAGCTCTTGATAACAAGACTATCAAAACGGTCGCCGGCATTGACCTCAACCATGGTGATATCGCCGGTTACTTACCAGAGGAGCTTGGGTTACTTGTGGATCTTGCATTATTTCACATAAACTCGAACAGGTTTTGTGGAACTGTACCTCACAACTTCAAAGACTTGAGGTTACTGTTTGAGCTGGATCTTAGCAACAATCGTTTCGCCGGAAAATTCCCTCAGGTCGTGCTGAAGCTACCAAAGCTCAAATTCTTGGATCTGAGATTCAACGAATTTGAGGGTACTGTACCAAAAGAGCTATTCGATAAAGATTTGGATGCAATCTTTATCAACCACAACAGGTTCGTTTTCGATATTCCAGACAATTTTGGCAATTCCCCAGTTTCAGTCATCGTTTTGGCTAACAACAGGTTCCATGGCTGCGTTCCTTCAAGCTTGGGTAATATGTCTAATCTTAATGAAATTATCCTCATGAATAATAAGCTGAAGTCTTGCTTGCCACCGGAGATTGGTATGCTCAAGAACTTGACTGTTTTTGATGTGAGCTTTAACGAGTTATTGGGTCCATTGCCGGAAACTATTGGAGGTATGGTGAGTCTTGAGCAGCTCAATGTAGCTCATAATATGCTTTCTGGAAAAATTCCGGCGAGTATTTGCCAGTTACCCAATTTGGATAACTTCACGTTTTCTTATAATTTCTTTACTGGAGAGCCGCCGGTCTGCTTGACTCTCAAGGACTTTGATGATAGGAGGAATTGCTTGCCGGCGAGACCGGCCCAGAGATCTGCGGCGCAATGCAAGGCATTTTTGTCCAAGCCTGTGGATTGTAGCTCGTTTAGATGTAAGCCATTTGTTCCTTCCTTGCCCGCTCCTCCTCCGCCTTCCCCGCCAATGCCTGTACCTTCACCCCCAGTTGTAGTTCCGGTTTACTCCCCACCTCCGCCTCCGCCCTCACCCCCACCACCAGTATACTCACCACCACCGCCTCCGCCTTCACCCCCACCGCCAGTATACTCGCCACCTCCGCCCCCACCTTCACCCCCTCCACCAGTATACTCGCCACCGCCTCCCCCACCTTCCCCTCCACCCCCAGTATACTCACCTCCTCCACCTCCTTCTCCTCCACCACCTTCACCACCACCACCACCTCCACCAGTTTACTCCCCGCCGCCACCTCCACCTTCCCCACCACCACCATCTCCTCCCCCACCCTCGCCTCCACCGCCTTCTGTATCACCGCCACCACCATCGCCTCCTCCTCCTTCTCCACCACCGCCCTCACCATTGCCTCCATGTGTACGTCCTCCGCCACCGCCACCGCCACCGCCAAATTCTCCTCCCCCACCACCTCCAATTTTCTCTCCACCACCGCCAACTCCTTACTATTATAACTCTCCACCGCCGCCCTCCCCACCACATTCGCCACCTCCACCTCCACATTCACCTCCTCCCCCACATTCACCCCCACCACCTATATATCCATACTTATCACCGCCCCCGCCGCCACCTGTCCATTCTCCACCTCCACCAGTCCACTCACCACCACCACCATCTCCACCCCCCTGTATAGAGCCACCACCACCTCCACCACCATGTGTAGAGTATTCACCACCTCCACCATCACCATCACCACCACCACCAATTATTTACAAGCCACCCCCATCGCCACCCCCACCACCTCCACCTGTAACCTATGCATCTCCACCACCACCAGTATACCATTCTCCTCCACCGCCAGTTTACCATTCTCCACCACCACCCATACTGTATGAAAGTCCACCTCCTCCAACCCCAGTTTATGAGGGGCCATTGCCACCAATAACCGGGGTCTCATACGCTTCACCTCCTCCACCACCCTACTATTGATTCTTTTGAGAATTTTCCTCCTCTAACCTTGCATACAATTCTTTTCTCTTCGGGCAATTCTCGTCGCTCAGAGAGAAATTAAAAACAAGATTTGGAAAAGGGTCTGTGCATTTTTTAGGATTCATTTTCCCAGCAAAAAAGTGTTTCTCAGGATGAGCATTATGGGCATTATTGATTAAGAAAAAAAAAAGAGAACAAGATAGAGGTAAGAGGAGAAAGTCTCTCCATATTTATTCGAATTGTTATGGAATATTTTGAGTCGCAAAAATAAAAAAAAAAAAGGCAGAGAAAGAGTAGGTTTGCAGAGAGAAAGCTGTATGTATAGTGATGGAATGGAGACCATGATCAGAGGGCTACTGCTGCTTCTGGTTTCGGGCTTTTTATTGTTATTACCTCATCTTCTTCTTCTTCTTCTTTTATATCATACTTTTGCTTCTTTCTTTCTTTTTATTTTTCAATTTTATTAGTATAATCATGAACATTTCACTTGTATTGATTTGCAGAATTCAGTCTTATTTATTTTTTTCTTCTTATGTGTTCTTTACTATTTTTTTTCTCTGTCTTTTTACCCTTGTTTGTGAGACCCGTGAATTGAGGACTATGCATTTGTATTTTGGTCAATTTGTTTGAAAATGTTCTTGATTTTAGATCTTATCAATAAACCCTCTCACATATTTATACAATGTTGTGTATTATTGTTTCTTTATATATTAATCAAGAATCCATGATTCCATGTGCTTTTCTTATTCCAATTTCTTAGATTCAGTTTAGATCAATTCTCTGAATTGGGTATCCATGTGCTTTTTTAATGATCATGCATATCCTTCTTGATATTTGTCATTGAACTACTCATTTCCAGCTTCTATGGGGAAATTGACTATAATATATATGATCTTGTGGAAATTCTTGATTCTTTAACTTCAATTCTTGATCAAGACTACAGATTCTACTTCTAATTTTGGTGGGACCCAAAATGTTATTCCATTTCACCTTGATTGGTGGCAAATTAAGGTCTTGATCAATTTTTTTTTTTCTATTCAGATTAAGATTGTTGGGATTAGTCCCATGTGCTCCCTTTGAAAATTTTGAATTTAAAACCCTTCCAAAACTTGTGGCCTTGAGGCTTTCAATTACACTTTCTCATTGAACTCTGGACTGTTGATTCATGCCATGATTTATGAAAAGCTTAAAAAGTTGAAGTCAAATTGAAGAGAAAGAGAGAGGGGAAGAGACAGAGATAGCTCTTTCAGACTGTTCCTTTTGTGGAACTTTCTTTTAGATGTATATATCATTATTATAGGGATGGAGCTGTTGACTGTTGCTCTTTCTTCTTCTTCTTATTATTTTTCAAGTTCTGTGCTTTTCTTTTGTTTCACATTTCTTGTCAAAAGCTGCAAAACTCTTTCACGGTTCCCCTTTTGATCATTTCCTTCATGAGCTTCTATTAGCTGTGTTATCTGAAATCCCTTTCCCCCTTTTCATTTTGATTCCACCCATTTTCCCTTCTCCCAAACAAAGCTCTAATTGCTTTATAAAGCTCATGAAGGCATAATAACAGTATCAAACCAAAATTCTATTAACTTAATACTAAAGCTATCACTATTGCCAGCTTGCCACCAAATCCAATTCACCACCAGTAACGGATACTCATCCCATATTTTTCAGCCAAGTTGAAAGAAGCCCATGATTTCCTTACAGACAATGTGAAAGCAAAACTTGGCATGTTCCTCTAGATTGAGAAAACAATGTCTATATCTAGGGCAAGTGATATAAACCCTTCTATAGGGTTGGAGATGGGTCCCATTTTTTTGCAGTGGAAAATGACTAGTCCCATTTTGGTAGAATTTTTGTTTATGGGTCGTTGGGCAATTTGAAGGCAAAGGCACAAAATTTTCATGAGTGCTTGCTTCCAAAAATATGGTTGGTTTGGTTTCTTCTATTCGTTAATAATAAGTCTTCCTTCGAAGATTTAGAAAAAGTTTCCACTATGATTTCTTCTGGCATTTTCTGGATGCATGTGATTTAAGTATAGCGTATAGATGGGCTACAAGTTTGTCTAATACATAACAACACTATTAGTTTTCCTTTTCCTTTTTTTTTTTTTTTTTAAATCTCCAATAATGAGCTCACAAAATAGATTTTATAATTTTTCTTTTCAAAATATTTTTTCAATTTTTTTCCTAGTGTTATGGACATTAAATGCATACACTCGTCAAATTTTATTTAATTTTTTTGCTAAGTATTATCGACATTAAATATATACACTCATCAAATGAGATAATAAGCGTAAAAAAAAAAGAAAACAGAAAAGTGAAGAAAAGGAAAAAGAACAAACTTTGATTAGATGGGTATATTTAGAAGATGCTATAATGTTAAATTATGTGTTACCCTGCTTGCCTAAAATTGAAGGAATTGGTAATGGGAATGCCATAAATGAATACCCCTACTTTTTCCCCATGTCATGAATAATATATAAGAAATTAAAATAAAAATAAACTGATGCCGTTTAGTTGAAGGCAGTGACAAATGGCATTATTAGGTTGGGCATGTTTTAATAATAACATTTGGAAAACGCCAATTTCTATATATATATATATATATATTGATTATATTACAATAGCGTTAAAGCGGTATTCCGCTAGTCACGGACTGAGAAAATGTTTTTTTAAAATCAAATTTCTTTGATGATAATTTGTTATAATTAAATTAATTTTTATACATTTAAAAAAAATATTTACCTAAAATAAGAGGGAGCGAAATAAAATAAATGTCTAAATTTTTATATTTTTATACCTGAAAAATTTTATATTTTGACATTAAGGGAGGGTCATGGCCCTCTTGGGCTCCATGCTCTATCATTGTCTTCCACCGCTCAGCTTTTATTTTAACCAGTCATCTGCCCATGCGTTGCTCAAATAACATGTTAGTTAATTCTAATAAAAAATATTAATTTTAAAAAAATATGAAAATTACATATCAGTATATTATTTATGTGTCAAAAATAAGTACATACGATCAAAAAAATTTTGGATATCAAGATTTATATATATATATATAGAATATAGAATTTTTAGATAATACGAATTTTTTAGAATTGAGAGCTATTAAATTTAAATTTTTGTGATAATTAAATTTATTAAAAAATCATTTTCATAAATTTAAAATTATAAATTGATATTCAATTTAAGAAAAAAAAAAGAAAAAGAAAAAGAAAATACTCATGCTATAAAATAAGAACAACCCATAAAGGAGTGGCTGAATTGGTCTGTATAAAGCAAAGGTCTTCGAGTCAATCTTTGGCCAAAAAAAAAAAAAGAAAAAAAAAAGAAAGGCTCTTCGAGTCATTTTCTCAATGCTAGAGTTTTGTGAATGGTATTGAATTTCCTATGTCTTGACAGTTTTTAAGGCTTAGATAATACTGTTGCAATTAATATTTGCCACTCTTCTTTCTTTCGATTATATAATAATTTTCTAGACAATTTAAAAAAAAAAAAAAAAAAAAAAGAAGAAAAACAAATTCCATATAGTTTCTAAATGGGCCTACGTAGATGATGCCCACATGGGCTGTTATTCAAATATATATTTTAAATTTCAATATTCAATTTGGTTGACTTGTTTTCTAAATGGGACATTACTAACATTTAATTAGTGGCTCTATGCACAGCCTGTGATTAGGTCTAATATATTAATGCCATATATATATATATATATATATATATATAAGTTATTAAATTGACATGAAGTGATTTCATCGATTTTTTTTTCTTTTATAACATTATTTTTTTGTTCACTCTCAATTAAAAATTCAATTGGTCCATGTACAATAAATTGGCCTGTATATTTTTTTATACTGATACTCAAAATTATCGAAAAGATAATATTTAGATTTAATAAAATAATAATAATATTATATACGTCTTAATTCCTACTTAATTTCAATCATTTTTATCAGATGAATAATTTAAAGAGAATAATAATAATAATAAAAAGATTTGTCCACCAAATCCCTTTTGTAATTAAAAATATCCTCCAAACCACTAGTCCTAACTCTAATCATAATTAAAGATGATTGAAATAGAAAGCTGCCAATTTAGATAGGGGACGAATAGGTGCATACAAATATTTAAGGTAAAATTAATACTAGTTGGGTTTAAAATTTCTGTTTATTAAAGAAAGTTTTTGATAATCAATTAGTAGCAAAGAGACGCCAAGGCTTAACTAATTCATGTGCATCTACTTAATCATAGCCATTAAGAATTGATTGGTGTCGCTGCGAACTTCCAATTAATATTCTCTGCTTTTGTTGTTAAAATCTACTTCTCCGCCCTGAAAAAATATGTTCACTTTTTTTTTTTTTTTATATCAGTTTTAAATTATAGGCCTTTTTTTTTTTCAAATATAATAATTTATTAATTTACTAATACATCCATTTACCCGTAATACATATATTTTTATCAATAAACCATTAATCAATTTTGTTAGACTATTTATATGCATCTTTCCACATTTCTTATTAAATAAAAGAGTTGAGTTGTTAGCACATTTGTAAGTAATGAAAATTTAATTTTTTTTATTAGAACAATAAAATTTTATTTGTTTTAAGACTTAGCATTAAAAGAATTAGACAATAGTTTTTTCGAAAATAATCATTTACTAATATGAATGAAGAGGCATTTGTGAAAAGTATTAAATAAAAATTATTATTTGAATTAAATTAATCGCTTTTTTTATTGTGAAAAATAAAAAAAAAATCTATCTTTTTTTTAATGGAAGGAGTATTTGATTGACATTATCTTTGTAAATATATTGATTTAATATTTTAAAAAGCAGACTGACCAATAATTTTTTGTTCAATCTGTTGACTTGCCTGGTCTAGTCAAATTAATTTTTTTAAACACTGAGTTTAGTTACCTAAAAAATTTAATATGAACTTCATATTATAATTAGGTTTAGAGTTTTTTATCATTTGATTTTATTTTTAAAAGCTTGTTTTTTGTTCACTCAAAAATATTTTCATTTAACTAATTTATTTTGAGTTTTAATATATTTATCTTTTTTTGTATCACATTTTAAATATCTCTCTTTGCTTATGTCATTAAATTTATTTTTTTAATTTTCTCTCAAAAAATTAATAATCAATAAATATTTTTACTTTACCTTTTATATTCAAATTACTAATTTCAATTTTCTTTTTAAATTTTATCTTTTTAGTTGAAACAATAGAATGAAAAATTAATTTTTTCACCATTCATTTGACTAACTGATTTTTGAACTAACTTAAAAAGTATTTTAATATAGTAAACATATCTTATTGTCAATATTTTTATAATATATAAATATTATAATTTTTAATATAATGCACATTTATATATAATATAATATCATCTCTTACATATTAATTATATTACTATATAATTTTTTTTCCGTTTCAAATAATTAGAAAATCACAAACCACAGCGTGACTTATATTTAGCGCCAATCTTCATTTCTTTCACAAAAGTATAATTATATTTGTTAATTAATTAATATAATTTCATGTTTACACATATTATTAATAAGTAATATATTATTAGATTTATCTTTTTTTTTTTTTATCAATAAAATATATAAAAATTACAATAAGAAAGGAAAGCAATAACGGGATCCCAATGACGATGAAAATTGAAAATCAAGAGAATTTAATTCGGAAAAAAATAAAATAAAATAAAAAGAAATGAGAGAATGAATTCTGCTACAGCCCTGTGTTGTTCCCATCTTCCTATATTTCCTTAGGGTTGTTGATACTTGGTAGTGCTACTTTATTATGTAATTATTTATTATTTTTCCGCAATAATAATTTAGATAAATTATTATTTTATTTCAAAAATTTAATTAATTTTTACTTTTAAAAAATTAATTATTTTCTTAATTTTAATTTCTATTTAATCCTTCCGTTTTTCAATTAAAAAATAAAAGAAAAAAGAATTCCATACCCTCGTCTCCAACATCTTAAATAGTTTTTCACTATCCTTCAATTCAAGACACGACTGACAAAATGGAGAAGACTCATTAAAAGAAAAGTGAAGCAGCTTACTCATCCATTATGTCATGAAGAATCAAACCAAACTTAAAAAAACAGGCGAAATTTAGAAATGGGAATTAATCTAAAGTAGAAAAGAATTAAAAATTGGCCATCAAGCTCAAACTGGTGTCCTGAATCGTTGATTCTTGGTCCTTGCAAGCTTAGATTGGTGCAGTCAATCTTTGATGCACCAGCTGCTATTTCTGGGTTCAATTGGATCTGCTGTTAATTTCTTCAATAAAATCTCTATATCTAATTAATATTAAAGTGAAAATTGGAGATGTGGTTCTTTTGAGAAAGTGGAACTACAATTTTTGGCTGAAAATAATAAAATACAAAGGTTATGCATCTCGCAAATCTCTATATCTAATTACCTTCACATTTTCAATTTTCAATCAAACCAGCTTACTTCTCTCCTCGAAGACAAAACACCTCTAGTAATACCATACCTTCTCAGCATTTGGACCCATACTCCTGCACAAAAGCACACTAAAAGAATGGATGATTCACTATTTCTGCCTGCAACTCGCACCAGCTGGAAACTTTAGTATTGCCAATACCCCATTTTCTAACCCTTTCTTTTATTGCAAGCTTGTACTTAATGGCTAACTAGAGTATGAAGCTAAATCTGGGCACCAAACCAGAGCCCCAACATCCCACAGTGGTAGCTTAATTTGGGCCTTAAAACATGCCAAGCAGATGCCACAGCATAAGTGTCGGACTTACTAGCCTTCCGTACAATTTTATCATTGCCTATTCCATTAACTTCACATAATTGCTCAAGCACCCATACCCATGCAATAACATCATCCAACGGCTCAGGCTCTTTTTCTGTTATTTTCATTCTATAAATTTAAATTAGTTTTCTACTTATTTTTAAATAGTAATATATATATATAAGAATAATATTTAACCTCATAATCAACATTTAAAATTTAATTATTTTATAAAAAATTATTTAATTAATTTCTATCTCATATATTTAACATTTTATTGTTAAAATACATAAAAAATAACTTAAATTTAAAACAAATTATAGACAAATTTTAATTTAAATTCTAACAATTATAAATTTAAATTAATATATATATATATATATATATATATATATATATATATATATATATATATATATATATATATATATATATATATATATATATATATATATATAATCCATTTAATAGATATTTATACATTATTGAACTTTTATAAATGTGTTGCTAATTCAATATCAAAATGTATACATATACATTTATGAATATATATTACAATTGTTAATTTGAAAATAAAATTTTATAATTAATAAAAATTAAATTTGATTTATACATTAATAAATTTTTTTAAATATGTTGCTAATTCAATACCAAAATAAGTGTGTGCGTACATGCTTGTGTATATATATATATATATATATACATACACATGCACGCATGCACTTTGATATTAAATTAGCAACACATTTAAAGAAATTCAATAATGTATAAGTCAAATGATCAACAAATATTTTTCAGTTTTGGAGATTTCGATCTAGATTTTTAATATGATTTGGTATCTCCGAGTCCCATCGTAAATTGTAGTTTTCCTTGTGTAATTATTCACTCAATAAATAAAAAAATAAAAATAAAAAAACGTGACTAGAGTGTTTTCTTTTTCCAGTTTTGCCTTTTTTTTTTTTTTTCCTTTACCACTTAAAAGTAAGCATGTATATATATATATATATATATATATATATATATATATATATATATATATATATATATATATATATATATATATATATATATATATATATATATATATATATATATATTTATATATAACATTGAGAAAAGAAGAAGCAAATCTATTTTCTAAGCCATCATTTAGCACGATGAATTTTAACATTTATAAATTTAATTAAAATTTATGGATTTAAATAAAATTTATTGAATAAAAAATTCAGATTCTATAGGATTATTTAAATTATTTATTTTTGAAAGTTTTGGAGTATAATAAATTTTAACGTAACGATATATTTGAAGGATTGAGGTTAGAATTCAAACATAATCAATGTTAAGAAAAATAAAAATCTTACCTTCCTAGAAATTAAAAAAAAAAAAAAAAGGAAGTTAGTTTAGGCTTTAGAAGTCTATTAGTGCTTCAGGGCAACAAAATTTTTCCCTACTACAAACACATGACTAATTAATAAAAAGGAACTTTGAAAATAAGCATATGACAAAGGATTAAGAAATGGTTAATTTCAGTATCCCATGAAGGATTGAATATTTGTAGTTGCAAAATGCACAGCCTTGTATAATACGGTTTTGAAGAGGCCCTGACTACTGAAATCTGAATTGTTAAAAAATCAGTTTGATTCTAAAACTTCCAACCCTACAGAGTTGGCCCATTGGACCCCTTGCTAGTTTAAGCCCAATTTATCCCTTGTTTTTTTTTTTTCGCCAAAACCCAATTTATCCTTTGAGATTTCCAAATAGAAATTCAATTTGGAGAGTTTTATTTCCAACTCTCCATTCCCTTTTTACACTCTCTAAAAAATTAGATAAATTAAATTATTTAGAGAAAAGGTACAAAAAAAGAGATTTCTACAAAAATACCTAAAAAAGAGAATCAATTTATATTTATATCACCACTTTTAAATTATTACAAAAATACCTCAGCATCATTTTTTTTTAAATTTTATACGCTCTTCAACTTTCATAGAAGGATATATGCACTTACTTGCCTAGCCAACACATTGGGATGTATAAAACATGGTTTCAATAGTGGTAGCAAATTATACTTTTTTTTTTTTTTTTGTAAATTACACTAGTTAAAAAGAACATTTGTACATGGTTTCATTTTTTTTTTTTTTTGTAAAAAATGGTATGTACACGTAATTAGATTTTTGTTTAACCTTTTTTATATGGTGGAATGTTTAAATTTTTTTTAATTATTAATTTAAATCATACTATTTTTTTTCCTTTTGTACAAATGTAATATAAATATTTCCAAAATTATTTATACAAGGTAGATTATAAATATTACTTCAATACATGCAAAAAAATAAATTCACAGAACCTCGAACCTAGGACCTCTAAATTGGCTAGCATCATTGGCTTTAATTAGTATGGAGTATGGAAAAACTTGTTTAATTAATTATAAAATTTCAAATTTGTTTATAGTGAGAATCATCATCAAAATTAATTTTTATAAAGTACTATTAAATTTTAAATAAAATCGATTTAGGTCTGCAGTTTTTTGAAGATTCAATTAGCTTAATTGACAAAATATTTACTTCCTCAATAGTTTGAGAGATAATTTGAATTTTATAGATATGTTTCATTGAAATTTTGTGATCTTTTAATTATTATTGCATTAAAAATCTTCAAAAGTGAGGAGATTATATGAATTTTTTTAGGAACTTGAAAGTTTTAAAATATGAAAATTAAGTTCCAGATCTAAATCTTATAGAAACTAATGAAATAGAGATATTTTTTAGTAAACCCAAAAATCAGTATATCTAGAGTATATCATAAGTATATATTTTACTATATTTGATTAACTTGTATTTATTTGATATATATCTTCAAATATTTTTGAATTTTGAGTATTACAAAATATAAGTATATAACAAAAATACATCAACTATATATTATATAAAAAAAAATTATATTCTTAAAAAAATAACAAATGATTTTCACAATAAACAATATACCTTAAGTATATAACGAGTATTTTTTAGGTATATCAAGTATATAACGAGTATATTTCAGGTATATTTTAAATATATAAATGCTAACGTATTACTTAGAACTTAACATACTCAACTTTTTCTTTGAAAAAATATCATCAATAGTTCAACACTTTTTATTTTTTTTTTAAATGTGATTCACCATCAAGCATGGATGACAATATTAATTAGAATATATGAATATTTTTAAAGAATTTAAGACTTAAATTAAATTTTTAAGAGACAAAAAAAAAATTAAAAAATAATTTTTAGTTTTAACAGTAAAGAGTATATTTTAGGTTTATTTTAACTGTATCACGAGTATATATTAGACATATTTTAGATATATTATAAGTATATACTATAAATAAATTTTTTCATCTTTTTTGGAGATTTAACACTCTCAACCTTATTCTTTATTTAGTATAAGAAACTTTAGCTTAGATAAAAAATTTTTTACACAAAATTTATAATTTTTAGTATATTAGTATATTAAATATTGCTTTAAATTAAAAAATATTTTCTTATTTTGTCATGCAAATATGTGATTATTATATTATTAATTAATAGCATAAATATAAAAAGTTTTGAATTACTAAATTAATTAATAACAACATACCATGAATGAGATATATAGAAAAGAAAAAATAGAAAAAAAGAACTAAGTGAATATGCAAAGGAAGTAAAAACGTGGTATAAATGGGAAAAAATGTAACAATATTAAAACAAAACTAAAAAAAAAGCATAAAAAAGAAAAAAGCAAAAAGCAAAAACATAAAAAGTCAACATAGGGGGTTAAAAAGTAAACAGAACTAAAAAAAAGCATACATCACGTAATTTCCTTTAAAAAAAACCCTCACTTTTCCTCAATATGCCTATTAAGCTCTTTTAAAATTTTTAGGCTCTTATAAGAGCCTTAACTTTTATTTTAATCCAATAAGGCCCTAATCTTACAAAAACTGTTAGTGAGCTAATGGCAGCAGCCCCAGCACCAATCCTTGCTATCACTGCCGTTGCAGTCAAAGTGAATGACCTCCTCTTTCTAAATATCTCAATATAGCAGGATCATCATAATAAACCAAAATCAAAACCCATTTCCATGTTGGATTTTTTACTTCTAAATCGTTTTTCATCATTCCTCCAATATTTTTTTTCTTTCTTTCGTCTCTTTCTGTTTCTTTTCCTTCTCTGACTGCTACTCTCTATCAATTGCACAGCCACACCCTTCTATTATATCTCCCATGCGTACTCTTCAACTCTCTTCTTCTTCTCTTTTCCTCTCAATTTCATACCCTTTCTCTTGTTTACAAAACCCCATTTGTTGTTTTTCTTTTTAGCTACTTAGAAATGAATATCACTAATTTTTATTATATATTTCTATTGGGTTTATCCTCTTTTTCTAAATAGGTGATAGAATTTGAAAAGGAAGGGCATTTCAAATTTTGAAGCATTTTAGAGCGGAGATTGTGGCTGAAGCTTGGATATTGAGATGGGTAATCAGGTAAGTGGCAATCTCAAACACGCACTCTTTTTTGAACCTTAGAAGAAGAAAAACACAAAAAGAATAGAAAATAAAGAGAGAGAGAGATAGAGAGAGAGAGATTATTGGCATCTTTTCTTTAGAGGTTGCTAATGCTATGTTCAAAATAGTGCATCTCCATAAATCCCTCTCTGATTATGAGGTCTCCAAGCTTAAAGCTAAGATATAGGCTTGACAAAAGGACACTCATTGCCAGCAAGTGATTAATGATAAAAGCACTGAAGGTCTAGTAAGCCTCAAACCCAACAAGTTCAGAATCGTGGGTGACAAGTGATGAAAGAATGATGCCGATATGGTTTTGTTTGTGAGCCAATAGAAAAATACAATGGAAAAGAAAAAGAAAATAACTAAAGAGCATATAAGAGAGATCCAAGCAATGTAAAATTAGGGCCGTAAAAGAATCAACATAAAAGAATGATGCTGAGGTTACTGCTGTTATTAACGGCTTCTGTTAGATTAGGGTCTTATTGAGTTAAAATGAAAGTTGAAAGTCTTATAAGAGCCCAAAAATTTTAAAAGGGCTTAACAAGCCCATTGGAGAAAAGTGAGGAGTTTTTTTGTACTTTTTTCCCTAAATTATTTATATACTTTAAGCAAATTATTTTTTTCATCCTTATAACTTATGTACAATCCATTTTATACCTAAATTCACAGGACTATCTTCCTTAATAAGTTATTTTTTGCATATCTAAAAATTTTTTTATGGAGACAAAAGAGAGCTTAGAAATTAATAGCGTAGCCATCAATGAAAGAAAAAAAACATATAAGAACACAATTTTTTTGATAATATTATATATATAAAATTAAATCAAAATATAATTTGAAAAGTATTAATTAAAATTTAATATTTTAATTAATTAGTATTAGAGAGAAATGAAAATAATAGTCTAGCTATGGGAATAATTAAATAGAAAGTTATAAGCTGGTGAAGGTGAAAGATGAGTGTTACAAAGTGAAAATGAATTATATAATTGTAAAGGAATTGTAACTTTTTTTTTTTTTTTTTTTTTTGATTGGGAAAAAGAGATTGCAAAAATTAGAAGGGTAGAAAAGAAAAAGAGAGGGGTTGTGAGAATAAAATTTTAAATAAAGAGGGATTGTAAAAAAAAAAAAAAAAAGAGAGTGTTAAGAGAGAATGGGGGGTTAGAAATAGAATTCCCAATTCAATTTTCAAAGTTATTTGGATTTCATGCCCTTTTTTGTTTTTATTTTTAAATTATTAGAAAAAATATTTTATTAACATTAAAATATATTTATTTTTGTTATTTGATATTGACATTGTCACTTTGTTTCTTCAATTTATTTTTCAGGATATAATTTTTAATTTTGAGCATTAACAATCAATGATAAAAGCTAAAATTAAAAATAAAATTGAACCAAAAAAAATTAATTTTTTTTTTATTATTAAGATAATTTTATTTTAATTATAATAATAGAAGAAAGTTCGTACATGAAATTATACGAATCCCTTGAAAGTACATATCCATAACCATTGATCATTACCATGAGATAAACTTAAAGAAATAGAAAGAATGAGGTACCAATCTCTCTCATTAAACACAGATAACAACAAGCTCAATATCCCAACCAGAACCATCATCCAAAAATAAGGAATTTGTTGCGCAATTTCTGCAAGTGCACAGGTCGTGAACAAGTAATATAATAGTGAAATAAGTGTCGATCCCACGAGGAAGGGTTTGTCAAGTACCAATTTTAAGATTCCTCTATTATTTAGAAAATTAATTATGAGAATTCATATTTTAAGCTAAAGTAAAATTCAAGTACATAAATGATAATAAAAATAAAAATAAGATTAAAAGTTTAGGATTTAGAATTCATCAATTGATCACATATGATTTCTTTATAATTTTTAGATGGATTATTTTTGCTGGAATTAATGATTAGATTTCCCTAAATTATATGATGTTCTCTCTCAAGATACAACATGTGTGTTCATATTAACCTTACGTCTACTCTCGTGATCATAAGCAATTAACACAAACCCATTAAGTTTTATGAAAATCCTTTTAAAAATCACAAATGAGTATTCTTATCTCTAAGCAATACATTCCCTAGGTCAGTTATCCTAATGAACTAATATTGTGCTTCCACTCTCGCTACTTCACACAATATCTTAAATCATGCAATTAATGGCCAGTTAATTACAAGCATTGAGTTCTAAGATAAAAGATTAATTCCAACAATCAAATCCAATCAATTAAACATAAATAATCATATACAAATCAAAAGATTACATCTAAATCCTAGAAAATAAATTTAACTATTCATAATTAAAAGAGAAGAAACAATTAAATTAACAATAAAAATAATAAACATAATAATAACTTAAACTTAAATTCAAGAATAGAGTTTAGAGAGAACTTGTTTTGGGATACAATATTTGATGAACTCAAGCTTCCAAAAACTCCTCCTCTTGATCAAAATAAAAAATAAAACTAATCTACTCTAAGAAAACATATGAAAATCTCTCTACATATTTTTTTTATGGATTTTCTTTTGATGCCATTTCCCTTTGCCAAGCATGGTATTTATAGACATGTTTGGTGGAAGAATTCAAGTTCCATTAAAATTCTTACATCAAAAATTCAACATTGATGGTTAGGTTGGCCACCAACCATTGAATTCCTTCATCAATATTCAAAAATAGTTAGGTTGGCTATCAACCATTGAATTTTGGCCACCAACCATTGAATTTCTTTATCAATATTCAAAAATGGCTAGGTTGGCTACCAACCATTGAATTTTGGCCACCAACCATTGAATTTATTTCTCATGGATTGAAAACTTGAATCATTGCTTGCATCTTTATTTTTACTGCATCATTTTGATCTGCAAAAATAAAATAAAAATACTTAAAATATGTTATAATTTATTTATAAATTGTAAAACTATTTATTTATAAAAATAAGTAATAATATTATTGCATTCTCGAGAATTGAGCTAAAATTTAAGTTTAAACAATTAAAATAACTCTAAAAATATAGAGTTATCAGAATTCGCAGTGGCAGATTCCATGCCTGGGACAACCGATGTAGAAACCATTGGAGACCACATCTGGTAATCATGGGTCACACCATATATGTGAGTATTAGTCCCATTATCCACCCTCAACATATTATGAGATTTCAGCAATTGTTGAGATGTGAGAATGCTACCTAAATGAAATTCAGATTGTGACCCAATTTTGCATTGAAAAAAGACCCAGAAGGTAAGTGACGTGCTTCGTTAATTTTAGCCAGCAATCAAGATGAAGAATCAGTAATTAAATGCCAACATTGCCACATTAAAATTGTGAAATTTCCTAAAACCCAATCCTCCTAGAGCTTTAGGCGCAAATTATACTATGGACCCATATTCATGTTGCAACATGGATACGGGTCCAAAATATACATGTAAGAAATTTACAAAATGAATATGCGCGATTTTTTATAACAATTTCTGTAGTGTGTAACGATTTCTGTAGTGTGTTTTACCTTTTTTTTTTTCACTTTTTAATTGTTTAATTATTTAAAGCATCTAACATTTCAAAAAACTATAAATGGACCATAAATTTTTTTAAATTAAGTGTTAATTATTTTTTTATTTGTTTCAATACTTAAAATTTAAAATATAATAATTAAATACTTAAAATTATAATTATAATAATTAATTTTTTCTCCCATCTAATAATTGTTATAATCTTAATTAAATATATTTAAATAATTATAAAAAATTAACTATTATAAAATGTTTAATAACTCAAATTATTGGAGCAGGTATATTAAATTTTATTTATTTCTTTTTCCTGGTATATTGATATTGAATTTGAGTTACATTAGTATTATATTCTAAGTAAATTGATATTTAATTAAAAATATGTTTTATTATTAACTGACAGTTTAAAAGTAATGTACATGTAATTCAATACCAATGTACACACATTTAAATGATAATGTACCTGTAGTTCGAGAGTCATATACATGCAGTTAAATTATAATGTATTTCTAGTATAAGACTAATGTGTATAGACTAATTATTATTAGAATATTTTTATCATTAATATTGCAATTTAAAATATATTTTATCATTAACTGATAGTTCAAAAGTAATGTACATGCAATTCAATACCAATATACATACTTTTAAGTAATAATGTACTTATAGTTAGAGAGCCATGTACATTATTTGTAACTATTTAAATCACTAATTTTTTATTTTTTTACATTTGATTAAATAGCTTTCATACTTGGACAGAGTATAATTCAATGTACGACAATTCATTCAAAGGAAATATCCAACTTTGAGTTTTTGGACTATTATTGATCTAAGAATTAGAGTGAAGGAGGAGCTTAAAGAAGGAGGATTTAGGAAAGGAAAAGTAGTAGCACCTTTAAAAAAAATCAAATTTTGAAAAAAAAAAAAAAAAAAGGAAGGAAAAGCAAGAAAAATAAGAAGAAAATGTTGACAAAATGAAAAAAGGAAGAAGGGGACAAAGTAATTTACTAAAAAAAAAAAGAAGAAAATGTTGACAAAATGAAAAGGAAGAAGGGGATAAGGTAATTTACTAACTCTTTATCAAACTAACTGTAATATTAATATTGAACATTATGTACATTTGCTATTTACTCTATATGTATTGATATTGAAAAAGATGACTAATGTACTTACAATTAAAAACTATTATATCTGAATTTTAACGAACATTGTACTTAGAGTTTATGACTAATATACATACAGTTCAATACTAATATACATATAATTCAATACTAATGTACATAAATTCAAAAATAATGTACATGTAGTTCAGAACCACCAATGTATCTTTAGTATAAGACTAATGTGTATAGACTTATTGCTATCAGAATATTTTTATCATTAATATTGTAATTGAAGATATATTTTATCATTAACTGATATTTCAAAAGTAATGTACATGCAATTCAATACCAATGTACATGTTTTTAAATAATAATGCATATGTAGTTAGAGAGTTATGTATATGCAGTTAAATTATAGTATATTTTTAATACAAGACTAATTTGTATAGACTAATTATTATCAGAATATTTTTATTATTAATATTGTAATTAAAGATATATTTTATCATTAACTGACAGTTCAAAAGTAATATATATGCAATTCAACACTAATGTACATGCATTTTAAGTAATGATGTATATGTTGTTGAAAAGTCATGTACATGTAGTTAAATTACAATATATCTATAGTACAAAACTAATGTACATAAACTAATTATTATCAGAATATTTTTCTATCATTAATATTGTAATTGAAAATATATTTTATCATTAATTGACAATTCAAAAGTAATATACATACAATTCAACATTAATATAACTGCATTTTGAGTAATAATATACCTATTAATTTTAAAAAAATATATATAATAATTCGATTTATATATTTAAATACAAATTATAAATTATATATTTATTAGAATTATAATAATTATTAGTTGGAAGAAACAAAAATAATTTATATATTTAATGATAATAATTCAATTTTAAGTATTAAAAAAAATTAAAAATAAAAAAATTAACATTTAAAATTAAGAAAAAAAAAAGAAAAAACAGTGAACACAAAAAATAAAGAAAAAAAGAGAAGCACGCTAACAAAATTGTAAAAGAAAAAAATCGCGTATTAATCTCTAACAGTTGTAAACCTCACATGTTTTTTAGTTTAATAAATATCTCACACATGTATTGTGAGCCCGGTTCATATTACATCATGAACATGGGTGCAGGATATAACAATTGAGCTTTAGGAACAGGGTATTAAATAACAGTTTTACATATCGTATCGGTATCAGAATCGAACTGAATCAGGCTGAATCGAACGCCATTACCATGAATTTTAAAAAATGATTAGCAAACTGATATAATTCAATAAGAAATGAAATATAACGTTCAGAATGTAATACATTAAATTAATTAACACTTAAATAAGCATAATTGTGCCTAGAAAAATTTAATTTACATAAATAATAACAATAAATTAAATTCAAATTACATAACTAATAATAAAAATTAATATTATTTTATTAAGTCATGAGAGAAAAAATTATCTTATTCAAGATGAATAAGGTGATAAAAAAAAACGTCTCCCTATTTCAAATAAATAAAGTAAAATTAAAAAAATAAATATATCATAATATTAATTAATCACCAACAAAAGGAGCGTCGGATAAGATTTGGATTGTCTTATCTGCTATAAAACTCATTTATAATTGATACAAAGTCATTATTTAAATTTTTAAAAATAAATATATAAAGATAAAATATAGTCAAATTGTAAAATTCAATCAATAATTTACACCCACAAATAAAAAATTTATACAAAAAATGAATTTTGTAAAAAATTATCAATAATATTCTAAATATAAATAATGTAAAAAATAATATATCAATAATTTATATTAATAAAATAGAACAAATATAAAATAATTTTTTTAAACAATATATTTATAATTTACATTAATAAAATAAAAAATATAATAATAATATTTTTTATTAATACATTACGTCTGTATCGCTAAATAATAACTATATCATTATGTATTGGATGATTTATTATCAATTCAGTACTAATTTTTATTAATTTAAATATAACGTATAAATAACATAACGAACGTCTTAAAAACTCAGACAAGACGGCCAATATATACTATTAGGAAGACACAACTTGTCAAAACACATCCGACTAATCCTCTTTGTAGCCATTACTAGTTGCTGGTTCCACCAAAAAGAAGTAACGAAATTTTCTAATTTCTCACAAAGTAGGAGCACACCCATAACAAAGGTGGGAATAGATAAAATTACAGTTTTGTCTCCTTTATCATTTATGTAAAACTAAAAAAGAGAATTATTGCAAATTAAAATAAAATTAAAGCGTCAAGGGAAAAAAAAAAAAAAAGCTTTTAACCTTTCACACAATCATTGAATTATTGTTAATAATTTATTTTAACAAGAGTTGGTAAATATTCTTTTACTTTACCTCCATTTATATAAGGGTAAGCTTAATTAAGTTTAGTGACAGCAAATGACGATTAATATTGAATAGTAATGTTGAATAACAGCTCCTTGATTGGCGTTAATGGAGTAACATCAATAATCCATCCTCCATATATTAAATTAAATTTATAAGCAAAAAATAAAATAAAATAAGATGTAGAGTGAAATTTACACACAAGTTGGAAGCACGTGCATGCACATGGGTAAAAAAAATAGTAGGGGAAGCCACCTTTTGACGACATTCTTACGTACCAAATTACCTTTTTTTTTTTTTTTTTTTTTTTTTTTTTTTTCCTTTTTATAATTTTAACTATTATTTAATTTATTTTTTTATTTTATTTTTGTCTCTTTGTGGCTATTTTTCGTATCCTCTACAAAAGGAAAAGTGGGAGCGTATGCGAATGTTCTTCTTTTGTGCCGCTAGGAACATGGGCGATTCTACAAAGGGGCAGTGAAGGCAAAAGAATCCCCCTTTTCTTTTTTTTCATTTAGTTGAAAATTAATATTTTTATAGATAATATTATATAGATTACATATTAAGTATATATCCATTCTAAATAAATTAAATTAATCTATAATATATAAACAACAGACACTTTAATTTTAAATATATGTCTTAATTATATTGTATTAACCATTTCTCTTATATAACACAAGTATATTATATTAAGTTTTAAACAATAATTGTATTGTATCATATATTATATATTAGTTTTAAAAAATAATTGTATTGTATTTGTTTACTACCAAAAATTGGACTTGGATGATACAATAAATATTTTTAAATTATTTTATAATGAGTCCTTATATCAGCACTGACTAGTTTAAAAATTTAATAATCTGATTCCTTCGTAACATTTGCTAAACCCAAATCTTTTAAGAGCTTCCCTGCAACTTAATGCCTCAATAATAAGAGGATCCACAGAACTGTGATCACACCATTCTTGGCTTGCATCATTCTGCTAAACTCATCATGAATCTCACGTCCAAAATCAATTTGCGCCTTATTGCATTTTAGGTGATTTGCGACTGGTTTTGCCACCTTTAAACGCCATATGCAGAGCTATTAATAGAGGAGAAGACTAGTTTAGACTTATAATAAGATAAGTCAAAGTCTAACTAAGATACTAGACTTATAATAAATTGAGCTTAACAGCGAAAAAAGATTTGAGCCATTTATATTTAGATCGAGTAATCCTTATTATAAGTCATTCATATTTCTATCATTTATTAATATGAGAATACCTACACTGCCACATTTGTTCCTTTTTATTTTGTTCTTTATGGGTAAAATTACATAAATGGTGTCTGAACTTTTGATTTTTGTTATTTTGGTACCTCAACGTCTTTTTTTTTTTTTTTTGCAATCAAGTGTTTGAATTCTTGAATTACATATAAATAGAGTGCTTCTTGCAATAAAGTGCACAATCAGCAGCAATTGGATCATGATTCAATAAAAACTGGATTCACATACTCTACGTCATAAGAAGTGATTAAAAAGACTAAAATGACCTTGATTAATTTACTCCTATCCTCTCCTACATATTTACAAACTAACTGCTCGATAAAATTAGGGATTAGGGATTATAGATTTTTTTACTATCCTTTGCAAATCAAAATTCTTTCCATTGAAATTGGCCATAAATTCATTTTGATAAAGACTTGAATCGAAAATTATTTTGCTAAATGGAAGATCATTTAAGGAGTTTAAGTCCAAAAAGATAAGGTTATTCTTTTTTATTTGTTTTTTCATTATCGTGGATCATTGTTGTCTAAATTAATTTGTTGTTGTTGGGACAAATGTTGTTTATTTTCTTGTTATTTATTTATTCTTTATTGTTTTCTTTTATTTGATTTTTATCTTATCTTGAAAATGAAGTATCATTTTTTGTTGTTGGAATCCTATATTCTCATCTTGAAAATCTCAAATAAATGGGTTTGATATCAATTCTTTATCTCCCTTCTTTTTTTTTTTTTTTTTTTTTTATTTTTTATTTTTTATTTTTTTAAATAGCATGGAATTGCAAGTCACCATGTGCTTCACAGCCACCATGTGGATATGGGATTTATACAAATTTCGAAACAAATATCATAATTCTCAATGTAAGGTTTTTCCTACACAAAATCTCCATGTTGTATATTTTTATTTATGTGTTGTTAAATATTCATGCATATTGGTAGCCTCATATTGGGAAATAAGCCTAAACCAAGCTTTATGACAAAGAAGAAACAAGGATCTAAGAATGTTGGAAAGAAATTCATCACCTCATCTACACTTGAAGTTAACAGGAGGAAAAAAGTCAATAAAATCCAAAAAAAATCAAAAAGAAAAGACAAGAGCAGTTCAAGTAATATTTGCAATGGAGCTAATGAAAGTATGAAAAAAAAAAAAAAAAAAAAAGCCAAAGAAAAGCAATGGACAAGGTTGATTCTTAGCTTGATAGAATTGTGTGATAGTGTAACTTTTTAAATTTCAATTGAATGTAATAACTTTGCCAAGATACTTACACTTGGTTTTTTGTCACTACATTAACATATTGCACAATTATGAGTGCATTCATATATGCTATTTTGTCAAGTCTAACTTTTGCCAAGATATAAAAAAGCTTAGTTTTTTGTTAATCTAGTAACATATAGCAACATATTGCTGCTAATTTATTCCTCTATAAATGTTATTTGATATGATAATATATACGACTCTTTTAATTGATTCTTTTTCTTCATAGGTATTGTTTCCTTTATATTTTGATGATTTTAAAACTTTGTTTAATTAAGTCTAAATTTGAGTGATTATTTTTTGCTTGTATGAGCGTTTATTGTTTACAGAAAGTCATTACCATGACTTATAAGTTCACCACCATAACCAAGTTGGAGGGAAAACAAGTTTCAAATGACTCTGCCAGTTCACCCCTACAACTTTAAAAGTTTTTCCCATGAATTACAAATAGAAGCAAAATGATTTTTGAACCAACCCAATTCACTGCCATAACTTTTGAAGTCACCACCTTCTGAAGTCACCACCATAACTTTCAAGTTCACCACTGTGAACTGGACATAGAGAGGGTTGGAATTTTTATTAGACAAAGTTACCTTAGTAGTCTCCAAATTCACCGGCATGAACACATCAAATGAAACAAAATCTATAGTATCTTGAGAGTGTATTGGGTGAAATCCCATTAAATATATTGTGGGGCACAATCCCGAAGAACTAAACTTGTAAAGGTTTGGGTGTAATCTTGGTTGGTTAGTGGAACCCTAAATTGGTTTGATTTAGGAGAAATGGACATAAGAGAGGCGATTGTGCTCCGAACCACTATAAATCTTGACTAAGCTTTCTCTAACTTAATCTCTTTATATTTGTGCTTTTAATTTGAATTTGGAAATTATCGCATATAAGTTGTTAAATTGCATTAGAATTTTTCAGTAATCATATTCATTCCCCCTCTAGAATTGCCGTACTTAGAACAACATTAGGTCTTTCTTAGAACAACATTAGTTCTTACACTTCCAAAGAAGTTCATATGATAACTTAATGCTTGTATTTTGAGATTGTTGAGATTTGTTGAGTTGATCATCAGATTATTCTAGAGTTGCACTTTTATTGTCTTTATGATATAACGATAATTCATTTTAAGCTTTTATAAACATGTAAATTTATTCATTTTTATCATGTCAGGGAAGGACTATCTTTAACATAATATATAATTTCTTGCTATAGAGTCCAAAAAGGGGTTGTCAATACTACTGTACGAACATTCGATGCTAGATATCTTACACGTAGACTTGTTGGAGTAGTTCAACACATTGTTGTACGTAGAATAGATTGTGGCACCACTCGAGGGATCCCCAAAAAAGAAAATAGACAAATTCCTTTTCTTAGAAACACATACAAGATTCGTCACTACAAAAAGGATAATGGTAACCTCACCATTAACTATTTCATTTACTAACTAAATTTATTCATTTTTATCATGTCAGTTATTTTTGAATGCTTGTGCATTCTTCTATTAGTACTATTCCAATCCATTTACAGTAACTCATTCATTCATTACAAGCAAATCTAAATTATAGAAACTTCTTCATTCATTTCATTTAATCTAATATAAAGCAACATTTACATAATTTTTTTTCCCAAAATAAAACAACTTCATTGATCCATCAACCATACAACCAATCATCCCATTAAACTCACTAAAATATCACTAACCATAGCAATAAAGCTTAACTCTCATTTTTTCTGCCTTCCTTAACCACTACTCATAACCTTTAACCCTAGCCCTTTAATTTATTTGAAAATGATAATAATCAGTCACACCATCACCAAAAGGCACAATCTTGTCTCTCTTACTTTACTCTTTTCCACCTCTATTTCAAGTCTTGCTTTGTTTTACAATAAACTACATAACTCAACCCACTAGAATGTCTTATTGTAAAAAGGATTCTTGCATGACCAAAATAGTCTCTCAGGATTAACAGCCGTACATGAGATTCAGATGATGCGGCACTGTCCACATGGGCAGTTCACATTTTCTTCCATTGTGCAAAAACTTCTTCTTCTTCGTATTCTCTCTATTCTTCTTTTAAGTTTGACCAATTTTATCTAGCGGTGAGAGTAAATGGGTAAGAGTAAATAAGTCAGGGTCACTTTAGTATTTTCAATCACTTCGAATGATGTGCGTGTTGATGTAGAGTATGTGGGCATAATTTTTACTGAGTCATGACTCAATTACTATTGATTGTGCACTTCATCGACCAGAAATACTCTATTTATATATAATTCAAGAATTCAGACACTTGACTATTAAAAAAAAAAAGATATTAAGATGCTAAAATAGCAAAAATAAAAAAAATTCAGGCACTATTTATGTAATTTTACCTTCTTTATACATTTAGCATATTTATCGTTGTAATATAGGGGATAAACATTTAAATTAATTACTCTTAAAATATTAGTATTAATTAAAAAATAAGACTTTTTCTTGAAAAAATAAATTAATGAAAAAACATACTTGCAATATAATTTTCTGCCCAAAGAGTAAGAAGGAAATGACAGTGACGAAATTTTGACGAATGATGAATAAAAAGGCAGACTATTCAAATATGGATGGATTGTGGTATGAAACCCTTTATAGAAAGTTGCCATGCTCCCTAAAAATTATTGTTTGATTACAATTTTGACTTGGAGAGCTACGTAGTCTCGACAATCCATTATTATTAATTATTAATTTTTATTATAGGTATTACTTTTTTTTGGGTACTTTGGTAGCGCGGCCTAATAATGACTTGATGCGGGGAGTGCACCTAACACTACACTCTCTAAAAACACATGCTCAATTATTAATTATGATTCATCACCAATTTCCCTCACTCCCACTAATTATCATGCCTTGCCAATAAACCACCCAGCTCTTCTTTTGTTCTTTTTGCTCAATTTATATATATATATATATATATTGCTTTATTATTCTAAATATAATAAATCATTTATTTATTAACATATTAATCAAGTATTTCTCCTGCAATAAAAAATTTAATAATCATGTGATTCAATTAAATTTTCTTCTATGTATAAATTTATTTACGTAATTAACATTATATTTTAATTTATATGCTTTTTATATATAATTTTTAATATTTTTTTTTACGTATATAACTAATTATAATAATGGATTTTTAAGTTGATAGAATATTGGATGATTAGCATCTCATTTGTAGTATGGTAATATTTTGTTCATGATCTAAAACAAAACGCTAACTAAAACATTTAACAATGTATAACTAGCTTGAAATTTTTTGTCACTTGTGATATCAATTAAATTTAGTCGTTATATATATAGATAATGCGTAACAAACATTTATAAATTGATATTCACAAATCATTTAATCATAGTTTTTTATACTATATCTTATGAAAGAAAGTGAATATTAAAATTTAAATTTATAAATCTTTCTCTGTCTACAAAATTAGGGTTTAGATTTATTTTTTGAGATATTCAAAATAAATAGTTTACTTTTTTTCAAGTTAAAATTATTATTATATTTTCAAATATGCCATTTAGTATAATTATAATTAATTATATTATTTTATAATAATTAATACAATTTATGATCATAATAAGGATCAAATAATAAAATAAATATAAATTTTTAATCTTTATATCAAAATAAAAGTAGAGAGATTGAGTATATTAAATAATTGAACTAAATCAAATAACATGCAAATGCATTTTCTTTTTGGGGGAAAATAATTAACAAATTCTAAATCATTGAAGTCACATTCTTTAAACTCTTGTTTTTATTTAAAAGCTTAAAGCTATCATCCTAACAAAAATACTAAAAATCAAAAGATATAAATTTATTATAATAAACTTCCAACATTGTACACGATATGGGTACCTAACATTATTTTTGAGCAATGTATGTGCTGTGTATATGAATTATTGGGAATCATAGATGAGCAAAAAGAATTAAAGAATAATTATTTTAGAGTACAACACATCAATCAATACATGTCAAATTTTCAACTTAATTTGGTTAAAAAAATTATAGGATTATTTTTTTAGTGTTTAGAGAGGGATTCAAATATGAATACATTATTTATATTGAATATAAAATTAATTTGATTAATTAATTTTATATGGAATTAATTTTAGATTACGTGTGAATTTTTAATTATTAGATTACTATTGAAGTGAGAGATAACGGTTAAAATAATAATTAAATCTATTTTTTTTTATTTATTTACGACAAAATACATAGACTAAAAATGCTTTTGGTATATTATAACGAGACTTAATATAATATAATCAAATAAATTTTTAATATAAAGTTATATTAAAAATTAATTACATTACATTATATTATATTTCATTATGATTAGAGGTGTCAAAATAGATCATGATACGCTAACTTGATTAGCCAAACATGAAAAATTTTCTTGTTAGATTTGAGACTTAGCAGGTTCGTGTTATAAATGGGTTGATCTGTTTATAACACTGCTTAAAATGAGTCATATAATAAATTGTCTCGCTAACTTATCATAACTCATTTAATTTCACGTGTCGTGTTAATCAGATCCAACCCATTTATAGTTAATGTATTTTTTAAAAATATTAAGTGTTAAAATAGTTATTTACTTTGCTAACCTATTTAATTATACAAATTAAACGAGTTGTGTTAGATTTATGATTTGCACATGACCTATTTAAATAAACGGGACGTGTCATATTTATGACCCGCACACGATCCATTTAAATAAATAGGATCGTGTTTGTATAACTCATTTAATTTTCATATTATATTAGAGTAGGAATATTATTACACAATTAATAAATTTGTCGTGTTCGTGTTGATCCTAATCATGTTATCTGAGTAGGTCAATCCGATATAAACATGACCTACGAATTTGTTTTGACATCTCTAATTACAATTACGACATATCAAATACACTTAAGGGGATAGTAATTACTAGAAATAAAGAGATGAAATGAGGCGTAATTAATAGAGTTAATCACTTCACTTAAGAAGGGTTATCTTGAAAGATACGATGTGACGATGTGTAGCGGAAACAGGAAGCTTACGGCGGGAAAAAAAGAAGCAAAAGCAAAGCTAAAAGAGCATCAAAAAGCAACCGGTGGCAGTAACTATCTCCAATCTCTTCTATCATTCTTTCTTTCACTGAGGGGGAAAAAGAAAAAAGGAAAAAAAGAAAAAGAAAAATTAAGGGTTTGGTTTAAAAGCGACAAAAAATACCGATAACAGAAGAAAACAGAGCAAATCTCTCTCTTACTCTGTTTTCTTGTGATACAGAACAGAACAGAGCTTGTTTCAAGAAAATAGAAGCTCTCTCTGTTCTCAATGTCTTCTTGCTTCTATTGTTTAAAGAAAGTGATCGATTAGCTTGAAGAAACATTGCTGTTATAGATCTAAAGAACCAGTTTTTAAGGTACATTCATTTCTTTCTTTTTGTTATTACAGTATCTTAGGATTCATTGCTCTGTTTTTATGTGATTTCTTGTTTAATTTTTTGCTCTGCTTTTTTATTTTGGCGTTATGGGTTTTGGTTGAAACAGAAAAATAACAGGAAATGTTTAATTTTTTTTAGTTAATTAGCATTTTGAATTTAATTTGCATTGAATTGGAGCGCTTTTCAGGATCTTTTCATTTTTGAGTAACTAGATAATATTTAGGTTAAAAACAAAGAATTGTATGACATTTGTCTGCTTGCTTTCTTGATTGATCCAACATTTTCTCGAGAAGCAAACAAGAACTTGAGCTTGCATTACAGAAACAGAGAAGAGAAGGTTTGGTGGAACACTGTTTCAGAAAACAGAAATGATACTTTTCTTCTGCCACTTACCCAGGAACCAAACAATGAATAAAGATTTTATTTTTTTTATTATTATCATTATCACTTCAAAGAGGGAGAAAGAGATTGATTGGTGGAGAATGAATTAATTTTGCTTTTTTAAATGTCAAAATTTTCTTTTTCTCCACTCTCAAGCAGGGAAAAATAAAATAAGTAAAATAAGAAATAAGAGTACAATCTGGGCAAAAAAAAAAAAAAAAAAAGCAATAAGAGCAAAATGACCAAACAAACCTCCAACTCTCTTTCCAAACTTCAACATTTAATAATAAAAAAAAGAAAAATTAACATCTGAACAATTTTTTTATATGATGAATTTCTCAATTTTTAAAAATAATTTTATATAAGTATGTATGAGTATTTTTAATCACTATAGCATTGATTCATATAAGTATTTCTATTTTTTTTTTTGTTTTGCAACTTTTAATTTTATTTAAAATCTTATTTTGATATTCAATGGCATAGAATTTTTTTTTTTTTTAATTTTAGAAATTTTGAAAATTACACACACTTTATTAATTAAAAAATACTTATATAATATTATTTTTTTAAAAGTTAACTTGTTAGATAAAATAATTATTCGAACATCACTGTAAAAGAGTAAAATATAGTTTTTTATTAAAAAAAAGCATAGAAGGGTATAATCGTCCAAAATGTTGATAATTGGGTAGACTTGCAAGAGACGGAGGGAAAGATTCCTGTACTCATCATTTGCTTGCACGCCTTCCGATGAGTATTTGTTGAAAATTCTAGTCTTTGGTGAACGAGGGGGGCAGAGAGAGAGAGAGAGTCAAGATTCTCGACTGTTGATGAAATACATATATGAACTTGTGAGCTTTTGCAAAATTAATTGGATTCATCGTCACATGATGATTGTTTTATTTGCAAATTGTTTTTAATTTTAATATGAATAATATCTTTAATTAAATTAATAAAAAAGTAAATTTAATAAGATGTTTGGAAACTCACCCAAACATGAGAGTGCATTCCCTTATAATATAAAAAAAAAATAGGTAATGTTACATAATATAACATTTTTATCTCAATTTATTAATTTAATTAATATAATATTATTATATTAAAAAAGTTTTGCGCAATGTTTTTTGAGAAAATATAATAAATAAGAAGATACCATAAATTGAGTTAAAAAATTATTTTTTCCATCTTAAAAAAGTTATTTATTATTATTTTTTTAAAATGTCTAACAACATTTGTCTACTGTAAAAATAGTAATAAGTAGTTATCTATTTTATTCTTATTAATTGAAAAATGTGTATTTTTAAAATTAATAATAAAAGTAGTAATAAACGAGTATATATAAGAATATAAGTAAAAAAATATAATAAAATTTATGAATTGATAAATAATTAATAATATTTTTTAAACTGTGAAAGAAAAAAAATGAATAATTTTTTTAAAACGGAGAGAGTAATACAAAAGCGTCGAATTACGTTACATTTTTGTATAAAAAGACAGCAGCACGAGCTAAAAATTTTGCAAAAAAGAATAACAACTCGGGAATACGCAATACAAGTAAAGCCGGTAACTCAAGGGTGTCGCTAAAGATGCCCTTTTCATATGGTAGTACACGTTAACTTGTGCACGCCAATCTTGCTATAAACTGTTTATCTTGCATCACATTAATTACGTATATCATTATCTTTTTCGAATAGGAATGAATAGGTTTCAAGTGCAATATTAGGGAACTTATTCTCAACAAGTTGTTGAGAAAGGGAACTACTAGTTTTATTCTTGTTAGGATCACTGATTTTCAATTAAGTGACATGGATAGCATGTGTTTAATCTTCACAATAAATGCATTTCTCTATATAAATTTTCATAAAAAAAAAAAACCATTAATGGTCCGAAAACACAAATTTGATTTGGAATTCCACACGTCTCATTTTAATTACATACTACTTCAATTTTAATTTGAATAATTGGATTCATGTAGAGTTTATATTTGGGTTGAATTAGATCAAGTTTTTGCAAATATATATATACATATATTTTTTTTAATTTTTGACTTTAATTCGAATTTGATTCGGTTCTATTAGATTTCTGTAAGGACTCTTGCTGGGCTAAACTACTTCAATTTTTCTGATCTAAATTTATTCAAACTAAATCAGACTTAAAATGCTTCTTTCGAATCGGATTAGGTGTAATCGATTAAAACTCTCTAATTTAAGTCTAGCATATAGGCCTTTTGACTAGTTTAGCCCAGCAAGAGTATGAGGACGACCTAACCTCTAGCGTGGGCTCTTTTTATTTCTTTAATCTGATTTTCCTTCGATAATTTAAATTTTGCAGTTGAAATTTGAAAATGAACCCATATTTTCTGCATGCTGGTTTGGAGTCTTTTTAATTAAACTATTCAATTAAAAAATTATTATTGAGTTTTCATTAATAGTATTTGATTTAGATAAATTCGATCAAATAAAAGAAAATGAATTTGAATTGTGATTTATATGTAATATTAATGTAAAGATGATTTAAGGATGATCTGCGTCTTAAAAACTTACATGCGAAATATTTATAAACAATATTTTTATATATGAATTGAATAAAAATTCCTATATTGAGTTGAATTCGAATATCTTATTTACGTATCCATTTTGGAATTGAATAGCAAACTATGGGCTAAACTAATAATTTAAATTTTTTATGATCATAAACTTTTAAATATCTTTCCTTTTAGTATAAGGAAAAATAGAAACCCTTATGTAGTTATTTTTTACTCATCGTCAGTATTAAAATTAAAATAAATTATATTAATAAATTTTAATTTAATGATATTGACAATTTTTTATAAGACTGTAAAAACTTTAGCTGAAAAGTAAATTTAAAAAAAAAAATGAATCGCAAGTTTGAAATGAATTGATTTAATTTAAAAAATGCTATTTAAAATTTTTTATCTTAGACGTTTACGTAACAATAGTACATGGAATCTTATTCCTGGTGTGACAGATGTTGAGTGTAGTAATTGCAGGTGCCTAAAGGAATACTATAAAGATATGAAACCGATTCATAGTACTAGTTGTACAAGACATTGAAGCTGCTGTGTGTGTAATGAAGGAGAATGGAAATTGGTGCAAATAACAATAGCAGAAATGAAAGGCACGCAGCAATGCTGAAGGACCCTTCATGGTTTGGCCAATTCAGAAATGGGTGTAATCCATGGATGGCCAGATACGTTTATGCTTTGATCTTTCTCTTTGCCAATCTTCTTGCTTGGGCTGCTCGTGACTATGGCCGTGGTGCTTTGTCTGAAATGGAAAGTAAGATTATTACTTGCATATATATATATATATATATATTAATTATTTAACAATCATTTCTCTATTATTATTTTTGTAATTACAACAATCATTTCTTGCATGTTAGTTTGTGGTTTGGGTTTTTATTTAGAAGTAGCACTGGCAAGCGTGTGATTTTTAGTGTGAAACTGTGGATGCAGGACTGAGGGTCTGTGCTGGTAAATCTGACTGTTTGGGTACTGAAGGAGTCCTGCGTGTAAGCTTGGGATGTTTTGTATCCTTTCAATATCACATTTGACAATTGTTAAATTTCTGCATGCCGACAAATTGTACTTTATACAGTTAGTGAAAACCAGCCCGGTTTTCAAGCCAGTGAAGGCCGATATTCATAAATCAAAAGTCGAACTAAAATTTTAATAATATCATATATATTTATTATTTATATGTTAAAAATAAATATAATATACTAATAAACAGAGCAACTGGCGTTATGTCAAAGTATTGTGTAATGCCCATTATGAAAGTTACCGGGTTGACAGACAACCTGAACTGATCTGTAGACCGATTTCTCATTTTTTCAGTTGAATCAAATGGGAAAAACTGCGATGATATTTAAAAGAAAAAAGAAAATCAATAATACTAAAATCATCTGCAAATGATGTTGTAAGTTAGAATAACAATTGTAGTTTAATTAACAAATATATCAAATATATAGTAACATATGTATGTTGATATCAAATATATGGGTATGAAGTGTTATTCCTTAATAATGCTAATGATGATAGGTATTTTTCATGATAATGTTTCTATCAAGTGTTGGTACTTCAAAGTTACATGATCCTAGAGATGCTTGGCATTCTGGATGGTGGTCTGCGAAGATTGTTCTTTGGATTGCATCAACAATCATGACCTTTTTGATTCCTTCTACATTCATTCGGCTTTATGGTTAGTTTTATTAGTTATATTTTCACTCTTTAATTTTCCTTTTTGTGAAATATTGATTGATGCAAGTCTTTAACTTCATTTTGTAGGGGAAATTGCGCATTTTGGTGCTGGGTAATTATATTCTATATGATTTCTATAAATAATCTCCTGTCTAGAAATGAAGCATGTTAATTGTTTGCTTTTCTTTACCAGTGTTAGTTTCTTTTATCTTTTTGTTTTTAATTTTTGACAAATAATAATTTTTCAGGGTATTTCTTCTGATTCAGCTGATAAGCATTATTAGTTTTATCACATGGCTGAATGATTGCTGTCTATCTGACAAATATGCAGAGAGATGGTAATGGAGTCTTTTTTTTTTTTTTTTCCTTTTTTGTTGTAGTATATATCCTATATTATGATCAGAACACTAATCTTTTGGGTAAAATTTTAATTGCAGCCACATCCATGTGATGCTAATTGCAACTATTGCATATGTTATATGCATAGTAGGGATCATTTTGATGTACATTTGGTATGCACCAGAGCCATCTTGTCTCCTTAACATTTTCTTCATCACTTGGACACTTGTGCTCCTACAACTCATGACTAGCATCTCTCTTCACCCTAAAGTAAGTGCTAATTAATAATCATTTGCTTCCATTTTAATATTTCTGTTTTGATGCATTGGAAATTATTAAAAAGAAGAAGATTGAAAATTCTTTTAAAAAAAAAAAAGGGATTTTCAAGATTTGAATAATGGTTTCTTGAACTATGAAGCAGATATTGAACTACTGATCAAAGGTTACTAACAATTTTTGCCTCAAACAGGTAAATGGTGGCTTCTTGACTCCAGGGCTCATGGGCCTTTATGTGGTGTTCCTCTGCTGGTGTGCCATTAGAAGGTTTGGCTCCTCCTCTTCTTTCAATTCGCTTAAATGTTTTTACTATACCTTTTTTTTTTGGTAGGTCGAAAATTTTTAGAAGGGAGGGAACTGTTTCAGGGGTTTGAATCTTTAACCTCCTATATTAGGAGACGGACAATTGATTGTTGAATTATAAGTCTAGTGGTGCACATATAATTTTGTTATACTTTTTATTGTGTTTGCAGTGAGCCAGCAGGTGAAAGTTGCAACAGGAAGGCTGAAGCTTCAAAGAGAACAGATTGGCTTACTATTATAGTAATAACTTAACCCTTGAAAGATATTTCTCAAGTATTTTGAACACCATATATATATAATGAAATCAAGTAACTCTGTTTTGTTAACAGAGCTTTGTTGTTGCTCTACTTGCAATTGTTATTGCAACATTTTCTACGGGTATTGATTCGCAATGCTTTCAGGTTTGCAACTGAACTTCTTATTAATAATTACCATCCATTTTCAGGATTCAATAATAATAATAATAAATGAAGTGTCTAATAATGGCTGCAGTTTAGAAAGGGTGAAAAGGAAACTGAAGATGATGTTCCATATGGTTATGGCTTCTTCCACTTTGTGTTTGCCACTGGAGCCATGTACTTTGCAATGCTACTGATTGGATGGAATACTCATCACGCCATGCAAAAGTACTTTCTATTACCAAATTCTTTATTTTGTAAAGCTTGTATTTCAGTAATATTTGAATCTGAAAGAGACTTGTGATCTTGCTAAACAGGACAATTGCTTAGTATTTGATCTTGTGTTTCTGTAGGTGGACAATTGATGTGGGTTGGACCAGCACATGGGTCAGAGTAGTAAATGAATGGTTGGCGGTTTGTGTTTATTGTAAGTACTTGCCATTTATCTCGATTAAAAAGATCAAAGTTTCCATTATAGAATTAATGCTGCACTGATCTTTCATGTTGGTTTAATTGGAAATCAACTCAATGATTGATTCAGTTTAGCTGTTTTGGTATTTTAATTTATTTATTTATTTTTTTTACTTTTTATTCTTTAAAAAATAAAGTTAAATTTTTAAAAATTATATTTAATCAGTTTTCCTAATTAGAGTCAACACCGATGGGAAAAAAAAAAAAAATTTGAATTTGCAGTGTGGATGCTGGTGGCTCCAATCATCCTGAAGTGGAGACAAAATGCAGAAGCCACTTAGGGCATTTCTATTTTAAAAACTGCAAAGGATTTTGTGATTGCACCTATCATTCTGCCATACAAAAACATTTGCAGACAGAAGACGATGTTGCAGATTTTAGTGTACACTTGAAAGACGCAGCGCCAGAGGAACACATGACACATGTACCGATCAGATTTATTCTTATTAATTCTTTTGATGTTGTAAACTTGCATTTCAATCCTCTAGATGAGCACGGAGGAAAAAAAAATCAATATAAGTACTAGGGAATGCAAATTGAAATCTGTGTATATACAGCTACTACTGAATATAAGCTTTAGTAAACCACCTGATCAGATATATATTATTTTCTAAAAGTGTTCAATGTGCAATGAGTCGGCTATACTTACTAAACCTTCAGGGCTTCATATCCCTCTGGCACAAGTGCTGGCTACTTGAGTTAATCAATTTGTCAAATTTTGGTTAATTTCACCCGTCTACCTCGAACAATTTATTAATGCACACTTTCGTTATTTAATTTTTAAAATATTACATAAAAATACTTGAATTATACTAGTTTATAATTAATAATCCTTTCATCCAATTTCCACTTAGAATAATAATGAAAAATAATGTGATGACGAACTAAGTATTTTTTATATTTTTTATGCCACGTTAGCCTCCGCATCAAGCTGTCTCTCTCCCTCCCTCCCTCCCTCTCTCCCAACACCAAACCCCAACCCCCCCCTCCCTCCCACACCACCCACCCCCCCAATTGATATGTCATGGATCCGTGTCTATAATATATAATGAATCAGGTCTATAATACATGTGCCAAATATTTATTAAAAAATAAAAATATGGGATTTTTTAATATTATAGAAACACAAGATTTTTTTAATATTCCATTCCAGTCTTTTTTGCTTTTTTTTTTTTTCGTTTTTCACCATTTTTTCTTTTTTTTTTCTTAATTTAAAATGCTAATTATTTTTTTATTTTTATTTATTTTAATACTTAAAATTGAATTATTATAATTAAATTATTTTTGTTTCTCCCATCTAATAATTATTATAATTCTAATAAATATAAAAATTATAATTTATAATTGAATATATAAATTGAGTTATTATATATTTTTTTTAAATTAATAGGTACATTATTGCTCAAAATGCAACTAGATTGATGTTGAATTACATGTATATTACTTTTAAATTGTCAGTTAATAATAAAACATATTTTCAATTACAATATTAATGATAAAAAAATATTCTGATAACAATTAACCTATGTACATTAGTTTTATATTATAAATACATTGTAATTTAATTACAGATACATTAGTCCTCTTTGTCAACAACAATGCATATAGATTAAAAAATAAATGTACATAATATTCAATATTAATGTTGGTTATGTATTACATGTATATTAGTGAAACACCCTGAATTTTTAGTTATTTTATAAAATCATATTTTCGTACGGAAACATATTATTTTATTATTTTCCTTATTAAAGTAAGATTGGAATTATATTTTATTAAATTATAAATATTCATATTATTTGAATATGTATTATTAATGGCAATTTTGATATACTATTACAATATTATATTATTATGATAATGTTAATGTGGATGTTTGGAGAATTATATTTTGGATTATATTTTGATATTTGAGTATTAATAAGGGTATTCATTATATTATAAGTTTGATTATAGTATTTTGTCGGATATTTAGATTTCCGTTATAATTATTATAGTTATCGTTAATAATGTTATTGATATATAAATTCATGAGTATATGTTGTAACTTATTATTAATATGTAAATTATGAATTATTGTTTATTATTATTATTATTATTACTATCATTTTCATTATTATGATTATTGGTGGTATTATTATTATTATTATTATTATCACTATTATTATTGTTATTATCATTATTATTATTAGTATTATTATTTTATATATATATATATATGTGTGTGTGTGTAGGATTATGTTTATATAAATATATGTGTATAGTATTATATGTATATTATATGGTTTAGTGTATATATATATATATATATATATATATATATATATATATATATATATATAGCATAACGGTGTTGGAAAAATTAAAAGAAAAAGAAGAAGAAAGAGGCTTGTGATTGGGCAGTTAGAGCAAAACGGTGAGTTTTGGAATAGCAGGAAACGGGAAGCAGAGGAGAGAGGAGAGAGAAAGGGAGAGGCTGAGAGAGAGAGGGTAGTTTTTTGTGGCATTCCGGCGGGCTGTGGTGAGCACCGCCACCACCGCTGGGTAAAGGAAGGACCGGCGACCTCGAGGGAGGTGGCAGCTCGACGATCGGCGGCGGCACGGCGGCGTACGCGAGGAGAGAAGGACCGCCGGCCACTGCGACTTCAACCCGACTTTTCGGCCGATCCCGACGGCGGATTCCAACGATTTTGGTGCCTTTTTACTCCTGAGGATGAGAGCTTCATTTTGGTATATACCTTACCCCCTGAGAACCACCGGAGGAGGAGATCGGAAAATGCAAAACCGTGACTTTGGAGGCATTTTCCGGTGACCGGAGGGCGAGTGACGGCGAGTGGTGAACGTTTTTGTGCTCCTGGGGTTGAGGTGAACCTGCTGGTGTGGAGTTTTCCCTGATCCGCCACCATCAGCGACGGCGCATGGCCGGCCGGTAGCGGCGCGTGGGGAGGTCCAGTGGTTCTGTTTCGACGTTCTGGCACGATCCTCGACATCCGTATGTTTGAAATTTATGAAAGTTAACCCGAAACCCTTGTATTTCAGTTGTTATATAAATTATTTTATGTTTAGTAGTTCTTAGAATATTTGTTAGGTTGTCGAGTCTGTTCTGGGGTTAAGTGTAATTCTTATCATGATGTTCTCTGTTGCGAGGTGTCGGTGTCTAGCGTCTTTCTGGTTCCAAGGCTACTCTTCTGAGGGAAGCGGTCGGAAGTGTCGACAGTTAGGTGAGTGATACTCACTGATATATTATCCTATTTCCATTTCATATGCATTGCTGTGTGTATATATATATGTATATTATGCACTACTACTGCATCTATAAGCATGTAACATTTGACTGTGAATGATGAATTGATATTATGTATTATGTGTCATACTATGATTGTGATTGATGGATGGAGGTCGGGAGGATATAGTACCACCTAGGATTATGGATTTGTTATGATTATGATTGGATTATGATGAGATTCAGAAGATGAGCTATGACTGATGGATGCCGGCCGGGCTTGCTCATCGTCAGGGCTGCTGTCAGTCGGGTCAAGGCTACGTGGTACAGACCAGTGACGGCCAGGCCCCTTGGATATAAGAGATAGATTATTGGATTCAGAAAGCCAGAGTAGGGGGATTGGCTCCCTATATTGAGTATTGAGTATCAGTGTGGTACTGTGAACTATACCCCATCCTTGCTTGATTGGATGATTTGTCTGTCTCTATGACATGGTGCATAGCAGGTGCATTAGAAATCTATCTGTAAGATACCAGTTTAATATATTAGTTGGTATCATTCACTGAGTCGAACGCTTATTCCTGTTCATCTTGTTGCTTTCAGGTCAGGGAATGAGCTGGTGAAGGAATTGTAATTGAGTAGACTGCCAGTCTTTTTTCGGCAGTAGTTTGTATTGTTGAGTAATCAGACATGTATATAACGTATGTACATTTGTAATTGTGACTTTAGAACTCCGCAATGTTACACTTTCTAATTGTGCTTTGTGTTTTATTTCAGTTATGTATTTTAAAGGGCTGTAATAAAAGCTGTAATCTTTGGGTTAAGCAGAACCTTTCTGTAATTTATTATTTTTCTGGAATATATGGAATAAATGATGTTGAGCCAATTTGATAATTGTGTTATGTTGTGATTCTTGTGGTTCTGCTTACCTTATTTGAGCCTATAGCCCTTTCAGTTTTGGGCTTTTTGTCTTGTGGTTTGGGTTAGGCTTACTACGGGCACTGGTAGCCACGTGCATGTCCCGTGTCCTAGTGCCGGTCATGTGCCCTCAGGTTCGGGGCGTGACAATTAGTATTGAACTACATATACATTAATATTGAACTGTATGTATATTAGTATTGAACTGTATGTACATTAGTATTGAACAATTAATATATGCACATTAGTCTTGCATTAGAGATACGTTGTAATTTAACTGCATGTACATGACTCTCTAACTACAAATACATTATTACTTAAATGCATATACATTGATATTAAACTACATGTACATTAGTTATAAACTCTAGGTACAATGTTGGATAAAATTCAAATACAGTAGTTTTTTATTGCAGGTACATTAGTCTTCTTTTTCAACAATAATGCATATAGATTAAAAAACAAATGTACATAATATTCAATATCAATATTGGTTATGTATTACAAGTATATTAGTATTGAACTACATATAAATTAATATTGAACTGCATGTACATTAGTATTGAACTGTATGTACATTGATCATAAACTCTAGGTACAATGTTGGATTGTTGGTTAGAATTTAAATACAGTAGTTTTTAATTGCATGTACATTAGTTGTATTTTTCAACACTAATGCATATAGATTCAAAAACAAATATATATAATATTCAATATCAATGTTGGTTCTGTATTATATGTACATTAGTATTGAACTGCATGTACATTAGAATTAAACTGCATGTATATTAGCATTGAATTATATGTATATTACTTTTGAACTGTCAGTTAATGATAAAATATATTTTCAATTATAATATTAATGATAAAAATTATAATAATTATTGGATAGGAGAAACAAAAATAATTATTATATTTTTAATTCTAAGTATTGAAACAAATAAAAAAAATAATTAGCACTTAATTTAAAAAATTTTATGATTCATTTATAATTTTTTGGAATGTTAGATATTTTAAAAAATCAAATAATAAAAAATTAAAAAAGCAAAAAAAAAAGAACAAAATACAATAATAAAATTAGAAAAAATTGCGCGTCTTTATTTTTGCTTAATCTTTTGCATGTGTATGATGGACTTAGTCCATAGTATAATTTGCCCAACCACATCCCCCCAAAACCCAAATTAAAAATAAAAAAAAGAAAATTACATGGTATACGTTTTTTTTCATTTTGTTTACTTTTTAAGCTCCAGTTTTGACTTTTTATTTTTTTGCTTTTTGCTTTTTTCTTTTTTACGCTTTTTTTATTTCAGTTTTAATATATATACACTTTTTCCTATTTGTGCCATATTTTTATTTTTTTTACCTATTTACTTGGTTCTTTTTTTCTATTTTTTCTTTTTTTATATATCTCATTCATAGAATGCTATTGTTAATTAGTTTATTAATTCAAAACTTTATATATTTATGCTATTAATTAATAATATAATAATCACATATTTGCATGATAAAATAAGAAATAATTTTTTAATTTAAAGCAATATTTAATATACTAATATACTAAATAATTATGAATTTTGTGTAGAAAATTTTTGCTCCAAGCTAGAGTTCCTTATACTAAATAAAGAATAAGGTTGAGAGTGTTCGGTCTCCAAAGAAGATGAAAAAATTTATTTCTGATATATACTTATGATATATCTAAAATATGACTAACATATACTCGTGATATACTTAAAATAAACCTAAAATATACTATTTACTGTGAAAACTGAAAATCATTTGTTAATTTTATTTAGTCTCCTAAAAATTTAATTTAACTCTTAAATTCTTTAAAAATATTCATATATTCTAATTAATATTTTCATTCATGCTTGATGATGAATCACATTAAAAAAAAAAAAAAGTGTTGATGATATTTTTTCAAAAAAAAAAGTTAAGTGTGTTAAGTGTTTAAGTATATTGTAAGCATTTATATACTTAAGATATACCTGAAATATATTCGTTATATACTTGATATACCTAAAATATACTCGTTATACACTTAAGATATATTATTTATTGTGAAAATCATTTGTTATTTTTTTAAGAATATAATTTTTTTTATCTAATATATAATTTATGTATTCTTCTAATATATTTATATTTTTGTAATACTCAATATCCAAAAATATTTGAAGATATATATCAAATAAATACAAGTTAATCAAATTTAGTAAAATATATACTTATGATATATCTATGATATACTCTAAATATACTGTTTTCTGGATTTGTTGAAAAATATATCTGTTTCATTGGTTTCTATAAGTTTCAGATCTGAAACTCAATTTTCATATTTTAAATCTTTCAAGTTTCTAAAAAAAACCACATAATCTCCTCACTTTTGAAGATTTTTAATGCAATAATAATTAAAAAATCATAAAATTTTAATGAAACATATTTATAAAATTCAAATTAAATAAAATATTAATTAAAAACTACAATCCAAATATAGTATTTCTTTACCATTTGTTGCAAGCATTACCTTTCTATACTGCATATGATCCCTTATAAAAAGCCACGTAAATTTGTTGATGATGATGATGATAAATTAACTACTATAAGTTTCATGAGAAAAAAACCGGAGGAAGTAAAGAAAGTAGAAGGAAAAAAAATAAGGATGAAAGGAAAGAGATTAGCATGAATTAATTATCATTTATGGTGATTTACTATCTAAAACTTTGCCTAAATTTTTTTTTTTTATTTGAATCTTCAAAACTCTCCCTTTTTTTTATGAGATTTTGTAGAGTTTTTTTATTTATATGAAAAAAGGGTATAAATGTAAGAAAAAAGAATTGGAGCGTATAAAAGTAAAGATTTTATAGCGAGAATATATTTATAAAAGTAAATTTTTTTTTAGATATTTATGTAGAAATACCAATAAAAAAACCACGGTTAACCACAATTTACTTCTTCGAATCCATTCCGTAGACCCGGACGGATAAGTTACGCCTCTTCGGCTATTGCTTAACCTCTTTGGATATGAAAAGAGTTGGAAAATAAAAAGAAAGGAGATCAAATCCTGCCACGCCAAAGGCTACTTGAAACCTTGGCATCCAAACATAATCATAATTAGAGACATAACAAAAATTCAATCTTTGAACTATAATTTAGTAATAAACCAACGGCCATGAATAAATTTAAGCCTTTCTATTGCAGCTGATGACAGGCTAGGCCTCCCTAGTTAGAGAGGGGTTAAAAACCGCAGACATCATTAAGAATTTGGCTAAGAGAGAAAATGGCTAGATATAAATGATACAAATATAGAGATTGTTGATTCTGCCTATTTTCCCTTTATAAACTGTAAAGCCGACAATTCATGCCATGAAGCGTTAAAATGGGATTTTCATTTTTCTCAATACCAAAGTGTTACTAGAAAGAAAAATGAATCTCACTATTCAACAATATATTCATACAAACTGTACTCAACCGTAATGACTGTTTCACAAACTTTTCACAGACTCGAACTGCTCACCACAATATGAAGAAATTGCAAAATCATACATGAAGAGGGGGAAAATGACTACTACTAGGAGCAGCAGGCAACACACAAAAATGATACAAGTTCTAGGGTTGCTAGGCAACACATACATCACTCCATGAAAAATACAAATGCCAATAGACATGAGGCAAATAAAAAAATAAACCTAATCCCCATGAAGTAGTCTACCCTTTTAAATTATAATTGCTCTCTCTCTCTCTCTCTCTCTCTCTCTCTCTACAAACAATTTTCAGGCTGCTATGAACATTTTTTTTAACTTAAAAAACACGGGCGTTCTTTAATTTGGCTGGATGATTTAACCAGGCAACTTGGAGGAAGCAGCAAGTTGATGCTTCCTTTAAAAGCAAGGACAGGGATGAATTTTGTTCACAATCATCCAAAAGGGTTCCCCCCAACAGAAGAGAAAGGTGACGGGGTAGCTGGGGCTGAGAATCTACCAGCGGACGGTTGATCCATATTTATGGCACCAAAAGCAGCTCCCTCAGTGCTGAAGCCACTTACTCCTTGTTGCCTGTAAAATTTGTCCCAAAAAAAGAAAAAAAAAAAAAAAAGAGATTAATAAGGTGCATGCATACAGCTCAGCCAATAAATCATCAGATAATTCTCACAGTGCTCTTAATAATTTAACCATTTTAGAGGTCGCATATTTAATATTTAGGACTTGTTTGGTTTGTGGAATGGAATATGAAGTAATAGAATAGCTATTTCATGGAATGAAATAGTTATTCCTCAGCTCTTATAAATTTTATAAGTTCGAAAAATATACTATACATTATAAATTATTATATATTTTTAAAAATTCAGCTAAAAAATGTGATCATAAATTTGCTAAGCCATGGAACAACAGCTCCACAACTAAATTGGAACAACTAAGAATTCTACTCAAATCCTATAATTTAAAGTTCTACTCAGCTCTCCAACCAAGTCCAAAAATCCAAAGATATAAGCAATCAAAATCTCAATTATAATAAGAGAATATATTAATTACTTGGTTTTGTGACATAATAAGCAACCATGTAATAATGAATTATAGAACATGAAAGGAAAATTACATACAAATATAGGACAGAAGGATTAATATGGTAAAAGGGGAAAAAAAAAACCAGTAACAGGGGGGATGCTTGCAAAACACCATCTAAAAAATACAAACTGCACCTAATGTATACTTACCCAGAAAACGGCAAGTTACTTGATACTTGCGCCATATGTGCCCCTATGATTTCAAAGCAAAATTAAGCCCATAGCAGAGTTCAGTGAAGAAATTAAAAGAAAAATATGGGAGAATTTGGAAGACATTAAAAAAAAAAAAAAAGAAAGGATGTAAATTTACGTGGAGGCATAGCTGATGTGTGATATGAGGGCTGAGGAGGCAATGCTGATGGATAAGGCAATGACTGGGATGGCATCCATGCTGACACAGGAGTCCCAAGACTGGAGGTCCGCTGTAAGCCTGAAGATGGAGGTACATTTGGGAGAGCAGTTTGCAAGGATGACAAGGAAGGAAACTGCATCACAAGGAACATGTCATGAAAACCAGAAAAGAAACAAATCAATGGGATTTAGATTACTTTCAACTATCAAAGATCATGCACTCCATTCTTTACAGATACATAGACCAATACAAGATCAAACCAAGCAGCCAAGCACCCTTCCTATCTGAGAAGTTCAAGTTACTATATCCTCCCAGAAAAGTAATAAAGCTTCATGTAAATCCATTGCAGCTTTGTGTTGTTCTTTTCACAAATTGACCCATGCCAACAATCATAGCGCCAAGTTGTCGTGATATTTAATTTTCATGGCTTTGCCAATGTTTTATGTCAGCAACTTCTTTCAATTTTTCCAAGTAAAATATCACAGCATAAAGAATGAATCAACCAAGAGCCATGAAGTCGAATAACAAGTTTTAGATCAAACAAATCAAAAAAGACCAAAAAAGTTGAACGATACATTTTAGATGAAATGAATTCATCACATACCTGATGGACTTGTGCTGAAGACGACTCGCTGAAATCAAATGGATTTGTTGACTTGGATGGCTGGACAATGGTTGGCATGGGCTGCAATAAATAAATTTACAATTTTAAGTAATCTGACCAGAAATGAAACATACAAACCTGCATGACAGGATACACTAATTGACTCGATATGGTCAGTTGATAAACACACCGCTGCAGCATTACTATATTGCATTGCGAACCCCATACCGCGTGGTGGACCAGTTTGCCATCCTGGAACTGCTGGGGGGAAATATGAATAGGTTGCAGTAAAAAGATCCTGCATATAATTCAGGATTGGTATCAGAGGCACTCATTATTAGATAAATCCCTACAAAATATTGATCACCATTAGCTCCATTACCACAGGCAGTTCTTTCCTTCCACTTGGTTTTACTTCCACAGCCTGAGGTTGTGATGCACCAGCAGAAGCAACCCCTGAGGCAGGTGTAGATACAACTTGATGGGGTCCAACAGATGATATACTCAAAGCTGGTTGCATGTTAGGGGGCACTGACATATTCCATGGCTGAGAAAAGGCCACAGAAGCAACAATATAAACAAGTACTATACAGATTGCATAGATTAAATACTAATTTCTATAAAACCACTGTACCTGATTGCTTGAAGCTCCATCAAATGGTGGTCTATATTGTTGAGCAGTAGACTGACCACTGGAAGCAGGAAATAGAAACTGCTGCTGCTGCTGCTGCTGCTGGACACTAGGCCATTGTCCTGCCTCATTAACTTTGAGAAAGGAATTACCACCATTGACGGGCATAGCAGGCATCAGTCCAAGGGCAGCTCCTGAAACACCCCCATAATGAAATGTCGACATGGTATTAGCAGATGCCACTGCAGAAGCACCAGTGTTTAAAGGAAACATAGGTGCATTCCCTACTGCCACAGCATGTGAAGCAGTGACACTTGGTAAATTTGCAGCATTGCCTACAGATGCAACTACTGGAGCACCAGAACCAGTTGGCATCCCAGATATTTGACCAGGTACAGATGCTGTCATTGACAATTGTGAGAGAACAGATTCCAATGGATTTGTATTTGGTGAAGCCTGAGAGACCTTAACCTCAGGGGCAAAATCAAAAGAAGCCCAATTGTCATTGGCTGTACTTGCCGGTTGTGCAATGGATTGAGACACAGTTGTCTGTTGTACTTGAGGAACTGCAGTATTAATAGGAGGTGGTTCAGGATCAGCATCAAAATCAATTAAGCTGGCAGTATTCTCCACTTTAACTTCTGTTGGATTTCCATTGGTGGACCCCAAGCTACTAGAAGATGCAGTTCTCTGCCATTGAATGCAACAAAATTGTGAGACCATTTATTTCCTCCACCAACCCAGTGTTGGAAGAGAAGACAAAGAAAAACTATAATAGATAAGATTTTTTATTTAATTGTAATACTCCTCTTCCACACTTTATTAATAAGCAACAGTACTTTATATACATCTCAATAAAGTGGAGAATCCCACAAAATTAGCAACAAACTAGACCCACTAAAGCTTTGTCATTCACATCTAAGATCACTGACCCATCTACTAATAATACAAAATATTTAGGAACACTACTAACTAATACTTTATTAAATCATAACAACTAATTAACTTAGCAAAATAGCATGAAAAAATATAAAACTAAATTTCTGCATCATTTCCACCACCCAGAGAGACCAATAGAGATTCCCATAAAAAAAATAAAAAGAGAGAGAGAGAGAGAGAGAGAGAGAGAGAGAGAGAGAGAGAGATGATTAACTAAGCCACTTACACTTAAAAATCAAACCAAGTAAAGCTAAAATACAAGCAAATTACTATTTACCAGCATAAGCCAATTCAATCATGAAGCTAAAATAAACCAAGCTAATTATAGCTCGAGTTTTACTTTTTGGAGCTATTTCAACCAATATTATATATACATGGTGGATAGTGCAGATGTAAAATCAGTATTCTCATGTAGGGCGAATTCAATAATAGACATCTGTTGGTATTCTAGCATTCCTTTTCTTTTTGGAATGTGCCTAAATCAAGGCTTAGCTAGAGCAAGTTGAGGCAAGAGATGCCAAGTAACTGGCCTTAAGTAAATCAAGCTGTTTGTGCTCTCATGGAGATCCTCAAAAAGGTCTACAATAGCAAAAGCTTTTTAAGGCATCAATGCTTGGTGATTTTAATTCATATCTCCCTATTCATATATACATATATAAATAGAAGCTGAGGAATGGAGAGGTTTTTATTGAACTACTGATGTGGCTCTTTTAATTTTTGACGTGTGGCTTAAATTTGCAACAATTAAAGCCTAGTAATCTAATTTATTTAGAAGACACATCTTTTAAAAGGACACTAAATTCTATCCTTTCCATTGTTCTCTTCCAATAACCACCTTCTCACCATTCCAGTTTCCTCTTCACTCACAATTTTAGGTGTGATCAATACAATTTTTTCTCTTTCTCAGATTTTTTTTTTTTTTTTCAAAATTTTTTTACTTCCTTTTTCTTTATTAATTTCCTGTTTTGGGTTTTCTTTGCATATTTTTGTGTTGTTCTTTTCAAGTTTAGAAAATTAGGCAGAAAATTAATATGGCAATAATAATACCGTAACAAGGAAAAAATTATCAATCATTGTGGGGTAATTTCCTGTAAATTCTTCTTTAAAAAGTTTATTTTTCACTGTCAAATTATTACTCTATATGTATTTTGAAGATTTTTTTTAAAGCAAGTTTGGATACTTTTTCTCCTCTCCTTTAAATGCAAATTTAGCAAACAATGCCAAACTTTGATCATATGCAGCGACAGTGCCCACAACAGAGGCTACTTGGTTATGTAGCGATGGTGCCCACAACAGAGGCTACTTGATTACTAAGTGTAGTTACTAAGGTTTTACTTCCATTGGCACCTGCACATAATAACTCATTCAATTGATCCCTTTTCATGGGATCTTCATTCCACACATCATCTAAAATGAGCAAATATTTCTTAGCACCAATGTTACCCCCAAGACTGTTTGCAATTGTTCTGTTTCCAAATTGCTTAAATTTTCTTTACTTTTGATTGCTCATTAATTATTTCTCCGCCAATATTTTTATATTAAATCCTCTCAAACAAACTCACATTTTTAATTTTAATTTTTTTATTTACTCTTTCATCATTAAAAACTAATTTAGGAGTTACAGTCTTCCCCAAATCACCAACAATAGGAATAGCAAAGATTTTTCTATCATCACTACATTTATGTATAAGTTTTTATGATACCTTCTTTATCGTCTCTTCAATAACATCAGAAAAATTTACAAAGGAGTGGCTCATCTCTCTTTTTGTTTTTCGTAATGTTTATTGGAACAATTTTTGCTGGTGATATTGAAAAGGAATTAGGCCTTGTTTGTCTATGAAAAAATTAGACCTGTTATACAAATGGCAAAACTGAAAATGAATTTTCCTATCTTTTCTTGTTTACAACTATGCTTTAGAGGACTTCAAGTAGTTTTCCATGTTTTACTAGAACTCTCTGTACATAGAAAACATGGAGCTCGCTCTGTGTTTCCTACAGATCACAAATTGCTCCATGGCAAGTTGAATTTTTATATTTCAGTTCTCATTATTTCAGTGAAGTCCAGTTGAATAAATACTCTTCCATAAGTAAATTACTGAAATGCATAACGTGAACTGACAAAAGAACTTCAACATAAGCATACCAAAACAAGTGTACATTGTATGCTGTTAGGTTATTCAAATGAAAGTTGTAATTTGATGTAGATTTGCAAGCACTTGATCCTAAGAAATTTTTGAACAGGAAATGTTTATCTAAAAAGTTCAAACAAAGCCACTGTTGGGTAGGGATGGATTAATGACAGCAGGACAACAGAAGCAGAGGCAAAAATATAAGTTTAATAGTTGTATATGCAACTGAAAGAAACAGAAGCTCTACCTGTGTCTGTGCAAAGCCATCAGCAGGCCGTGCAACATTGGCTTTGGGGGGTTCACTTATACGAAGAGGCACCACATTATCTCCCAAAATTTCTCTTACAGGCCGTACAACAGGGGGACTAGAAGCCTCTGGATCCTTCAGTCGCCCAGGTGACCTGCTTTCAAGCCTAGAATCTCCATCAGACACTCTTCGGTCGTCACCCCTCTTTCCGTTTCCAAATCTATCCTCCCGACGCCAATCATTGACTATCTCAGGACGTGCAGGACTTCTCTTGTAATCATTATACTGTCGACTTTCTTGATCATATCCAGGACTTCTTCGTTCATCATAACCATATCTGGAATTTCTGTCATCACTTCTTCCACCAGGACTAGACATTTCATTGTAACGGCGTTCATACGCATCCTCATATGGTGGACTTCGAGACCCTCCTTGGTATGAGTCCTCTTTGTCACCCTGCATCATATTTTAATTCAATCAGAAGATGTTTCTAATAGGAGAAAACACAAAAATAGGGGAACTGGTTATCTTACCAACTTTACACTGGGAGGCTTTCCATAGTTATTCTCGCCCGTGTATCTTCTATCCACATAAACATGTTTAATAAAGTCCCGAAGTCTCTCAACATTACTGGCAGCAAAAATATGAATCAGAACTGCAATCATTATTGAAATATATAGTAAACCACGGCATAAATGAGTGACAACCTTCCATCAGGGACAGACTGACGCTGTGGATCCCATTCTTTAAGAAAAATGTCCCTTGCGCGCTGTAAATGAAAGACAGGAGTCAGTTGAAATGGAAACTAAATAAGATAAAACCATAGAATAAACAAGGCAGGTATCCATGGCATCTGCAAGTCCAGTGACATACCTTATTTCCTCCTTCTTGAAGAGCAGTAGCTTCTTGTGATGTAAATTTAGCCATTGATACTGATTTTACTCGGTGTGTGAACTCCCGACTAGAAATCATTTCAAAGTGTTACGTCAGTGGAAGCAACTTCATCTCTCTCCGCAAGAACAAAGGAAAAACTTCTCAAGAGAACACAAAAACAACCAGACAAGATAGAGAGACAAGCTGCTGATTCAAAGACAAAATGTAAACTATAATCATACTCACTGTATTCCACTACAGTTGGTGCAAACAAACGTCCAGAAATTTGTGCAAACATACTGTGGTCCCTGCTCAGCCAAGAATATATTAGCACTATATAACAAACTAAATGCCAGCTTTTCTCCTGTGGGATGATAGCAAAGGGCACTCCCATTTTCATTATTTGGATATATATCAACCAATGTATGAATACTTCCGAATAAATTTTGAGGTAAACACATACTTAAAATTTTCTTCAAATCATCTGTGACAGATAAGGATAACAAAAAGATCCACCTTCCTATAATAGGTATATTCAGCACAGCATGCAAGCAGTACAACCTCAGATAAATTAAGCAGATTTTCTTTACAGACCCCGCAAACATGTGATAACACATCAGTGATAGTCACTCTAATAACTAAGTTAATAATTGCAAAGCTATGGTGTGTTACAATAATTAAAATTACATCCTTGAATCACTATATATTAGCAAATAAGCCTAAATTCAAACCTTCAAGTTCTAAGGAATCTCATTTGGTTCAACATTAAGGAGTAATAGAACCTATCTGTTGGTTCTTCACCAAACCCCCCCAAACACCCCCCCCCCCCCCCCCCCCCCCCCCCCTCTTAATAGAATAAGAATTTATAAATATAATAAAATACATGAATGATAATGTTCCAAGCAACATTGAAATAAATAAAAGCATTTATCAACCTCCACATCAATGACTTGATTCCACTTCATACATTTGCAAAAACTAAGTGATTAAAATCCATCTCGTTAATCCATGAATCTCTATTAAACATTTTATAGTAAATATAAAGGTCTAAGATAGCCTAAAGAAAGAAGCGAACAAAATCAAAAGATTTTTCTATTTCGCTCCAACAAAAAGTTCATTTCATATACTTTTCTCCAGCATAACTATGCAAAAGACCATTTATCACTATAACATTAACTTATTTTATTTAGGTACAAGAAACAACTCATTCATAGTTTATTCCAGTTACATATTTTCATTTCTTCTCATGCTTCACAAGTTATTCACATATATAAATCAGTTAACTAGTTTCATACTCTTATTATTTGAACTAACACCAATATAAATGCTAATTGAACTATTAACTTTGTCACAATAAGCACATTACAATGCAAAGACTGTATCAATTGAATTCCAGAAGAAAAGGCAATGAAAAATCACTCACCAGACTACTACAGTTAATGCACCTGCGATTCTCAGGAAGCTTCAAAAGCCCCCGAATTATTCTTTCATTTTTCTCATCTTCTTTCACTCGATTCGCCATTCCACTGCCAACTTCAATTTAAAAAAAAAAAAAATCATATAATCTATCAAAAAAGCTACAGCAAACACTTAAAATTGATCTAACAATGACACCAAATCATCAACTAAACTTGAAAATTGAGTAATCCTCCAATTCAACATCTAAAAATCCTAAACAAACAGATGAACTTACATTGATAAAGCAAAATAATTACACAAAGCATGATTTAGCAGAGAAATTAATCTTGATTCAAACATAATAATTATGTTTCCCGAAACGGAACAGATATGAAAACGACAAGGAAACTACAACTCAACAATATAAAACGACGGATCTGAGGAATCAAAACAAGCAACACAAAGTGGAATACAAGAGAATCCGTTTGCAATCCAAACACATAAAAGAAGTAAAAAAAAGAAAGAAAGAAATAAAACTGACCAGAATTGGATATGGAGATTAAAAAGCTTTGTTATGGACTTTTAAAGCTTATTATAAATATAGATCCAAAACTTAAACTCTGTTTCTCTCTCTCTTCTCTTTAATTTGGATAAATAGAGTTGCAGAGGAAAAGTATAGAGAGAGAGGAATTTGCAGATCTTCCAAGAGCCGGTAACTAAGGGGGCTTTTGTACAGCTAAGAGCTAACCAAAGTCTGCTTTTCCCGAAAATGAAGAGAGAGAGAGAGAGAGATAGATTAAAAAAATAAATAAATAATAAAAAAAGGAGTTTATTTTACGGTGGCCTTGGACACAGGAGAACTGTACCCTGTCCCTACGGATTTGCCATGCGTGGTTGGGCTGTGGCCCCTTTTTTTTTTTTTTTTTACGGTTTTTATGGTCGTGTTCTGTTCAAAGTTACAGACTTACAGTCACTGAGACTAGTCAAGGTCGTACAAGGCGACTGGTCGAGTCGGTTTTCATATTTAATTGCCCTTTGCTTGACACAAAATAACGCAATTAAACCCGGATTTGTACTATCAAATATCAGTTGCTTCTGCTTAACTGTATTTTCCTGGTTTTGGCGTTTGAACAATTTTTTTATCCTATAATTTTTTTAATTTTTAAAAATAATTTTATATAAATTTTTTTAACGATTGTGCAAATTTGAAACTCTAATCTCTCCTAATTTGCAATAATCCAATCTCATTTAAAAATCTTATTTTCATATTCAATAATAAACTCTAATCTCTCCTAATTTGTAACACTCCAATTTCATTTAAAAATCTTATTTTAATATTTAATAATAAAAGAAAATTAACTTTAAAAAAATAAAAGAAAATTATTTTTTATCTAATTTAGAGATGTTAGAGTTATAAATTAACACTTTAATAATGACTAAAAATATTTATATAAAATTATTTTTAAAAATTAAAAATTCAACAGATAAAAAAATTGTACATATTAGAATGTAATATATTGTAAAAATTTCAGTATCACTTGTATGATATTTCCTTTATTTAAATTGTTTTTATACTTCAAATTTGTGCCATTCTCATTATATATGTTTATAACATATACGATTTAAATAATAAATTTAGGGTCAATTTATGTTTTTCCAATACTAAACAAAAAATGAGAGCTCGAAATTCTGCTTATCATAATTTAAAGTTATAACATTATTTAAGCTGCATGATTTTATATATAAAAATATTTGAATTTTAGTTTTGACATAAATATTGTGAAATTTTTCTATATATGGTTAAATTTCTATTAATTAATAGTCTTAAGACTCACAAAAATTTATTAATTAATTGATATATTATTTAATTAATAAATTAATAACTCATTAACATATACATTAATTAATAAAAAATTAATTTAGCAAGGTATTTTTTTTTAAACATTAAACTTAGTATGTATTTTTATTGTGATTATATAAACATTATATAATTAATGAAGTACGAATTGTCAATATTTTATATATTTATTTAACCACGATAAGTTTAAGAATGTAATTAGCGTTATTAAATAAAAGTCAAGAATATACCCTTTTTTCAACAAACTAAAATCACATTTGATTTATGCTTAATTAATATACTTCACAAACGTTAATTAGTCAAGCATAATATATATATATATATATATATATATATATATATATATATATATATATATATATATATATATATATATATATATATATATATATATATATTATGCTTGACTAATTAACGTTTGTGAAGTATATTAATTAAGCATAAATCAAATGTAATTTTAGTTTAATATATATATATACACACACACACACACTCGTGTGTGTGTATATGTATATATATATATATATGTACATATACGAATGTGTGTTTATGTATATATATGCATACATTCATATATGTACATATATATACATAAACATATACATACACACGTGTGTGTACATATATATATATATACTCACATGCATATGTACATATATATATATGTATACATATATATGTACACATATATATATATATACACACACACACACACACACACACACACATATATATATATATACACACACACACATACATGTGTGTATATATATATAAATATACACACATGTGTGTGTGTATTTACGTGTGTGTGTATATATATATATATATTTACGTATATATATGTATATATATATATATATACACACATATACATATACATACAAACATATATATATATATATATATATGTGTGTATATATATAAATGTATATAATAATTATTTTGATGTAGAATTATTAATTTATATATCAAATGGGACCTATCTGGCTTTTTATTGTATTATTTTATAAAATTATGAATTTACCTTATTAATAAGTCTCAATTCGGACCGATCAAAAATATTTTTTAATCGATGTTATTAATTGATTGAGATTATACTATATGTATAATATATTAAGAATATAATATTGAGTATAATATATTTTATCTAGTATTGGATAGTCTACTTATTTTTCATTTCTTAATTATAGAAAAATTTACTATCATATACAATATTACATATTTACATAATACTTATTTGGAAAAAAAATATTTGTCTATAAAAATAATTTCATAATGAAAATAAATAAATAATTCTAGTGAGTGGTTTTCGAAATTTTGTAATAAAGTATAATACTTAAATTTCGATATCGATCACAATATCAAAATCTCAAAATTATAAAAATATCGATTGAAATATTGATATCGATTGAGATAAAGATATCAATTTTAAAAAAATATCGAAATTAATATTTAAATTTGAAAATATTGAATAAAATTTATATGTTATAATATATTTTCTTATAATTAACACGAAATCACATGATTATTATTTTATAGGACTATAACAACAATAAATGAACCACACCAAATAATATTATTAATACCACATTGAATTTTTATGTAGTTCAAAATCATTAATTTTAACAACTAAAAAAATTTGATAACAATTTGTTAGTTATAGATAATATTCATTAAGTCATACGTTGATAATACTATTCATTATGTTAACAATTATCATACGTTGATAATAATATTCATTATATTAACAAATGTGCATTTTATATTAAGGAATATGCATTTCATTATTTGATAATTTTTTACTAATTTATGAGATTCTTTTGTAATAATATATGAAATTTCACATCAAAACTTTTGAATTGTGTTTCTAGTTTTTTTCAAAATTCCTCCAAATGTTATTATATTTCACTCGATATTTTACTGTTTTTTTTATGAAATTTGGCTAATATATGTATATATTTCGTAAATGTCATCGATATTTATCAATATATCGTTACATCGCTAGAAATAATGTTAAAAATATATGACATATATTTTAAATATCACACTATATGAAAATTCAATATATCCAACGAATTTATGAAATTTTAGTCCACGAGTATAATCACCATTATCAGAAGTAATGGGTTAAGAAATTTAAAATCTTTATTTTATTTCTATCAACTTATTTATAAAGTATTTCATTTAATTTATTCATATTGTACAACATAGCTCTATTGTTTTATGTTATATCATAAGAAAATTTAATTTAATGCAATAATTATTTTTTATTTTTTAAATAATTTTTATTATAGTTAGATTATAGTACGATTAATTTTTAATTTTTTTAAAGAAAAAAGTCACATTGTGCCTCGTGCAAAGTTGCAAATGTTTATCTAACCTCTTAATATTAACTTAATGTCTCTTGAGATAGAAGCTTTCTCAACTTGACAATTGAAATTAATCGTTATTGTTAAGACATGATTTGAGCTACATGCATAATTTATTCTCGCTGATTTTTAGAAGTAATTACTACCTATAGTTATTGTTTCCTAGATAACTAATTATTTTTCCTTTTTTTTTTTTAAATGGTCTCTTTTGTATTTAATAGACCTTTCAACCTTGTACAAATTCACCACTTTATAAGTATCTTTTAACTTTTTCTACATGGTTTCAGAGCCTTAAATAATTATGGTGTTCCATTTTTTTCAACTAGTTAACAATCTATTCTTTTAATAGTGTTTCCTTTGTTGTTTCTCCACTCACATATTATGCTTACAGTCCAGCCCTTAGCACATGACTCAAAACAAAACCCCCCACCTTAACCCATTATGAAATTAGACCCATTGATATCATTCTTGATGGCACTAACTATAGTCAACGGGCATCCACTATGACAGTCTTTCTTAAAGATTAGCAGTTATGGTGATACGTTTTTAATGAAATCCCTCAACCCATAGAGAGACGTGAGAAAGAGACCATGGAGGCATTTTTTAAACATTTAGAAGATTGGAATAGTTCTCGGTGTAAGAACCTCTCTTGGTTTATCAGTACATTAGTTCATTCAATTAATAGCCTCCTTCCTCATCTTGAAAGCATTGAGGTTCCATGGGATTTTTATCTGACCGCTACAACTATGCAAATGATGCCCCACTTCAATATTAGCTTTTGACCAAGCTCTCTTTACTCTGACAAGAACCTAGTCAATCCATTGCTAATTTCCACTCCACCATTTTGAATCTTTGGAACTAATTGGTAATTGCTAAAACTAAGTTCAAGTGCTCTACGGATGTTGCCTTATTTGCCCAGTAATGTGATCATATACGATTCATGCATTTTATGATGGCTCTTCGAGATGATTTTGAATCTACTCGGGCCTCTCTTCTCCATTGCGGTCCCCTTCCAAAGTTGGAGGTTGTAGTTGCTAAACTAATATTGGAGAAAACACCTCGATTTACTATGAAGTTTTAATCTCTTGATATGGTTATGACTATAATCAGGCCACCATCTTTTCAACATTCTACACCATCATCATCCTCTATTGTCGCCTATAGGTATTACAAGTATGATGGCCATCTTATATTTGATTGTCTAGAGTTGAAGCGCAAAACAACCTGAGAAGCTAAAGTGTTCAAACCTGAACCACACTACTCACAAATATATGAGGTAATTATAACTAAAATGAGCATCCAAGGTTGTATCTCTCAAGGAGGATAGAGATGTGGAATGTTCAATTTAATTGCAATTATCACAAAATTGAAAATAAAACCTAAACACTCTAACTCGATTGTTTGTTTGGAGAATTATTGTAAATCAACTTGTCACAAAGAAAATTGAAAGAATTTTATAAAGTAACGGAATGAATGGGAGGTCCAATATAAAAAAGGCTTTTAGTGCATTCAACTTCACCAAATTGATATATGGTTACTTAAATGAGATGATTAGGGTAATACAAATGAATTGAATAAAACCACGATAATTTCAATAGACATGTCTTTCGAGTTAGGCCTATTAGAAATTCAATTAATTCTAAACCTAATCAAAGGCATGCATAAGGTTTAGTACATTTCCAATTAGTAAACCCTAAGTTCATTGTTCATTATTCAAGTGTTAAGCAATGTCTAATTTAACACTTAACTCATAGGTAATGCTATATGGTGATCAAGTACAAATATATGAAATAAAGTATTAAACAATGGCATATAACCCTAATTCATTCATCTAATTAAATCATAATAATCAAAATGGATCGATCTAAACCCTAGAATAAAAGAATTAGCTCATGACAAAAATGAAATGAAACTCAACTTTATTGAATTCAAAAGTATTCATCTTATGTGGTTAATACAAGAGCAAATGAAATTTTATCAGCTAGCCAACTATGTGACTTAAGTCTTAAGGTCAAATTTTCTAATAAGGGTTATGATGTGCAGGATCCACAAACAAGTCTATTAATTAAGACAAGTTGTAATATTGGACAATTATTTAAGATTACTTCTATTAATACCGCTCCTACCTTGTCCACTTTAATAACATTTTCCACCACTTCCTCTAATTTGTGGCATTCGCGGGTTGGTCATGCCTCTTTACCTCACATTCAGCATTTAACATATAGTGGTCAACTTGATTCTTTTTCTTTTCATAAATTTGATTGCATATCCTGTCAAACTAGAAAACAAACTTAGGTACAATTTAATAAAGTGAATTTATTGCTTTTGCTATTTTTGATCTCATATATACTGATATATAGGGTCTTGCTCCTATTCTTACTATAGGAGGTTCTCCATATTTGGTTATATTTCTTGATAATTATTCTCGTTGTGCTTGGATGTATCTTATGTATAAAAGATCTGAGTTTTTTGACATATATAAAAAATTTTAGACAATGGTCAAGACACAATTTTCTCGTACCATATAAGATGTTCCCGCCAAATAATGCCATAGAATATACTGCTAATGCTTTTCTTCAATTACTTCAATAAAATGGCATAATTTCTCATCGTTCTTGTCCTTACACTTCCCAAAAAAGGTCGAGCAGAACAAAAACATCATCATATTCTAGACACTGTAAGGTCTCTTCTCATCTCTGCTTTATTACCAAACTGGTTTTAGGGTGAAGTTGCTCTTATAGCCATTTGCACCATTAATAGACTTCCATTCACCACCATTTACAACGATACCTCTTATGAGCTACTATATGGTACACCTCCTAAATACAAACTCCTTTGTGTTTTTTGTTGTACTTGTTTTGTTCTTTTTCTTCCTTGTGAGTGTTCCAAGTTAAAACCTCATTCCAAACTTTATTGCTTCATTGGATATGGAATCAATCAAAAAGGTTATAGATGTTATGATGCTATATCCAAATGTTTTCGGCTCTCTCTTCACATTTCTAGGAGCATAAGTCATTTACTAATTTCTCCTTTCTTCCTATATCCAACTCTCCTCAAGTATTTATATTTATTGATATTTCCTTTGATTTGTTTCTCGACTCTCTTAACCTTTCTGCAGGTGAAATGAGCTTAATAGTTGCTCCATTTGTAGTTGATCCGAATGACACTAGCACATCTATTGATTTTATGTCTATCCCACACCAAGATCATATAGAGCCTCTATTCACAAATAAGCCTCATCGTTCTTCTCAAGTAAGAGCACCTCCCTCCGACCTTTATGATTGTCATTGCTTTTATGCCTTAGCTTCTCTTCATGAACCTCACACCTATTGTCAGGCAAGTATTGGCCCTCATTGGTAGCAAGCTATGATTGATGAGTTAAGCAATAATTGATGAGTTAAATGCTCTTACAAATAACCATAAACAGGACTTGGTGGAATTGCCTCCTGGAAAGTCTATTATTGGGTGCAAATAGGAATACAAAAGCTAAATAGATCAGTGGAATGATATAAAACATGTCTTGTTGCAAGGGGATTCACTTAGGAATATGGTATTAATTATGAGCAAATCTTTGCATCAATTGCTAAACTCACCTTTGTTAATTTTTTTGGTTGCAGTTGTTGTAGTTTGATATTGTAGTTATTACAAATGGATGTCAAAAATGCATTTTTAAATTGTGACTTTACAGAGGAGGACTATATGAAACCTCCCCCAAGTTTTAAGCACCACTTTGCACTATTTATCGCCTTTAGCGTGCTTTTTATGGTCTCAAGCGAGCTCCTCGTGCTTGGTTTTCCAAGTTTAGCTGTACTATTACATAACAAGGTTTTGTCCCTGGCCCTTATGCATTGTTTATCAGACATACAGATGTTGGTATTACCTTGGTACTTCTCTGTGTTGGTGATATGATTACCATTGAAGATGATCATATTGGCACCACATCCCTACGTGAACCCATATTTTTGAACCCAAAATGGATCCTTAAGCTCCAAAAAAATTAATAATAATAATAATAATAATAATAATAATAATAATAATATTAATATTAATAAACCAAAAAAATTAGGGCTACAGCAAGACCACATGCAGCAATTGATGTCTGGTTTTATTTTTTCCTATTTTTCCATCTATTTTTCTACATAAAGAAGTTTAGAACTCCTTCCCTCTCACCTCAGCCTATAAATAATAACCATCTAGGTCACTATTTTGTACTTCTGGTTGTTAGTTGACAATTTTCCACTCAACCATCTAACCTTCTCCTCATTTTCTTTATAAAAGTCTTCAAAGACTAATTCCTCTTAAGTTTTAGTCCACTTAATTTAGTCCTTAGATTAAATTAAGTTTTTAATCTTGCTTTTAATTATTGTTTTGCTTTCAATATTTCAGAATGATCAGGTGTAAACTCTTAATTTTGCACCCTTATCATCCAGTTGCACTCTGACACCTGCTAAGTTTAACATGCTACACAGGGTTATTATAGTGGCTCCACTAGTTGATTAACGAGCAACGGTTCAGAGGTAGTGGCCTGAAAAAAAAAAAATTTAGCCTTCAAATATATTACTACCCAAACACCCAAATTTCCTAAATACAAAATAACAACCGATCTCTAAAAAAAAAAAAAAAAAACTACATGGCAGATGCAGGGAACCCCTATGGCGCCGCATTAGTACTGTGAGGCGTTACAGATGATTCGCATTTTTCTAGAGCGAATAGTCCCCTTTTTGTGTAGAAAAATGTCCAAAATACCCCTCTAACCTATTTTCTAGCTTTTTTCAACCTTATTTCTCACTGTCTTTTCACTTTTTCAATTCCTAAATTACCTTCACCCACTTTTTCTATAAATACCCCCTTTCATTCTCCCTTTTTCCACACCCCTTGAGTTAGAATTGATAGCTATATTCTAATTTCTCTTTTTTTCTCCCTCCAACCATTCTCTAATTAATTAATTATCTCACTCTAATGAAGTTAATTAATCTTTTTAATTAACTAAAACTCTTTTTTAAATTAAAAATAATTACTAGATTAATTAATTAATCATTTTTTTAAAATCAAATTAATCCTTTGTTTATCCACTTTTCATCCAAATTAATTAATTAATCATTTTAAGTAATTAATCTATCAATTTTATCATATTAGTTAGTTAATTAATTAATTAATCTCTCAATCAATCCAATCATCTGATCTCGATAAAACAGAACTTTGGTCTAGTAAAACTCTCCGCCCACAAAAAACAAAGGTATTAGCCTTTTCATTTCACTCACAAACCCAATCAAATCAATTAATCCAATCAACCCTTAAACCCCTCTGCTTAATTGTGGAACGAATTATGTGCGTTTTGATTCATATCCAATGGGGTACGTAAACATATTTGGAATTTAAATCCAAATCTCAAATCCAATCCCAAAATTAATTCCATTTTCCCTTTGCTTTCAATTATAATCAATTATTTATTTATTTTTAGAATTAAGGAGTGATTATGTAGTTTCTCTAAATCCATAAGGATTAGAGGGAATACTCTTTTCAATTTATGGATGTTTATTTTAATCATTTTATTAATTTCACATGCACCATGCATTCATACCATACCATTTTCATACATTTAATTATTTGCCATCTTACAAATATTATTCATCAAATCAATTTTTCAAAGTCAAATTAAACTTAAGAGCTAAATTTAGATTATTTAAAACTAAAAATCTAATCCCTGAACTCAACCTGGTTCGCAACTAGTGATTTTATCATTAGGTAAATTAATTAAAAATTAATGAATTGGAGTTAATTGGGTTTTCCTTAATTTTTTCATTTAAAAATAAATTAGGGTGGTGACTCTCAAAATCATTTTCAAAATCAACCAATCATAACCCAAGGGTTCTATCATAAGTCTAAACTCAAATGAGCATCCCGATTTCCTTAGTGGATCCGGCCAGTGCTCAGGTAAGGCCTCATAGCTAGCGACTCCGCTGGGAATTAGTTGAACCTTTTAAAATAAAAGGAAAACAAGAAGATTACTATTTGGTTAAGGAAAAATTCTTCAAAAATAATCTTCATTTAGCTCATTAAGTGTAATTTGACTTTCATGCATCGCTTTACATAATAAAAGCTTCTTGCCTAACCTCAGCTTTAAGAAAAAAAATTTGGATGGCGAGTAGCATTGACTCGACAACTCTTTTTGAATATGTTGAGAGATAGCGAAAGTATTCCACCTTATGACGAATCCCCGATCATTTTGGTGTAACAAGTAATCAGTACCATTGGACCTATGTAAGGCTCTTTGCCTTATATGTAATTAGATATATCGATGCTCTAGTGGGATTAGGACCCCTAATCAAACCACTCTGCACCCTTATACATGTAGTCACTCTAGCGTTGACCCTATGTTCTATGTATCGTAATAATAGAGACATTTGTGCATATGCCTGTGAAACCTTTTTTGGCATACATCACGACATTGCCATGCATACATAATATGAGAAGCTCAATAAAGTAAACCCTCAAACACCTCAAAGACCCAAACCGGTGGTCCATTACCTAAAACACAACAACCTTACACACTCACCTTGTCAACCTTTAAACCTTGTGACCAACCGTGTGGAAAGAATCCTTTTCCCAACACGCCTTCACATTCATTCCTTTTTTTCCCTTCAATAATTATGTATTGTTAACCATTTTTCTGTCTGTTTTTTATTTTCAAGGTACTAATAGCTAACACTTCCAGCTCATTTGACTAAGACATAATGAGCACCTTTTTCACCAACCTCCTTAGGAAACAAGAGGAGACTTTCCAAACCACAATCACTATCGCCTTTAAGACCCAAGTCAACACTTTCACCCATGCTTTTAATGCCCAGTCTGCCATTTTCACTAGTGCTTTCAATTTCCAACATCAATCCATCATCATTGAGGTTAAGGAAATGACTAATGCCACCATCACTCCTCCCTATGCTTAGCTTGCTTTCACTCAAGCTGGAACCAGCCATATCCCCACTTTTACTCTCCCAAATATCAATTTCACCAATAAAGGAAAAGCTCCTGAAACACCCACTCTCCTCATTTAGATGTGAATGCCACTGCTCCCGCTCCCACTATGAATCTTTTTCAAAATGATGATTTCTCGAGCTTTCTCAAAGCCAAGAAATTGATGGAAGAGTTTAAAGCCATAGACCAATTCATCAAAAATATCAAAATACATGAATACATGATAGATGTCGATTCTCTTGCTCTCTTCCTAAATGCCAGAGTTCCACCCAAATTCAAGATGCTCATAATAGACAAATTCAATGGCATAATTTGCCCAAAAACCACCTTAAGATGTAAATGGGTGCAATGAGACCTTTTGGTGTGGATGACGAGCTCCTTGCTTAGTTATTCTAGCAATTTTTAACCAAAGCTACTGTTAAGTAGCTTTTAGATCTCAACCAAAATCACAAAAAGACATAGCATGATATATGCAATGCATTTGTCAAGCAATATCACTATAAAATCGAGGTGAATGTCATCCATCGAGATCTGAAAATCACCAAACAAAGGTAAAAAGAATCCTTCACTACGTTCCTTACAAAGTGGATGATAAAAGTGGCTCAAATGGTGAATAGTCCATCTGAAGTAGAGCAAATTAACATCATGACCAAGAACCTTCTCTCCTGATACCAGACTTATTTGCAAACTCAATACCTCCCCAACTTCAAAGCTCTCATTGCTAATACCTCCAAGATCGAGGATTTGATTTAATCAAGATGAATCCTTTAGGTATCATAAGAAAAACAATTACACGACTAACTCCACCATCCACAGAGAAAGAGAGGTAAATGCTGTCTCTTATTACCAGCCAATGAGGCTTGAAAGAAGAGCTTTCTCTGAGTTGGGCATGCCCTTAACAATTGTCTATTAAAAGCTTTTACAAGCTCATCTCATCAAGCCTTTAAAGTCAAAAGCACCTCCCAATCCATTGCCTAAAAACTATAATGCCAATGAGCATTGTGACTATCATCAAAGGCCAGAGCACAAAACTGATGTAGGCTTTGAAGCATAGAATTTAAGACCTTATTGATAGCAAAGACATCATTGCTCATAAACCCAAAGCTTAACATTACCACTGATCATTTTCCCAACCGCTAAGATCATCTGACCATCTCATGCTTCACCTAATAATCGGTATTTTGAGAGGAGTGCTAGCGCTGCTGTGCCCCTATCCAAGTCTTTCAAATTTATGTTTAAGTTCTCTAAGTCTATGTCTAAGTTTGAATCCGTGTCTGAGTCCAAGTCTATGTCTCTTAAGTATGTTTCTATTAAATCTTTCTTTGAGTTTGAGTTCATTGAGTCTTGTCCTCTCGAGTCTGTATTTAACCTTTCAAGCTTATCCTTTATGTAATCCATAATCATGGGACTTTTTATCAGCAATAAAATTTTGAACTTTTTGCTTTGCTTTAATTTTTTTGATTCATCTTTAAATGAGACATCTAAAAAGAAAGAGATAAAAAAAAGAAACATGTCACGCCCCAAACCCGAGGGCACGTGACCGGCACTAGGACACGGGAATTGCACGTGGCTACCAGTGCCCGTAGCAAGCCTAACCCAAAACATATAACAGAAAGCCCAAAACTGAAAAGGGCTATGGGCCTAAATAAGTTAAGCAGATCTAAAAGAATCACAACATAAAAAAAAAGATCTCATTGGGCCAATAACTCATTTATTTCATTTATCTCAAAAATGTAGTAAATTATAAAAGTTCTGCTTAACCACATATTTCAACTCTTTAAGATACATAACTATATAATAAATAATGTACAATTACAAAGTGTAACACTGCGGAGTTCTAGAGTTATAATTATAAATATACATCTATTACATATATTCTTAATAACCAACAATACAAACTACTGCCGAAGGGAAATTGGCAGTTTACTCAGTTACAACTTCTCCTCAGGCTCATTCCCTGATCTGAAAACAACGAAATGAACAGGAATGAGCATTCGACTTAGTGAATGATACCAGCTAATGTATTAAACTGGTATCCTACAGATAAACTCTAATACACATATTATGCACTATGTCATAGAGACAGATAATTCATATCATCAAACAAGGATGAGATACAGTCCACAGTACCACTCCAATCTCAATATGGGGAGTCGATCCCCCTATCCTGACTCTCTGAATCCAATAATCTGTATCTTATATCCAAGGGGCCCGGCCGTCACTGGTCTTTACCAAGCAGCCCTGACCCGACTGATAGCGGCCCTGGCAATGAGCAGGCCCGGCTAGCATCCATCAGTCATAGCTCATCTTCTGAATCTCAACAGAATCATAATCATAATAGTATCCATATCCATACTCATCTCAAAAGTCCCAAAGTGGTACTGCATCCTCCCGACCTTCATCCGTCAATCACAACCACAATATAGCATAGAATGCATAATATCAGTTCATCATTCCATTCACAGTCAAATGTTACATGCTTATATATGCAGTAGTAGTGCATAATATACATATATATATACACACAGTAATGCATATGAAATGAAAACAGGATAATACATTAGTGAGTATCACTCACCTAGTTGATGACATGTCTGACTAACTTCTCTCGAAAGTGCGATCTTGATGACAGAAGCCAGAGACATAGACTCTGAATAACAAATGATATCATTAGAATAAGAACGACTCACTTCTCAATACACAGGTGACAGACTATTGAGATCCTTGCTGAAATTACAGCAACATCTCACTTAACTAGAATATTACCCAAAATCAACAAAACATAACACTTCTAAAATAACCTCAACAGTCCGCACAACCTAATATAGTCCAGAGATCCCTCCTAGTCCACCCGACTCACAATCATCATCACAACTCAAAAAAGCAATTCCAACTTATCAATTCATTAAATACTAACTAAAATCTAATAAATATAACTCAAGAATAATTGAAATTCAAAGGATCCAGGTTTACCCTTGCAAAATTCGATCGTACAAACGTTGAGGATCACACCAAAATGATGAGATGGAGCTGCTGAGTTGAGGTTACCAAAGCGTCGTCGGAACCCCGCCGGTGCCACCATCGTCCGGCCATGCGCCACCGTGGACGGTGGTCTTAGATGTCAAAACTTATACCAAACCACTCATCTCGACATCAGGAGCACAGAGATACCATTCACTCTCCCTCACTTGCCGTCGATCGCCGGAAATCGAGCTTCAAAGTTTTGGCATCACATCCTCCGATCTCTTTCTCTAGTCAATGAAAATTTGCAAACTTAATATCAAATTGAAGCTGGTGAAGAGAGGATTCCAACGCATCTTGAATCGCTTGAATCGGAGCTCAGATGAGAGAGATATGGCCGTTTGAATTTTCAGTCATTGGAGTTTGTTGGAATTCACCATAGTGAACTTTGGGACGCACGTCAAGCACTGTTTGGTATCTGATCAGAGTGATTTTGGTCCCATTGGCTTCGTCTGGATGTTAGCTTTCTAACCCAACTGGCAGTGCATCAATCGGAGGTCAGGTGACGAAGTTATAGCCTAAAAACCACCAGCTGCTCCCTTTCCTCTCTCTCTTCTTCTCTCTCCTTCTTCCTCCTCTGCCACTTCTCCTTTCCTTTATTTCTTTTGTTTCCTCTCCTTCCCCACGTGACCAGCCACCCCTCTTTCTTCTCCTTCCTTAACACCCATATATATATATATATATATATATATATATATATATATATATATATATATATATATATATACAAATTACCAATAATAATCATAATAATAACAATAATAATAATAATAATGATAGTAACAATAATAATAGTAATAATAATAATAATAATAATAATAATAATAACAACAATAATAATAATAATAATAATATCACTAATAACACAATAATAATAATAATAATAACAACAATTCATAATAATAGTAATTATAACGAAAATCCAAACATCCAATAAAAATACTATAATCAAACTTATAATATTAATTAATACCTTTATTAATACTCAAATAATACAATCCAAAATACAATTCTCCAAAAATCCACATTAACATTATCATAATAATATACATATATAATATTGTAATAAATTTACCATTAATAATACATATTCAAATAATATGAATATTTATAATTTAAGAAAATATAATTTCAATTCTTACTTTAATAAGAAAAATAATAAAATAATATGTTTCCGTACAAAATTAGAATTGTATAAAATAAATGAAAATTCAGGGTGTTTCAAAACAAATGAAAAAATGAAGAATGAAAAAAATATAAAAAAAAGAGAGAAGGGCAAAAGAAACAATTAATTATCACATCACTTGTTTTGCATTGAAACTTAAAGATTTACCAAGGATAGATCCAAGTATTATAGTTTATGAGATCTCGACCTATACGAGAAGCTTGTCTAGTAGAAACTGCAAAGAGTAGATGAGAAGGCATCATGACCAGTTGAAGGCCATTGATAAAAAAGAGAATGGATACCATGTATGAAATTCAAGGCTATCAATAAAGATATACTGGTCACTTCAACAAGAAGGTGTTGGCAAGAAGGAAAACATCAAGGCTTATATTCATGATTTGAGAGAAAAGTTCAGACTGAATTAGCCCAGACTGTACATGCTCAAGAAGATTCTATCCGGCGGAAGCGCCATCTTCATAAACATGGACAAAAGTGAATTCTCCCATCTTGCAACCTGGATTAGCCAAAGTGATTCATCATCTGAAGGTGACACCTAAATTCCATTTCTGTTTTTCATGCATCTGCATCAGAATTACATGGACCTAATTCTCCTTAAAAGAAATGACTGATAGAAAAGTGATGTAAGGGATATGTAGATAGCCCAACTTAGGTGAGGTCCAAATCATAATATAAAATATTTTATTTGCATAGCATTATCATTTTCTTTGTGCTTTATACATCATTCACTTAATTCTTTTGCCTAAACAAAAAAAATAAGACAAAAAAAAAAGAAGAAAAGAATGCTCGCTAAGCTGAAAATCCAAAAGGGCAACTTAAGCAGAAATTAGAGCAAAAATAAAAGATATCTCAATTAATGGTGATCAAATTTTGCAAAATACAAATCCATCATTATGACAAAAAGGATGGCCCTTTCAATGTCATCTATAGCTTATTATATATCGTGTTGTCCTGTCAATTTGCAAGTATTTTGAACAAAAAGTAAAAAAGATTATGTATGAAGTCATGGTCTAACTAGTCCTCCTCTACCTCTTAAAGTGCAAATCTCTAGTGTCCTTGTCAGAATCAAAGTTTGCCACAATCTTCTCAAATGGGCACAACCCTCTTCTAGGTCTCTATAGCTCCTTTTTTGCACCAATAAAAGTACCAAAAGAATCAGAACTATTCACCACAATAGTATTGAAAACCCTCTCTTGAGTACTAATAGTTCTGAAACTACTCTTAAAAATCCTCCTTTGCGGTTTAAAAACTGCAGTATCACTTTCTGCCCTAACTATAGTAGTTCTTCTCTAAACCACCACTGTAGTGTCATCTTATCTCACTGCAGTCACAACCTTTGTCACCGCTATCGCAGTTTGAGTCACTACTGCAACATGTAGTATCGCACTTCTAGTAGATCCTTGAGTTTCCTTCAAAGATCGAGTCACCCACTCTGTTTATGTTGTAGTCCACTTGCTATCAGTGGCTCCTGCCACAGTCTCTCTCTCATAAGCTACGTCACCCTTTATTCCCCTCAGCAGGGCAGCTTAGTACTCTCTCTCAACTAGCTAAACCACCTTTATCAACCACCTATCATACCTCTCTATTGTTCTAAGTGAAATTTTAGAATTAACAACATGATAACTCCTCAACCAGCTATCCTGATAGCTCTCCATGTAAATCAAATTCATTTTGCCGATTTTGAAACTTCTAAGTTTTGTTCTTCCTTTGCTTCTTTCATGATCTTCAAGTCTTGTCCCTCTAATTTCAAGATTTGTCCCTCATCTTACACCTAAAGATAAATTATCATCCTTGGTGTAGCTTTGGAAACCTCTTGAATAGTTTGCAAATCTTCTAGAATAGGTACTTTGACTTGTATTTCCATGAATAAACCTTGCATAGTCTATTTCTCCCTTTTTATCCTTGCTCTCTTTTGTCACATCCCACCTTTGGGATATGACAGTCTTAAGGCATGGGTAAGTCTAAGACACTCGAAAACCTATAGAACCCGATTACATTGGGAATCCAGTATAATCCTGGCAGCATATCGACTTTACACGTAACATTCTTAGGATACCAAAACCTACAAGCTAAAAACACTTCCAATAATTTTTCTTCCTTATATCCTCAACTCCATATCTAATACAAATCCTCCAAATATTTTTCACATATAATGATTTATTTACAAGGTTAACATCACGCATTATTAGTTGATAGCACTTTATACAAAAATAATTATACTTAATTTTCCACTAACATTATTATATATAAATAATTTACATTAATAAATTTTGAGACTTGACTTAGGTATCATGGAGCATCTAGATATCATACTAATTTTAAATATATATGTTTTCTTACAACTACTTATACAATCATCAAAATGGTAAATCTTTTCTTTAAATTGACTTTTAGCTTCAAGCGGATAGTAAAAATTAAGCTGCATTGATTAACCACTAGTCCTGTAAAAAAAAAAAAAAAAGAGAGAGAGAAGGGGGAATGAGTAAAACTCAATAAATGCAGTCTAAACAATTATGCACATGGGGTTGATTCACTTTAATCTGGCTTTACAATGGAATCAATAACAGTAGCACTAGGGTTCAGTAGTAAAAATGATAATATTAAGAATTATAGCAATAAAGGCAATATCAACAACATTAGTACTAAAGTTCAGCAAAAATCAGGATTCACTAGATGAGTACGAAAATTTTTCATTACTACTCATCAATATTACATTAGTGGCAAGGGCTTTTCTTGCGAAGCAATAGCACAATTTAAGGTTAGCTAGACCTTATGGTTAGGGTGTTCAAAATCCTTCCTAGCAAGGGTTATTTCATTGTGCACAAAGCCCTGTGTTCCCCACACCAAAAAAATGGGATCTCTGCATTAAGGATAATAGCATTGTACCATTTTTAGTACTTCAAGAAATATTCAATTAACACTGCAAAATATTTAATTCACTAATGAATATGAAAATATAGCTAGCAAAACTCAATGGAACGATATGATAATAAGATTCTCTTGGAATCCAGGTAATGTACAATATCACTGTCAAAGAACATATGATATAGTTTTTTATGCAATTTCAAATAGTACTTTAGAATTTATATTCAAGAGCAAAAGATTTAGGTATCAATAGAAAAAAAAAATTGACAATTCAATCAAAGAAGCAAATGGCAATTCCATGTATATAAAAGTGTAGAATACGCTCACCTTTTCCTTTATTTTCTTTAATTTCTTTCTAGCACTCAATATGAGGATTGTCTCCCCCCTCAAAGTTTTTCACTTCAATTGGTTATACATATTTATTAAGTTTAAATTTCTATAAGCAAATTCATTAGAACATTAAAATTGAAAATCAATCTATCGATTTTTATCCTAACCTAGTCTCTTAATTACTGCTATAACATGAGTTACACTATTCTAATTGCCATGATTCTTAAAAAATTAATTTTTTATATATTTTTCTACAACATATCCAAAATTTAACATATTTAGACTTCTGTAGCTCCTAGGGTGACTTATCAAATTCTACCTTGATTTTGTTGCTTAGGTTCATTGAGCTCACTTTACTCTTTCTATTATTTCTCAGTACATACAAAACCAATTGACTTAATTCTTTTTATATGAAATTAAACTCATAAGGGAACAATCTATTAGTTTTGGTCTTTAACCATTTCTATCCATAGAGTTCCCAAAACTTAGGCTGAATCTCCTAAAATCTTGACTGTCCTTCCTACTGAGACAACCCTGATAACTATTTAATAACTCTCTATCATCTTAGAATTTTGCTATAGATCACTTAAATAACACCATAATATTTATTTTATCTATTTGAGTCAAGTCCAAATCCCATCCTACGGTTCTCAATTTGAGTCCCAAATTCCAGCAATATAGTTTAACCTATATGCAAGGCAGTCTTATTTCTACTCCCATAACTCCCAATGTATTAGGAATTAAATCAAGCCCTTTTTACATCACCAAATCACATCCCAAGCTTCAATTTTCATGTTTTGACCATTATCAAATTTAGACTCTAGGATTCTCAAAATGGAATCTCAAATTTCAGCAGTTTGGTTGTCCACCTAACCCTAGCCATCTCCTTCCTTCCACTCTATCTTACATTTTTCCTTACTAGTCCATCTTCAAATGACCACTTCCTTTTCTAATCAACACTTCCTTTCATTTTCTCCTCTTTTCCAACTTCATCCATCATCAATTAAATCAATAAAACTAACAAACAAACCAACATAATCACATCATACTCAAAACTAGCAAGTATTACATTGTTCTTACCTTGGTTAGAGCTAGATTTGGGATTTTTCTTATATTTTTTCTTCTTTCATCTTCTCCCTCACATTTTCTCTCTTCCTTTGGCTGTCCACTCTCTATTCTTTCTTAACTTAGGCAAATTTTTAAGTGTTAAAAGCAAAAAACAATATTTATCTTCTCATAAGGTTTTATATAGTTTTTATTTTCTTTTTCTTTTATTTTATTCACTTGGAATTTTGGCAAAATCTCCATCCTCCATATTTCCATGCCTAGACATTTTTCTTTTTTTTTTTTTAATTTGTTGATGAGTTGGATGGTGACTCATTATATAATGATGACAATTTTGTTATTTATTACAAAGTTGCCATTTCCAATCCTTAATTATTTTATTATTGTCTAATAATATTTTTAATCATTAATTTAGGTCCCTACTATTATTTTTAATTATTTTCCCATTAAACTTCCCTAAGCTAAAATTTTCTGAAATTCCAAAAACCAAAGTCTAGGTGTAACCAATTTTGCTAAGGTATTTTCTATACTCAACTTAAACTTCATTTTTGAGTTTCATCACTTCTATTATTTTCATATTTGCCTAGCTTCTCCAAATAAAATGTAAAAATCTACTTTAGAGTCAAGATTTCTTGACTCACTTTAAATGCCTCGATTTTTCAAGCATATATCCTTTTTAGGTCATTAGCTCTTAGCTTTCTATTTTCCTTTTTACACTCTCTATTTCATTTGTTTTTATATCAAATCATCTCCTTTAATACTCTTCTACTATTCTTTATCTTATTTCATACAATTAGGGGCTTAATTTCTAGATCGTTACCTGTTTAGTACTTTAATTTTTCACAATTGTCATCTACACTCTTTTGCTCTTAATCTAGTCACATTCCTTATAATCTCAACACTCACAATGAACTCAAAATCGAGGTATTACATCTTCATTAGACCTCCCATTCCTTACAAGGGGTCTTGGGAATATCTAGGCTATACCTTAATCTATATCATTCCCTCCTTCCTTAAAAGGATTTGTCCTCGAATTTTGTCCTACAATAAACAGGTAAAGATTAGAAAAGGAAATTAAGTAATTATGATTAAGCTCACCATAAGTATTTGATTTGTAAACTCCTTTATTCAAACAGCTTTTAAATATAGGAAGTTGTATTATCAAGTTAGGTAAATAATTCCTTTCAAAACATTTAACCACAATTCCTATTTTATTGAACTTCTTATTTGGGATTGAGTTGTTTGTATATTCTCTTTTCATCCATGAAAATCCTTCTTTATAATCCTAAAAAAGAGGATCAAAACCAAACAAAGAAAATTCTAGATTGTTAGTGTTAGTCAGCAAAACTCTCTTTTCTTCATCAACACTACTTACTTGTTTTCTCTCTTCACTCTCAACCTTTTCATTTTCACACTCTTATCTTATGTACTTTTTTTCTTTTTTCTTTTATTTCACACTCAATCTTACTTTTTCTCACATATACACACATTTTCTTATTTTTCTCTCCTTTTTGCACAACTTTTCTTTTAATTCTTCTATCGATTTCTCTTTCTCTTTTTGCTCCTTCTTGTTCATTCGCTCTCTCTCTCTCTTCCTTTCTTTTAGGCTAACAAATTTATTTTTCACTCATTTTACACTCACTTGCTATCGTCATCATATGATCTTCATAAACTTGCAAAGGTGAGAGAGGGGTCAATACCAAAATTCTATCATTAAATGCAAAAGAGTATCGATTCTTGTACCTATCATAAGTGACACTTTTATCAAATTGCCATGGTCTTCTAAATAAGATGTGACCAGCATGCATTGGAGCCACATCACATATAGCCTCATCCCTGTACTTTCCAATTGAAAAGGGAACCAACACTTGCTTGGTTACCTTGACTTCTCCACAATCATTAAACCATTGCAACTTGTATGGCTTAGGATGCTTTAATGTATCAAACTTCAACATATCAACCAACAAGGTGCTAACGATATTGGTGCAACTCCCATTATCAATGATCATGGTGCAAATCTTGTTCTTCACCAAGCATATAGTATGGAAGATTTATTCCCTTTGCTCCTCATCACTATCTTCCTTAGGTTTTATGTTCAATGCTCTTCTTACAACTAAGAGCTTTCCTTTCAAGATCTTCAACTTCAACATTTATGCAATCCTCTAATGATGGCATCTCATTGTCACTTGAACTTGCACTTTTGACCTCACCACTATCTTTTATGGTCATAACTCTCTTATTTGGGTATTAGGAAGTAATATGCCCAAATCCATGGCACCTAAAACATTTAATATTATGAGATTTAAAAGAGGTTTTAGTTTCGATTTTACCTTTAGCAATAATAACTAATTCTTTTGCCTTGGCTTTTCCCTTTGGCTTTGTTAGCAGACTTATGGTCCTTGCAATATGAATTTTATGTAGCCTTAGACCCCTTCGACTTGAGTTGCCTCTCCACCTTAATAGCTTTATGCAATAGCTCCTCCATCTCCAAATAATGTTGTAAATCCACTATATTAATAATCTCCCTATTCAAACCTCCAATAAACCTTGCCATGGTAGCCTCTCGATCCTCCTCAACATTAACTCTAATCACGATGATCTCCATCCCTTTGTAGTAGTCCTTTATGCTCATGGACCCTTGAACTAGTCCTTACAACTTCCTTTGTAAGTCTCCATAGTAGTAGCTAGGAATTAACCTCTTTCGCATCACTAGTTTCATCTCCTCCCATGTTCGAATGGCTTTCTCTCCATTTCTCCTCCTCTTTTGCTTGAGATCATCCCACCAAATGCTTGCATAGTCAATGAATTTTACAGTTGCAAATTTCACCTTTTTCTCCTTCAAATAGGTATGACAATTGAACAATTGTCATACACATGCTTGACTTTTCTTTTCCTACTCCAAATACAGCTCCAAATCATTCTTCCTTTAGAAGGTAGGAATCTTAATCTCTCCAACCTCTTTTCCTCTCCTAGAGCTTGTTTCTTCCCCATCAGAATCATCCTTATCTTTTTCTTCAAATAATTGCCCTTTGTATGATTTAGATTTGCTTGGTGATTGCAAATCATCCAATCTTGCACTCAACAACTTCATTTGATCCATCATGGCTTTTATCCATAATTTCATATCAGTGTGAACCTTTAATTTTGCATTCTTATTATCGAGCTGCACCTTAGCACCTGCTTAGTTTAACGTATTATGTGGAACTGTTACAGCGATTCCACTAGCCGGCTAACGGGTGAAGAAAATTTTTTAGCCTTCAATTACATTGTTACCAGATATCCAAATTTCTTAAATCCCAAACCAACTGATCTCTTAAAAAAAAAGGTCAAGCCGCATAAGCCTAGTGCGGATCCGTGCCTCACTATGTAGCTGCTGCACCAATCTGATGAGGATCTATGCCCCCTTCTGAGCGGAGCCGCTTCCTTTGTACTGCCTCCTGCATCAAAAATGACCAAATTACTCATTTCAACCAAAATTTTAACCTCTTTTCAGCCCTATCCTTTAGGTCTTTTCACATTTTTACCCTCTAAACTACTTTCAACCCCATTTGCCTATAAATAGGCCTCCAATTCCTCCATTTTTATTCACTCCTTGAGTTAGAGTTGATAGCTATCCTCTAATTCTTTCCTTTTTCTCCTTCCAACCACTCTCTAATTAATTAATTAATTAATCTTTTTAATTAACTAAAACTCTCTTTTTTTAATTAAAATTAATTACTCAATTAATTAATTAATCTTTTTTAATTAATTAATTAATCACTTTTTAAAATCAAATTAATTATTTTTCTTAATCCATCATTTATCCAAATTAATTAATTAATCTTTTTAATCAATTAATCCATCCATCATTTTCATCATATTAATTAGTTAATTAATCATTTTAATTAATTAATTAATCTCTCAATCAATCCAATCACCCAGTCCTGATAAAATGAAATTTTGATCCAGTAAAACTCTTCGTCTACCAAAAACAAAGATATCAACCTTTTTCTCTCACCTACAAACCAAAATCAAATCAATCAATCTGGTTAAACTCTAAACCCTTTCACTTAATTGTGAAACGAACTACTTGAATTTTGATTCTCATTCAATAGGGTACATAAGCACGTTTGAAATCTAAATTCAAACCTTAAATCTAAATCTCAATCAATCTCCTTTTCCCTTTTTAATTAATGTAATTTGTGGATATTTCATTTTAATTTTCTTATTGCAATCATACAATGCTCATGCATTAATCATGATATTATAATTATCATATAATATTTGTTATACATGAAATTAATTTTTAAGTCAAATTAAAATTAAGAGCCAAATCGTGATTATCTAACAAAAAACCTAGTCCCCAATCTTAACCTGATTGGAGGCTAGTGATTTTATCATCGGGTAAATTAATTAATTAAAAATTAATGAATTGGAGTGAATTGAGTTTTTTCTTAATTTTTCCATTTGAAAATAAATTAAGGTGGCGACTTTCAAATCATTTTTAAAATCAACCAATCCAAACTTGAGAGTTCCATCTTGAGTCTAAACCCACATGAGTATTCTGATTCTATCTAGCAAATTGGGGCAATGCTCGAGTGAGACTTCACAATCAAGATCTTATTGCTTAGCTCATCTATGACTCATGTTGAGTTCCTGCAAGCATCAGTGCAAAAAATAAAAAAAAAATAGAATTGAATCTTCACATACTCCCTCACATGTTTACATTCCAAGTAGAATAATTCCACTCATGTTTTCACTTTTTCCTTTTCTCTAAATTGATCTCGCCAATCTTAGCCTTTTACCACTCTTCAAATTCTTCTCATAAGTCCTTATACAAAACTCTATCAATACTCTTATCAAAATAATAGGTAACCAATAATCTTATAAGCTTTGAGTCAATGACAAAAATTGGGTAAATCAGAAACAAATAATTCAAAAATGATGAGGAGGGATTAAAGAATACTAAAATAAAATTTTGAGAAAATCCTAGTTGGATAAGGATTCCTACTTGGATTAGGATTTAGATTTTCTCTCTTCAAATTTAAGCTCAAAGTGATTATTGACAATTAAAATTTAACTAGGAATAAAATTTAAGAAATCCTAATTGAATAAGGATTCGAATATAATAGACCTATTAAATTAGGATAACCTAATTACAACAAAAATTGCAAATGAAACAGAACTAGTAACAATTTGTAATTAAATTTGAAAATAATTCAAAAATGATGAGAAGGGATTAAAGAATACTAAAACAAAATTTTGAGAAAATCATAGTCGGATAAGGATTCCTACTTAGATTAGGGTTGAGATTTCCTCTCTTCAAATTTAAGCTCAAAATGATTATTGACAATTCCAAATTTAACTAGGAATAAAATTTAAGAAATCTTAATTGAACAAGGATTCGAATATAATAGACCTATTAAAATTAGGATAACCTCATTAACACAAAAATTGAAAATGAAATAGAACTAGCAATAATTTGTAATTAAATTCGATTTTGATACATTTTTTTAATATCCTATTTTCGAATTCAAGAATTGAATGGAAGAATTTGATTTTTTTTATCAAATATTTGATTGATCAACAAAAATTAGAAACGAAAAGAACGATCACAAGATAACGATTATGGAAACAAACAAAAACAAGACAATAAGAATTCAAATTTGGAATTCTTATTGAATTCAAATTCGATTTTGATATTAAGAAAAAGAAAAATCACACGAACAGAAAATGAATTAAATGAATGGAAATGAAAAGAAACAAACAAAACAGAAACAATAAAAAGATAGATAGAACCTAATTTGACGAACCAAGACTCTAATACTAAATGATTCGACGCTCTAACCATAGAAAACTAGTAACCAAATTCAAAGGTGAATAAATCCCCAAGAACGAATTCAAATAAGGAAAAAGAAGTTTGACACAATTCAAACCTATTAAAAAAAACCAAAACTATAAAGTTGAACACCACAAGTTGCCTTGATACGTTCAAATTTAAGTTTTATGTAAGAACCAATAAGAATTTTTCACTTAAGGTGAAAGAAAATTTAGAATTAATATTATTCAAAGATGTCTCTTAGTGGCAGTTTAGCTAAGTATTTATACTGACTTTGCTAGGTTACAAGCCCTAATAATTGATTCCTAAACAAGAAAACAACTTGAAATTCATTTTGGGCTTTAATTTAATACAATATAGGCCCAAAACTTAATAATGACATGTTCAAACATGAATTAATTTATTATGGGCTTATATCATAATAAAAGGAGCCCAAAACAACTTAAACTAACTTAAACTAACAAATTCGGAAAAATTATGAAACATCAAAATTTGAAAAGAAACAAATTGAATCACACAGTGTGATTGGTGATTTACACAGTCGTGTAAATCAAACTCATTCTGCCCATTTTGAAACTTCCAAGTTTTGTCCTTTCTTTGCTTGATTCATGGTCTTTAGGTCTTGTCCCTCCAATTCCAAGCTTTGCCCTCCATCTTGCACCTGAAGATAAATTATCATCCTTGGTATAGTTTTGGAAACCTCTTGAATAGCTTGGAAATCTTCTAGAACAAGTTCTTTGACTTGTATTTCCATGAATAAGCCTTGGCTAGCCTTTTTCTCCCATTTATCCTTGCTCTCTTCGTTGGACCTCTCATTCTATGCAAAGAGTCTTGGAATATTTAGGGGCCATGCTTGATTTCTATAATCTTGTGTAGCATGGGGAGTAATCATAGCTAGATCAGTTCAAGGGCTATGATTGAAAGTAATACCTGCAAAATCAAGTGCACTTCAGCAGCAACGGGAGAGGCTTTAATTCTCTGCGAAGCCTGTGAACTAAATATTCAAAGACAAATCCTCAATGTAGTACTTGAATATGATGTAAATGAAATCATAGAGACAGTTGCGCTGCTTCGAGAGATTTCATTGAGTCAATTGTTATTGATATTAGGAATATGCTAAACCCTTTTTTTTCTATTAATCATATAAATAGATTAGCTAACAAACATGCTAACTGGCTTGCAAAGCATTGTGCGAAGAATGATAGGCCCTTTATGATTAATCATATAAGAATCCTTGAGCAGTGGCGGATTCTTAGGAGGGTGGGGGTTGGCAGTTACCCCAACATTTTCGAAATCCCCTTTATGGATATTATATATTGTTAAAAAATTTCACCAATCAACATTATTTACCTCCAAACTTTAATAAAAATATAATTCATTTAACAATAAATTAATTTTTTATTAGATTAGTAGAAATCTCATTAAATCTTTATAAATTATTAAAAAGTATTAATAAATTAAACTACATTGGCATGATAATATGGAAATTTCAATATTTCTTTAAATTAAAAATTTAATATGCCCAAATAACATATTAACTAATTTATAATTGAAATAATTGTTATTGTATATATTTTTTAAACTATAACTTCTTATAGAAATGGAAAATGAGAGAGTGTAGGATAGAATGAGAAAAAACAAAGAAAGATAAAAACTAATTAACAGGCTCTAAACTTATTATTTTAAAGCTAAAGTACTAATTTGCAACTTTTTTTTTAATTAATTTTATTTGGTTTTTTCTCAATCTCATATTGAATTGAGACAATATTTTTAAAGATTGTTTTGTATTTTCTATAATACACGAGTTTTATCATTTTCTTAAACTTAGACACTTCCTATATTTTTTTTGTTATAATTTTTATTGAATTAAATTAGTTTATCTATTTGATCACTTAACAGAAAACTCATAATCTAAAAGATATTGAATATAATTGCAACAAATCATAAAAACTACTATTAATTACAAAAAATAATCAATAAATAATTATTTTTTATTGATGATAAGGTATATATTCTCAAAATAGAATTAAGATTTTTTTTTAATTCTTCCAAATTTTGTTTGTTCAAACACTCTCTCCAAAATTATCTATTTGTAATTTAAACTTTTTGTTGTAATTGAAAACATATGGATAAAACTTATTTTTTAAATAATAAAATAATTTTTTTAAAAAAATTATTTTATTATTTATTTAAAAATTTTAACCTTTTTAATTATTTTTATATGTATATTTTCACCCCCACAATATTGGAAGCCTAGATTTGCTACTGTCCTTAAGGGAACCTAGACTGCGATAGAAATGGATTATAAATTGAGAATTTTAAATATTTCAAAGACAATTTCTCCAATATGATTGAGAATAATTAGAAGATTGTTGATAGAGATGGGATGCCTTGGCGGTGACCTAATGGCTATATATTAGGGTCTGTTTAGTTTAGTGGTCACAGTCAACTGTGACGACTAGGGGTAAAGGTGGGTAAAAATTAAATCAGACTAAATTTGTAAATTGAAATTACATGTTTAATTAGATTATTTGGTATTTAGTTTTCGATTTGTTTAAGAGGTTGAAAAATTGAACTGATAAAAAAAATCAAAATCGTATATTTAAATATATTTTTAATACTTTTAATATTATTTTTATTTTTATTTTGTATATTTATATATTATATATTATTTTATAAATAATTATTTTATATATTTATATATTATACATTTTTTTTATAAATAATTGTTTTATATATTATATATTTTATGCATTGTTAATATATTTTTATATATTATATTATATAAAAAATAAAAACCGAATTAAAATCCGATTTCTGACTAAACTAAACCGAACTAAAATTTAAAATTTGATTTAAGGAGTTTATTCATTTTGGTTAGGTTTTAAAATTTTAGAAAATTTGATTTTTTAGTTTGTAAATCAAACTAAATCGAATCGAACTGATATCCACCCCTAACTAGTGGTCAATGATCAATAGTTCACATTTCACAGTTAGCAGTTACAAATAATTGTAAAATGTTTTGATAATTCAGTGGTTAAAATTAAAGTTGTATTGTAAAACGATGAATAAGAATATTATCTTATCTATTATCATGAATTTCAGGTGCATGCAATTAATAATTTAATATTACATATAAAATGTACATTAATAAAATTAACTACACATTTTAATTAGTTTTTATTTAATTATGTGAATGCATATAGAAATTAAAATATTTAAAAATCAAAAGAATGATGTATATATTTGTTATTTAATAGTAAATATTTTCATAATTATATTAAATTTTAATGGCATTTTTTAACAAAAGCTAGCTTTTGAGTTCAAAAACCATAAATTCTGGTTTTCTATCCAAAAACTAGCTTTTAATTATAACTAGCTTCATGCTCATGTTTTGCACTATTTATTTATATTTTTTATATAATATAAATTTCTAATAATTTTAATCTATATAATATAATATTCTTATAATGTAACTAACATATTTAAAAAAATTAAAAAGTATTAAGAAATTTTTTTTAAAAATATAAATAAGTAAATAAATATAACTAAATATCAAAATATTTATTCAAAAATTGTCTTTTTAATTTTTCATTTATAATAATATTCTAATTTGCTGTCAACTAAATATTGTCCTGCACATTGAGGCTTAGTCTAACAGTATAAGTGTATATCTAACAGTATAAGTGTATATTTCGTTGGACAATACATTCAGGATTGATTCCCCCTTCCAAATTCTCAAAATATATATATATATATATATATATATATATATATATATATATATATATATATATATATATATATATATATATATATATATATATATATATATATATATATAACATTTCAATTTATAATAATATTTCATTTATAATAATATTTTACTATTTATATTTTAATGCTCATAAACACATAAATCATAAAAAATATATATGTTAAAGAAAGCTATAGAAGAAAAAATAATTGGATAGAAATATGTAATAAAATATTTAAAAATTAATCTCTTAACTATAAAATTGAATATTTCTTTTGAAAAATATAAAAATTATATCATTTTACTTCACATCATCTTTTTACATATAAAACAAACACACAGACACACACATATATATAGAAAAAATTATAAATGTATGTTATAAATAAATAGGTAATTTAGGTTACAAATATTATTAATTAATAATAATGGTAATAATTAAAAATTGAAAACTTAAATTTTAAATGTTACAACTCATATATAATTTTAAAATAAATGTATGTTTTAAGTTGGTGATTTAGTTTATACTTTCTTAAAATTATGCTAAAATTTGAATTTAATTTTTTTATTTAGATTACACATTATAATTATATTTGTAATATATGTAATTGTCATAATGGTCATAAAAGTATTTTTATGCTTTATATTTCAAATTTCTTCAAGTAATAATGAAATTGCAAGTTTTTATTTTTCTTATATTTTTATTTATATTTTTAGTATCATAATCATTTAATCTATTTTGAATTATCGCTATAATGTCTATTTGAAAATTTGACTATTATAATTTTTATTTAATCATAATCAAACTAATTGTATTAGAATACTTATAAAAAATTTATAAAATTATAATGAATAAAAAAGGTATTATAAAAATAATTAATAAAAAATATGATAAAACATTTTCAAAATTAAAAAAGAAAAAACTTATATTATTATTGTAATTGAGAGAAAAAGTTCTTTCAAATGCTATAAATAAAAATAATATTCATTCACTAGTCAAAACCTCCTTATATATACATATAATCATAAATGTATGTTATAAAGTAAATGATTTAAGTTACAAATTTTATTAAATTATAATAATTTTAAAATTTACTATTTTTAACTTCTTTTAAGTTACCAATTATAATTATGTAAGTTTCTAATGGTTTAAATTATAATAATGGTACAATATTAGTGATAATAATTAATTATTAATTTAGGTTACAAATTTGTTTAAATAGTAATAATTGAAAATAAATTAATATAAAATTCATGATTTGTTTGCTACGTGGATCAATTGAAAAATAATATGTGGCAAATTTATGATACGTGGTAAAACTTAAAGCATTCTAAATTTGTTATATATATATATATATATATATATATATATATATATATATATATATTAGATTTTAAAAAAAATGAGTTGGAAATATAATCGTTAGCGCATTTTATTTTTTTTACCAAATGCCATATAGCAGCGAATGTTCATCAACTAATTGTTGGTTTCCAAAAGCTAAATCAAACAGACACTTCTTCTAATGGTCCATTCACTACAAGAAATTGCTCGAGCAACAACAAAATTTACGTACGGAAAAGATTATATTAGTAATTAATGTTGGAACACTTATGGAACAAAATAGAAAAAAATTTACAAATATGTAGACTTATTAGCAACAGAACAGTGTCAAAATTTATTGATGAAAATATTCAATTGATAATAACTGGCGGCAAGAATTGATGCTAATATGGACAACGAATTTGTAACCATTTACCGATGTACAACATTTCCGACGGACATTCTTTATCTGTAATTGATCCAAAAGCATGACATGAAAATTTAGTGGCCATTTAAAAATATATTAACAGAATGTCATGTGACAAATTCAAATCCTTTAGTAATTTATCCGTTATTTAAGAAAGGAATATAAAAAGGTAATTTTATTATCGACGATTTTAATTTGCCCGTTATTTAAGAAAGGAATATAAAAAGGTAATTTTATTATCCACGATTTTAATTTGCCACGTGGCATTTTGTTTGTAAATTAGGACTATAAAAATCCCGACATGTTTTATTTCTGTTACATTTCTCTTTTCTTTTCTTTTCATTGTTTTTTTTTCTTCCTCTCTTTTTCCCTTCTTTAGCCTCTGCCGTTTGCTTTTGGTCTCTGTTCACCATTCATCGCCAGTAGTCGTTCGCCGTCGTTCGTGAGTTTCAGCAGGTATGTTAATTTCTTTTTTTATTATTTTTATATTTAGTTTATTAAAATATATTTTAAATTTTGTTATTTCAAATTTTAATTTGGTTCTTATTGTTTCAATCTTCAAGAGGTAGGTTTTTATTTGTTTGTGAATTTTTTTATTTTTTGTAATTCTTTTTAAGTTTTGAGAATTTCATTTTCATTTTTTGTTGTATATTTAAAAACTGTGTTTGTTGAATATATGAAATTTTGTATAAAAGTTATATCTAAATTTGCTAAATTTTGTAAATTGTTGGAATTTTTTGTTATTAAAAATTTGTATATAAAATATAATTTGTTATTAAATACTTTTTGCTGTATATGTTTTTTATTTGTTGCAAAAAATTGTAATTTATTTCTGTAAATTTATAAATTTTGAATTGGTGAATTTTTGTTTGTAAAAATATTGTGTAATTTTTTTTTGAATTATTGTTTTTGTTTTTGTTTTTTTTTGTATATGGGCTAATTAATGTATTTTTTTTAATTTTTAATATTATATCGACAAATTTATTGAGAAAATTATTATTAATGGAAGTTATTGACCATTTTTTCATCGTTATTTTACTAATAGACTCAATTTTCCATCGATAAATATTTACTGACTAAATATTCATTAACTTTTTTGTCCGTTGATAATTATATTTGCCGTTGAAATTTCTATAATTATTGACAAAATTCTCCATCGATAAGTTGCTTTTTTCTTATAAAGATTATTGATTGGAAGTCCTCTTTCTCTTTAATGATTTGAAATAAATTAAAAAAAACTATAATCATTCTTTTATGTGTAGTGTAATGATTAGTGCATATTGGACCATAGTATATTTAGGGGAAGTGTTAATAAATTTTCAATATTTGTACATTTTATTATCTAAATAAATATAAAAATTTTTATTTTTATTATCACTTAATAATTCTCGTTCCAATGAAATTAATTTACTATCTTGGTAAATTAACCCTCCACTTAGAATAAATAAATTCAATAAAATTGTATAAAATTTATGTGTTTTTATGTTTAAAAAATATTTCTATTTACTAATTAAATTATGTGAAAGTAAGTATAAAAATTAAATTTGATTAAAATAGATGAAATTTGTATAATATATTTTCATAAAATAAATTTTATGAAAAAAAAGTCTAATATCATTTTATTATTTTCTCTTTCCTCTCCTTTTACTCTCACCTTGTTTCTTCTTTTTTTCTGTTTCTTCAAAAATCTTTTAACAAACTTATAGGATGAAGACGAAAAAAATTGATAGAAAGAAAAAATAAAAAGGAAAAATAAAAATCTATTGATTAATATTCGTTTATGTTATGTAGATTCAATTAATCTTAAGCAGGGATGAAGCCAAGATTTTCAATTGAAGAGGCAAAATTATTCTGACACGAATATATAGCTCTTGCTAAGAGATGAGTTACCATATTTGCAGATCTACGCGAAAAAACAAACTTCACTCGCTCAAAGTGATTAACAAGTGCAATATGATCATCAATAATAAGGTGAAAAGATGAAGAATGACTGGACTATGAAGAGCTTGAATGGCTTGTAATGAATCATATTCGCTGAGATTCTTACCTTTGAGCCAAGTAGTTAAAAATATATTCATTTTGTTATAAATAAAATAAAGAAAAATATGAATAAAGAATATATAAGAGAGAATAATTTTTCTAGTTATTTCATTCAATAGTATTAGGCCCTTTATATAAAGTACAGAAGAGAAACAGATAGGAAGCTTTTCCAATAAGAAAAATACAAGAAATATGAAGTTTTTCCAATAAGAAAAATACAATCAATACTAATATGAAAACTAGAATATTCATGTATATGGAAAGACATCAATCAAATCTTATAATATATCATAACACTCCACCTTGATATCTTTTACAAAGAATATGCCTCGTTAAAATCTTACTAAGAAAAAATTCTGTGGGAAAAAAAAATCTTAGTGAAAGAAAAATAGTACATTATTCTTGTAGGAATTTGCACCATAACACTGCCTCATTAAAACCTTGCTAGGAAAACCTAATGGGACAAAACCTAGGCTAAGGGAAAAAAGAGTACAGTTCACTAAAATCTCCCCCTCATGAAAATATGATTTCTATCAAATATCTCTTAGCCGACGCATGCTAATTTTGTTGACTAACTTTTCAAATATGATTATAAGGAGTGCCTTTGTAAACAAATCTGCCAAGTTGTCAAATCATATACTTAATGATGTTTAAGTAATATCCACTTATAATAATTTATTTATAATACTCCCTTAGGATATTACATGCGCTATGAATATAACTCGTTAAAAACCTTATTAGAAAACCTAGTGGGAAAAAACATATTTAAGAAAAAGAATATATTTTATGCGCTATTTTGTCATTGTACATATTGCCTCATTAAAACCTTTGTCCAAGAAAACTCTGTGGGATAAAAACTTGACTAAGTAAAAAGAATACAATTATATACTAATTTGCTCTCCCTAATGATGATAGATGTTAACACAGCGTGTACTAATTGATGAAACGATGCCGTTTAAATACCACATTAGGTAAAAACTTAGTACATAAGTCTGTTAAATTGTCACTCAAACGAATTTAGTGGATATCTCTTTTGGAGCTTATGTATATATAAGAATTTGGATAAAGTTTATGTCTACTTCGTTACCTTTAATATAACCATCTTTAATTTGTGCAATATAAATTGCATTATTCTCAAAATACAATGGGAGTATCTTTTAGTTAGGTACTTCAGGACCATAAAAATCTTTATAAAATTGCAGTACCACTATAAGTGAATACATAGCCAGTATAAAATCTACCATCATAGAGACTAAGCAAATAACCAATATTCACATGTAGACCAATTTCAAATATGAATTATAATATTAATAGTATATTGAAGATAACTTTTTACACCACTCTAATATCTCTTTATAGGTGCAGAGCTATACCTAGTTAGGAATTTTTCTTGCAAATGCAATATCAGACCTAATGCAATTTGCAAGATACAAGAGTACCCTATAACACTTATATATGATACTTCAAGACCAAACAACTCTTTATTATCTTTTTTAGGTCTAAAAGGGTCTCTCTTCACTTCTAGTGAGCGGACCACCTATTAGTGTGCTTGAGAGAGAAGATTTATCCATGCAAAAATTGCTTAAATATCTTCTCCACTGGGGTATTAAGACTCCTTAATAATCGATCTGCAGGCCTATACAAAATTTCATTTTCTTTAAATTTTTCATCTCAAACTCACTTTTCAAATAGGTACATACTTATTTGAGTTCATTAGGAGTCACATTGATATTTAAATCAACTTATACTGCAATAATAACATATACCATTCTACGGTCTTTTATGAATACAAATAGACATAGTGTATTATTCACATATCTTTCTTTCAATAAGAATTTACTCAAACAATTATACCACATATCCGTATTGCTTTAATCCATACATAGATTTTTGCAATTTGATGAAATATATGTCACATGTTTAATGTGTATTTATTTATGATATACTTAGTCCTTCTGGAACTCTTATTGCTTTCATAAGGTGTATAATAAGTCTTTCATTAACTGCCATATTAATTAAGTATCAGAACATGATCATTTCCATAATAAGAGAATTATTTTTCTCATAGTCAATGATAGAACGAGTCTAGCTCTACTTTAATTGCCTCATTCCATGATGATCAATCATGTTTATTCTAATATTTAGTTATACTTATAGATTATGGATCCATATTTTCTCTTTTAACAGCAAGAGTTACTGTTGAGGCAAATTCATCATCGACAATAATTAAATTTCTATCAACTCTTTCTTATATCACAAAAATAATTGAGATCTCATAGTTTTTATTTATATTATCATCAACTCCAAAAGCCATATCTGGAGGATCTAATTGTTCCGTTGTCTCAATCTGTGTCTCATAATTGGCTATAACTCTTTGACTGAGATCTTCCTCTTCAGGAGGTTTCTCTTCAAGAGATTTTAGAGTGGCGCTGCTTTTCTTTTCCGCGGATTTTTATCTTTAGTTCCAATTTATTATCTAAGTTTCTGCCGTGTAATGAGATTGATTGATTTTCTATTTGCAATTGGAATCACAACCCTTGCTAGGGTATTAGCAGCTGTAATATGAGACTTTGTCACTCTTTTAGCATCTATAAATGCATTTGGCAGTTAAGTTGCAATTTGTTGTAACTGTATTATTTTTGTGAACTTCTAGTTCACTTTAACTTGTACATAGACCAAAATTATTTAAAGAGTTTTCCTTTCAATAAATTTCTCGACATTCTTTAGTACTGCAAGTGCTTTTCCTCCCCCTAATGTCGAAAAAATATGCCTCATCAAAATAAATTCATAATCTCTTTTGTGGACCCATTATCGCACATTGAGATAGATTTAATATATTCTTGGCACAAAAAAAATTTACGGCTCATGTCCTTATATAAGTTTCAAAGGAGAGTATATATGATGTACACAATGACATTCATGCCAAACTTTCAAGATTTAATTATTGAATTATAAGTTCAATGCTTGAACTGCAGGTTCAACGCAATATACTATGCATATATACTAGGGATAAAACAGTAATAAAATAACTCATTATAATACACAACTTATAAAATCCTTGCAAATTACTCCTTCAAGGAGTTTACATAAAATCATCAATATTGAATTGAGTTGTGTCCTCTATATGGGCGGTTCCTCTTTCAGAATCTTATGATTTACCAAATGATTTATAGCATTTACTTCAGGGAATACAATTGTACTAGTGGACATTATTTGATGATTTTTCGTTAGCAATTATTCTTTCAGAATTCTCATTATCTAGCAAATGATTTATAGCATTCACTTCAGGGAATGCAGTTGTACTAGTGGGCATTGTTTGATGATTTCTTATTAATAATTATTCTTTGCAACCACTAGAAAAATAATATTTGTAAATTTTCACTTTTTATACCGCTACTACTAGAGCATGTAACTTTATTACTTTACAATTTAAGCTATGAAGTAATTTTAAATATGGTTAAATTATATTCTCAAATAGATTTCAAGTCTTATAGGTGTAGATTTAGCCAATCATACTGAGCTTGTAGTAGTACCACATATTTCAAATGATTATATCTATCTTTAAAACTCTTATAGAAAATATAAAAATCATTAATAGTGAGATATTCAACTTTTAAATTCTCATTTAAATGAGGTTTAAATAGATAATAGCTTTTGCTTTTGCTAGCATCTAAATACATTTCCTTATCAATAACTCACGTTACAAATTATTCCCATTGAATTCAATAGCATATAAAAATTATCAACCAAACTTTAATTCACTATACTTCACTTTATTTAAATAACTTAATTTGCATATATTTAAAATATATCTAAATAGACTAATCAAAAAAAATAAATTAATATTAATTTTCAAATATTAAATTGATAATTTATCCTACCAAGGAAAGGTAAGCACTAATTATGTTTCTCTGTACCAACATAAATCCAACAATATATGCAATCCGGAAATAAATTCATCAATTCACAAATTAACAAAATCATGTCACTTATATAATTTATATTCATTTTATCTCATATTTAAATCTCTAATTGCTTTCACATCTAATGCATATTGACATAAGTAAATTCAAAACATATATAACACACACAACTTTCTTGTAGGCTATTCAACTAACAAATATATATATATATATGTATGAGACGTGTATTGTCCAAAAAAAAAAAATTTTGAGTTGAGATGCTAAAACCGAAGGATATATAATAATATATACACTAGTAGAATTGATTTTAATTTAATGAATCAAGTAAACCTATTAATATGAATGCAATATCATCATTTTCCCACAAAGCAAGTCAATCAACTAATAAATGAATAATTTAGGGTCGGATTTCATGCCAAAAAAATTATAAGCCATGACTTTAAAACTATGCATAAAATGTGTTGTTATAATTGATAACCAATTAAAAGTTGTAATTTGGTTGGTTAATCAAATAGGCCATACCCATCATTCCAATACATATAAACAATAATGAAACACTCAAAACAGAAAAATCAAAGCAAAAGGGTTTACCTTAATATTATGGCCATACGCAGGTACTTTATTAACATCTAATTTATTCAACGCATGCAGTTTAAATCAAATTTATTAGTTATTTAGGAACATAAAATATCAATTTTTGAGGGATGTCTATTTTATTTATTTCAATATCCGAATGAGTGACACCAGTATAAATAATTCTTACTCGTGATGTCGAGGGCCATTAATTAACATTGTCTAATATAAAATCATAATAAAATCAGTCTTTTAAAGACTTGTTGACAATGCATTTAGTTTTTCAGGAACATTTAATGATTCTTTAATGAATTATATTTGTTTATTTTGATTAGTTTTTCATGAACTATATAGAATATTAGTTCTTCAGAAACTGTAGAGAATATCAGTTATTCAGGAACTGTAGAGAATATCAGTTCTTCAAGAACTGTAGAAAATACCAGTTTTTCAGGAACTGTAATTATTATTAATTCGTTAGAAACTCATAGCTTAGTTATTTATTTAATTAGTTATTTAGGAATTATAATAATACTAGTTTTTCAGGAACTAGTATTTAAAATATAATACTAGTTTTTCAAGAACTAGAATTTAATTGATTAATCATTAAACAGTATATTAAATTTTTATAAATCTAAAAAAACAATTTGAGATAAATGATTATAAGAGAGAAGAAAAAAAAATGATTTCTTCAAATTAATTAGCCTAATATGTTCAAATGATTTCTTAAAAAAAATGATTTAGTTTTTTTTTTCTATTTGATACATAAATATTAATAATAATAGTACTTAATTAGACAAAAATTGTTTACCATAAATCTTGAATTTTATTTTTTAAAATTTTTCGCCTTAGCTGGGTTGTAACAAACCACAAGCTATCCAAAATTATGAACAATATTGTAAAACGATTCGTGCTGATAACGTGTTATAAATAAAATGAAGAAAAACATGAACAAAAAATATAGAAGAGAGAATAATTTTTCTAGTTATTCCATTCAATAGTATTAGGTCATTTATATAGAGTACAAAAAAGAAACAAATAGGAAGCTTTTCCAATAAGGAAAATACAAGAAATAGGAAGCTTTTCCAATAAGGAAAATACAATCAATACTAATATGGAAACTAGAATATTCATGTATATGGAAAGACATCAATCAAATCTTATAATATATTATAACACATTTAAACATTTGATTTTTTTAACAAAAATACATTTAAGGAAATAATTAAATTATTTATTTTATTCACACAATAAGATTGAGTTAACTAAAATTATGTTATTTATTTATTTTCTCTCTATTTGATATTTTAATCCAAATATATTAAAGATTTTTTTTATTTCTAAATTTATCTTTTGATTCTTTTTAAAAAATAAAAATAAGGGGATCAAAATTTGTTTTTTAAGGAGACAAATTAAAAATTTTTAATATTATAAAATTTTACTTTCAAAATACGTAGTCTAAAGGTAAATGCTTATTTCATTGAATAATAAACTCAAAATCGACTCCTCATCCCAGTACTCCCAAAAAAAAAAAAAAGGGCTAATTGCTCCCTTACCCACAATGTTTCTTCGTCTTTGATCTTGAGGAGAGACAATATAACTTTAACACTATTAGAATATTTTCTCAGTGAAAATAAAATGTTGTTTAGTAGAATTAAAAATTAAGTGCTAAAGTGTTGGTAGAATTAAAAATTAAGCGCTAAAAATTTAAAAGTTAATGATAAAAAAATTTACCAACTTTTCACGTTTTTGCAATTACAACTTAACTTTTAAATCTTGATAATTCAGTACAAATACTTTCATTTTTTTGTAATTTTTACACCGGCCATAATTCCAATCCAAATTCCAGTAAGATATAATGATATGACATATAATAATAATATAGTTGACAAATTAGTATTTTATTTGGCACTGAAAAAAAAAAGATTAATGATAAAAAAATTACCAATTTTATATCTTTTGCAATTACAGCATAACTTTTAAATCTTGGCAATATCATACAAAATATTTTTAATTTTTGCAACGTTTGTACTGGTCAATACTCCAGTCAAAAGTCCGATGGTTGAAGCTGACGTGTCAAAATTTTATGATATAAAATGGCATGTCATATGATTTTAAGGAAAAATAATAAAATTAACAAATATATATTTTTAAATAATAAAAAATATTAAAATTAAAATATTTAAAAATTTAAAAAATATCCAAACAAAGTTTCATATCTAAGTTTTATGTGGAAACCCAGATTTCAGTAATAAACAAAAGAAAAAAAATGTAATCTTTAGATCTAATTAACTTCACATAATTTGAAAGAACGAGACAAGAAATTTTTTATTCCCTCATCAACTAAATATCTTCAACAAAAGTATTTGAAGGTGAAAATTAATTAGAACAGGCATCGATAAAGCCATTACTGACCTCAAATTTCCATGACTGATGCAAGCAAACGCAGATTTGCCGCCACCAAGCATCATCAATGGTGAAATCAACCTCGATCAGAACTTTACCAGCACCATTGAAAGTTAATGCCATTTTCCTTTATTATTCTTTTTCTTTTGTTTGATATCGATATCTGGGTTTGAAATTTTTGATTGGAGTGTTGATCGGTGTAAACATTGCAAAAATTTAAAAAAATTTGTGTGACATTGCCAAGATTTAAAGGTTATGTCGTAATTGCAAAAAATATAAAATCGGTAAATTTTTTTTATTATTAATCCTTTTTTTTCAGTGCCAAATAAAATATTGATTTGTCAACTATATTATTGTTAATTTATTATATGCCACATCATTCTATCTTACCAAATTTTAGATTGAAATTATGGCAGGTGCAAAAATTGTAAAAAAATAAAAATATTTATACTGAATTTCTAAGATTTAAAGGTTAAATTTTAATTACAAAAAAGTTTAAAGTTGGTGAATTTCTTTTTTGTCATTAACCCAAAATTTAAATATTAAATTTTAAGTACTAGATAAAATAAGTGATATAATTTTTAAATTATAAAAATAAAAAATGTAATTACTAACTATATTTAGTACGAATTTTAAATTAAAATTTTGACTTACCATTTTAAGTGACTTTTAGTTTAATTGAGACTTTTAAGATAAATATTACTAAATAACTTAAAACAATTAAATGTTAAAAATTTTAATTTTAAGTGGTGAATAATATTATGAAACAAGTGTTTAAAATTTTGAAATCCTATTATAAATTTATTTTTTTAAATAATTAGATATAAATTAGATTAATAATTGTACTTTAAATATATATTATATTAAATGTAAAAAATAGATTATTGTGAATTGAAAAAAGTTAATATAATTTCAAGAATTGTAATACAATTCTAGTATCACAGTGAATTAAACATACCATAATGTTTTTTCAGAGTTTCATACCATATTTTGAAGGTAAATCTAATGATTAAAAATAATATAAATTTTTTCAAAAAAGAACATAAGTCATCAATGCGAGAAAAAAAATATGAAAAGAGAGCAAAAGAGAATCAATACTCGTGTTTGGGAACAAAATCAAGAGAGGAAAGAAAGTTGATTCTAAAATTATAGGAAAAATAAAGAGGAAAGAAAATAATTATTTTCCCCTTTACTTATTTCGAAGAGAGAAAAATAAACAATGGATAAAAAATTCAAAATTATATTTCTTTATTTGAAAAAGGGTAAAAAGTAGGAAAGAAAAAAGTTATAATTTGTGAAATTATAAATTTATCCTTCAATTTTTATGTTAGTTTTTATTTGTTGTTGATATTTATATTCAATATAATGCATTATTGAATTGAATCAAAAAGTTTATTTATTAATTTTTTTATGAAAATGAAAATTTAACTATTACAAATATTTGTATGAGTACAATTATAATATTAATTTTGTTTGTACAAAAGAGTATGAAAACAAATAACTAAAGCTCATTGTACATAGGACATCATTTATTTTGTTATTAATTATTTAAAATACATAAAGCACAATTTCTACAAACCTACTATTAATTTTATTGTGAATTATAAAAAAAAATCTGAAATTAAGTTTTCAATAATTATTAGAAATTTCATTTAATTATAAATTATAATATTATTATATTAATCATTGCTAGCAAACAAGAGAGTAAGGGCAAGATAGTAAAATCTCTCATTTCTCTCTAACTTTCTCCCTAATTTAGGAAGACATGTTTTTTATGGGTCAGAAGAGAAAATAAAAACTATTTTTCTCATTTACTTTCCCTTGGTTTCCCAAACAATGGAAAACAAATGGGCTATTTAATTGTGAAAAATATATATTTTTTTTATCTTCAATTTTTTTATTCTATATTTTTATTCCTACAGAAAATAAAAAAATAGAAAATATGTTCATTTGTGCAAATTTTAAATTTCATTTTCCAATTTAAAAAACAGAAAATACATTCAGTAATATTGTTTTCTATTTAACCAAAACTTCAAAATAATTTAATATTGATTTATTTTTATATTATATTTGAAATACCCTGACTTTTTAATTATTTTTCTAAAATCTTATTTTGTACGGAAATGTATTATTCTATTATTTTATTTATTTAAGCAAATATTAAAATTATATTTTATTAAAAAAATATATTTATTCCATTTGAATATGTATTATTAATAGTAATTTTATTACAATATTATATATGTATATTATTATGATATTATTATAGTTATTGAAGAAATTATATTTTGATATTTGAATATAAATATTATGTTTGATTAATCTAAATTATATTGCTAATTATATATTACCGGAAGTTTGAGATTTTATTATAATTATTATTATTGCAAATAAATTTATTAATTGTATTATTGGTATGTAAATTATAAATTATTCTTATTATCATTATCATATATAACTACGGGTTAATATTATTATTATTATTAGTATTATATATATATTAGTATATATATATATTGGTGTTAAGAAAAAAGAGAATAAAAGAAGGGAAAAGAAAAGAAAAAGAAAAAGGAAAAAGAAAAGAGAATTGTGATTGGCTGTTAAGGAAGAAGAAAAAACAAACGAGAGAGAGAGAGGCAGAGATGGGCAGAGAGAGAGAGGGAGAGTGTTAGTGGTGGTAAGCCACCACCCATCCGGTGGTGGGCTACACCGCCACCACCAGTGGCTAGCCCACCATTCGGCGACCTCAAGGGAGGTAACGGTGCTCTGATCGGGCGGCAGACGACGACGTACGATAGGAGAGAAGCTCCGCCAGCGCCGAAGCTTCAAGTTGATTTTTCGGTCGATTCTGGCGGTGGAATCCAACGATTTTGGTGTCATTCAACTCCTGAAGATGAGAGCTTTAATTTGGTATCTACCTTGCCCCCTGAGGATAACCGGAGGAGGAGATCAGAAAATGCAAAATCGCACCTTTGGAGGCATTTTCGGCGGCTGGAGGGTGAGTGACGGCGAGTGGATGTGGTTTTCGTGATCCTGGCGTTAAGGTGAACCTGCTAGTGTGGAGATCACCCAGATTTGCCACCAGCAGCGGTGGCATATGGCCGGCCGACGGCGACATGTGGGGCAGTCCAGCAGTTCTTTTTCTCCGTTTTGGCATGATTCTCGGCATCTGTATGATCGAAATTCGTGAAGGTTAACCCAAAAATCTTATATTTCAGTCGTTAAATAAGTTATTTTATATTTAGCAGTCTTTAGAGTTATTGTTGAGTTGTCAAGTCTGTTGTTGAGTTCAGTGTGATTCTGTCGAGACCTCGATCAGAATCTCAGTAATCTTTAGATTGTGTCTAGTTAAGTGTGATTTTTATCCTGATAATATCTGTTGTCATGAGGTGTTGATGCTCTGGCATCTTCCTGGTTCTAAAGGCTATACTTTCGAAAGAAGCCAGTCAGACGCGTCGTCAGTTAGGTGAGTGATACTCCCTAATGTATTATCCTGTTTTCATATACATCTGCATTTTTATGTGTATATATATATATGTATATTATGCACTACTATTGCATATAATCATGTAACATTTGATTGTGAATGATGAATCAATCTCTGTATTGTGATTGTGATTGACGGATAGAGGTCAGGAGGATGCAGTACTACCTAGGAACTTTTGATATAAAGATAGATATGGTTACTATTATGATTATGATTCTGTTAAGATTTAGAAGATGAGTTATGACTGGTGGATGCTAGCCGAGCCTGCTCATCGCCAGGGCCACTACCAGTCGGGCCAGGGCTGTTTGGTACAGACCAGTGCTGACCGGGCCCATTGGACATAAGAAATAGATTATTGGATTCAGAGAGCCAAAATAGGGGGATCGGCTCCCCATTATGAGATTAGAGTGGTATTGTGAATCGTATCTCATCCTTGCTTGATGATATGAATTGTCTGTCTCTATGACATAGTGCATTGCATGTGCATTAGAAATCTATCTGTGGGATACCAATTTAATATATTAGCTAGTATCATTCATTGAGTCGGACGCTCATTCCTGTTCATTTTGTTGTTTTCAGGTCAGGGAATGAGCTTGTGAAGGAGTTGTAATTGAGTAAACTGCCAATTTTCCTTTGGCAGTAGTTTGTATTATTAAGTATTAAGAAATGTATGTAATATATGTATAATTATAATTATAGCTCTAGAATTCCGCAATGTTACATCTTGTTACTTATATCTTGTTTAATATTTAATTATGTAACTATTGAGTTAAGATAATGTTGTTAAGCAGAACCCTTTATAATTTATTTCATCTATGAGATAAGCAAGTTATTGGGCCAATGAAATTTTATTTTTTATTGATATTTATTTGAATCTGCTTAACTTATTTGGCCTTATAGCCCTTTACAGTTTTAGGCTTTCTGTTGTGTGTTTTTGTTAGGCTTACTACGGGCACTGGTAGCCATATGTATTTCCCGTGTCCTAGTGCCGGTCACGTGCCCTCAGGTTTGGAGCATGACAAAAGTGGTATCAGAGTAGAGATCTTGTGACCTCTAAAATATTCAATGTTGTGGGTCCTTGTTTCTGTAACATGCGGAGTATAGGATTCCTGTTTGTCTTTTGAGTTTCTCTTGCTTTTAATTCAGTGTTAATGTGGTGTAATGATGAGATTTTAGTTAATAGTGAGCTTAATGCTCATCTGTTAAGATTTAATATAGTTGTTAATTATCAGTTAGGAAGTATAAGAGAATGGTCATGTTAGTGACATCTTTGTTTTTCTTAATTATTAGAGTATCAGGTCTGGAGATTTACCTTATTAGTATCTTTTAGTACTGGGAGTACTCTATTACCTAAAAGATAAGATAAACCCTTGCTTGCTTTATTTCTATTTATCCCATGAAGTGATTTGATTATTTCCAGTCACATGCAAATGAACATTTGTCACCTTAAATAGGGTTGAGGACTGTAGTTGTTTGACTGGCCTCCTCAGTTATATCTAGACAAGACTTTGTTATTAGCTAAACCAATTTTCGAGGAAAGTTTATTGTAGTTTTGTTGGTAAGGAAGCTGAGTTTATTATTTATTGGAGACTCGAGTACTAGGCAATTCACCATCTAGTTCTAACTTTCTTCCTCATTTGAAAATTTTCTCTTGACCTAATAGTTATCCTTTCTAGTTATCACCTTAATTTTATGGCATCTTCTTCATCTTCCTCTCCCCCTGGAACTGATCCTTTTCTTTACTAAGGCCTTCTCCTAGATATTGAAGCAATATCTCTGAAAGAGTCCTTAAGAATTTAGCCTCTGGATAGATCTTTAAGTATCAAACATGTCTCATTCGAAAGTATGGCTCTCGGTTCGTGAAAGAACTAACTATCCACCCTGAGTATCCTTTTCTGAGGCCATATGCTTTTATGGATATGACAATTAATTCATTTTGGATATGGTCTAAAGAATTTCTTTGCTTTCTGTGGTATTTCGTTCATCTCTATTATATTGCTATAGAAATTTACCCTTTCATTTTCTGCGGTACATCCAGTGTTTAGATGGCAATAATGTAGCTAAACCGCATGTGGTTACTATTCTGTGTTGGTTTAACCCTTTGGACTAGTCGATGAGGTTTCATATCACGAGTTTGGGTAAGTCTTTTTGGACAGATGGTCCTACCGTTCGAACTATGCTTGTTTTTCATCGTCCTTATACTGTTGTGAGTGATATTTCAGGTACCCGTCTGATCATGAATTCTCAAGTTCTTATCTATAAGTCTTGTTATTTTTCATTTTATAAGGACGTCTTTGATTATTCAGATGAGATTACTGCCTTTCAGCACTTTATGTGTGAGAAAAATAATGTTCCTTTGCCTAAGATGTGGGCCCCTAATGAACCTGATGCTCCATGGTAGAATTTTTCTCCTGAGTATTGTTGCGAGATTAATAATGCTCTGGATGATTGGGATCAGAATTGTCTTAAGGAGTTATACCGGAGAGATGGTCCTCAGCCCATAGTGCCTAATGATGATAAGTTTGACCCCACTAATCACATTTGGACTCACCTTATGAAGCCTTCTTCAGACTCTACCAAATTTGATGAGACAACCTTCTTCAGCCAGTATGATGATGATGATGATGATGTTATGAATTTGTCTCCCTCGCATGAGCCTATCAAGAAGTGATAGGTTAAGAAATTTGTTGTGGAAGTCAGTGGTAGTTATGGTATGAAACTTGCAGGGTTAGCAGGGTCTTGGATCTAGGTAGGTGTATTTTCTTTCTTTTCCTTGTTGTGAGGGAATAATTTTCTTTTTTCATTTTGGTTGTGATATGTGGAGGCTTGTCGAGGCAGGTAACGGGACTACAGACACTGCCTCAGTAGGTTGTGTGGACCTATGTGATGTACCCTTTTCTGTATCAATTTATGTTTAATATAGTATATAAGAATAATTAAGTATTGATGTATTTTAAGTAGATTTTAGTGATTGTGATGATTTAAAGAGTTCATAGATTTGAGTGAAATCAATTTAATGATTATAATGAAAGTGATTTTGATGATAATTGTGAGGAGTATGATTATGAGGTTTATTAAGTTGGGATATTCTAATGGAATAGAACTAAATTGTGATATGGTTTTAGTTTAGAATTTAGGAAATATAAGAAATTGAATTTAAGGATCCCCGAGAACTTAATCCAAAAAGGGTATAAATGATTTTGTTCAAAATTTTAAATGATTTGGAAATGAAATGTTTTAAATGAATTTAAGCATGATAGTTGATTTTTACAATTTAATTTTAAAGATAACTTTCAGACTGTATTATTTAAGACTCAATACTTGTATCCAGTGCGTCTATCTGAATGCGTCGAGTCAAGCATTATAAAATCATAAATCATTGTTCATACATCATGTCCCTCATTAAGCATTGCATTAGGATTGCATGTTGTGTAGCATCTCTGGACACAATACATTGAGTTCTAAAATAATAATGAAACTATTTGATTTTTACAAATGATTCTGAATAGTTTTAGAAATTTAAACAATTTTGGATATACCTGAAATGGATTTAAGTTCTTGGGATGAGATAATATTTTAAAGTATTAGATTCTATATTATGTTTTGGGAATGATTAAAGATTAGGTATTAACTTTTATTATGTAATAGATGGAAGTAATCATTTGGGAATACTTAAGAAAAATATATGTTTAAGTTGAGATCAAAATAGAGTGGTATAGATTAAGAAAGACATAAAATCTGTGTGGAGATTTTATTGAGTATCAGTAATAGTAGTGAATTCATTATTTTTATGTGGATAAATGAAAGGATTAGAAATATGAAATATAATAAGATGTTAACAGAAATTTAAAAATAACATAATGTTATGGATTAAATATACTTGATTGTGAGGCAATAGCTCCTTAAGTTGAGATATTGATGTCTATTATAGAAAGAGAATAAGTCTAGAATAAATTGAAAATTACTGGTTTTGTATATCAATTAGTGTGCATGCATATGTGGTGATTTCAAATTGAGGAGATAAAAGTTTATATATGTTGAGGAAATTAGTTAAAGCAAGTAAGAGTGGGAAGTGAATTATTAAATTTTAATATGTTTTACTTGATGAAATGATTAAGGAAATGACTATTGGAGTTATTGTCATGATTAAGTATAATAGAAATTATAATTTTGGTGAGATATTAGACATGAGAATATTTATTGAGGTTATGAGAGATTAAGTAATAATTATTAGTCTGGAAATGAAGTATGAAATATTAAGAGTGTTATTAATTTAGATTTATCTGTTGGATTCTCATATGGCTAATATATGAGTAATAAATGGAAACAATAAGTTAGGCATTAATACTAGCTTTAGTATAATGTGAAATCAAGGGTTGTGCTAGTTTTATCTATGATTAAACCAAGAGTTAGAACTAAAGAATAATTATAAATTTACTTTAAAAGTTTAGTAGACTAGAGATTGGTATTAGAATATTTTTGTTGGAGGTTTATTTGTATGATTTTGGTATTTTGTTGAATTTGATATTTTATCTTACCTTACCTATGATTTAGATCGTATATCAAAATGCGCAGTGGAAGCGTGGTGGAGAAGTTTAGTTATAAGGTGTTGCGTTTGAAAATTCGAGGACGAATTTTCTTAAGGGGGGAAGAATTAAAATACCCTGACTTTTCAATTATTTTTCTAAAATCCTATTTTGTACAGAAATGTATTATTCTATTATTTATTTATTTAAGCAAATATTAAAGTTATATTTTATTAAAAAAATATATTTATTTCATTTGAATATGTATTATTAATAGTAATTTTATTACAATATTATATATGTATATTATTATGATATTATTATAGTTATTGAAGAAATTATATTTTGATATTTGAATATAAATATTATGTTTGATTAATCTAAATTATATTGCTAATTATATATTACCGGAAGTTTGGGATTTTATTATAATTATTATTATTGCGAATAAGTTTATTAATTGTATTATTGGTGTGTAAATTATAAATTATTCTTATTATGATTATCATATATAACTATGGGTTAATATTATTATTATTATTAGTATTATATATATATATTAGTATATATATATATATTGGTGTTAAGAAAAAAGAGAAGAAAAGAAGGGAAAAGAAAAGAAAAGAAAAAGGAAAAGGAAAAAAAAAAAAGAGAATTGTGATTGGCTGTTAAGGAAGAAGAAGAAACAGACGAGAAAGAGAGGCAGAGACGGGTAGAGAGAGAGAGGGAGAGTGTTGGTGGTGGTAAGCAACCACCCGTCTGGCGGTGGGCTTCACCACCACCACCAGTGGCTAGCCCACTATCCGGCGACCTCAAGGGAGGTAGCGGCGCTCCGATCGGGCGGCGTACGCGAGGAGAGAAACTCCGCCGGCACCGAAGCTTCAAGTTGATTTTTCGGCCAATTTCGACGGCGAAATTTAGCGATTTTGGTGTCATTCAACTCCTGAAGATGAGAGCTTTAATTTGGTATCTACCTTGCCCCCTGAGGATCACCGGAGGAGGAGATCGAAAAATGCAAAATTGCACCTTTGGAGGCATTTTTCAGTGATTGGAGGGCAAGGGACGGTGAGTGGCTGTGGTTTTCGTGATCCTAGTGTTGAGGTGAACTTGCTGGTGTGGAGATCACCCAAATCCACCACTAGCAGCAGTGGCGCGTGGCCGGCCGGCGACGGCGCGTGGGGCAGTCCAGCAGTTTTGTTTTGTCATTCTGGCGCGATTCTCTACATTCGTATGATTGAAATTCATGAAAGTTAACCCGAAACTCTTATATTTCAGTCGTTAAATAAGTTATTTTATGTTTAGCAGTCTTTAGAGTTATTATTCAGTTGTCGAGTCTGTTGTTGAGTTCAGTGTGATTCTGTCGAGACCTCGATAAGAATCTCAGTAATCTTTAGATTATGTCTAGTTAAGTGTGATTCTTATCTTGATAATATCCGTTGTTGCGAGGTGTCGATATTCTGGCGTCTTCCTAGTTCCAAAGGCTGCACTTCCGAGGGAAGCCAGTCAGACACGTCGTCAGTTAGGTGAGTGATACTCCCTAATATATTATCCTGTTTCCATATACATCTGTATTTCTGTGTGTATATATATATGTATATTACGCACTACTATTGCATATAATCATATAACATTTGATTTTGAACGATGAATCAATCTTTGTATTGTGATTGTGATTGACGGATGGAGGTCGGGAGGATGCAGTACCACCTAGGAACTTTTGATATAAAGATGGATATGGTTACTATTATGATTATAATTCTGTTGAGATTTAGAAGATGAGTTATGACTGGTGGATGTTGGCCGGGCCTGCTCATTGCCAGGGCCGCTACCAGTTGGATCAGGGCCACTTAGTACAGACCAGTGCCGGCTGAGTCCATTAGACATAAGAGATAGATTATTAGATTCAGAAAGTCAGGATAGGGGGATCGGCTCCCCATTATGAGATTAGAGTAGTACTGTGGACCGTATCTCATTTTTGCTTGATGATATGAATTGTCTGTCTTTATGACATAGTGCATTGCATGTGCATTAGAAATCTATCTGTGGGATACCAGTTTAATAAATTAGCTGGTATCATTCACTGAGTCAGATGCTCATTTCTGTTCATTTTGTTGTTTTCAGGTCAGGAAATGAGTCTGTAAAAGAGTTGTAATTAAGTAAATTGTCAATTTCCTTTCAGCAGTAGTTTGTATTATTAAGTATTAAGAAATGTATGTAATATATGTATAATTGTAATTATAGCTCTAAAACTCCTCAATGTTACATCTTGTACTTGTATCTTGTTTAATATTCAGTTATGTAACTATTGAGTTGAGATAATATTGTTAAGCAGAATCCTTTGTAATTTATTTCATCTATGAGATAAGCAAGTTATTGGGCTAATGAAATTTTATTTTGTATTGATATTTATTTGGATCTGCTTAACTTATTTGGGCCTATAACCCTTTAATGTTTTGGGCTTTTTGCTATATGTTTCTGTTAGGCTTACTACAGGCACTGGTAGTTATGTGCATTTCCTGTGTCCTAGTGCTAGTCACGTGTCATCGGATTTGGGGCGTGACAATATTAATTTTGTTAATGGACTATTTGTTATATTTTTATTAAGTAAAATAATTGTTCTCAATTTAAATATTTTTATAAAAAATTTGTTCTATCAGTGCAATAAGAAAATGATTTTTTTTACAGACTATTTGTTGTAAAAAATATTAATATAGTTTAGAACTATAATCAAATGATTATCATTTTTTTTAGAATTATAATCAAATAATAATCAGTTCTTAAATAACAATTGATCTTGATCAAATACATTAAAAATATTTAATGAATTAATAAATTTCAGTTTAGCTATTTTATTATTAATAAAAGCATATATGCTTGTAAACAAAAAAAAAAAAAAACAAAAAACAAAAGAGGAAAGATGTCATTGTAGAAAATAAAAAGGGAACGCGTATTTTGATTTGAAAATAAGTAGAAAATAAAAGAAAGTTTTATAAAGGAAAATTCAAAAAACAACTTTTATTTGTTTTTCAAATTTCTATATAATTTTAGAAAATAGAAAACTGAGTTTTTATTTTATAACTTGGAAAAAATGTGTTTTGAACAAATTTTCTAATTTTTTATCTCTATAGATTTTTTTTTTTTTAAATTGGGCTTGTTTTCCACAATTAAGCATCTCTAATTTTTTCTCTACTTTTCCTTCTTTTTTTATCCATCCTATTTTCCTCTCTCTCAACTAGAGTAGAAGGGAAAGCGAGGGAAAACACATGAAATATGTGTTTGTGATTGCTGTTAGAAGTTAAAAAAGTAATGTTAAAATTTTTTATTTAATTGATTATTTTTTATTTTTTTTATAAATTATTTTTTTAAATCTATTTATGAGAAAAGTATCAATTTATCTGTTTTTATTTAAAAATAATTTTGAAAAACAGTTTGAAACAGAATTATAAATTTTTTTTTGTAATATCATTAGTTTTGTAAATTTATTTAAAAATTTCAATTTGATTTATTATATTTTTAATTCTATAAAATTGAATTGATAGACTTGAAATAATTTTTTTAATGTTTGAACTATAGTTTTTTTTTTTTTAAGAATATAGGATTCCAAATGAATTAAATAAAAAAAAAAAAACTATAGAATTATTTTTTCCTAAAAATCCATATAAATTACTGAATGGTCTCTCTCGATGCAGTGGGCCTAGTTGACGTGGCAAAAAAGGACAAAAAGAGGAAAAAAGGCCAGGGAATTGATGACTGCATGACTACACTTCACCCTGTCATGCTGCATTTTCGGCGCTAAGTTTGGATGGCAAATAAAAACAAAAAAAAATAGAAAAAGAAGTTTGCGCTCTCTCTCCCTCTTCCTGTATTCAGAAAATAGCAGACCAGCAACATAGACGCTGAAACTGAAATCAGCGTTGAAAAAACACAAGGCAAGAACCAGAGAAAGAACTGAGAAACAATACAAAATCCTTTAACTATACTCACAAGAAACCTTTTGTATTGCTTTGTTTGGAACTCATATCTCCTCTGATCATAACTGAATTTTAATCACAAAATGCTTCTATATAAAAAAAATTGCGTTTTTGTTCTTGAAGTTAAGGTTTTCAAGCTTTAAATCCATGGCTAATAACTCCAAACAAGAAGTGGAATCTAGTTACGTTAGTGATCCAGAGGATTCGTGGTCCCATTGGAGGATTCGGAGGATAGAAGCCAGTGACGATGATAATAGAAGCATTGAAGGAGAGGAGAAAGTTGTACGGAGTGGTCGGAGATCTGTTTTTGGTTTTGATGATGAATTGGACGGTGCTGGAGGGGCGCCAGATAAGGAGGATGAGCTTAACGATGAGGTCTTGTATTTTAATGAACTTAAAACTGTAAGAGAGAAAGAGGAAGTAGATGAGGGTCTCGTTCAAGGAGAAGAGGAGCTTGAAGAGGACGAGGAAGAGGAAAAGGTTGCTGAGGTAGTGAAGCGGAGATATAAAGAAGAGGAGGAAGAAAAAGAGAAGGAGAAAAAGGCGCTTACAGTTCCTAGAAACGGTGCATTCTATATGCACGATGATCGGTTTAGAGGCAGAGGGCGTGGACGAAGGTACTTACATAGTTATAGTTCATCTTAAATTTACAGAGACATCCACAAACACATTAATACGTACGCATGAATGAGTGGATTAGCATAATTAGATGTGCATATTTAGGGTTTTTGTGTGCAGTTATATTTTTAATTGTTGATGTGTATCAATGACATTTTGATGGTAATGAGACTTACAACTCGCGCATTTACGTGTATTTGCGAGTGTTCAATCCTTTTGACGCGTGTTCGGTATTGCATAAACATATAGTATTAATTTTGAACTTGTAGCATCTCCTTGAATTTGTTTTTGTGTTTTTGGATCGACCTCTGAGTGTAGGTGTCAACAGTATTGAATCACTTCTAGAAAGCGTGACATTGATGAAATTATGAGGTTGCTAATGTATTTTGATCTTCAATATGTGGACATGAATTATGATGAGTTTGTTATAAATGGAATTCAAATAGGTACAAGTAGCATCAATATACGTGACAACACAGATACTTTCACTCCCTAGTGGATATGGAAGACCGGTTTTGTATTTGCTTTGATCATCTAACATGAAAACTTCTTCTGATACATGGGATTTTTTTTTCTTTTATTTTTTGTTCAGTTTTTTAAGCATTCGTAACAATTTGAACAAGGTGACGTGGTTTTGTTGTGTCACCCTGTCCAGATTTTACAAGAGAGATTAAGTTAATCGTCACCAGAATGAATGGCAAGTTGAAAGTTGTGGGTGCTAGCTTTGCAGTATAGATCTGTTGTTGTATTCCTTAGTTATTGATTTTATTTTTCTTTATTTACATATTTGTAATTTTTTTATGACAATTGGAATGCTTAATTTTTGTTTCCATTTATTCATTTTGGTTATTTCAATTTTTCCTGTTAATGTACTCAACCAAATTTATGTGCATTTAGGATGAATTACAGCAGAAGGAACTTGTGGGAATCCAAAGATGAAAATAAATGGCGACATGACAAGTTTGAAGAGATGATGCTGCAGGACTCAGTCAATAAGAAATTTAATGCCTATGCCAAAGTTCCGTCCATTTCCTGAATACTATTTCTGATTTCTAAAACTTTTGGATATGGTGGTGGGAAGATATACTAGATCAATGAATCTTTGATGGCTTAAATTTTATTTATTATCATGGAGGTAGTAGTATGACACATTCTCTGGATATATTTTCAGGTACAGAGAATTTCTGATGCGCATAATCAAGGATACTATGGAAGTCAGAAAAGAGGTTGTGATGATAAAGCCAACCAATTTGAACCTATTGATAACAATAACAGTCAGGGCCTCTCATCAAGAACTATAAGAGGGAGAGCGCATATGAGGTATAAGCCTTTTAAGAGCAGCAATGATGTAGATCCACCAGGAAATAAGGAGTAAGTTCACAATTATGAGACATTTTCCTTTTTGCAGTTGCCTTTTTCATAAATTTCATGCTAGATTTATATTTACTCTTCTCAAAACTTTCAGATCCAGGAAGCCGCCTCGTGTGAACCCAAGAGCTGATTCAGCAAGAGAATTGTCAAGCTCTTCAAAGGTAGATTTTGATTCATTTGCCTCTAAGAAGATGCATCATCATGCAAGTTCCTCCAAACCTGGCATCACTGTGGCAAAGAAAAGGGATGTACAATGTACACAAACAGAAGGATGCTTTCCAACAACTATATTTCCAGGCAAATGATACATGCGTACCACATTACAATACATATATGCGGGGGAGAAATGTAGATGATTCTATTGGGAGGAACAGGCTTTATGCTCAGGAGTCCATCTGTCCAGTTGTTGAACATCATTACACCAGTTTGCCTTTGCAATCTTCAGTAAATACAGATGCTGTGGAACCTTCCCATTTCAGGGGCCAGGCAAGGGATTGTCCTATCCCAGCACTGATGATCCATCAGTCACCTAGATCTTCTAATGAAGTTGATAGAGTTTGTATGTTTCACCATGTTGTTCAACAAACACCTCTTGGAAGCACAGACTATTTTCCTTTACAAACTTATGCTCCACAATTAAACTCACATTATGGTTCTGGGATTGTGTCTCAAGCTCCGTTTAAAGCTCTAACACTATATAGATCAGATTTTGGAGTGGTGGAATCTTTTGCTAAATCACGTAAATAAGAAATTGCATGGCCTAGAATAGGAAGTGATATTGTTCAAGGTTGGGGAGGAGGCTCCCAATGTGGTGCAACATGTGTCCATAAGAATTTTACCGCCACCACACCACTTTTGCCTGGTATCTCTGCTCTTTGCTTTGTATAGTTTGGAGTAAAATTTTAAAACTTGTGATTGCAGCAGCAATAATTAAAATTGTAATGAGTTTTTCTATAGTGACTAGAAGGTAACTCTCACTGCTTATGTGCGCAATGTTGTGCACTATGTTTTATATGTTAGTTAGCAAATCCTTCAATTTTTTTTGGAGTGTTTGGATATGCAGCTATGCAGTTTAGGGACCAGCATGTCAGTAATCTTAGCGAGGATGCTGTTGATAGGGCTGTTGCTAGATGTATGGTTCAACCTCAAGTTGGAGTTGGAAATTTTGAGATGACTTGGTATGATATCTTAGTATTAATCCAAAGTGTTGTTTTCATGAGTTTCCTCTTCCCTTCAGTTACATTACTGCGCCCTGAAAGGTCACTAAGTTTATCATCTCAATCTAATGTAGGCCCTTGGCTAAATTGGTTTATTAAAGATAATTTATTTAGCAAGAATAGCAATAGAGCAATCTATTATTTGGAAATAATGACTTAAGACAATGGTTATGTCATGGCTATTAGGGAAAATTAAGCTCGAATCACTAGTTGAGATGCTTGTTTCACAAGATATTAAGACTCAAGTATTCTTTGGCATAAGTTCTTGTTATTTGCTGCTGTTGACAATACTTGTTAATTTGAGTGTATCTGAGATTAATATAAACAGGAAAATTCTCCGTATGTGACACTTAAGCACTGAATAATTGCACTCCTAAAGTCTAATAAAAGGACTGGTAAATTTGAGTCAATATTCTTCATCACAGGTTCTAACCTAAAGGTGAGGACAAGTTAAAGGCTGAAAGAGAATAAATCTCTATGCTATTAGTTTTCTTTTGCAATGTGAAATGGGGCATGCAGAAGTGCAATATTAGAAAGGATGATCTAGGCATTGCCTGTTTAAGCTATGTTTCAGAAAAAAAAAGCTCTTGACTTTTGTGTCCACTGCTTTGCAGTGCAGATAATTATTCTTTTTTCCCAAAAATTTTATAGATGTCATTTTTAAATCTTCTTGTGAAGGTATACCTTGTCATTGAAATTAGATTCCTGAGTTAAATCTGACTGATTGGATGAAGATTCATCAAATTAAATTTGGGTTTCAGCTGTAATTTGTATTAAGTACATGCATATTTTATCCAATAATACAAGCCTGTTCTCAGGTTGCCTGTCTTGTCAGCTAATGCTGAAGGTTTAGCTCCTATTTATGTTACTCCTAGTGTTAGTTCCTATGCTTTCTCGCCGAGACAGGACTCTTCTGCTGGTATTGCTAGGTAAGTGGAGTTTCAGATCTCTTATATTTCGAAATTCTTTATGGGTCCATTTGGATGGTAATTTGAAATGATTGGGTATTTAAATTTCTTATTATATTGATTTTTTTTAATGATTTTGCACTTTAGATGGATCCTAGAATATGAACTTCTATGTAATATCTTCACTCTTATTACATATGACAATATGTAGAGGATCACACCCGCTTTTTTCTGTCAAACTCTGTTTTAGTAGTGGTGCATGTTCTGCAGAATCATTAAGATAACTTCATATCAACAATCATTCTCATTACGATAAGGGATTTTGAGAACAGTTGAAACTCATTGTTAAGGTTTCAGAAGGCAAACATTATCTTATTCAATACATTAGTTGCACTAGAAAATAGTGCACAATTCTCTGAAATTCACATGGGACCCTCGTTCCACATATAGAGGTGGGTCCTTCGCGAATGTGAGTAGAGAGTGCACTATTTTTAAATGCACCCCAGCCTATATAATAATTTAGGACTTTATCAAATTATCGAAATGAGGAAAGATTTCCTAGGTTCAGTTTAATTTACAAGTATTGTTGTGAAACTGTTGTTTCAAATCAAATTTTCTGTTTTTCGTAAAACATAATACAACTTTTAGATTATTTGTTGGTGATAAATACCCTGCTGCATTGGCTAATTTATACAAAATTGTGATAGAACCATATTTGTTTTACTTTTTCGCATTGGGTATTGATGGAGTTGAGTTGTCTTTAATCCTGTAACATAATTGCATGTTCTACCCTCCTTAGTTGGGAAATTGATTTGATATTTAAATTTGATCATTTTATGAGTGAGCCTTGGCACAATCATAAGGTTCTTGCTTTTTGACCAGAAGATCATGTGTTCAAGTTGTGAAAACTTCTTCTTCACAAAAAAGCAATGGGAAGATTGTCTATAATAGACGACCCTTTCTAACCCTAGCAAAAGCCTTAACTTTTGACCATTTTCTTAATTGTCATGCCCTGCGTCTGATAAACAATCCTTCCCTCTCCTCATTCCTTCTTCTCCTTTGGAATTTCATTTTAAGTGCCCTTCACTCTCTTGCTAAACTACTAAATGCTTGCTCAAGCATATAAAACAGCTTTTATATTTGATGTAAAAGCAGTTCTTGGCTTTCTTTGCAGTGTTAGAGCAAGTGCTAGCAGACTCGGGAAGGGAAACCTCAAGATGGAACTGGTTAATGCTATGGCATTTTTCTTTTGCTAATATTCAAATAAGGGATCTCAACAAACTATTATCTTGCCATTTACAATAATGGAATTTTCAAATGCAGAAGTTGTGTATGATCACTTTGGGCTCCAAAGGATAAAGCCTCAAAGGCAAAGTTGACCCTTCTGACTGTATTTCTGCAGATGCATGTGCTTGCAGCAATGTCTATTATGTATGTCTAATACGCAGATATTCAAAGATGAATTTTAACTACTAATGTGAATTAATTAGGTCATTTGTAAATAAGCAGGTTCGTTGTTGATGCTTCTGACAATTATAGTTTTGCATTAGTTTTTTCCACACTGAATTTCACTGTCTAGTTTCCAATGCCTCAGGCCTTCTATTTCCAGTCTTAGCTACAGACTGCAGACCACAGACTCTTGTTTGTTGCTCGAGAGGATTGTCTCAAGCCTACCTGGTGAAATGTTTTGTTATTAAGTTCTTCGCTTGAAAAATATGTTGTTTCTAATTAGGGAATTATTTTGTTAATAATGTTTTACATGAAAATTTTGGTTAAGCTGTTGTATGGATTATTCATTTCCTTTCTTTTATGCTAATTTTTCTTTTAAACATGCTTCTGTCACTTCAGTGATGGTTTATCCTCCAAGGTTGTTTACTTTTTTATCCCCACCTCTCTTTTCTATTTTATTTTTGTTGTTTTCCCCATTAATATTCTGACTAGATTCTAGTCTATAGACTGTGGTGTTTGTTGTGAATATGATTTCTAATTGTCTAATTTTATCATTTGTACATGGAAATCCTTTTTGAAAATAAAAGTAAGGGGCAAGAGTAAATAGGTAAAATTCTGGGTTTGGAGCATATCATGCATTGCTAAATTTAGCTAGGAATTGTAATGAGATTTGTACCAATGATCTACTAAAGGTTGAAACCATTTGATGATGTGTCTTCTCTCATTAAGGATTGCAACTTGGCTATCATCTTGGAAATAATTTCCAGGGACAAACATGGCAATTGGTAAGCAGAGAAAATATTAGCAAGGCTTGAAATTAATAAATAATAGTTGCAGCCTTTGTAGTATTATATCATAACAGTGGAGTTTCTAGTTATGCAAAAAAAGAGTGTCATTGAGAGTTTATTTGATGAGGATTATCTTGGATTGGTACGCTCAAGCTTTCTTCTCTTTGTGGAATCTACAATCATCTCCTAGACCTCGATTTTGGTAGTTGATGCCCAATCTTTCTCATCTTGAAGGTTTTGTGATTTTCTTGGCAACATGTTGGAATGATAAATCTCAAATGGCACCCTGTGATCCAAGGACATGGACACGAGACACATGTTCACGACATAAACAAGTTGACATAATTCCTAGCTATGCATTTTTGGACATTATTTTATCATTTTCATTTTGCCTTCTCTCTCTCTTCCTCGTTCTATAGCAGGGATGTAGCTCTTGCAGTCTCTTTCAGGTGTATAAACTAATTTTGATTAATACAGCTATGCATCATTTACTCATTTTTGACAGAAGCATGTCTAATTTGAGAAAAGCATTTTAGAGCTTCACAAGTGGCCGTTAATTGGCCATTGTAGCCTGCACGGAGCAAATATACTCATAGTTTAGAGATGTATATCATTTGTCGGTACTTGCTATAGATTTTTTCAAAATGATGTAAAACAAAAATTTATACTTCACTGTTGGTGTCAATGAGAGAGAGGAAGCACTTGATTAAGCTAATCATGTGCATGTGCTAGTTTTCAATTTGGTGAAAATTTTAGTTTAGTTTAATATTTTCTAAATTATAACTAGCTGTTTTTCTACATATCGTTGGGGGATCCAACCCTTGTGAATGGCATATGATCCTTGCAGAAAAGCGTAGAGCTCCGTCATTTCTTTTTTTACCGTACAGATGTCTTTAATGGTATGGTTATCACTTTCTAAATTATAGTTGATTTCTCAGCAAGGCATGGATTGTGATTTTGATCTTTCGTAGGTTCTCAATTTTTATTTGTTTTTAATCTCTTTTATTATTATTATTATTATTATTATGAAGAAGAAGAAGAAGAAGAAGAAAATTGGGTCTATTTATTTTAATGGTAAAAAAAAAAAATTACATTTCAACTTTTTTCATAAAAAAATTTGAGCAAAAAGCTAACTATTTTAAAAGATAGTTTAAAAAATTAATTTAGTTGACAGGTGAATTTGCTTTATATCATATTGATTATTTTTAATTTTATAGTCAAATCACAAAAATATATATTATTTAATGAAATATTTTTATTTTAATGTTGATTTTGTTTTTTTATTTTTATTTTTTTAATCTTCTTGTTTTGTTTGAATAGTTTGCATTTTTGTGCATTAGAAAGATGAAATTCTATACAAATTTTAATAAATTGAAACGAATTTTAACACCTATGAGTTAAATAAAATATATAAAGTGCGGTTTTTTTTTTTTTTTTTGCCAAAGAAATAAAGTGCGTTTTATTGTCCAAGAAATTATAAGTGTATATCCTCCGAATGGGGCTGGCCATAAAGTCACACCTCGGTGAGTGCTATGTGCTGTCCATATTAACAACTACTTAGAAAATTATTTGACCGAGGCTATAAAAATTAAAATGGCATCACAATCCGAGAATTATATGTATACCAAAATATTATTTGATGTGATTTGAAAAGGACCCAACGTGGAATTAGGTAACATCCACAAGTGGTGTCTCCATTTTTCAACCTAATTATCTTTTCTATACAGGAATCCAGGATTAGACCACCGTGGCAATCATAATGTCATGAACAGGGATTTTTTTAAATCCTTAAATTAATAATGTTTGATTTGGTCTAAAATTAGTCAAATCTTAATTGAGTTCAACAAAAATAAAATCCATTCATAATATTGTCATTTATGGGCTAGTTATATGATCATAATTGGTAAATCAACTCACTTAAAGTTTGAGGCCTATCTGGTGAAGTATTAGATCGTCCACGTCCTCATTCTCGTCCTTGTCCTCAATTTAAAAATTCAACACTCATGAGGATTTGTCTTTGTCCTCGTTATAGAAATTTATCCTCATCTTTAAAGATCATTGAATACATTGAGGCAAAAGCCATCATATTAGACAAAACATGACAGGGATAAGTATGCTAATGACAATGCACAGAGAACTAAATACATGTATGGTATCAAAAAATTTACATAGAGAAGATAGCTTGTCTCATCAGTTCAGACTCTATCTCTTCTTTCTACCATTAGGATGTAGCTATCAATGGACCTATCCGCTGACCTACTAAAGCCATTATAGAAGACAAGCTCACGAACTCTTACAGGAGGAGGAATCTTATAAGTTCACTTTTACTTATCACTTTTAAAGAATCAAGCAAGAGAGTCATTCACTAGCCTCTAGTTTCTTTTATGTTTAAGCTTACTAACTTAGGCATTGGAGGTTTCCCATCGGGTCATCTTCGTCCTCGTCTTCATCTTCGTCCTAGAAACTCAAGACTCATTTGACAAAGCACTAGCTTGCCTTTGAGGACTCATTTTTGTCCTTATCTTAGAAGCTTGTCCTCATTTTTGAAAGTCATTAAATGCATTGAGGCAAGAGCCGTCATATCAGATAGAACATGCTGAGGATAAGCAAGCCTATAACAGTGCTTAGAATGACTAAATACATGTATGATATCAAAAGATTAATACAAAAAAAGTTGCTTGTCTCATCAATTCAGACTCCACCTCTCTTTTCTACCATTAGAATGCGACACTTATGGACCTATCCGCCTATTTACCAGCCTACTGCAACCACTATAAAAGGCAAGCTTACCAACTCTTACATGAGGAGGAAATTTTGTCAATTTATTTTCACTTACAACTCTCAAAGAACTAGGCAAGAAAGCTATTCTCTAGCCTCTAGGTCCTTTCATGTTATAAGTGTACTGATTTAGACATCAAAAGTTTTTCCTTCGAGTCAGTTTTGAGACCTATGATTCTTTCTTTCTTCGCCTAGAGGCTCTAATTCATAACCCTCACACAGCAACTCACCGTATCCTGATCAAAGTGATTTTTGACTATGGTCTCTATCTCTACAATGGGCATTGCAATTTGCATATATCAAAGATGATCTAGATTTTGATCTCATCAATATTTATGATATTTTATATTTTTTATGCATTAGAAATTTTTTAAAGAAAAGAGTATAACAAAATTAAATTAAATCTATGATTTTCTACAAAGCATGCACTTATAAAATTTTAAGTTGATTTAGGCATTTAATTGTGATGAGCTAAACAAATATTTGGATAAATTTTTAGTAAAATGTTATTTAAAAAAATAGTAATTATGAATAATCCTTAAGAATTTAGATGTCACGCACCCTATAAAAAGTGATACTGCCATGAAAGCTAGAAATTGCTATACATAAGAATTTGAAAGTCTTGCTCCAAATTAGACTAAACAAATAAAATACGTTGTAATGCAGCTGGCCAAGTTGATATGATAACCAATGGAAAAAAATTGATATAATAATAAAGTATATCAAAGCATAATTTGATGATAAGTGTATATATAATTTGAGTAAATAATCCGAATTCAAGTCTCCTTCTTCAATGCTAAAAAAAAAAAAGGTTGATATATATACTAAAAATTTATAGTATCAAATATTCCTTCCGTAATAGACGTTTTAGAATATTACACACATATTAAGAAAGCTGTTAAATAATTTTAATTTTAATCAAAATGGATAAATATGTTCTTATTTTGTTAATTAATAAAACTCGTCCTCTTTCTCTCACAAAAACTCTATCATTAATAGGATAAAATTGAAATAAAGATAATAAATACTACATAATATTTAAAAAATGACAATTAATTTGAAATAAATTTTTTTTTTCTAAGATGTCTATTAATTCAAAATAGAGGGAGTGATAAGTACTACTACGATATAATTTCAAAAGAACAACCGCAAAGACTAAATGATTGGAGAGAATCATTATAATTAAGCAAAGAATTTCGCAGTTCAGAGTATTGGAATAAAAGAAAAAATTTTATATTACACCAGGTTGTATGGATTAACCATTAAATAACAGTAACTAGAAGTATTTCTAATATTTACTATTATTAGAATATTTTACTATTTATTTTTATTTATTATAAGTTAACATTTTATTAATGTTGTCCATAACACTTCACATCTTCGACAATTAATTCCTGCATGTATATAGTATTTGATGAGTTGAAGCTTACAATTTCACTCTCAACTTGCTGTGCAAAAGCTAAAAGCATTCTGCATTGCCTAATTATTTATTATTAATTCACATGAGATTCTATCATTTCTCGTCTAATGCAATTAATTTTATACCAATTTATTAGAGCACAAGCTAATAGATGCATTTCAGCTTCAAATTTGAATGCATTTCAGAGGAATTTTTTTTTTTAGGGATCTCTCAATTTTTGTTTATAATTTTTTTTTTTTACTATAATAGTAGATAGATAAGCAACTTTTCTTCTCATTTTGTTTTATGTTTTCTTGCTTATTTCTTAAGGACTAATTGAAACTTTAGTATTTATCATATTTACTTATTTAACTTTATGTTAGTTTTTTTTTTTTTAATTTGGTAATACATTCAAATTAAATAAATAGAACATAAATTTTTGTCTCGACAAAAAATCTAATTTTGAATAACAAATAAATTAATAAAAAAAATTATCTTTAATCTTTTGGATAAGCAAAATATAACTCTAACAAAAACATGCAAAAAGTAAAAAACTAAAAATTACAGTGCTATCTTTAATAAAAATAAATAAATCAATAAAATGCCATATAACTATGAGGTGGTGCACTATAGTTTTTTTTTTTTTTTTTTTTTCCAAATAGGTGGTGCACTTGCATCGATCCTGTTGATTTTCTGCCTTTTTGGAAATCTATTTTTCATCGCCCTGTGCCTGCTCCACTTTTATTTATAGCCCCATCAAATTGCATTTTCTATTTTTGAACCTTTAATAGTCCAATATCCGAGGTATGAAAATCAGGCTTCGGTCTAACTTTCATGTGGGCAGTATCTCATTGACATGAGATTCATTGGTCACTTACGGCATTTCAATACTGGATCTTTCCCCACATAGATGTGGTCGTGGATAACATTGTGAAAAACTCTATGTTTTCATAAACATTGTGAAAAACTCTATGTTTTCATTCATGGATGGCTTCTCATAATATAATCAAATATAGATGGAGTCTTAGTGATCCATACTAAAGCTCACACTCTAGCCCTAAAGGCTTTTTCTAATACTCATCTCGCTGATAAAATTATATTAGGGAAGTACACAGGAATCGTTCCAACCTCTTTCAATAGGTCGGGATCAAAGGATCAAAAGCACATTCAGGAAGAGCTCCTGCTTTAGAGCTCTCATACTTAGTGAAGAGTTTGAGCCTTAAAAGCATGCAGAAGGATAGGTCTGGTCCCTCCAAATGCAGTAGAAGTTCCAGCCATTGAGAGGTCTGTTACATTCAATCTTACTTCTCTTTTTCCTGTAGAGCCAATTTCAATGTGAACATTGAGTGGGAATTACATCAAAAGAAAGTCAAATGGGAGTTACATCAAAAGAAAGTCAAACTTCCCTTGCAACTTAATCAAGGGGAATTGGTCCAAGGTCATGGTAGGAAAATTCGCTTTAACAATTTATGTCAAATAAAACAATTTATTGGAGTTGAAGGGAAATATCCAAATACATATCTTATTATTTTCAATAATCTATATTTATAGTAATGAAATACTATTCTTCCTCCCTTAGGATATATATTAATAGGATATATATAGGATGGGTGTAAGACTCTCTTTCGCTATGCCTCTGGTAGGTTTCCTTAACCAAGCCAATGCCTATGAGGCGCTGACTCATTCTTCAACATGCACTTAGTTAGAGCCTCGGGCTCTTCCCGCTAAAGTCTTTGACCAATCTAGAGGGGAGGTGAAGCAAAGGGAGAGAAAGCCTCATTGAGTAAACGAATGAGTCTGTATTAAGCAGGAATGGTAGATATACATATTAAATAGTAAGTGAATACAAAGCTTCTAAGTAGACATATAGACAATAGATAGACTAAACGACAATATGAGACTATGATGGTGTTTGATAATACCATTTAGTATTTAGAACTAAATTTTTTAAAACTTAATCATTTTAAGTTTGTTTAATAACTATGATTTATAAGTCTAAATGAAGTTAGAAAACCACTTAAAATGATAAGTCAAAAATTTTAATTAAAAATTTATACCAAATATAATAAGTAATTAAATTTTTAAATATTTTTACCATTTAAAAATTATATAACTTATTTTATTCAGCACTTAAAATTTTAATACTTAATTTTCAGTTTTACCAAATATAAACTAAAAGAGTGATCCCAAAAATATAGAAACATGCTTTCCCAATTTTCGCTGGACCTTTTATGCTCTCTAATTGGATGTTCTCCCACATGAAATTCTTGCAAGTATATGTACATTGAGTCATGTGACCAATTGACAAGTGCTCTACATGATTTTACTAGCTAAGTATATAATATATAACTTTTTTTTTTTATTAATCAAATTTCAATTGAAATTTGGATATGCAATTTTATAATACTAGAGATAATTTTAATATAATATTTTATAAATTTAATTTTTATTGAGACTTAAATTTAAATTCTTATAACACATCTAAATACCGAATAATGGTAAATATATATACGATTTAATATTGCCCAAATTTTATTTCTTCTCCTCAATGCTTAAAAGATATTTAAATTTCTTACATATTTTAAAATGATTCCTATATTAGTAAATTAAAAAGCTTTTCTACGTATATATGAAAATGAATTTGTCTGCTTCTTGATCCATTAAAAGGAACCATCATCACACATGGACCGAGCTGTTGAGAAATTGCGAGCCATTAATTAAACAAAAAAAAAAAAAAAAAAAAATCTATCTTCCAATAATTCAATTCATCGATACCCTCTGATAGCTCATGGGCGCCAATAATTGATTGCCTCTCGCCTCACTTCTACTATTTTATTGGAGGCCAAGACAGTTGTCAGCACCTTTAATTCTCACTAGTAGGATTTTGAATTTTTTTTTTTTTTTTGTTGATTAGGGTTTTGATTTTTAAACTATTGCATACTCTCTATTACCAATTATTATTGATCTATACTCTTATATAATCCACTGCTCTACTCCCATCTAATCTACAGCATAGCTTATCTGAAATGGGCAGTCCACATTCCCATAATTAATATGGCCCTGCAATTCTTATCTAGAAGGAAATTTCATTTTCTTGAAAATAGGAACATAGCTCATGATATTCTAATTTTCTTGAAAAATTATGAAATCTAAAGGAAAATTCTTGCAATTTTCACTTTGAAAATTATAATTATTTCTACATTTTAGAAAAAATACGAAAATTTAACTTAAAACAATTATTACAAGTATTTCAATTAAAACAAACTTAATTAATTTTGATGAAAATACATAATTCACCTCAATAAATGGAACTTTTAACATCATATTGTCTTCGTCATTGAAGAATGAAAACTTAGTGCTAAATTTAGCATAATTAGTCAAGTACCAAATAAAATTTATTAAATAATTTTTTTTATTTATAATAAATCAAATATGCTAAAATAATTATATATGTGTTATACAGTAAAAGACAATTCTCCTATTTAATAACTCTTATTATAATAATAGATAGAAAAATTTGAAGTCAATATTCATAATTTCTCGTGGTAAAGATATCAATTAAATTATACATGATTAATATTAAATTCAATATTTGTTACAATGTCTTTCTATCATTACTACTCATGTCAAGAGATATATAGTAACAAGTATGTCATATTGCATTAAAAATTAAACAATTATTTTGACCTAATATTCTCATATTAGGCTTGCAAAGATGCTCATCTAAAACCCATATGTGTATATATAAGTTTGGTATTCCTTCCTAGAATTCCACTTGGGTGAGAGTGACCTTTGTCTTTTGTTCTTTATTTTTTTTCACCTGTTGAGGCATATGAAATGCAATATAAGCTTCAATGTTGTCTGCCTTTAGTGCATGATATGTTTCTTCCATTACCAGAGAAGCCACATGACCCATACTCCTTTCTTCTCACTTTTATTTATTAATTTCATCAAAATACAATTGATAATTAATTTCATTCTCACATGAAAATCCCCTCTTTTTCAAAGCCTTTATAGAATTTAGAGTGATACCCATCTTTTTATAGTTCATCACATGACAAAATCTAGTTGGATTTATTGTTCTTGCTCCTTAGGAGATCCATTTTGGGTCATTTAGTACCTTTTCTCTACATTTTGCTGGCTATAGAGAAATGGGTCTCTTTAGTTTTTGAATCTTGATCTTGTTTTTCTTCATAAGTTTCTTTATTGGGTTTCTGATCTCTTCTTAGCTTTTGGCTTTCCGAAGAAAATTTGATCACCAATTAAGATTGGTTTTCACATTATATTCTTTGATTTGTTTTGTAGTCAAGAAGATTACTATCATTATTATTAATTTGGTAGAGATGGGTAAGCTAATTAGTTTTGGCAAGGTATTAGATTGCCTTTGTTTGAGTTCAAGTTCATCATCAAGATCTTGTTTCTGTATGAATACCTTGGAAAGTTATGATGATGAGTTTGAGAAAAAACCTCTGATCACTAGTGACAACAAAGCCAACGTTTTGAGATTGAAAGATGTTGTTTCTGGTAACCAAAGCTTGGCCTTTCAATTGAAGCCCAAGGTATGTTTGTCTTCTCTCTCAAATACTCCTGTTGCATGTTTTATTAATGTTTTCTCTCTTTGGTTAAATCACAAAACAATTAGAAGAAGAAAATCATTATTGGGTACATAGAACATTTTAAAGAGCAAACGGAGGGCTCAAAATTTAAATTTCTGATATCATATAATACCAGGCATAATAAATTCAATTATTTTCATTATATATATATAACTTTTTTTAATAATGCGAGAAAAAATATTTCTTAGTTATTATTATATATAGTATTAATTAATTAATTAGAATTGATTAATTAAAAGTTCAAACTCCTAATATGTATTCTTAGATCCATTTAGTATAAGAAAATCTAATTAATGTCTCTAATTATTCAAATGTTTCATGTAGATGGTGGTGCTAAGGGTGTCTATGCACTGCCATGGATGTGCACGGAGGGTTGAGAAGCATGTTTCAAAGTTGGAAGGTGCACATGAAATTAATTAATGGCCTTATTTATTTACTTATTTATTAATTTTTATTAGCATATGATCACCCCACTAATTAAGTTGATTTTTACTTGATTTTAAAATATAATTCACTATTTAAAAATAAGGTGTATATATATATATATATAAAATGATGGATCTAGGGGACCGAGAGTGGTCATAGTCTCCTAACATCTAAAATATAAAAATTTTTAAGTATAAAATTATAAAAATTTGGCCATAAATTATATTTGATCCTTTTATTTTAATGAGAATTTTATATATATATATATATATATATATATATATATTTCACTGAGTGTTGTATTATATATATTAGTTAAGTTTGTTCAACTAAAACCATTATAATTAATTAAATAATTACCTTGTCTTATTCTGTGTATATATATATGGTATAAATAATAATAATAAATTAAAATACAGGAGTGAGCTCATACAAAGTAGACTTGGAAAGCAAGAGGGTGGTTATTATTGGAGACATAATTCCATTTGAAGTGCTTGAGAGTGTCTCTAAGGTCAAATATGCTGAGCTTTTGAATTCTCAATCCACATGATTTGTTTTCTTCACCTTTTTTTTTTTTGGCCTGAGGATCTGTTTTCTTCACTTCAATATATACCCTTCCCATAATATATATAATTTTTTTTTCTTGTTATTTATTGTAAAATATATACATATAGAGAGAGCAATGTATGAATATATATAATTAAATATGTTATAATGATCTGTTTTCTCTAATATGTATCATGTTATTTTTAATTGCTTAGTTCATATTGATATGTGGTGTATTTTTTGGGCAGCGTGTTCTGAGTTTGTTGCTATCAGAATAATTGTGATACTTTCTTTTCTTTTTTTTTTTTTTTCATTATATACATTTTTTTAATATATTTACACTAGCATACAATGTGGATGCTTGCATACTATATTCAAATCACATTTGAAATCTAAAGTCAATTAAATTTTGCCTACATTTGATATATATATATATATATATATATATATATATATATATATATATATATATATATATATATATATATATATATATATATATATATATATATATATATATATATATCCACTAATTTAATGAAATAAAAATATATAAAATAGAAAAGGATATTAGCATCTATTTACTGTGTTAAAAATAGATAAAAAATTATATTAACTAAAATATCCTATCACTCATTAGTTTAATATATGAAATAAACCTATAAACTATAGCCAAGAATTTTACATATATCAAATATTTAAATTTCCCACAATGTGAAGGGTCTACCATTACCCTTATATATCGGTATATAAAGCTCTATAAAAAAAATTATTAGATATGATAAGAATATACTCTTTTTATTCACATGAAAGTAAATCCATATGTGATTAAAAGTGAAGACATATCCATATAGATTCACTTTCATATAAATAAGAGTATACTTTTATTCGACCTAATAATTTCTCGGCTGTGTAACTCATATTAATTTCATTACAAGTTAAAAACCTTTTACCGGATTAACTAAATTAAACTTGTTAACATAAAAAGACTAAAGAGGCTAATATTTTTGTGACGTCAGGAATTTACTATTACATTTTGTTTTTTTATGAAACCTTTAACTTTTTTTTTAATATATTTGTACTATATATAAATATATGAAAAGAAATAAGCACATTTACGTAAAAATTTATCGCTAAATTCTTTTTAATTGTGTATTTATGATGAGCAATATAGTTTTTATTAATTAAATAATATAATTATATAATTATATTTAATTTAAATAATAAATGATGATTTCAATTAGAATAAGAAAAAATAATAATTATTTAATATATAATAAATTATACTTAATATCTTGTTATATTTAATTTAAATAAGAAAATAATGAATCCAATTAGAATAAGAAAAAATAAAATAATTATTATTTAATATATAATTAATTATGTTACAAATTTATAATTATTATAATTTAATTATCTAATTTAATTTAAATAAAAAAATGAATTCAATTAGAATAAGGAAAGAATAAAATAATTATTATTTAATATATAGTTAATTATATTTAATTTAAATAAAACAGAATTCAATTAGAATAATTTATTTTTTTAATATTTTTTCAAATATTTAGAAGTTATAGATATTCTTTTGACTTTAATTGTTTAAATATTAATAAGTTAGAGAAATTTTAATTTGATTTTTACTATATAAATTATTAATTTTTCTCATTATAAATTTTAAAATTAATTGTCTTAAACATTAATAATAATTTGTATATTTCCAAAAAAAAATAATAGTTTGTATAAATGAATTCAATTAAAATAATTTATATATATATATATATATATATATATATATATATATATATATATATATATATATATATATATATATATATATATATATATATATATATATATATTTGTTGTTATTTCGAATACTAACAAATTAGAAAAATTCTAATTTGATTTTGAAAAAATTTTATTGTAGATTAGAGATGTTACTTTTAGTTTTATAAGAAGATGCATCAAAAAAATGTACTAATTGAGAGTTCATTTAACAATAATAAACAAAATCCTATTATTTTATTATCAAATGTAAAAATTTCTATTTACAATGGTATATATTTTTAAAAAAATAATTTATTTGCAATTTTATAAACATTTAAATTTATTTAAAATTTTCATTACGGAAGAGATTCAAAATGTATCAAAATTGAAAGTCATTTATAATATAATAAATATTTTCAGTTTTTAGTTTAGTTAATCATATATATTATGTTTTCAAGTTTTTATTAGACAGTTATAATTGATTTTGAACAAAATTGAAAGTCATTTATAATATAATAAATATTTTCAGTTTTTAGTTTAGTTAATCATATATATTATGTTTTCAAGTTTTTATTAGACAGTTATAATTGATTTTAAACAAAATTGAAAAATCAAATTTAGGTATACAAAAACTAAAAGATATGTATAGTGAATTACAAAGTAAAAAATCGAATTATAATTATATTGATATCCTGAAAATAAATTAATAAATTATTTATTTTAAATTATAAATAAATCAATATTGTCAACAACACTTGCACTCAAAGCAAAGAAAAAAATTATAAACCTACAACATATAAAAATATTAGCCAATATATTAAAAAGTGATATAAGTATATTTAAAGAAGTGTTTTTAATCATTATTAAAAATTAATTAAATAGAAAAATCAAATAATAAAATTTTTAATTTAATATTTATATGTCAATGTTATTATTTGTAACATCAAACTTAAAATATTCAAAAGTATTCATGTGATATAACTATTAAATAGATATTTTTTAGCTTATGATATAATATTATATCACATAATAAATCAATTGCATATAATTAATATTGAATTAATATTGATATTAAATTCACAAGTGATGAATTAATCCTAATGTAAATATATAACAAGTCTTTTATTAAAACAAAAAAAATTAATGTATTTTATAAACTAATGATTCATTAATAGAATCATTAAATAAGATATTTTTTAGATTTATGATGTAATATGATATCACATAATAATTCAATGCTTATAATTAATATTAAATTAATATTGATATTAAATTCATAAACAATACATTTAATCCTAATGTAAATGTATAATAGGTCTTTTATTAAAATAAAGAAATAAATCAATATATTCTACAAACCTGTCAGATTTAGTCACTGGTACGATTTTAAAATAATGATGTATATAAACACTGAAAAGATTGTTGATTTCTTGAAGGAAGAAAAATTAAGTTATAATATGTCAAAAAAATCAAGTATATTAAAACTAATAAAAACAAACAACTTATATTGAAATTATAAGAAAATAATAAACGTACCAAATATTAATATGGAAATCAACCTGTAATTAATACAAAATAATAATAATAAAATAAATTCAAAAATTATAATAAAATGTGTCTATCAATTCCTTTGTTTTTTTTTTTTTTCTAACACATCATTTCAAATTGTAAGAAACATTTCATTTAGATATATTTAACTTATCTTTTTTCAATACTGTGGATATATTAAAATGTGAATTTGTTTAAATTGCTTTTTCTTTTAAGGAAGAAGGGTAGTTATGATATTGTTTTTAAGAATGGTTTATGAGATGTGATAGTTGAACAGTCTGAATTTGGCTTAAATCTTGTATCATCAATGAAATTGGTTTATGTAAAATATTTGGATGCATTACAGAAATGATTGAAGTGAATTGTTGGTAATAATTGATAAAGACACAAATAAAAAAAAAAAGAGTGATAGTGGTTTGAATGTAGGTAGGCTTTTGATAAAATTAGAATATGATTTTAAGGGGTTGGTGTCAAAGATATCCGAGTAAAAATATGAACTTAATGTGAGTGCTGAGCTGGATTTAAATGGGGGATAATAAGTGTATTATTGATGATGCAGAATTTGTGTATATCAGTGTTATAAAAATAGAATTGGACCAGTCAATTTAATCTATTTAACTAAAAATCAGCAGTAAGTTGATTTCAGTTCACTAAAAAAAGTAAAGTTCTTGTTAAATTGTCCATTCACTAGTTTTTAACTGGTTGAATATGTAGTAATGGAAATCTTTTATAAAATGACCAAAAAAAATGAAAATGAAATTTTGTCCAATCGGTTTGACTGGTTGAACAATGAACCGGTGACTTGTTCGGTTCTATCACCAATATGATTTTTAAAAGAATAGTACATATAGATACTGAAAAGATCGTTGTTAATTGTATAGAGAAATAGAAAGTAAGCTATAAAGTGTCAAAGAGATCAAGTTTATCAAAATTAATAAAAATATACAATCTATATTGAAATTGTGAGAAAACAATAGACGTACCTATGAGGCCTCACCCAAGCACTGGTCAGATCCACTAAAAGAATTGAAATGCTCATTTAGATTTGAACTCATTATGGAACTCTTGAGTTCAGATATATTGATTTTGAAAAGAGTTGCTACCTTAATTTTATTTTATTTGAGAAAAAGATTAAAGGAAAAATCCAAATTGACTCCAATTATTATCCCAAAAGAAAATATCACTAGCCTCGAAATCAAAGAGAATTTAGGGACTAGGTTTTCAGTTTGTTTTGATAAAATTAATTTGGCAATTTTAATACGAAATGACTTAAAATAAGTTTCATGAGCAGATGTAAGAATAATATGTGAACAATAATATCCATGCAATATATGACAGTTATAAAGTAATAAACAAAATAAAATCTATTTAAGAATTATTACAAACAAAATGGATTAAAAACAAATGAAAGAGTGGATCTTTTCTCTAGCCCTTATGGGTATTAAAAAAAGCACATATTCTTTAACTAATTGCAAGAATCTATAGATTAAAAAAAAGAATATTAACACAAAAGAAACAACACAATTATGCATAAATAAAATAAAATAAAATAGAAATAATCTCATCAAAACAAATAAAGGATAAAGGGTGAATTATTTAAAAAAAAAAATTGGAATTGATGCTTAAAAGACTAACATACCTCTGTATCCCTTTGAATGAGAATTAAATCTCACACAGTTCTTCCTTTTTACGAAAGAGGAAGTTTTGAAAAAGATTAATTTGATTTGTTAATTTAATTCAGATTTAAAATTAACAAGGTTAGATCTTTTTAGTTTTAGATTTAAGGAAAGATATAAAAGAGAGAATTCTAGATCTGATTTAAGAAATCTCAAAGGAATTATATCTTGGTTTTATGCTTTCTTCGTATGAATGGGGTAATCCTTGCACCATATCTAAACTCCAACTTGGATTGGGATCTCACAAGATGAATAGAAATTAGAGATTTTTCGTATATGAAACCGTCCTCCCAAATGACTGAGAGTGACCCCTATTTATATGAAAAATCAGAGGGTAAAACAAGAAAGAAGGAAGGACAGGCAGCACTAGAGGTGCGTCGATGGCACCAAAGCAATGCTGGCCAGTATGGTGCCCCTTGGTCCTGCGGCACCCACCGACAGACGCTATTTGACCTGCTTCTATCCTATTTTGGTCCATTTTGGCCTTTTTTTTTATCTGATTTGAGCGATTAAAATTGCATTGTGATCGTTATTCAATCCCAGATAATCTAAAAGTGGTTCAGAGATCAAAGTGATAGGTTTTGATTCCCAGGACTCTATTTTCTAGTTTGTCGATTTTGTCAATTTCGACTTTCGAATGTCTGTTTACCGAGTCTAAGTGCTTTTAAGATTCAAAATGCAAACTAGAGGGTGTAAACCTAAGCCTCACACCCCACAAGAGGTACTGCCCCTTTGACTCTTGTCCGTTAACTAGCTAGTGGGACTGTTGTACTGGCTCTGTATAGCGCACTAATCTTAGCAGGTCTTAAACTGTGACTGGATCATAAGGATGCAAATTTAAGGGTTCACAGTACCAAGTATTAAGATGAAAATCAATATATAATTAATAATTAGGCAACATAATAATAAGAAAATAAATTAGAAAATTATAATAAAACATATATATCAATTACTTCACTTTTTTTTTTCTTTAACATATTCTTGAATATAAAAAATATCATTTAAAATTATAAAAAAAATGATTTATTTAGATATGTGTGAGGTCTCACCCAAGTACTAGTCCGATCTGCTGAGGGATTGAAATGCTCATTGAAAGAAACATCACGATTATAACTCATTATAAGTTTAGAAAATTGTATCTTGTAAATTGTAGTTTTCAAAAGGAGTCACCATTTGAATTTTGTTTTATTTGGAAAAATTAAAGGAAAAACCTAATTTGATTGACTCCAATATTGTACAATTCATCCCAAGGAAAAGCACTAGTTCTTAAATGACCAAAGAGGACTCAAGGACTAGATTTTGATTAAAATAATTCAAGAAATTAGTTTGGCTTAAACATAAAACAGTTTTTGTAAAAAAGAAGTTTTTATATATGCATGAACAGATATAACATGATGTATGAATTGGATATTATTCATGCAATGCATAGCTAATATGAAGTAATAATAAAGCGAAATAAACAGAAACTACTTAAAATTATTACAAATCAAAATGATAAACTTAAGAGATCTTTCTTCTAATCTTTATGGGTTCTAGGGAAAGCACACATTCCCCAAATCTAATATAAGCAAAAAAGATAAGAAAAAGTAACAATCTAAACTATTGCAATAAAGAAAATAAAGAATAGGAGGAAAGAAACTAAACTTCTATCTTTATTTAACAAAAATAATTTTAGCTATAAACTATGTGAAAAAGTGAGAGAGATGAGGAGTTATTAGTTTTAATGGAGTTGATACATTAAAGATGTCATGCCTATAAATCTCTTTGAATAAGAATTAAATCCCACATAGTTCTTTTTTCTTGCTAATGAGGGGTTTTTAAGTCATAACTTGTTATCATGTTTTGATTGATTTAAGGGCTTAATGATTTGTTAATTAGATCAAATTTTAATTAACAAAAAGTTAGATCTTTTCAAATTTAGATCTTAGCGAAAGGTAGAAGAAAGAGAATTGAAATCAGAATTGAAAAAGGAAAAGAAAAAAACTTTTACGTTTGGTTTTCAGTAATGAGAAATGTAGGGAACCAGCTTGGCACCGGATCTAAGTTCCACCTTGACTTTGGAATAGTGCGAGCTCTCCTTTTATGAAAAAAACTCTTGAACAACACGAAAACTTCTCAAAGGGAAGGACTTGAATCACACCCCTTGCTTGAATAATATGAACTCCTTTTGAAGAGAAGGACTTGAATCACACTCTTACTTGACTAGAAGGTTTAGAAAGAGGGTTTGGAGAGATTAGAAGATTTAGAATTAGGGTTTGGATGATTTGGGGGGCTTAAGAATAGGGTTTTAGGAGATTGAGAGGCTTAGGAATAGAGTTTTAGGAGATTGGGAGTCTTAGGAATAGGTTTTGGGAGCTTAAGAGGGAGAATATAAGCATATAACAATGTATAGAAACTATTAAGAAGTATAGGATATTTATAGAGAGAGTCTAGGGGTTGAATCCAGCTAATTTTCGGTATAAGGTTTAGAAAAAACGAGTTGTGGTAACTGCTAGGGGACTGCAACAGTCATAAAGCTTTTTGTAGCAACTGCAAGGTCCACTGTGGTAGCCTATTTGGCTACCGCAAGGACCCTTATAGCAACCGCAATGGTGGCTACAGCTACCGCAGTCCTGCAGCTGCCTGTGGGCTGCCGCACTTCATTTTTTGGCCCCGTTTCCATCCTTTTCTTGTCCCTTTTTTTTCAATTCCAATTGTATTGTGCTTGTTATCCAATCCCAGATGATCTAAGGATAGTTCGGAGGTCAAACAAATATGTTTTAGTTTCTAGGGTTTCGATTCCTATTTTTTCGTTTTCTCAGTTTTTAGCAATTTTGGCCTCCAAAGATCTATTTACCATGTCTAAGTACTTTTTAAGATTCAAATACAAATTGGAAGGTACAAAATATGGAAAATCTATTTTTTCAATGGAACGTTGCCTACTTGATTCCTGTCAACTATCTAGCTAGTGGGACCCTTTGTATAGTCCACTAATCTTAACAAGATGGGTAAATGACATGTAGCATGCGCAGATGGGTAAACGAAAAATGATGTCATTTTAGTAATGAATTAAATTATATGACATAATATGTTCAGTTTAGTTTCGGTTCTAAGGGTTATTTTGAATTAATAAACACTATAGTTAATATAAATAAACTATTATGTAATTAACAATGTAATATATAGTATTATGAAAGTGTTACCTAAGATTATTTTGAATTTAAAATCTTAATATAAAACTAAATCATAATGCAAACATACAGTAAATCCCATATAATTTAAATTATAAAATATGGCAAGCATATATATTTATAATTAGAATCACTATAATCTTATATTTAGATCTACAACTAGTATGCTAACTATAATAATAATGTCACATAAGTATTATATGATGAGAATTAATAAACACTATTATCAAAAACCTTATATTTTTAGCTCAGGGGTTGTATTACATACCACATTAGGGAAAGAAAAGAATGCAATAACGAAAAGGCAACTGAATGTGCAAGTTTGTTACATAATTTTTTAATCCAACGAATCTCACAATGGGAAAAGTTCCTCCCGAGCTCATTAGAAATTGAAAGCAAAACTTGAATCTTCCATTGAATGATTTCAAGAGGAACAGAAAAGGAGTCTTTTAATACCCTGCAGTCAGTTTCCAATACCAAATTTGTAACTCCAACAATGATAGCATGTTTCATAGCTAGCACTATTGCTTCAGCTTCTGCAACTAAGGTTGTTTGACTTCTTTTTTTTCATTGCAACACCATCAATTACTTCACCCTTTTCATTCCTGAAAATAACTGCAAGAGCAGTAATTCCTATTCCATTCTTGAAATTAGCATCAAATTTACTTTAATTAAATTTCTTGCAGGAGGCCTCCACTAAATCTATCCTTATGATCTAACAGAACTGCCACCATTGTGGGCATGCGGAACACCTTTTAAATTAAAATAGGGCTAATATAGAAAACAACTAACCAACCTTACATAACCCTAATTATAAAATATGTCAAACTATGATCATAAAGAAAGCAAAACTAGAATAGGAAAACTTATTAGGACTACTTCTTTTACCAAATTAGTCCAAAAATTAATTCCCTACTTTGAGAATATGCACAAGGTGTTATGAACTAGTCGAATGCCACTCATTCCATGACAAAACCTCATAATTCATAAGGTATGCCGTAGCTTTTCTGTTTGCAACTACATAATCTTCATTTTAATCAATAGTGCAATAAGTTCAATAAAAAAAACTTCATTTTATTATCAAAAACCTTATAGGTGAATGCTAACATAAATTATAAAAGTTACATTACTAGTGAACTGAATTTTGAATTCCAAAGAGAATGCCACGTATGAATTCAATGAGAAAAATTCTGGTAATCTTTTTGATTCATTTCAATCTCCTCCCTAATCAAAGAATCATATGCGTCTTCTTCCTCTTTGTGATCATATTCCTCCTCTTTGTTTAGTGCACTAATTTTAATAAGTGTCAAATTTTAACTGGATAATGAGGGTGTAAAATTAAGAGTTCACAATATGTATTGTGTATCACTTGATTGCATGAACAATCAGGAAAGGCTATGATGACTCATCAATTTCATGGACACTTGTTAACTTGAAACGCATATTCTATAAATCTTAAAACCGATAGCACCAATTTTGCATTTCCAATAAAAAAATACCAAATTTTGCATGAACCCAAATATAATAGATATTATTACAAAACAACAAAGAAAGGCAAGAGAAATATTTTAATTGATGTGAAAGCATTTTTCAATACACGTGGATTTTTGTTTTTTCTCTAGTCTCTAATGAAGTTAGACTTGAATTAAAAAAAAAAAAAAAAAATCTTACGTTATATATATATTGATATATTTTTTTAGCAAATGATATATGTTCGGTATATTCTTTCAATTTATTAAGAAAACAAATCTAGAAAATGATATATGTTTAATTATAAAATTTAAAATAATTAAATAATATATTAATTAAATCTTTTAGTTGATAATAGCTATCTCGTATAAGTAAGCTTCGAACCTAAGATTAGAAAGTTTCTAATCACTTTTTAATTTTATTATTTTCTATTTCAATTATCATTTGAAACAATATCATCCGGTCAAAATTCATTAATATTTTTCATTTAATTAAATCTAATCAATTGAAAATATTAAACTAATTAATTGATAAAATTTATTTGGTGCACATTAAGTATGTGTTTGATATCTACAACTACTTTATATATATATATATATATATATATATATATATATATATATATATATATATATATATATATATATATATATATATATATATATATATATATATATATATATATATATATATAAGTTGCAAATTTAAAAAAGTTAAAAATATAAACTAACATTAAATGGTAAACATATACCAAAATTTGTACTTTAAGTATGTATTTGATACCTACAACTACTTTATACATATATATAAATTAATAATTTGAAAAAATAAAAAGATAAACTACAAGTAAATTGTATTCATATGCCAAATTTAGTATATGTTAAGTATATATTTAGTATTTGCAACTACTTTAATATATACATATTGTAAATAATATACGTATACCAAAATTTGAATGTTTAGTATCAACAACTTTTTTTAATATTGTGTATATATTGCCTTTTAAAATACATTCATATATTTATATAATATTTATAATTATTTTTTGTCATCATTCTAATTGTATTAAACATGCGTGATTATATAACTTAGATAATATTTATTATGTATAATTATATTTTTTTTAATTTTTAGGTTTTCATATGAAAATTTAATTTAACTTGGATCCAACAACTAAGTGAATTTAATAATCAAGTCATATGAATATTTTTTCATGATAATCTTAAAAGTTGACTAATAAGATTTCAATCTCATGATATTTATTTAATAAGTTTTATATTATTTTATATTTAAGTAACAAAATATTGGTTATTAAGACTTTATAAATAAGGAAAAAGTGAAAGTTTAGAATAAATATTTATATTTTTAACGAATTATAATGAAAATCAACGTGCTTAAAGGTTGACCAATAAGATTTCAATCTCATGATATTTATTTGATAAGTTTCATATCATTTTATACTTAAATAACAAAATATTGGTTATTAAAATTTTAATAAGGAAAAAGTAAAAATTTAGAATAAATAATTATATTTTTAATGAGTTATAATAAAAATTAACGTGTACGTTACAAAAAATCTAGTTATAACTAAAAATAGACCAACATGTATAGAATTTATTATTGTTTTTATGTTTCTAGGACTTTTAAATTTTTTATTTTAACTAACCATAGTTTTAGGGCAATTAAATCCGGAATAATATACTAGTTCAAATTAAATATAATAAATTTTTTTAATAAAAATAATCTGTCTACTTAAATTCATTTATATGAATGATTAATTTAAATATTAAAATAAATATTTTTATTGTACTTTTTTAAATTACTTTTACAGTATTATTAGATATGATAGTATTTTTATTAGATATTTTTATGATTATTAAAATTATAAAATATAAAATATTAATTAGGGTAGAAATATTTGTAGTTAAATTACTAATTTAATATATTAAAAAACTAAATAGTTTAAAATTTTTTGAATATTGTTAGTCAAATATAAAATAAATAGATATTAATTTAAGGTAACTTTATAGTGGAATTTTTCTTTTCTTTTATAAAATTAATTTTATATTTTGGTAGAAATTTTTATTATTTTAGACAAACTATCCTTATTTTATTTTTTGACTATATATATATATATATATATATATAAATGTATGGTAAAGGGAGAGGAAAAGTATATTGTTTTTATAAATAAAAGTTAGTTTGGTAATTTAATAGTTAATAAATTAAAAATTAGTATTAGTATTAGCATTCGTAAAAAATTAGTATAGGTTTGTTTTAGTATTCGTACGGCTTTAGTATTTATATTTGTTTAATAATAGCTTGTGAACAAATTTTGAAATTAGTGTTTGTATTGTAATACTAATGCTACAATAGGTGCATATGTATTGATTACTGAAACATATCATATTTTATATGTTTTATTCCTTTTGACTATGAAAAATTAATTATAATGAAATTGCAAAATTTATTAATTATTATATTTATTTATTTACATGGTCAATTATATATAATCCTAATAAGACTCTATTTGTTAGGTCAATTATATATTTTTTAAAAATATTTATTTATTATTATTTATTAAAATAATTTTATATTTTATTTTATTAAAAATATGTATTTATTCAAATCTAAATCCAAATCAAAATTGAAATAGATTAATTAAATTAAATTCAATTCAATTAATAAGTTTATACAAAAAAATAATATTGTGTTGGAAATTATTATATATACACGACGTGCTCTTCCTCGGTGTAAATTTCTATTATATTTATAAAAATTCTTATCAAATACAATAAATATTATTCTTTTTATGCCAATTTCCACATATATGGTTTACAATAAAATAATTAATTTCATAAATTAATATAATAATTTAAAAATTTATATCTATTAGCAAAATATTTATATTTAAAATTTTCTTGATTAATTATGGTTTTATTGGGATATTTAGTAAAATATTATATTTTTTTATCATAATATAAGTTTATTATTAGTTTTCATACATTATTTATGTGTTTAAAGAGTCGCATGTATGTCTAAAAGTATATGTGATTAATTAATAAATAAATATTTTAAGTTAAGTAAAATTAAAAGCTAGATATTATTAATTTAATCACCAATAAAGTTTTGATACAGTGGTAGAACTAAAATTAAGTCTCTAAGACTTGAAATTCAAGACCTAAAGTTATAGTTTGATATCCAAATTGTGAATTGACTTTTATTTTTTTAATTATTTATTTATCTAATAAAAATAATTAATTTGACATTAAAGTTTATATATATATATATATATATATATATATATATATATATATATATATATATATATATATATATATATATATATATATATATATATATATTCTTACATAAATTATTTATTTATGTAATAAAAATAACTAATTATTTTTTGGGATATCAAAATTTGTGTTATAATATGGAAAAATGCAATAGAAAAAGTAAATTTTGAGTTGGAAAAAAACTATACTATTACTAACGAGTCGGTTAAAAAAGTTAATTCTAATTTTCAAGAATATATTAAAAAGAAGAAAGCAAAAGAATTGATAGTATATTTTGTTAATATTTTATTTTATTATCGTATGTTGCCTAATTATTAATTTGAATTATCCTATTTTGTTATTTAATTGTAAATATTTTTTAGGTGTTGTGATTTATGTTAAACCAATTTTTTGTGTTGAGAAAGAGAAAAATAATGAAAAAAGATGTTTGTAATTGATATTTATAGTTTTTATTAATGAATTTATATTCATAACATATGATTGTATTTAAATTATTAAATTTTAAAAAATTAAAGTATTATTATGTAATGATAAAAAATAATTAAAATTTAAGAGAGGAAAAAAAATTAATTTTTTGTTTTTAATTTTTAGAAACATAAAATTATTTTCCCTATATTTACTTTTAATTACGTTAATTAAAATCCTTTTAATTTTAATATATGATATTTTCCTTATAAAAATGCTAGCATATTATCAAAGTGCAAAGCACGTTAACAAAAATAAATATGAATGATAAATTCTTTTGATTTTGATTATTATAATATTAATAAATTAGAAAAATTATAATTTGACTTTGAGAAATTTCTATTATAAATTATAAAAATTACTTTTGGTTCTATAAGAATATACAACAGAAAAAGAATAAGCACTATTTGAGAGTTCATTTAATAATAATAAGTATAATCCTATTATTTTATTATCAAATTTCAAATTTTCTATTTATATTTATAATGATATATTCTTCTGAAAAAAATCAATTTGTTTACGATTCTATAAATATTTAAAGTTACTTAAAATTTTTATAATATAAGAGATTCAAATTGTATCAAAATTAAAAGTTAATTGAAAAACATTTATAATATAATGATTATTTTCAGCTTTTAATATAGTTAATCATATATATTATGTTTTCAAGTTTTCATTAGAAAATCATAATTGATTTTGAACAAAATTTAATTATACCAAGAAAACCAATAAAACTTAAGGAAAAGCATCATAACTAAAATTTAAAACTGTTTAAGCATCCAAATATAAACAACTAAAGATAAAAGTACTATCTATCTAAAATAAAACTAACTAATGCAAGAAAATTAAAATTTTCCTAAATCCTCTCCTCTCCTTGTGAATGCTAACTCTGAACTATTAATAAGGAGCGAGCAGTAAGGAGGAGTTAGAGTAATTTGATATTGTCCTCAATGTCAAGACTATATAGACAATCAATAAAATGCACCAAAATCTACAAAAGAGAGAGATAAGCATCAAGCTTGGAGTCAATTTGCATCATAAATTATCACATTTGGTCCACTTGATTTTCCAAATGATTGAATATGCTAATAGTAATATGCACACCATCAGTTTTTTTGGAGAGCTCTTAAAGGGTAATGATGTGAGGTATATCATCTTCATCAAGTATCTCCTCCGAAACAAATGGATCTTTATCCTTTTAAGTCATAGTTGTTGGATATTCTAGTTTGAGAAAATAATTGCATCCTTTTCTTATAAGCATACCCATGTAGTAAAAAGTATTAAATCCACCCTATCTTTCTTTATCTCAGATGGCATAGGTGGGCAAGTTGTGTCAAAGATATTCAACACTCAATAATTCTAGTAAAATACCCTCTCACCATAATTTTACTCATGCTTCCTATTGCTATATACTAAAATATGTCAGCTAACTAATACCCCTTATTAAATAAAGCTTTGGTAAAAAAGCAATAAATGAAGTATAATTATTTCTTGTTCACTTGTGAATGACTAATGCACCTAAATAGACTCAATGTCGACTTAATGATTTCGGTAGCTTTGGAAATTCTAGAATTAAAATCACCAACACCTCCTAAGGATTACTAGAATTTAGTTTCAACAAAATTTAGGTCATATTGGACATCAACTTCATAAGGTGGGCATTTCAACATTATGTTCAACTGAGTAACAATGATTATTCTTTCTAAAAAGGATAACAGATGGGAGGAATATGGTTTATTATTACTATAGCTATAATAATCAATTACACCGATAGAGTACTTATAAAGCTTTGTAGATAAGAGAGGACTTATGATAATTTCCTATACAAGATAAGATTTAGCTAAGATAAGTGTACAAAACAAGTTCTATTTTAGCCATTATAGAAATTTTATCTTCATGTTAATGTTTGTCCTTTTTACATCCCCGCAAAATGGTGTGCCCATTGTAATTCGCATATCAGCTAGTTAATACTTTGTTTAGGCTTTTGTTAGAACATATGTTGATTGGTATTGACTTGTTATATATTGAATTTTTAGTTAACCACTCTAAACTTTCTCTCGGATAAAATGATAGTCCAAAGGTAGATGTTTCATTCTAGAATAAAAAACTGGATTAGAAAAAAAAAAAGTAGGTTATGCTAATATTATCACAATAAACCATCGGTATACTTGACAGGCCAATTTGTGGCTCAAAAAGTAATCAAAGAACCTATTTCAGCTCTACTATTGTTGAAGCAACAACTCTATATCTAGCTTCAGTTGACAATCAGGCAATAGTCCATTAGTTCTTTAACACCTATGACATAAGGGTCTTGCCAAGATATACTATATATGCTGATGCAGAATGAAAATTATCTTGATCTCTTATCGAATCTGCATTAGAAAAGGCACTTAATTGTGGACGATCAAATGGTTATATGAGAAGTCTATGTTGAGCAGTACCTTTCAGGTATCAAAGAAGTCTCTTAACATGCTACTGATGGATTTTTTAGTTGGTTGATGCATAAATTGGGCAAGTTTATTCACTATAAACCCAATGTTTGGGCGAGTGAAAGACAAGTATTGTAAGGAACTAATAAAGTTGCGATATAATTTTGCATTAGCTAATTTACTGCCATTATTTAATTTAAACTTTGTACTCAAAGTAAGTGGGCTGCCAATCGATTTTATATTAGTCATATTTATTTTTGTGATCAGATAAAAAATATACTTATGTTGGCTTTAAAAGATGCCTTGTTGGTAGGAACAACCTCAACGCCTAGAAAATAAGACAATGAACCAAGATCTTTGAGTGAAAATTTTACTAACAAAGCCTCAACAAATTGATGTAGTAGACATTATTGTTCCTTGTCAACACCAAATCATCCACATATACCAGAAAATACATAACCATTTCCATATCCTTTTTGGAGCAAATAAAGAGTGATGCATTAACCTTGGAGTTACAAAGTCCAAAAGAGATCAATAATTCTTTTAATGCTAAATACCAGGCACGTGGTGCCTATTGGAGACCATGAAGAGATTTTCATAACCTGTAAACATGATTTAGATTATTAGAATCAATGAAGCCAGGGGGTTGGATTATGTATACCTCTTCCTTTAAAGTTCCGTAAAGAAAAGCATTATTGACATTGAGTTGTCGAATGAGCCATTTATTTGAAATTGGAATTATCAATACCACTCAAATTGTCATTAGCTTCACCACAGGACTGAACATCTTAGTAAAATCTAAGTCCGACCATTAATGGAACCTTTTGGCAACAAGGTGAGCTTTGTAGCAAGCTATAATACCATCAAAATTTCTTTTAATTCTAAAAATCCGCTTGCATCCTATTGCTAATTTATTTGATGGGAGAGGAAATATCCCATGTGACATTGCAAACCAAGGCATTGAATTCCTCAGAAAGAGCAGTATACCAATTAGGGTCACGAAGAGCTTGTGACATACATGTTGGTTCAAAAGTAGATGATAGGGGATATTTGACTGTGTGATAAAGTTTTTTTTTTCAGTTTAAAGATATTGTTTTGTGCTTTGGTGACCATTCTATGTGTATGAGTAAGTTGTGGTTTTCTTTCGAGTAGAGAAGTTTATGGTAAAGTTGTTACAGGTGGCTACAGAAAAAGTGTGGCTGTGTCTTGATTAGGTGGAGAGTAATCTGCATGTGCATTGTCAAATGAATTTTTTGAAATTAATAGGTTTTGGATACATAAATTCGAAGAAGATGATGTTGTATGTTCAAAAGTATAAGGAGAGATGGTATGGCCATTGTCGATATTTTTTCAATCAAGTGTTGCTACTAGTATTGCTCACTGATATTTTAGCCATGGATAATAGGAACAAACTCATGAGATTGAGAATTCAACAACCAAGGTCCCATGTTTGAAGAAGATACCCTAGTAAGAGATTTATTTTTATTTTGATAAGGAAAACTTGACTCATGAAAGACCACATGATGAGATGTAAATAATTGCCACTTGAATAATCAAAACAAACATATGCACTATGATTGGATAACTATACGAGGAAAGCACAAGGAATAGATTTGAGGTTTAATTCATTTCAAGAGTACAGTTTTAGCTAAGGGTAGCATAAACATCCAAATGTTCTTAGTTTACTATAGTTTATAACTTTGTTGACTAATTTTGGTATGGAGAGATATTAGATAGAATAGAGGTAGGAAGCCTATTAATTAAATAACATGCAGTTTGGAATGCATAAGTCCAAAAATGTAGGGGAAGAGAGGCTTAGTGAAGTAAAGTCAGTGTAGTTCCAATTAAGTGTCTATGTTTCCGTTTAGCTAAGCCATTATGCTATGGGATATATGGAGGGGTCATAAGATGAGTGATTCCTTATTGGGTTAGGTAAGGTTTTAATTTAAGATATTGACCACCACCATTAGAATATAGTTGAGAGATCTTGCAATTAAAAGACTTTTCCACAATGACTTGAGATTTTGGAAAAACAATTGAAACATCTGGTTTATTTTTAAGAGGAAACAACCAACTATACCTAGTTTAGTGATCAACAACCATAAAATAGTATAAAAAATTATCAATTGATGTGATCAAGGAAGGACCCATACATCTAAATAAATTAAATCTAATGGACCACAACTAGACACAGGCAATAAACCAAATGGCAACTTATGACTTTTATTACTTTGACACGAATTACTAAGATGGAATGGAGAAGAAACAAAATGAAGCTAATTTACTTTATACTTTTATGGATGGATGACCAAGACGATTATGCCATTTAACATCATATGAAAATTTAATAGCAAGAGCAACCGGCAACACAGTTTATGAAAAAGTTTTAGGCCACTTATAAATTCCATCATTATTCTGATCGCATAGCATTACCTTCAATAGAAAATTTGTTGAAGGGAGGGAGCACATAGAATACTAAATAAATCAAAAACAAAACTGTTGTGAGAAAAAAGGTATTGCCTATGTGAGTGATATTCAAACATGATCCATCACTGATTAAAACCTTATCTAGACCTTTATATTTAGAATAATTGGACAAGTTGCTAGCATCAATGGTAAAATAATGAGAGGCAGTGGTGTTGTTAAGCCATGTAGAATTATTGTTTCCTTTGTTGTTTGTTGTATATTTAGCATATGGGACTGAATTGTTGTTATATCGACAATGATTGCACTGCTTTTGTGTGTCCATTTTGGTCACACAATTGACAGATGACACTACAATTATGTCAAAAATTGTTTTGATACTGTCCACCATGATTCTGATTTCTATTTGAATTTTGATATTGATTACCACTATAATTTTTTGGTTCCAAGGGTGAGATGACCTATTACCATTGTGAGATTATTGAGATGTATATCCTCTTCCACAAGATTGATTGGTTCTTTGTGTGTAATTAGCCGTGACATTGACATGAGCTTTCTCTCACTTCAAGACTGTCTCAAATTCAATAAGTTTATAGTGTAGTCCTTCAAATCCTATGGAAGTCTGCCTAGCACAAATTATTATTGTGATGAGTGTGTAATTTGATAAAATATGAACTATCATATCATCATCAGAGAGTGGGACATCAATAAGAGTAAGTTCATCTACAACCAACTTGATTGAATGAAGGTTCAAAAATGGTTTTATTTCTACATAGAAGTGACAGTTTTTCTTTGAGATGCATAACTCAAGAGCAAGACTTATTTACAAATAGTTATTCCAGTTTTTACCAGGCATCACAAGAAGTTTATAGGGCTATAATAAGAGGTATAATAGATTTTGAAATAAAACCAAGAATGGCATGAAGTTGCTGGCAATCTTATAAAAGCTAGAGTGTGCGAGATGGAATGTTTGTGGAATCAGTTCCATATGAGCAAGGTAGTGTTCCAGTTAAATATCATTCTTAATCATAACCAACTAAAAGAACTTGGAATTGAGCTCGCCGAGCAGTATAATTGGAGGTTGTGAGTTTAAAAGGTAATTAGGTTGCAATATTAATGGAGATGAGAGATTCAAATGATTTAAGTGGGACATTTGTATTGATGATCTGAGGTGTTTTAGAGTTGGAGGATTCTTTACCACTGGTTTCAGCCATAGGATCAAACTCGTTAGAGTAAGTAAAGCTCTAATATCATGACAAGGATAACATATGAGAAGAATATAGTTTATTATTATTGTTGCTACAATAATGAATTACATGGCCAGAGTATTTATAGAGCTTTACACATAAGAGAGGAATTGTGATAAGTTCCTATAGAAGATAAGAGTTATAGTTAAGATAAGTTACAAAACAAGTTCTAGTTTAGTCATTTACAGAATTTTTATCTTTATGTTAATGTTTATCCTTTATACTTTTTACATTAGCTATTCTAAAATTTAACGTTCCAATCCCTTCTATCACTTTAAAGGAATAAGGCTTAAAAATTCTAAAGTTGGTCTTGGAAAGTTTGTGGTTTAAGATTAAAAAATTCAAACATATATATTCCTCCTAACCACACTTTGATTCTATGATACCAACCTAGGGTTTCCATAGTAGGATTATCAAAGTACATACTAGGGGTTATCTTTCTTGGTAGAAGAGTATGATCTTTCCTAGAGCATTGTCATGAATATAGAGTGGTTGATATTGCCCAACAATTTTTAGAGCTTAGGTTCGAGCTCGCTAGTGCGGTGGTGACGGCTTTCGAGATCACTATGGACAAGCACTAGAACCCTTAATTGATTTCCCCAAAGCTTGTCTTTTTCTGGTTGATCTCAATGGCAAAATGGTTGTTTTGAGGTGATTTTGGTGATTTAAAGGTGAAAAGTTGAGGTTTGGTGGGGTTTTATGGTCATTGGCATTAGGCTTTTGGGTTGTAAGGTTTGAGCGGTGACAAGAAGATGACAGAAAAATAAGCTAGGGTTTTAAAAATGAAGGTGAAAGATGAAATTAGACCCACATTTTTGCTTTTATAGTTCCACTATGCATGGGCTTGTGCTCCTCAAAAACACACAAGCTCATGCTCCTCAACACGCACTAGCTCATGCACTCTCAAATTTTGAAAGATATCTAGCAAAGACGTTGTAAAATCAATAGGCCTATGCAATTTGTGGCATACGAGCTCATACTCAACTCTTAAGTAATTGGATTTCAAGGATAGAAATGGCATAAGGGCATGCATATTAAAAATGCACAAGCTCATGCAAGCTTAAAAATTTAAGAATTTGAAATAGAAGCAAAAATTTTCACATGACTTCATGCACTTCTTTGTGCACTAGCTCGTGTTCTGTCCTATAGCTAATTAAAATGAATCTTATATATCTTATGAACCAAAAAGCAAAATTTTTGTGCAAGGTGATCAAAATTGGTGAGAATAAGTGGATAAAAGTATGAACTCATATGCACATTGATTTCCTAATATACCCACTTCACTCAAACAAAAATATATATATATATATATATATATATATATATATATAGGTTTAGAGTACTCCTTCTTACTGTTAGTTTAATTAGATCAATTAAAATCAACTAAAATAATAATAAAAAATCAGAAATATACAAGTATTCATTATCATATTTCACAACAAATCATTATGACCTAACCAAATCTTTAACCACCTGTATTTGATCCTCTTCTCCTAATCTCATAATATACATAGTATATTATGTTTACCTCCAAGAAAACTCCAAGAAATCAGAATAAGACCCAAGGAAAACCTTAAGAACTGCACCTATTCTACAACTGACATATTAACTTATTCTCTCGATTATTTTTCTCTCTCTCTCTCTCTCTTTTTTTTTTTTTTTTAATGTTCGACTGCCACTCTTAAAAGAACTCTTAAATGCCACCAAAAAAGAGAACCATAAACTCTAATTCTTAATTAACTATTAATCCACAATTTAACTAATTAAATCAGTTGAACCCAAAAATATCTAATTTTCCAAAATTAACCATTAACTCTGCGTAACTGCACGAAACCTGCAACCTTTAATTATATATGATATCAATTCTCCAAAAATCTAATTAATTATAACTCATGAGAAAAATACCAAAATACTTTTGATGAAAAATTACCACAATACCCTTGAAATACCAAAGATATAAATTATATTCAAAATAAGCCAATATATCTCTAAAATTCATATTTAAACTGTAAATCATCATTTCTAATCTATAGTTTGGACTTGACATGCAAATGCACACAAAGTGTTCAAAATATTTTTGGCCGAAAAATCTGGGGATTCATTATAATTTTTTTTTAAAAAAATATTAAATTTAGCAAATTGTATCCATATTTATTTTTATTTGGTTGTTATATTAGCATGGACACATTTTTCAATTGAATTCAATTCGAAAACCTTTGTGTTAGTTTGATAAAATTTAAAAAAAAGAGATAAAATTAAATTAAATTCATATTTTATAAGATCTTAGCACATAAAAAATAAATTTTACTTAATTAATTTGTCTTAACACAAGCTTCGAGTGAGAAAAAATTGATACAAATAAAAATTTGACCCAACTAAATTTAATTCGATAAATTTTATAATTCAAGTAAGTTCAATTTGGATTTTTATAAATTCTAATTTATTCATTTTGGTTATATTTGTATTTAAAAAATAGAATAACCAAATTGATCGAGTTATATGTACCATATATATTTAAAAATATATGTTTATGTTAGTTTAAAAAATAATTTACAATTCAATAATTATATGTATATTTTACGAAAAATAAATTAATTAAACTATCGAACAAAAATATTCAATCCGATTCAGTCCAATTAATCTTATAAAAATATCAAATTCATTTTGATTTGATCAATTATTTCATTTTTTAAAAGGATTTCACAGAAATACCTAAAAAGGGGGATCCATTTTCAAATCATTATAAAAGTATCTACACACTTTTTTTTTTTTTGGTAACTTTTTTTATGCTTTCTAGCTTTTTTAATAAGTTAACTTCATTTTTGTCCTTATTTGGTCTTTTTTGATATGTACCTGTCAACTTTTCAATTTTTAAATCTAAAATTAATTAACTTTTTATGCCACGTGTTAGTACATGGTGAAAAATACCTTAGTACCTGGTGAAGAATCTAAGTTATATCAAATTCTTGACCATGAAGAATTTGAGAATCCAAAATCAGTTAAAAATATTCTTGACCATAAAATTTTAGTTACAGCTAAGTTGAAAATGTGGTGGCTCACGTGTCAAGAAATAAATGGCAGTAAATATATGTTATTTTTTTGCCCAATGTATAAGCTAACTGTCACTTCATATTATTAAGCTCTTCAAACATAAAAGCTTTTTTGTCATTATAATAAACTTTCTACTAGTTCTTTTGAAAATACAAAATATTGAATTGGATTAATACCAACCATTAATATATGGAAATGGAAATCACATTTAAAACTCATCTATCTACAACTTATATCAAATGAATATTGTTAATTTGGCAAAAAAAAAAGGAATATTGTTAATTTAAAAGATAAATTATAAGAATCTTAAATAATTCAAAAATTTTCAACTTAAAATATAAGTTGGAAAATTAGATATTCAAAATAATTGAATGAATATTTTTGTTAAAATATTTTATTTATTGTTTAAAGAAAATTTTATAATTCTTATTTTAAATTTTGTTTATTGATTTTAATTTTTTTTATCTTTTGTATGATTTTAAATTGTGTGAGACTTTATTTTGTAAATTGAACAATAAAATAAAAAAATAAAAATTTCAAATTGAATGTGAAAAATAAATCTAGTTTTATTATTGACAAAAAAAATATAAGTTGAAAATTATTTAAAAAAAAAATTAATATTGTATTTTAATTTATAAAAAAAAATATTTTTAATAATACACACTAAAGAGTATATATTAGATATGTTCTGAATGTATGTAAACTATATGATAATACAATTCTTACTCACTTTTATATGTTCTGAATGTATGTAAACTATATGATAATATAATTCTTACTCACTTTTATATATTTTGATTTGAAATCCTTTTTTTTTTCCTTCCTCTATACAAATATAGAGATAAAACAATAATCAACCTACAATCAACTTCTAATCAACCTATAATCAACCACAAAACAACCAGTATTTTAGAATCCTAATGCTAAATACTCAAAAACTAATAATCAACCTGTAATAAGTATAAAATTAACCTGCTATCAATCAACAATCAACCAAAAATCTGCAAAAAACTAAAAAACAACTAGTATTTTAGCAATACTAAAGATAAAATATGCAAAAACAAACAATCAACCTGAAATCAATAACAAATCAATCTTTGATTAATTATAAAATGCTAGTGTTGTAAAATTCATATCAATTGAGTAATATAAAGAATACGTAACATGTGTAACTAGGGTTATAACCAATAGACACATGTCAAATGGATATTTTTCAAAACTTTAATCTTTGACGTGTGTTGATTAATTAGATAATTAGTAATATGTGTAATTAGAGTTATACCACCAATTGACACATGTCCAAATGTTATTTTTCAAAACTTAAATCTTTGAAATGTGATGTAGTTGTATAATTTTAATTAACATAATTTTCAATTATTCTAATATGCAAATCAACATGTGTAACTAGAGTTATATCCAATCGACACATGTTCAAATGGATTCTTTTCAAAGCTTGAATCTTTGACATGTGGTGATTAATTAGATAATTTTCAATTGACATAATTTCTATTTATTTTAATGTGCAAATAAAAAAATAAAAACAAAATAAACCAAACATATACTCAAAATAAAAAAAAATATTCACTTTTATTGTGTGGACTGAAAAATTATGATATAAAAAATAAACGGAATTTAGAATTCATAGTAAATAGTATATAACGAGTGTATTTGATTTACTATAAGTGTATAATGAGTATATTTTAGATATATCTTAAATATTTACTATAATTATATGTTTTCATATTCATTAAAATACTTAATAACTTTAACTTTTTTTCTTCTTTGAAGAACCATAATCAACATTCTTTTTTTCTTTTTTTTTTCTATAGTGAAAATCATCATCAAAATTAAGATTAAAATATAAAAAAATTTAATAAAACAATGTTTAAATTAAAAAAGTTTATTCCTATGATATATTGGCTCTTTTGATTTGATATATATTTTCAAAAAATTTTGGATATTGAATATTACATGAATATAAGTATATAAAAGGAATATATCAAGTATATATCAAATAAAAAAATCATACTAAAAAAATAATAAACAATTTTCATAATTCACAATAAATAGTATATAATGAGTATATTTTTGATGCATTTTTTGTTTATTTCAAGTATACAATGAGTATATTTTAGGTATACCTTAAATATATACAAAAAATAGATACTCTCTTTTTCGTTGGAAACTTGACACCCTTAACCTTTTTTTTTTTTATAATGTTACTTTTTCCCAAGTTTACCTATTTAGGTGTAAAAATCTTTTTTTTTTTTTAATTGAAACACTAACTAAATATATAAATAAAATAAACCAAACATATAAACTATGAGTATGCTAAAAAAAAAAAAGTAAAAGAAAATTCAATTAATAAGAAAGTCAATGCCATCTAATTTTTAGTATTTGAGGAGTCAAAAAGTACTAATAAACTTTGTTTAAGTGAACCTAAAGTCATTCTCATAATTGAAAAGTATCAATAAATTTTCAGTTTTACTAAATCTTTTTTTTAGCATTTTAAGAGTAATTTTAAATACTGTTAAAAATAAATAAATAAATAAAGTTGGAAACTCATTTATTAATACACCTACATTTAATATTCATCTGTGCCACATCTCCATTAAAATATTTAAAAATATTAAATAATAAAATATTAAATAAAGAGACTAAAAATAAAAAAAATCCAGCCAAAAAATAATTATTTAAATAGTTTAAATTTAAATTAATAAATTACAACTTAAATAATATATATTCTAAAAATATATTTAAAATTATAAAATTGTATATTTGATCAAATTGATATAATTAAATTTGAATTATAGATCAAATTGATATAATTAAATTTGAATTATAGTCTATATATTTGATTGATAATACATATAGTATAATATAATAGTAGAGATGTCATTTTACTTAATTATTTGGTGTAATTTTCCTTAATTATTGCCTTTTGTTTCATTTTAATTAACGTAATACAAATTTTATATTAGCATCAATACAATACACATTATGGTTGCAAAAATAGACATCATATTTTGCGAGAAATTACTTAGTATTTTAGTGAGAAATTACTTATTAATTGTTAACTATTTAAAATTAATACATATATGTTTTAACTAATTATAAATGCAACATGCAATATAATTAAAAAAAATTACTTAGTTTTCATTAAAAGGTTAGTAATAAAAAGTTTCCAATATTTTTTTTAAAGCAAAATTCAGGAAAAAGATCATTAATTTAAAAAATATTAATTAAATAAATCATTAAAATTAAATAAATACATGAATGTTTGATACTTTCAAATTATGGAACCTTTATTTTCATCATTTGTGTATGCTGCTTTAATATTTATATATATATTTTTAAATAATAATATTCATTTTGTAAAATTTAGAATTATTAAATCAATTTATTTATTTCAATGTAACGCTTGTTAGGGCAAATAACAACTTTCATAATGGAAAACTTTGTGTCTATGACAGCTTTATTTCACATAGTATATGCTCTTTAACTTTTTTTTTACTTTAGACAAAAGAAAACTTAAAAAAATATAAATACAAATGTAAAAAGTGTATAAAACAAAAAATCAAAAATCAAAAAAGTAAAATTTTAAAAAATAGAGTATAAAAATAAATGAAACAAAAAAATTGATAGATGGTATAATTTCCTCTTATTTAAATTTTAGATTCGATTTTTTTGGTTCTTCTAAACCGACCAAATCCTCATCCCCCAAACGCAAGCAAAACTATTGCAAAGATTGGCCCTACACGTACGGACTTAATAAGCCCATTTTCGAAAAATAATTTTACCTCAGAATATAATTTTCAAAAAGAATTTCGATATCGAAATTGAATTGGTATTTACGGCGTCGTTTTAGATGCCCACGGCGTAACAAATCAGCTGGCCAACGTCAATTTGGTGTCCTTTATCATCTTCCTCCTGTACATTATAGAAAACTGTTATAGTCGCTCAAAAAATCAAATCTTAGACAAAACGACACCGCAATGACGAAATTTCTCTCTCTTTTCTCTTTCCTACTCCTCATACCTCTCTCCTCTCCATCCTCAACTGCCGAACGCCGGAATCTAAATCCGCCGTCCGCCGCCCACGCTGAGCTCGCCAACTACGGCTTTCCAATCGGTCTCCTCCCTTCCTCCGTCCGAAACTACAGTCTCAACTCGACCTCCGGCGACTTCTCCGTCGATCTTGGTGGTTCGTGTAAAATTACGCTACCTCCTGACAACTACTTGGCTACATACTCGAAAAAGGTGTCGGGCAAGATTATTCAGGGTCGGATCGCGGAATTGGACGGGATTCGGGTCCGGGCTTTGTTCAAGTGGTGGTCTATAACGGGAATTAGGTCTAATGGAAAGGATTTGGTGTTCGAAGTAGGGATGGTTACCGCTAAATATCCATCGAAGAACTTCGATGAGAGTCCTGAGTGCGAGGGCAAGCACTCAGCTTCATAAGAGAAAGGTTCGCTTTTTATCAAAATTTGATTCCTCTTTTTCTACTGTTACATTGATAGCAATTTGATTTTTTTTTCTTAATTAAAACAATTAAAAAAACCCTAAATAATTGGGAAATTTGTTTACCTGATTTTTTTTTTAATTGTTTTATTGTTAGTGGGTATTATAGTTGCAGATTAGTTATTATATTTGCTTTTATGAGAGGATTAACTAATCATATTCTATGTTTTTATGAATTTATAAAAATAAAATAGGGATTTGTTATTTATTTATTTATTTTTAATCATGCGGTTTCAATTTTTTATTTTTTATTTTTTAAGATTTGAGCTAATTGGTGAGTAAAATATGTATAGGCCCCAGAAATTTGGGTATGGCGATTGTTTATGTGTAATTTGCCTATTTGGGCTGTGTGGTAGCTCTTTCCAAGCATCAAAACTAATGCTTTAGCTATGGCAAATCAATAATTTCAAATACTTCAGCAGTTGGTCAAAGAATTAAAAAGAGAGTAATTATTAATTGGAAACCTTATCTTTATTATATTGTTGTACTTTCGCTTAGTTAATCGATAAGATTATGCAATTCATGCTCTTATGTGATGAGTTGAGTTTGGAATCTACTGCAGTTAGCCTGTCATCTCAATTATTCAATTCTTTACCTGCTGATACTTTAGGTGCGTCAGTTCCTTTTATATTATTATAGCTCGTTAAAACCTTCACTTTGCATACCTGTTTTCAAAGTTGTGTTGTTATTATCATTTGGGTTTATTTATGTCTAATAAAATAAAATTTAACAGAATCTTGCCCTTTAGTCTTTGATGAACTAGGAGAATTGTACCATACCTGAGCATAGCCTAGTGGTAAGTGCACATACAATTTGGTCGATAAACTAAGATTCGATTCCCCCTCTCCTGATCCTTAAAAAGTGAGAGACTTATAGCTATCTTGATCAATATGTAATATGTGCTTGAATGTGCTTGTTTTTTGACATGGAAACTAAAAGTAACACGAAAGGTTGATAATAATGCCTTTATAAATTGCAGATGCTACATTTTTCCATTTTGATCTTCTATATGAATTTACATAATCCTTAAGGGTGTCTGCTATGCTGGAAAATGAAATTTAAGATACATAGTAATTGAAAATTTTACATATCAATTTCAAATATGTACATCTATAAGTTGTTTTCCCATAAAAACAAGGTCGATCTTATTCTTTGAGTTAAAATGCGATCTGGGACAGAGGACATGAATGGGGGCATATTGCAAATACGTATGAACTATATATTTTCGAAGTGAATGATTACATATTTGATTTCTTTCTTTATTAGGTATAAAAGTGCAAGCTAATCTATTTTTCTTTTTCCTTTTCAGGGCTCTGTTTGATGTATCTGCAATGTTATTTCTTATTGTTCCCTCCCATGGTAGAAGGCCTTAAGGCAGATCCAATAAATTATTAGGCAGCTGCATTATCATTATCTAGATAACGAGGATCAGAAACCTCATATGTTCTTTTAGGCTTTCTATTTGTAGATATGCCATGAATTATCTGAAGTAATGTTAACCTTATCTGCTTATATATTTATGAGGTCTATTATGGAACGATTTTGAAATTACTTATGCTAATTAGCAGTAATCCTGATTTGTATTGTCAAACCTGGATTGGACATAAAGTTATCTAAAGTTATATTTTGTATTAATGAATGAATTTTTATTTTCAATGTTTGGTATAAAAGAAATATTTATTTCTCTCAAAAAATTCGATTATGTTTTTATATGACTGAACATCACTTGGATAAGTTCAATTCTTTGAAATTTAGTATACCTAAATTACAATTTTATTATTTATAAATATATTTTAAAATTTTAAATTTATTATTATAAATGGATTCTCTGATCTAAAATCCTTGATAGATGGTACTGTAATGATGTATGATGATAGAATTAATGGGTAAGAGAACTGGAAGAATGCGGGAAAATGCCTTGTCAATGAATATATAGCTCTTGGAGGAATTTTAATGGCTGGTTTGCATCTTTGGAGGCAATCCATAGCTCTTGATAGAAAAAAGATTCTCTGAAAGCTTTGATTGTTTTGGAGGCAATCCACAGGGTATCTGCCTCCTATCAAGTTGCCGTTGCTTTTGGATTTCTGCGATAGTGGCGGGCCAGAGTGGAAGCTCAATGGTGCTAAGACTTTGCAGCTAGTCCATATGCATTTATCCTGCTCATTCTGGTGCTCTCTTTGTTTGCTCTTTCTTTAGTGACAACAACGATGGAAGAGATGGAAGGTTCTGCAAGGGATTAGAGTCAAAAGGTATTTCAAGAATTCGGCACTTCTGTTAGGCTTTCAAGGCCGAGTACATCTCAGACTATGTCTATGGTTTTTTTGGATTTGAAGCCTTCAAAATAAAATCCTTTTATAGGTACAGTAAAATGTCTTTAAATTAATACCTCATTAATTAATAACCTCTAATGTTTAATAAAATTTCATGAAACTAATGGTGTTTCACATATATAAATTAATATTTGTACTATTTAATAATTAATACAAAATACTTAAAAAGCTACTAAGAATATTAATTAGCAGAATCATGTTCTTTAGAAAACCATCTATCTAAAGTAGCTTATTTTTTTTTTTATTATTATCCTAATTCGTAACTGTATATCTCGTAATACATTATGAACTATAATATGAGTAGAATTTAAAAAGTCAAGTGAAGAAATATATGAATAAGAATACCTAATTTCTCTTTATTAGATAAAAGAGGGTCATCATCCATATATTTTTCAACTTCTTCTTTATGATCTTGTGACATTGTCATTGCTATGAAATCTTTATTAGGTATTTTCTCATGGGCAATTTGTAACTTATAAATAATAAACACTATAAGAATTAGAAATTTGAATTTTGTTTTTTATGTAGATGTTCTATAAATTAATAACCTCTACTAATTAATACAAAATTATGCCACAGGTGATATTAATTTAGAGAGATTTTATCATATACTGTATTTGGACCATAGGTCCTTTATATTATATCATGATGGATTCTCTTTGTGCTTGTACTGTTTTTTAAGCTTAATGCTCTTTCTAATGCTAGCATAATATATTTTCTTTGAATATATATATATATATATATATATATATAGTTCATGATTGAATTAATTTATATTATTTTATTACATTCTATCATTAAAATATACTCCTAAGATCTTAGAATTCAATGTAATGCTGATTTGATGATCCATTGTTTTTGCACTTCATTTTATTTTATTTTATTTTTTAATGT